>JAPVLO010000446.1:1200000-1800000 GCA_027257055.1 Cephalopachus bancanus | reverse complement strand
TGGAGTGCAGCGGCCACTCCCAGCCACCGCAGCCTCGACCTGCTGGGCTCCAGCGATCCTGCCACCTTAGCCTTCCGAGTAGCTGGAATTACAGGCATGCGCTACCATGCCCGGCTGATTTTTTGATTTATTGTAGAGATGAGGTCTCACCAAGTTGCCCAGGTGGGTCTCAAACCCTCAGGCTCAGGCAATCCACTTACCTCATCCTCCCAAAGGCGCGGGATTACAGGCTGAGCCACCGAGCCCGGCGGAACAGTTTTTTCTAAGACGCTCCAGCTACCTGGGCTACGAAGCCCACTCATATTACAATGCTGTATCCATCATACACATAAATATGTGACCAAAGCTTGATGACCTAGAGGATTCATTGGATCACAAATGTGGGTATTGTCTTCTAACCTCAATAAATTGTAAAAAGTCTGCTCTATCCATCCTCTCCACAGCCCTCTCACCTGTGCATGCTCATCACCCCCCACCCCCAAACATGCACACCTCCTCTCATCTCCATCAGAGAAACTCCTACTTATCCTGCCCGACTCCATTTCTCTGCCTACTGCACCCCTAGGGCCAACTCAAATCAGATGGCCTTCCACTATGCTTGTATCGTAGCATGTATTAAGATGAATTGTAGCTGGTTTCATCATCTTCCTCTTTCCACATGACCCGGGTTGGGCAGGGAGCTTCTGGAGGACATCATTTAAGGGCTTTACTCCCAGCATTTTGTTTGGCCCAGGGCAGACTGTCTGTAAATGGTGGTGAGAGATATTAAGATGTCCTCTCCCCAAGGGTCCTGTGAAGATCCAATGAGATGAGGCACATGAGATAGAGTTTCAGGTGGTAAGGTGCTTTCTAGATGGCAAAATGGAATACATATGAAAATTGCCCTATTATGCCTACATTTAAGAGGAAGTTTGGTATCACTTGTGCTTTTTTTAATGAATTAGAAAAGTTAAAAGGGGAATAAATCTTTACTGGTCACTTTCTCCATAATAATATATATATATATATATATATATATATATATATATATATTTTTTTTTTTTTTTTTTTTTTTTTTTTTTTTAGTTGGAGTCTCACTCTGTCGCCCAGACTGGAATGCAGTAGCCGCTTCTGGCCACCGCAGCCTCAACCTGCTGGGCTCTGGCATTCCTTCTGCCTCAGCCTTCCGAGTAGCCAGAATTACAGGCATGCACTACCACGCCCAGCTGATTTTTTGATTTATTGTAGCGATGAGGTCTCGCCAAGTTGCCCAGTGGGTCTCGAACCCGTGGGCTCAGGCAATCCACTCACCTCAGCCTCCCAAAGGCACAGGATTACAGGCTGAGCCACCGAGCCCGGCTTATATTCTTACTTCATGCATTCTTATTAATAATATCTCATCAATCACTCTAGCAATCCTAAAGATAGGTATTAATATCTTCTTTTTACAGATAAGGAAACTGGAGCTCAGAGAAACCGAGATACTTGTCAATATCACAGAGGAAGTGGTGGAGTCAGGATTTGATCTCAGATCTCTTTCTTTAGCGCCCATGTTCGCTTTCCTACAGGAGGCTGTCTTTGCAGAAGGAAGAATCTTAGGTCATAGATGCTGACTCTACTCACCGCTCCACCTCTTCCTCATTCCACACATCTGGGAAAAAAATGCACCAGAAGAAATTGGCTAAGGTAAGAGCCGAATGGTGGTTGAATTGGGCACAAGCCAGGACTCTGCACAGCAAGTGTTGACTGGGCTCCCAGAAGCCAGAAAATGTCAATAACTTCACAGCAAAGCGAGTAGCTATCAAATCCACTGGATTTTGAAGTGTATTTTTAAATCTCTGATTTTTTTTCCCCCTAAATTAAGAAACAATAAAAATTTTAAAGAGAACTAGTAAAAGAAAAGTCAGGGTTATATATTCAGGAAGGAGAGGATGAGATGACAATAATGATGTGTGTTACAACAGTAATTTGCATTACCATTAAGAACATCATTATTCACATTCCATATTTGATATCTATTATATATTAGTATTAGAATCATGGTACATATAGTCATGGTAGAACAAAATCGTGTCTACGATGTAAAGGTCTATTTGACCAGTTTGCTCCAATCTTTCTAATGTCCAACCTCTGATACGGTTGTGAAGTGTTTTGTGGGTATACATGGGGAATCAGGATGACAATGTTAGGTTGAGCCACCTTGTAACTCTCACTTGAAAGGCACCTAGCTGTCATCTGAACACACTGTGAATTTTAGCAACTAACTTACTTTACTCAGGGTACTTCTTCAATCTTGGGGCAGCGCGCACGCGCGCACACACACACACACACACACACACACACACACACACACAAACACACACACACACCTGGCGCGCGCACACACACACACACACACACACACACACACACACACACACACCTGGAAAACTCCTATGCATTTTTCAAGGTGCTGCTCAAATGTAATGTGTTTGAAAACCCTTTCTGATGCACTTACTGAGAAGTGATTATTTTTTCCTCATAGATCTTGGTACGTACTTCATAGCCCAGATACCTGAAGCTTCTTTAAAAAGCTGTTCCTTCTACCTTTGTTAAGTTCCTGATGCAACATCTCCTCTGTGGTTCTTTTTCACTCTGAGCTATGGGGAAATGCATCTTCTGCTCTACTGAGAAATTAACAAGGGCAGGAACTTGTGTCTTAATTGCCTCAGTATACTCAGAGCCAACTTCAGTGCTCAGCATACAATAGATGCTCAATAAATGTTAAATAAGACTACCTGAAGGCTGAGGAGGAAGGATCACTTGAGCCTAGCAGGTTGAGGCTGCAGTGGCCGTGAGCTTGCCACTGCCCTCCAGCTTGGGCGACAGAGTAAGACTCCAACTCAAAAAAAAAAACCAAAAAAAAGGAAATGCTTCTTGCGTTGTATAACCACATGCCACCGCTAGAGGGCAATGTAATCAAGATTACTATACATCACAGACAGTTCCAGATGGGTAACAAAAGTAGCTTTTTCAAAAATGTGTCTTATTTATCAAGATGTAAACTTGTATTTTCTGCCATGCCTTTTAATCATTCTGTATTTAAGCTTGAGGAAACATTCCACAGATGTAAAACTAAATCTTGAAACAGAAGCTAAGTGCCGGAGTTCCAAGGAGTCTAGGAGTTAATTCCCTCTGGCCTGGAGACAAAAAACTACAAGCTACACATGACCTTGAAGATGGGATTCCGCTCAGACATGAAAATCTGAGGATATTAATGCTGTATGTTTTCACTTTTTTTTTTTTTTTTTTTGAGTCAGAGTCTCATTCTGTTGCCCAGGCTGGACTGCAGTGGCATGCTCATGGCCATTGCAGCCTCAACCTGCAGGGCTCAGGTGCTCCTTCCACCTAAGCCTTTCAAGTAGCTGGAACTACAGGTGCATGCCACCATACCTGGCTTTTTTAAAAAAATGTATTGTAGAGACAAGAGCTCGCCAAGTTGCTCAGGCTAGTCTTGAAACCCTGGGCTCAGGCAATCCTCCAGCCTCCATCTCCCAAAGTGCTGGGATTTCAGGAGTGAGCCACCACATCCAGCTATCTTTTCACATTTTCAAAATGCTCGCTCTTCCACTCTAACCACAGGGTGGAGTTAAGCATCCTTTTATTTAAGAAAAAACTAAACTCAAGGGAATAAGCATTTATGAGTCCTGGGAAAATCCAAGTCGAGTGCAACTTTCAGTCTAAGAAGTTTCTGTGTATCTATCAGGCATATCAATTCTACAGCTGGTTTTCCTTCTGCTTAGATTTCAGTCTATAAATGGGACAAGAATTCAAGGGACAAGTTCCTGATGTGACATCTCTTCTATAAAATGTACATAAACTTTGCAGGAAACCACACAGTGACCATTGTCAGGGTACCCGATGACACCTCTTCCGTGAAACTTTCCCCACCCTTCCAGCTACAGAAAAGCACTCCACCAGTTTCACTCCCATGGTTCCTTGTTGGTATACTCCTGATAGTGCCTGTCACATTCTACCTTGTATTGTATTTATTTAGGTTCATGCCTCTGGTCCCCTTCCAGGCTGGAACTTCTGGAAGGTGAGAACATGTTTGTTCATCCTCATACCCCAAATGGTGTCGATTTATATCTTATACATAATAGATGCTTGGTAAATTGTATTTGATTAAATTGAATGGAGTTAAGTTTGTGTTCCAGTAACTGTAGCTCTGAAATCTGCTTTTTTAAAGTTTGTTTTCACTTTCTCTTCCCACAGCTAATCCACAGAATGTATCAGTTTTCAACTTGGAAGGATTCTTTTTGATTAGATAGCTTTCTATAATAAACATGTAGCACCAGGACCACAATTTAGCTAACAGTTGCACACTTATAATTCAATCTAACTAGGCTTCAGCTCCTCATCTGTGTTTTTAGAAGGTAAAGGACAAAAATAAGATTTTAAAAATAAGTTAATAACTAATGTTGTTCCTTTAATTAAGTTTCCCTGCCCATGAAGCTTAAGTGTTGAATCATTTGGCCGATCTATGTTTACGCATGCAAATAAGTTTATTATTATCTTTCTAATGAACTCAAGCATAAATCATTATCAACAGTTGAATAATTGTTGTTATAATACTGACGATATAAATCCAGCCCTAATTATTTATTCAGTACATGTGTGTTAAGTGCCTATCCAGCATCACTGTCTGCTCTCGGCATTAAGGGTAAACAAAAGTGGTGACACCCTTGTACTAGTGGGGGCGTTTATGTTCTAGTGGAGTTGAAAAAAACTTGATTATTTACCAAGATAAAGTAAGTCTGCAGCATTTGACAATAATCGTATGACTTAATCTAGGCTTTTTAAAGTTTTTAACTAGTTTGGTTTTCACACTGTTCCCTGGATCTGGAGTCCTCCTTTGTTTGGGGAATCAGTGGATAAGATCCCTTCTACCTTGATTATTCTGGTCACAATTTTTCTGACTACAATAGTTTTCTATTGTGGTGTCAAAAATTATCATAAACTTAGCAGCTTAAAACTACACCCATTTATGATCTCACATTTCCATGGGTCAGAAGTCCAAGCAATCTTGACTGGGTTCTCTACTTGGGATCCCATATGGCAAAAGTTGAGGTGTGGCCAGTTTGGCCCTTCTCTGGAGGCTCTCTAAAAAATCCACCTATGAGTTCATTCAAGTTGCTGGAAGAACCCAATGTCTTGCTGAGATCCCTGTTTCCTGGCTGCAGTCACCCAGGGGTTTCTCTCAGCTCCTTAAGGCCATTTACATTTCTTCTCATGTGACTCCCTTCATCATCAAAGCCAGCAAAGAAGGGAATTCTCACAGTGAGAATCTGACTTCTGGGCAAACCAGAGAAAGCACTCCAGTTTCCAGGGCCCATGTGATTACACAGTGTCCATTTGGATAGTCTCCCTATCTTAAGGTCAACAGAACACAATCACAGGAGTGGATCTCATCACATATACAGGGTCTGGGTAGCTGGGAGGACCATTTTAGAAATTCTACCCACTGTACTGACCAATGGTGTTTTTGCTTCAAGCTGTCAGTTGTTTAAAGACCCTAGTTGCCAGACAGGAAGAGTTTAGATCCATGCCACAGGTAAGGTTTTTATAATCATACAAGATTATTTTATTTAATGCAATAGTGGTCTTTTAAAAGTGCAAGTTGGAATTCCACAGAATCTATTTTAAGACTGTTTTCATCCCTTTCCCTTTATCTTTTCCTTATAAAACATCATCTTTTTAGAAAAGTAAACATCATCTTTTTAGAAAAGTAAAGGCTAATCACAGATATAGAGACCTTTCACATAATTGAACAGTAATTCAACTAATAGTAAGAATATTAATGAATTGTCATTTACTGAAATCTTTTTTAATGCCAAATCCTCTAAGATATGGGTTAATAAACAATACAACTTTCCTTTGTCCATTCTTTAACTTCTGGCATTTGTTAAATTTTTGATATTTCACTATTTCATCAACAGAATACAGATCAATCTAATGAGCTGACGTCTGAAGGGGCAAAGTGATTTTTAAAAATGCCTGTCAATTTTATGCAGCATTTAACTTGTCTGAAGTTGAAGAGTAAAGAAACTATTAGTTTTGTTTAAATTTTCAGATCTGACTATTGATGATTTGAGATGACAGTTCAATTTCCACTAAGTAATGATTACTGAAAACTCATTTTCTCCACTTCAGCAGCTAAAAGGCATAAAATTGGTATCATTGACTGCAATGAAATAATTTCTTATTATAGCAAAGCAGAAAATGTATGATTTTAAGTTTCAAGAGCATTTATCTTTGGCAGATGTATTATGGACAAATGACTTAAACTGTCAAAATATAAATTAAATGTAATTCAGTTAAGCTCTTCTTTTATTAACCTGTGTGTTTTCCTTAAAAGTTTTCACAACTAAGTTTATAAAGCAAGCCCCTCTCCTCGCTGAAAATGATATCTGTCCAAACATATTAGACAGACTGACCACTACCTACTTCAGAGTAACTTATTTAAAATGAGGATTCCTGGGCTCACTCCCAAAGTTGTCATATTGGCCATGATTTGTCTTGTTGCAAATAACAACAGCAAAGCTCAAGCTTTTTCTTACAATAAAAAGGACTGAATGAGTCAAGGAGTCAGCAGCTTGTCAATGTCGTCAAACAACTAGTCTCTCTTCCTTCTCTCTGCACTTCATGGTGTCATCTTCATTCTTAAGAGAGCTATTCCTAATCCTCCAGGGACTTGTTTCTTCCACCACATCTTGGAAGAGAGAAGAGTTTGTTCCTGCAAGTTCTCTATGTAAAGAAGCATCCTCCCTTAAAAGTTCCCAGAAAAACACCTCTTCACCTCTTGCTAATCTGAATTAGGTCAAGAACCCATTTCTGAGCTAATCACCGTGATCAAGAGACAGGTTTCCACAGAGTAACTTTGAGCCATGTGCCACCTAAAACCAGACATGGAAACACTTTCTCTTAAAGCACATGGGTGGGAATGGAGGTATGTGTACGTACGATGAGAAGGAGAGATCAAAGATGAGAAGACACCATCATGCCCACTAACAGCCACACTGGTGGTATACTCACATTTTAGAGAGCACCATTCTCATAGATTACAACATGAAGGCCCACTGTCTTTATCTGATAATTTTGACAGCCCTAATCACTGAGTGAAGACTGAAATTATAAATTTTAATAAACTACCCAAGTGAGTCCGTTGCTCACAAAAGCTTGAGAACCACCGCACTATACTATAAAACATATACTATAAAACATATACTATAAAAGCATATAAAACTTCATTAATTATTATATGCTAGGCACCAAGTGAAGTATGTTGCCTATAATACAGTAAGTGATCAGTAGTGTTAGCTAATTGGTGATTGATTTATTGATTTTTACCAACTGGAAAAAGTTGGTCAGGAAGGTCTCCTAAAATTAAAAATATCTACAGTGGAAGATGGCTGAGAGCATTGACATTCAGCCTGGCTTTTCTGGGCTTATAGACAAATGTCTCATCAGTAGCAATAGACAAAAGAATCTAACAATATAATTGTTCTCCTAGCCATCATTAAAAATTCAGGTTTGTCCTTAGAAATGGGTTTCCAAAAGAGGTTTATAATAGCACAAAAATTATAAAAGTATCAAGGTAGTCATGGAACTTCTTGACTTTCACTATAAGTTTCCTAACTAAAGTATTAGTACTCTATATCCGTAGCATTTTTTTCAAGAAGTAGAAGTCTTAGTGTCATTAAGTATTCTATGAATAAGTTTCTTCACAGTGAACTGAAGTTTTAGTGTCATTTAGCATTCTATGAATAAGTTTCTTCACAGTGAACAGAAATAATAGTTCACGTCATTATCCTAAGTGAAGTAACATACAAATGGAAAACCAAATACCGCATATTCTCACTAATAAGTGGAAGCTAAGCTAATGGTCTGCAAAGGTATATAGAATGGCATAAAACACACTGGAGACTCAGAAGGAGGAGAATGGAACAGGTAGGGATGATAGATATACTTAAAGCCCAGACTTCTTTACTATTATACAAAGCAGCCACATAACCAAAAGTCACTTGTATCCCTAAAACTATTAAAGTAAAGAAAATTATGTATACATATATAAATAAAATGCTAGCAAGCCAGTAGGAAAAAAAGAGAAAGAAAGAACGGTCCATGATCATCAGAATGCTTTAGCACAGACCACAGAGTCAGGAACTCCTTGACATCCTGGAAAGTGTCCTCATGTGGGCAGTCTCCACACTACAGGATGCCGTTACCCTGTGGCTGATAAAGTGACTCAACATGTCATCCTCCTTTGAAAAAAAAAATAATGATAGAAATAAAGCCCTAGGAAGATGTAAATCACCTCCTTTTTTGTTTTTGAAGGAATTTGTAATGTGAGTATATCTCATTAGTATGAATGCTTCTGCCTAAATAATGATACTGGGAATCCCAGTTTTACATTTGCCTGTCCTTTAAAAATAAACTCCAGAGTGGCCTCAGAAAAAATGATAGAATAGGATTTTCCAACACTTTTCCCCTCACAGAAATATCCATTCATGAGAATACTTTCACAGGAGCTGGGAAATCTAGGTGAGGGATTATGGCACATGGTGGAGCACAGAGATGGGAAAGGATGCATTGGAGAGGATAGAAAGGACAGTTCCATATTACCTATTTCATCCCACCTTCAAGCCTGAGCAATACAGTGTGGAGAGAAATGCCCTCCGGGAGAGGGGAGAGTGAAGTGAGTCTCCAAATTTACTGCAAACCTCACCAACAGGCCTGACATGGTGAACACCATAGCCAGATTGCTCACCCTGGATCTAGGTCTATCTCCATGAACCCAGGCTACAGGCCCACACAAGAAACATGCCAGCCTCTATAGACTCATGATCAAGACCTGCCTCAGTGCCAGGTCACCCCATTAACATAGACTTGAGGCTGGCCCCTGAAGACCCAGACCCCATGGACCAAATCTCCAGGTCTGTCTTCACAGACCTAATCACTATGTCCCTCCACACACACCAGTCACTTGACTCATTACAGTGGACCCCAGTGCTAGGCCAACCTATATGTACCCAGGCACCAGTCTGTCTCCTGTGGACACAGGCACCATCACCTTCACGCATGAACACAGTCACTAGGCCAGACCATGCAAAGACTCTAGCATAAAGGTGGCCAATAGATCCTGCAAGACAGCCCACCCAGAATCTGTGGGTGGGGTAACTGGTAAAGTGCTTTCTCTACTGAAGTCAGTCTGTAACGACTGGGAGAGGTGCTGACTTTTTCAAATTTTCAGACACTAAAGAAAGGACACAAGAATCAGGGAAACTTGAAAACCCTAAAGAAACAAAATATAGCACCAGTAACTGATCCTAAAGAGAGCTCTACAAATTGCCTGACAAAGAATTCAAAATAATTATCTTAAAGAAGTTCAGGGAACTGTAAAAGGACAGATAAACAACTAAACAAAATCAAGGAAATAAAACCAGAACAAAATTAGAAATTCAACAAAGAGATAGAAACCATGCAAAAGAATCAAACAGAAATTCTGGAGCTGAGGAACACAACAATTGAACAGAAAATTCTATAGAGTGCTTCAACAGTTGACACAATCAAGCATAGGAAAGAATCAGTGAGCTCAAAAACAGGTTATTTGAAATTATCAAGTCAGAAGAACAACAACAGAAACAAAAAATGAAAAAAGTTGACAAGACTTATGGGATACCATCAAGCAACATAACATATGCATTATGAGAGACTCATATAGAAGCAAATAAACAGAAAGAAGGCAGAAAACTTATTTAAAGAAATAAGGACAGAAAATGTCCTAAGTCTATAAACAGAAATGAACATCTAGATCCATAAAGTAGAAAGAACCCCAAATAGGTTAAATATAAAAAGATCTTCATTGAGACACATTTAATCAAATTGTCAAGAGTCAAAGAGAGATAATTTTGGAAGCAACAAGAGAAAAGGAATGTGTACATAAAAGGGATTTCAGTGGATCAGGCTATTGGTGGATTTCTTAGCAGAAACTGGAGGCCAGTAGAAAGTGGGATCACATATTCTAACTGCTACGAATAAGGTTTCAACCAAGAATACTATACCCAACAAAACTGTCCTTCAGAAATGGAGAGAGAAAAAAACAAAAGTGGAGGGAGTTCATTCCCGTTTGACTTGCCTTACAAGAAATGCTAATGGGAGTTCTTTAAGATGAAAATGAAATGAAAGGACACATTTGCAATGTGAAAATTATATAAAAGTAAAAAAGTCATTGTAAAGGTAAGAATATAGTGAAATTCATAATACTCTATTACTGTAAAGGGATGGTTTACAAATTACTTTTAACTCTAGTATAAAAGTTAAAAGACAAAAGTACTAAAAATAACTATAGCTACAATAATGGATAAATATAAGACGCAAACTGTGGCATCAATAACATAAAATGTCAATGGGAGAGAAAATTATATACCATTATCTCTGATGAACATAGATACAAACAAGTACTCAACAAAATATCAGCAAGCCAAATTCAATAGCACATCAATGGGATCATTCATCATGATCTCATGGAATTTATCCCTGGGATGCAAGGATGGTTCAACATATGCAAATTAATAAATGTCATACATATTATTAACAGAATAAAGAATGAAAATAACTCAGTTATTTTCAGTCAAATGCCTAAAAAGCATTAAAGTACTTTTATAATAAAAACTCTCAATGAATTAGGTATAGAAGGAATGTACCCTAACATAATAAAGACCATTTATAACACACCCACAGCTAACATCTTTTCCTCTAAGATCAGAAACAAGACAAGGATGTCCACTCTCACCACTTCTATTTAACACAATACTAGAATTCCTGGCAAAAGCAATTACACAAGATGAAGGCATATAAACCATTCAAACAGAAGAGGGAGAAGTAAAATTATCTCTGCAGGTTGGCATGATCTTATATACACAGATGCTCCTAAACTTATGGTGGAATTATGTCTCAATAAACCCACTGTAAAGTCAAAAAAAGTTGTACCATCATAAGTTAGGGACTGTATGTATAGTAAGCACTCTACACACACATACAAAAGTTAGAACCAACATACAAATTCCATAAAATTGAAAAATACAAAATCAACATATAAAAATTTGTAGCATTTCTATAGACTAACAGAGAACTATTCAAAAAGAAATTGAGAAAATAATCCCATATATAATACCATTAAAAAAAATAAAAATCCTTAGGAATAAAGGTAACCTAGGTGGTAAAATTTCTGTACACTGAAAACTATAAATTACTGAAGAAGTAAATTTAAGAAGGCACAAACAAATGGAAATAAATATGAAAAAAAGTTTGTAGATTGGAAGAACTAATATTAGTAATATGTCCAAACTATACAAACTGATCTACATATTTAATGCAATCTTTATCAAAATTCCAGTGGCATTTTTTACAGAAACAGAAAGAAACAATTCTAAAACTCATATGAAACCACTAAAGACCCCAAATAGCCAAAGCAATCTTGTGCAAAAGGAATAAAGCTGGAGGGATCACATTAACTGATTTCAAAATATACTAAAGCTATAGTAATAAAAAACAGCATGAACTGGCATAAAAATAGACATAGACCATTGGAACAGAATAAAGAGTCCAGAAATAAATCCACTCATTTATAGTCAATAAGAATAAGAATAGTTCTTCAATAAATGATGTTGAGAAAACTGTACATTCACATGCAAAAGAATGAAATCAGACTCTATCCCACACCAGCTACAAAAATCAGGTCAGAATGGATTAAAGACTTAAATGTAAGACATAAAACTATAAAACGTCTAGAAACAAACATAGGGGAAAAGCTTCTTGACATTGGTCTGGGTAATAATTTTTTTTCATATTACCCCCAAAACATAAGAAACAAAAGCAAGTATAAGACCTGGCACAGTGACTCACACCTGTAATCTCAGCACTTTGGGAGGCCAAGGCAGTATTGCTTGAGCCTGGTAGTTTGAGACCATCCCAGGCAACATAGCAAGGATCTTGTCTCTACAAAAAAAAATTCAAAAGATTAGATGGTCTTGGTGGTGCATGCCTATGGTCCCAGTTACTCAGGAAGCTGAATTGGAAGGATCGCCTGAACCCAGGAATTCGAGGCTGTGATCCAGTCTGAGAGACAGAGTGAAACCCTGACTTAAGTCTGCACAGCAGCAGAAACAATCAACAGAGTGAAGAGACAACCTTTGGAGCAAGAGAAATTATGTGCAAACCACACATCTGGTCAGGGGTTAATACACAAAATATACAGGGAACTCAAACAGCTCAACAGCAAGAAAACAAATAACCTGATTTTAAAATGGGCAAAGGACCTGAATAGACATTTCTCAAAAGAAGACATACAAATGGCCAGCAGGCATATGAAAAAATGTTCAACATCAGCAGGGAACTGTGCATCAAAACCATAATGAGATATCACGTCACACTGGTTAGGATCATTGTTATGAAAAAGATCAAGGGTAACAAGTATTGGTGAGGATGTGGAGAAAATTCCTGTACACTGTTGATGGGATGTAAACTGGGAGAGCCATTATGGGAAACAATATAGAAATTCCTCAAAAAATTAAAAATAGAATAACTATATGATCCAGCAATCCTACTTCTGGGTATATGAGCAAAGGAAATGAAATCAGTACCTCAAAGAGATGTCTGCACTTTCATGTTCATTGCAGCATTATTTTTAAACAGACACGATACAGAATCAACCGAAGTGTCCATGAATGAATGAATAAATAAATAAATGTGACATACACATACACACACACGATGGAATATCATTCAGCCTCTAAAAAAGAAGAAAACTGTCATTTGGGACAACATGGATGAACCTGAAAGGTATTAGGCTAAGTAAAATGAGCTGGGCACAGAAAGACAAACACGGCATGATCCTCACTTCTATGTGGAATCTAAAAATGTTAAACTCAAAGAAGCAGAGTAGAATGATGGCAGCCACAGACTGGGGAGTAAGAGAAATGGGAAAACGGTAAAAAAAAGTACAAAGTTTCAGATATGCTGAGTGTATTTTGTGCTTCTATCACAGAATACTACAGACTGGGTAATTTATAAAGAACAGAAATGTATTGGCTCACAGTTCTGAAGGCTGGGAAATCCAAGATCAAGGTGCCAGCATCTGATGAGGGTCTTCTTACTGCATCACCCCATGGCAGAAGGCAGAAAGGCAAGAGACAAAAGGGGGCTAAATTCGTCTTTTTCTAAGCAATGCACTCCTGCATAACAAACCCATTCCTGTGATAACAGCATTAATCCATGCATGAAGGCAGAGCCATTATGGCCTAATCACCTTCTGAAGGTCTCACTTCTTAATACTGCTGCAGTGGTGATTAAGTTTCTGACACATGTACTCTGGGATGCACATTCAAATAATAGCAAATAAGTTCTAGAGATCTAGTGTACAGCATGGTGACAATAGTTAACAATACTATATTGCATAATCAAAATCTGCTAAGAGAGTAGGTCTTAAATGTTCTCACCACACAAAAATAGGTAACTACGGAGGGTGCCAAAAAATGTATACACATTTTAAGAAAGGAAAAAATGATTAAAATTGTAATACTCAATGTGTACTGATAATGAAAGATGAATACAAGTCACATTTGACTCCTGCAATTACAAGAGGTGCTCAAAGTGGTTCCTATCAGCACCCAGACACTTCTGATTACGGCAAACTAAAAGTAATACAGAGATAACATCTTTTAAGATGTGTATACATTTTTTGGCATCCCCAGTATATAAGGTGATGGATATATTAGCTTGATTTTGGTGATCATTTCACAGGGTATATATATATATATATATATACCAAAACATCACATTGGACAATTTAAATCTATACAATTTTTGTCAATTATACCTCAACAAAACTGGAAAAAATTAAAAAGTAAATAAACTCCAATATCTGATGTGTTTAAAGAGTATCAGATTTACTAAAATCTTTCCAAAATGCATTTTACTGATCAAAGCATGATTGTAATATAGTAATATTTGCAGAGCCCCAAAAAGCAGTCTCTGTGACGCATTTAACGGTCATCCATTCAACAAAATTTGTTGAGTCAGCGGGCCAGGAAGTGTGCTAAAGGCTAGGGAGACTCTATTTCTGTCCTCAAAAACCTTTAAAGGCAAGATAAATTGTTAGCCACAGATGAGTAGATTGGATTTCCACCCTAATAAAGGTGATTATTACAGTAGCTCTAGTAGAAAATGTTCTGTTGGAATGATGGGCAAGAAAGAGGTGCTGAGCTGATCCTCCATAGCAATCTTTTATTGTGACCAAATCTTCTATGGGGTTTATAACATCCTACATGTTATACAAGTACAGGATATCAAAATAAATAAAATGCACGTTTATTCTTGCCACAAACAGTTACAACTATTCTATGATCTGTGGGAAATAAAAAGATGAATCTAAGCAGTTTATTAGACATAACTTCTTAAATTCTCCATCTGTAAAATAAGAATGATTCCCTACTCTGTGGCAGTACTAAAAGCAGGTTTCTGAGAACAATACACGAACAAATCCATGGAAATGTTTAGCACAGTCTCTGGTACCCAGTAGTGCTCATTAAGTTAGAATTATTAAGATACATCATAGCTCACAATGCACAAAGTATAACTTTTTCATTTTCCTTCCCATTTTTTCATTTTGCTTCACAACATCCATGCGAGGGTAAAGAAACCAAACCAAAGATGGGGGGATTTTGCCAGAGTTGCACAATTAAGCAAAAATTGAAGAGCCAGAACTAAAATCAATTTTCACAACTCCCAATTTCATTTTTTCCAATATTTTGAGTTGAATTATTTTTTCTAACTCTAAAGGAGAAAGTCTGGGCTTTCATAAAGGTTATTATAATTCCTGAACTATTGATCATAGTATTAAGATAAGAAGATAAGACATTTTACTTAAGTAGGAGTGTGTTTGAAACAACAGTGTAAGCCAGTAGAAATTTAACCAGCTGGTTAGTTTGGGGATGTACTAAGAAAAAAAATCTCTCTCTCTCTCTTTCTCTCTCTCTCTCTCTCTCTCTCTCTGTGTGTGTGTGTGTGTGTGTGTATGTGCGTGTGTGTGTGTACTAAGTGTAACAGGAACATGTTTAGCTGCAACAACAGAAAAACCCAATGAAAATGGATTTAAACAAATAGAGATTTATTTGTCTCACAAAACAAGAAATTCAGGTGTAGGCAGTCCAAGCTGCTGTAGAGTCCTACAATTTCCGGACTGTTCTGGATTCCTTCTGTCTTTCTATGACACTGTCCTTAGTGTTTTGACATTCATCTCCATGCTTACAGTCTGAATGTTACAAGATTGCAGCTCCAAATCTACATACTACATCCTCATTTCAGGCAGAAGGTGGTAAATACTTTTCTGAAAACACTCAACTTACACCTTATCAGCCAGAATAACATTATATTGTCACCCCTAGATACAAAAAAAAAAAAAAAAAAAAAAATTCCAGAAATCACTTTTGGGAAACCAAAGCCTTATCTATTAGGTGACTAGGAAGAAATTACCTTTATTTGGGCATATGCTATTCTAAATTAAATCAGAGTTTCTTTTAGTAAGACAAAGTAAAATGAATACCAGTGTCTTTGCCCTTCTAACTTATTTGATATCTTCAGCAACCTAGAACATAGAGTTTCTTTGAACTTAGACTCAAGAAAACCTTAAATAGGTACATCATGCATAGGGATGCTTCTGATGTGCCACTTATTTTTTTGTTCTTGCTCTTCTTGTTTTTTTTTCTCTCACAAGTAGAAAACAAAAGTAAACTGGGATTAAGGTTTAGAAGAATTAGCAATGTATCCAGGTAAAACTCCTAGGAGAATTTCACAGATGGCATTTCTATAGAACTAGTTTCTCAAGCAGAACTCTTCAATTAGCATTAGAACTAATTAGAACTCTTCTTCCTTTGAAAATGTCTAAAGAGGGCATCTGAAACCAACTCGAAAACACATACAGTCAACTCAACTTTTACTGTTACTAACATTTTCTTCTAGTTCAGGTTATTCCTGCATAGCACTGGGCCAAGGTGAGTTATAGTCAAATGTAGTTTGTTTCACCCACAAATGCAAACTCCCATGAAAACAACATAAAAAAAGGCAACAACAAAAAAAGGAAGAAATTATTTAGCCTTCGAGACTCCTTATCAGAGTTGTTTTAGATTTGCCCTCATTACCTTGGTGAATGTTTGCACGCATGTATTTTTAAAAATGGGGTTAAGATGGTGAGGCTCATTAGTGTGCCACTAATTTGGAGATGCTCTCTTATAGCTAAGCTGAAACTCTAGAATGTGCTGTCCAATATGGTGGCCAATAGTCACATGTGGCTATTCAAATATGTTAATTCAAATAGAAAATTCAATTCCTCTGTGACTATAACTGCATTTCAAGTGCTTGAGAACTACACGTGGCTAGTGGCTACTGTATTGGACAGTGCAGGTATAGGACACTTTCGCCATGACAGAAAGTGTTGATGCACTTAGAAGATTAAGATTTTGAAGATGCAATATCAGGACCAAATCAGTTGAATGACTGCAGTCCACTGCTCAAAGCATTTCTCTAATTCCTCTTTGGAAGCGTTTCAGAGCCTCTTTACAAACCATAATAAGAAAACATCTTGTTTCATTTATTCTGAGCTTATTGAGTGCCTCCTCAATAGCACACCCCAGTAGTGTGCTGCACATAGGGATTCAAGAAATAATTAGACATGGCCCTTCCCCTCTATGCCATGACTTATTTGGGGAACAAATAACTAAAAGGTAATGTAATAGATCTATGGAGGCAAGTATGTACCACATGTTCTGGGAACAGAAAGAAAAAAATGATTCTAATTAGGATATTGAGAAAATGCCTTCTTTTACAAAGAATTCAAGTGAATGCCATACTTGGGGGTTCAAATTTTTATTGTAAAGGTTTTGAAAGACTCTTGAAGTAATATTAAACAAAGGACTGGCAAGAAATTATGTATTTTTGAAGAGGTCATTCTGGTGGCAGTTAGAGCAGGTGAGAAACTGAGGGCAAGACCACTAATTGGCAGGCTTTAGAAATAACCTAGGTGAGAGATATTGAGACCCTTGGCTAGGTCAACGGGAATGGGAATCCAGAGAGAGAGGTCTGATTAAAAACACAAAGCTTGATGATCATCCACTCTATTCTCCAGTTTTTGGCTCAATATAACATTGTGCAATTTTTTAAAAAATCATCCTCTAAAAATAAAGATGTATCACATCACTGGAAGTATTCTAAAGAATGAGTTGCACAGATTCAAATCAGTGTTTCAGTATGTTCTATTTTTATAAAAAAACAAAGCAAGAAACATTGTGTGAGTGTGTGTGTGTGTGTGTGTGTGTGTGTGTGTGTGTGTAGACAGACAGATATAGATAGATACAGATTTTGAAAGATATTGACAAAGGTCTTAGGGAATATCTGAAATCTTTTTGCTAATCTGCATTTTCTATTTTTTCTGTCATAACAATGTATTGTTTTTTAATAACACATATTTTTTAAATAATAACTTTAAAAATCCACAGTCGTTATATCTAAGGAAGAATTCTAACAACGTTTTTAACGATGTCAACATGGGTAAAATAAGTTTATTTCCCCAAGTTTACTTTAGGCCAATGCTCAGTTGAGATGTTAAAAAGGTATTTTCTTAAAAAAAACAAAAGCTGTGGTCGGGCTCAGTGCTCAACCTGTAATCCCAGCACTTTGGGAGGCCAAGATGAGTGGATGGCTTGAGCCCGTGGGTTGGAGACCAGCCCAGGCAAATTGGCGAGACCTCATCTCTACAATAATAAAAAATTATTTGGGCTTGGTAGCACACGCCTATAGTTCCAGCTACTTGGAAGGCTGAGGAGGAAGGATTGTCAGAGCCCAGCAGGTCGATGCTGGAGTGGCAGTGAGTATGCCACTGCACTCCAGCCTGGGCGACAGAGTGAGACTACAACTCAAAGAAGAAAAAAAAGTTGCACTATTTCATAGCTATACTTTCTGAAATTAAGGTATCAGTTATAACCTCTTAAGTGACCTGTCAGAAGCTACTTTGCTATATTGCTCACTACATTAGTATTACAATATATAATTAAAACAGTAGTTAACTACAACTTAGATCTTCAATTACCTTGTAATTTGATCTTTCCTTCCCCTGCCCCACCTCCCAAACCTCTGTTCTCCATATGTACAATTAATAAGCTCAGGTTATCCATCTGGACTTAGGAATGTGAAATGGTTCTCCTGCCTCACTCCATTTTCTCAAAGCCAATGAGCTTATACTTGGAGACCATAACTGTTGCTCTTCTCACTGACACTTGTGGATAGCTGAAAAGCATCTCCTGCAAATGACCAGAATGACCAGAGCTCTCTGGATGTCCTGCTCCAGGACACTCTCTTCTCTTGCCTGCCCCCCTCCACAAGCAGGCTGGTGGCAGCTGGAAATGCACATCTCAAGCTCGCAAGTTCCCTCAGAGCTATCATTCTACAGTTTTACAACAGCTTCCATTTCCACCCTCCAATCCTATTCTGGACTGTGTATGAGGGAAGGAAGAGTTGGTGGATTGAGAAAATGTACTTATTAGGGAAAAAAAAAAAGGAAATATCAACAAACTACTTATCACTTTTGATATGGAACTCACAACTGAATTCATCCATGGACTCATTTAGCAATGGGTTATTATCTACTCTGGTGCAGTAGCAGAAATCAAAACTTCTGACTTGCCTTGTTTTGCCAATATTTAAGCATTTTGTTCTGTTGGATGTGACTACATGTACAGGCACACTTTTATTTAGTCTCACACATGAAAAGAGAAAGCATAAGGCCTGTAATCCAAGTGGTTTCTCATCCAGGCATTTTTATAGCCAATTACTAAATCTAGTTGAAAACAATAGGAAAGAGGATACTTTCCTCCTAGTACTTGCTCTATCAACCTAGATTTAATAGCACAGAATATCTTGAATTGTTGTTAAATTCTTCATTTTATAACATTTGAGCTGTTGCTGGACCAATGGCCAGCATGTGGAGCTACTAAAAGTAGAAATTATTAGTATGTTCCTCTCTATGGGTATTTCAGAGGTTTAAGAAGGAAAGAAAATCCTGGGAAAGAATTCAAGAAAACTAGAAGGAGAATGCTTCAAAGGAATGAATATATCCATCATTACCCTACAAGGTCAATTAGCACTGAAATACTTTTTGCTGACTATATGGCACTTATTCTATACCTTTCGTTAATTAACAATAGGTGGTGACAGCGACTCTATTAAAACTAGAAAGCCTTTCTACAATTGAAAGTCACAGCTTAAAATTTAGAAGGCAATCTCGAACATCATTACATTCATTACATGGCTCGCTTCCGAATTTGCTTGTTACAAGTTCCGGGTTTGAAAAACATACAGCCTCACTTACCATGCACGGTACCCAGTACTTACTTATACTAATAACGCCAAGTTAGGTAAAAACCAATGGACAGCCTCCAAATCATCTTCGGGTTTGGTTCCTAAATATGGATCTGGGTATTTTACTCAACCTCGCGTAAAATAAGGAAACCACAGTTTAAAAATCGGAAGACCCGAATGCCTAGAAATGCCTTCTTTTCATGGGCGATACAGCGCATTCTTGCTCTCCCCCCTCTCTTAGATCAGCAGGTGTCTCCTCAGCGCCGGGAGTCTGAGAAAAGAAAAAAGGAGGGAGCGACGAGAAAGGAAACTGTCTAGGTGTCTTAGCGGTGGGGGTGGCGGTATGGGAATATCATGATTAAAATCTCTCCTCTGGGGCTTTGCGGGTCTTACCCCTATTTTGTCACGATCTGACTAAGGATTAGGCGTCCATGCGTAACTTACAAAGGGCAAGGAACACGGGAAGGACAGGAGGCGGCCGGGGTTGCAGGGAGAGGGCAAAACGTAGGCGCGTGGGGACGGGAAGGGAGAGGCGGATTTGGCAGTCAAAAGGGGGACGGAGAGGAACAGGAATGGAAAGTGTGGCCTGGCCGGCCCACCCTGCGGGGGGAGGGGGAAGGTGGGGCCCACGACGTCGCGCTGCCCGCCCCCTCCCCGGGTTTTTCCCTTGTAGGTGGAGGCCATCCCAGCGTGCGCAAAGGGGTCGATGGCTACGAAAGGAAGGGCCGTCTCCCGAGCACGCGCGGGCTCGCGGCCGCCTCGCCCGGGGCCAGGGACACGGGGTGGGGGGTGGGGGGCGAGCAGAGGCCCAAAGGACGGCTGTGCGGGCGCTGCAGAGAAAAAGGCACAAGGCCACCAGCCAGATCCCGGGTCCAGGGCGCTCGCCCGCGCTCTTGCGCCGCCGGCAGGCCCGTCCGCGCGGGGCGGGCTGTGCGCGCTCGTCCCGCCCCGGAGAGACCCCTCGGACACGCTCCAACCCCGCCCGACCCTCGCGGGCTTCGGCTTGCCTCCCCCACCCCCAACCTCGCTCCCGGTCCCCCGCGCGGGGTCCCCTCCTCGTCATCTCGGGCGACATTCTGCAAACAACATGGCGGCCGAGCGTAAACCGCGGCGCCTCCTCTCCGGGGCCTCGGGGTGCACGAGGGTGGCTGCGGCCGGCGCCCTCGACCCGCCACGGCCCGCCGCGGCCGGGGCGGGGGAGGCCGGAGCGAGAGAGCGGCGGGAGCGGAGGGAGCCGGGTGCGCGGGCCGGACGCGCGCGGGGGCGGGCGGCCCCGGGAGCGCGCAGGGGCGCGGGCGCGTGCGCGGGCGGGGGCGGAGCGGCGGCGGCGGATGGAAGCGGCCGCCCAGAGCCCTCTCGCGGCCGCGGCGGCAGCAGCGCCAGCCCCGGCAGCAGTCCGGCCGCCGCCGCCGTCGCCGCCTCGCGCTCCCGCCACCCGGCCCGACATGAGCGAGGCGGGTCGGGTGCCCTCGCCCGCCGCGCCCGAGGACAGGAAAGGGAAGGAGCCGGAGCGCGACAAGCCGCCGCCCCTCGGGGCTGCGGGCGCCGGCGCCCCCGTGGTAGGTGCTGGGCTGGGGCCGCCGGGCGCCCCGACGGCGGGGGTCGGGAGGGAGGGAGGGGGGGCGGCCGCGCGGGGAGGGGGCGCCGGAGGCCCGCACCGCCCCTGGGGACCCCGCGCCGCCCGGGAGTCGCGCCCAGGCTGCCCTGGCTGGGCCGAAAGAAAAGAGTTGTGCTTCGTGGACAGCTCCGAGCACTTGGCGAGCGGCACCTTCCACCTTCGGGAGATTGGTGGGGGGGGTTCGGATGCCGCTGGATGTTTGGGGTTATTTTCCGGGGATTGGCCCCTTCTCTCTCCAGGGGAATGACAAGCATCTTGGAGTGGGCACGACCTGTCGGATGAGCATAGGGGTCGGTCAGGCGGGCGGGAGTGGGCTCTCCACGGAGGTGCCTGCCTGACTAACGGGGGGGGGGCGGAGATTTCGCCTTTTTCATCGATTTTCTTTCCCTTCCCCCTTCAGACTGAACAAGCTCTGTGGCGAGTTTGCACTTAATTGTGACCTTTCCGTCGCTGTCAGGGTAGTGAGAAGTAGGTGCATTGGTGATGGCTAGATTTTTCATACGGCACAGACATGTGACTTAAGGCGGGGGGTCTTTTGAACCTTTTTCAAAAACTCAAGTTATCTGAGCTTGACAGGGATCCAGCTTTCCCGGCTGGATTTTCGTAAAGGTTATTTGGAGAGCGCTATCGGGCTTCAAACTACATACATGTTGCCAGATGATGTCATGAGACAGCCCCCGCCCCCCCCTTTCCCTATTTTTCCTGGTGGTTGTGACTGGTTACTTTGGAGCACGATGAAGACAATTAACCTCTGATTTTGCGATTTTTTGAAATTTGGCATAATATTTAAATACTTTTTGAAAGTTTGCTTGGATGTATTTAAAGATCATGACTTGTCATGCAGCTGTGCGTGACAAAATAGTAAAAGTTTAGTGAACATTATACATTTTCTCTATTCCTACTTGCAATTCATTGCTTAAAACCTCCCTCTTAAATGACTAAGAACTTACTAAAATAGCTCACTCATCTTTAAAGTACTGTATTAGTGTTAGGAAGAACGTTTTGATTCGGTAGGTTTTTCATAAATGTTTAAGGGCTGTTATAACTAGAAATTGTTCAAACAAGCTCTTTAAGTTAAATCAGGGCAGCATATTGTGGGCAGTAATGATACACGTTTAAAAGTGTAAGCTTTAGTTGATGGGTAAATGGGAGCTGTGGGTGGGGATTACCCCGGGAAATGCTGTGAAAGAAGGAATTTGTTACCCAGCTGCTTAGAGACCTGGATCCTACTGCTGGTATCCTAGGCTTTCAAGCGCATATATAGGAAATTTTAAAATTACAGATAGAGTTCCAACAGTTCATTTCTAAACTGACTGTTTAAAACAATAAAGGCATATGCTTGTAGAAATGGTTATATGAATTGGTTTAGGTCCCCAAGCAAGCCTCTTCCCCAAGACCTATTTATCTCAGTGTAATGGAAAAATAGGAAGGTTTGGAATAGAAATTTGCAGAAATTGCAAAATAGGTTGGTAGGAAGTGTGGATACAGGTCCACAGTCTGTTAACTGAAGCCCTTGGGGCTTTGGAATTTCAAGTTTTTCCGATTTTAGAAAGGTATTTCAGGACATATACCATATATTATGTAATACCCACAGTGAGGTCCCAACCAGTTCTCCATCATCAAGCATGTTAATAACTGCGGTGAAATGTGTGTTCATGCTAAAAAAGGCTGAAATCAGACCTCATGTCAGTTCAGGCCAGGCACATGTTTTGCTACCAAATGAGATGGAAAAACGTTTCCATTTCAAGAATGTACAGGACTTTGGAATTGCAAGTAGAGGATTGTAAACTTGTACTACTCGTCAAAGAGTATAGAGCTCAAGAACAAAATTTAAGTCTTGAATTAAACTTTGAAAAGACAGAAGTTGGAATAGAAGAGGATGAGGATTAATTGAAAAACTTGAGATTCCGAGGACAGTTTCTGATGCCTTATAAAGTCTTTCAGTGTCAGGACCGTTTTTTTTAATGACAGTTTTTTTTTTTTTTTTTTAACCAAAATATATGACAGAATTAATGCAGAATATGTATGTGTGTATTGTCAAAGAGAGATTTCCAGAGCTGGGGATTCTGAACTATAGCAGT
This sequence comes from Cephalopachus bancanus, assembly GCA_027257055.1. NCBI lineage: Eukaryota > Metazoa > Chordata > Mammalia > Primates > Tarsiidae > Cephalopachus > Cephalopachus bancanus. The sequence continues at coordinate 1,776,873 of JAPVLO010000446.1, read as the reverse complement.
GAAAAGCCTCAGTATGGAAAATGCATGCATGGTCAGTTCAAAGGGCAAGAAAGTCAGAATAACTGGGCTGATGACAGAGTTTCCCAGCAGGTGGGGAAGGCTTCCCTGTGTGGGGTGAGGGGATGGGCAGGGAACAAGACCTTGTGGCCTGTTTGGTTGTCTTCCAGTCTCTTTGAGGATTAAACAGAGCTCCTGGAGGTTTGCTTATGAACCTAATTGTCATCAATAACCTTTTCTTTGAGCCACTTCAGTGATTCTTCCTTTTGCCCCAGGCTAATGGCTCTACCTGTCTGGTTTGAGTTTATGACTCAATTGGAGTGATCCTACAGTAGTGGCTTTTTCAGAAAATCATTGTATCACATTCATGAGAGTGGAAACAATTTAGCATGACAGCTCACTAAAATAAATAGGCCAGATTGTGATGACCCTAATTAAGATGGAAGAGTTTGGGCAGCATCCTGGATGTTGAAAGAACGGTGCAGGGGTGGGAGAACATGCTGGAAGGCACAGCCCTACAGTGATTTATCCTAAGGCTAAGCCTACATGTGAAGGAAGTCCATGCTAGCCAGGAGGTACCCACCCGAGTGATAGTAAATCTGACCACAGTTACCTTGACAACATATTAAAGTCCTGATTCCTACATCTCACCCTAAACAAGCACCAGTTTTCAACCCTCATTGCACAGAAGAATCACCTGAGAAATTACAAAGCCGTTGTTATCCAGCCCCAAATGCAAGCCTGTTAAATCAGAAACTCAAGTCCAGGCTTGGTGGCTCAGCCTCTAATCCCAGCACTTTGGGAGGCTGAGGCAAGTGGATTGCCTGAGACTGTGGGTTCGAGACCAGCCCGGGCAACTTGGCGAGACCTCATCTCTACAATGAATCAAAATTTAGCCGGGTGTGGTAGCACGCTTGTAGTTCCATCTGCTTGGAAGGCTGAGGCAGAAGGATCGCCAGAGCCTAGCAGGTGGACATTGGGGTGGCCATGAGTGTGCCACTGCATTCCAGCCTGGGTGATGGAGTGAGACTCCGACTCAATAAATAATAAATAGATAAATAAATCGGAATCTCTGGGGGTGTCTTTTTCTTTTTTCAATTTCCTGGGTGTAGCTAAGATTGAAAATTGAAACTCTGTGTACTGAATTAAAAGCTTCGTGTGTGAGGCCCAGGAATCTGTATTAAACTACACCCCTCCCCAAATCTACTTAGTTGATGGAGCAGCATTTGAAGTGGACTGGTGAAAGGTGGATTTAGTGACTGGCAGGGGAACCGAAGGAAATAGCAGTTAAAGTGGTTCTAGTTAGAGGAGCTCAAGGGGCTCCAGAGAGACAGCTCAAGAATGAGGATGGCCATTGTTTGGGGTTGGCCTTGCTGCTGTGGAGAGGTGATGCAAGTCCACAGTGCCAAGGAGATGAGGAATTTGAAATAGTGTATGGGCATGAGGGACCGATGATGTGGGTATTAAATTTACTGAGGCCAAAGGATTGGAGTAGAGTATTAGAAATTAGTTGCTGATGTAATACAGATGTTAGAAAAAAGAGGTGACCGGGAAAGGAGAAAATGCTTAAACGAGTGGCAGAAATGACACGTGGCATGTGAGGATGACTTCAACTGTCTACCTCAACATTTAATCAGGTGAACAGGAAAAGGGATGTTCTCCGTGGGAGAGGGTACCAGTGAAGTGGGTTCAAGAAAGAGCTGGATTTGACTTAGGTGAGGAAGGTGAAAGGAGATGGGGGGAATCAGTTTGGAATTTTAAAGGAACATTCGCCTGAAACAGAGGGTGAGGGGAAGAACTTGTGGGAAGTATAAGTGTCTTCAGAGGTAACAAGAATGAGAAGCTTGTATACGTTGTGTCAGGTGTGTATAAATGGGGTTGACCAGCCCCTGGACCAAAATGTAACTGTCAGTTATTGGACTTCTGTTATGTTTAGCTTTGTGCTGGATGCCATAGAAAACACAAAGACAAAGTTTTTAAAAATGGTCTCTGCCTCAGGGTATGCAGGGCTAACCCAGGGAAAAGCAAAGCAAGATATAAAAGCCACAGTGAACCACAGAAACAACTTGCGCTATAGGAGATCAATGTGTGCAGAGCTGTGAAGAAAGGCCTGGAAAGTCAAGGCAATAATTTGAGCTGGCTGGCCATTGGAGGATGATAGGATTTGGATAGGCAAAAAAAGTGGGCAAAGTCATCCAATGGGGAAAACAACAGGAGCAGGGCTTAAAGGGAAGCGTTAACAAGGAATAAAGCGAGCCCGGTAGAGACATGCTGGGAACTTGTGGGAGGTAAGTAAGATTGCATGGGGGCTAGAGCCCAATCACTAGGCAGAGGAGTTTGGACATTTTTTGTGTGTGTGTGGTTAGTGGGAAGCCATTGGAATTTCTTAAATAGAGGAACTCAGTGTAGTCTATAGTTAAACTGGAGGAGGGAGGAAGAAGAAAGTGAAGGAAGGAGCTTTGTGGTTGATGCCTGAGGTGATGAGCGTGTCCACCAGGGTGGTGGCTGCCGGGTAAAGGGTAAGGGAAGAATCCACGTGGTGTGGAACCTAAGTGGATAGCAGGCATGAAAGAGAAGAGAGACTAATAACGCAAAGGACTCTAAGGGACTTTGAGGTCACTTGGAGAAGAATATTTACATAAAAAGGCAGTCCAGCCAGTAGCATTCCAAGTTAACAGTTAACCTGTGTGTGTGTGTGTGTGTGTGTGTGTGTGTGTGTGTGTGTACTTACCTAAACTATGCCCAGCGTGTGTGTGTGTGTGTGTGTGTGTGTGTGTGTGTGTGTGTGTGTACTTACCTAAACTATGCCCAGCTAGGTGTTTGGAACAATCATATATGGAAAATCTTGTGCCCTTTAACAAAAGGTGAGATGGGAAAGAATGAATGCTATGGTGGTGAAGGTGTTTTAGGTAATTTAATGAACTATAAATATTACAAAAATACATCATATGTGTTTATGTGTCATAATTAATAGCTATTGAGTGCCTACTATGTGCTAAGCATTTTCCATGTATTTTCTCATTTAGTTAATGCAACCCAAAACAATTGTACAACAACCTTGTGAGGAAGCTATTATTCCCATTGCCCAGAAGAAGAATCTTAGAGTGGGTCACATTGTACCTTGCTACAGGGTAAATGACTGGGGAACACGGCCATCTGTGGTCAGAGACAGTAGGGACCGTGTGGTGCAAAGTGCTGTACCTCTGGCAGTGTTTCTATTTTGGAAAAGATAATGTGGCCCAGTAACAAATTTGTTCGCATTTTTGTTACTAGAGGTAGAACTATTATGGAGGGAAAGATATGTTCGAGGATAGCGGTTTATCAACCCACCTTCCTCAACCCCCAAATTCCCCACAGAATTAAGGAATGTCAGGTCTTTCTCAGCTCTTGAGGGCCAGTATATGGCTGGGTTCATATGAATTTCTTTTTGAAGAGGAAAAGAAATAGGTTTCAAAAGGGAGGCAGCTACTGTTGCCAGAGTATAGTTTCTTGTGGCATAGTGTTTGGAAATGGTCTTATTTTAGTTAGAGTTGAGAAAGATAGAATAGAGAAAGATCAACAGAAGATGAGTGAGGATGTGGATGGAGTTGAGGAAGCTTTGGGAAGCTTTGATTTCTCTACTTTTTCCCCTGTTTTTTTTTGTTTGTATTTCTAGTAGTACAGTTGACTGTGGATGAAGGATTCCTTCTTGTGTGATAAAATGTTATACTAATGAGCCTTATGTGAATAACTACTTATTCTTGAGTTAATGTTTGTAACTTGGAGGATATCTCTGTGACTTATGAGGGGACTCTCCCACTGAAAAAAAAACCAATTATTTTTTGGAGGGGAGGTCCTTTGTAGTACAGGCTTCCTCTGCTAGGTGAGTGCTCTAGGAACCCATTAGCATCAGTGTACCAGCTAGTGTTGTTGTGGGAGGCTTTAGTTTTTTGTTTTGTTTTGTTTTTTTGAGATCCTTTCAATGCCTTTGCCCATTTCATGATGATTGATTTACCAGTGCACTTGCCCACTACCCTCTGAGTGTTGGGCAGCTTTCGATAAAAAAAAAAAAAAAAATGGCCCGACCCCCCCCCTTCCCCACCTGCTCTATTCAACCAACCTCACCCCAAGTGATTTTTTTTTTCCTAGATGAAAAAAGTCCTCAAAGGGAAACATTTTGCCAAAGTGGAAGAGGTGGAACAAAAAACAGCGGAAGCACTAAAAGACATGAAAATTGACAAGTTCAAAAACTTTTTGAGCAATGGAAAAAGCATCTTGATAAGTGTATTACATCAAACAGAGGGTGCTTTGAAGGTGACTAAAGTTTAAACATGTTAGAATCAATACACAATTTTTTTTAAATACTTGGTTGATTTTTTTTAAATTTTTTACATTCAATATTTTTTATTATGATATAGTGGGGTACAGTTAAGGGTTAGGTATACAAATATGCTTCGTTCAGGTACCCTTGTTGATAAGAGGTGTCTCTCTGTCCCCAGACAGATATTTACAACCATTCATCTCATCTCCCTTCCCCTCCCACCCATAGTTTCCCACCACTTTCAGTCATTTTCTGTATTACATTGGATGTTCAAGGTCCACTATATGAGTGAGAACATGTGATACTCAGATCTTTGTTTCTGTGAGAGGTCACTCAGTATTATAGACTCTAGTTCCATCCAGGTTGCTGCGAAATTCATGATTTTGTTCTTTTTTATGGCTGCGTAGTATTCCATCGTGTATATGTACCACATTTTTTAATTCAGTCCTCTTTTGATGGACAGCATGGTTGGTTCCATGTTCTTGCTATTGTGAATAATGCTGCAATAAATATATGTGTGCAGGTATCTTTTTTATAGAGTGATTTGAGTTCTTCAGGGTATATTCCCAGTAGGGGGATTGTGGGGTCATATGGGAGGTCAATATTTAGAACTTTTAGGAATTGCCATGCTGTTTTCCACAGAGGTTGCACTAGTTTGCACTCCCACTAACAGTGTAGAAGTGTTCCCTTTTCACCACGCCCTCTCCAGCAACTGTTATTTTTTGAGTTATTGATAATTGCCATTCTGACTGGAGTTAGGTGGTATCTCAGTGTGGTTTTGATTTGCATCTCCCTGAAGATTAGTGAGGTTGAACATTTCTTCATGTGTCTGTTGGCTGCTCGGATGTCTTCCTTTGAGAAGTGTCTGTTCATATCTTTTGCTCATTTTATAATGGGGTTGTTTGTTTTTTTCTTTTCAGCACGTTTCAGTTCCTTGTAGATCCAAGAAGTTAAGCTTTGTCAGACCTGGAGTTGGTAAATACTTTTTCCCAGTCTGTGGGCTGTCTCCCTGCTCTCTTGATGGTTTCTTTGGCTTTGCAGAAGCTTGTCAGTTTAATGAGGTCCCACTTGTCTATCTTCTCTCTTATGGCCTATAGGTTTCGGGTTTTGTTCAGGAATTGGATGCCATTTCCAATTTCCATGAGGGTATGTCCTTCATTTTCTAAGGTTCTTATGGTTTGAGGTTTTACATTTAGGTCTCTGATCCATTTGGATTTAAACCCTTTTGTGCATGGGGATAGATAGGGGTCCTGTTTCAGTCTTCTGCATGTGGTCAGCCAGTTTTCCCAGCACCATTTACTGAATAGGTTCTCCTCTCCCCAGTGGTAGGTGGTGGAGGCTTTGTTGAAGATGAGTTGGTTGAGAAATTGAGGTTTTGCTTCTGGAATCTCAATTCTATTCCACTGGTCTATATGCCTGTTCCTGTACCAATACCAAGCTGTTTTGATTATTACAGCTTTATAATAAAGTTTGAAGTCTGGTAATGTGATACCACCTGCTTTGTTTTTGTTTTTGTTTTTTTTGCTGAGGATTGTTCTGGCTATTCTTGGTCATTTGTGTTTCATATGAATTCCTGTGTTGTTTTTTCTAGGTCTGAGAAGAATGTTGCTGGTAATTTGATGAGTATTGCATTAAATCAGTAGATTGCCTTAGGTAGGATGGACATCTTCACAATGTTGATTCTCCCAGTCCATGAGTATGGGATATTTTTCCACTTGTTTGTGTCATCTTTGATTTCTTTGAGCAGTGTTTTGTAGTTTTCATTGTAAAGGTCTTCCACGTTTCTGGTTAGGAAGGTGCCAAGGTATTTCATTTTTTTGTGGCTATTGTGAATGGAATTGTGGTTTTTATTTGGGTTTCTGTTTATTTCTTATTGGTGTAAAGAAATGCAATTGTGTTTTGCACATTTATTTTATATCCTGAGACTTTGCCAAAGTACTTTATCAGTGTAAGGAGGTTTTTGACAGATTCTCTTGGGTTTTCAAGGTACACAATCATGTCATCTGCAAAGAGAGATGACTTGACTTCCTCTTTTTCTATTTGGATACCCCTGATTGCCTTCTCTTCTCTGATTGCTCTAGCCAGGACTTCCAATACTGTATTGAACAGGAGGGGTTAACGTGGGCATCCTTGTCTTGTTCCAGTTTCCAGGGGAAATGGTTCCAATTTTGTCCGTTTAGGAGTATGCTGGCTGTGGGTTTCTTGTAGATGGCTTTTACTATGAAAGACCAATTAGAATAGCAGCAGATTTATCTACAGAAACCCTCCAGGCTAGGAGAGCTTGGAGCCCTATCTTCAAAGCTCAATACACAACTTTTAATAAATTCCAGATCTTTTGGGGATGTCCCCCTCATACTAGTAAGCAAAGAACATTTTTTGGAATGAATCTAATTAAATGAATCTGCCTTTTTAAAATTATTGATATTTTACTAATTCAGCTGAAATGAAAAGTAAGTTGAGTCTACTTGATACATTTCAGATGAACTTAGTTTTGATTCAGATGTTTTTATTAAAGAACAACAAGACTCTTAATCGATTGAGGAATTATGACATCAAAGCCCACATTTTAAAAGTAGCATTTGCCGGGCTCGGTGGCTCAGCCTGTAATCCCGCGCCTTTGGGAGGCTGAGGTGAGTGGATTGCCTGAGCCTGCGGGTTTGAGACCCGCCTGGGCAGCGAGACCTCATCTCTACAATAAATCAAAAAATCAGCTGGGCATGGTAGTGCATGCCTGTAATTCCGGCTACTTGGAAGGCTGAGGCGGAAGGATCGCCGGAGCCCAGCAGGTCGAGTCTGCGGTGGCCGAAAGTGGCCACTGCACTCCAGTCTGGGCGACAGAGTGAGACTCCAACTCAAAAAAAAAAAAAAAAAGTAGCATTTTAGTATATAAGCATAATCTACTGATGCAATTTCATCTTTTTCTGTGTTATAAAATAGATGAATAAAATTTTGATGCCACCTTGCCTTCCTGATGATAAATGGACTCTGAAGTTTCTGAACTTCAAGACTAATGTTTGTAGGGTTAATTTTCAGCTATCCATAAGATCAACTGCATTGTGATTTTCTTTGGTGCCAAAATTTTGTTTCAGACTCAACATCCTTATTTACTAGTCTCTTTTTAAAGATATGGTTTATATCACCTAAAACAATTCCACTTGGGCTGGTGCTATTTAGTTTGGGAGGGAAGTTCACACCTTGAAAGGAGGTGACTTTTGACATGTTAATAGAAGGAGGTAGAGCAAGTTAGCACCTCTGATTTTGTAACCCAGCATCCTAACAGGGAACTGTGACAAAGCATAGAAAAAAGAGAATGAAATGTATTTACCCAGTAACAGGGCCTAAAATAGTCTCTTTTGTAGACACTACATGATTTGGCCCTGATATGGCTCTGATTGGTAGTTTAGGTTGGTTTATCAAAAATTCTTAAAGTAGTTTATCATAAATGCTTTTTGTTTTAACTTAACACATAAAAAACACATATGTCCATCAGTCTTTTGACATGATAACCTTTGCTCAGTACCTCAGGAAGCCACTCTTGAAAATGTAGTTTTATGTGCATCATAGATAGCCCCTGGACTCGTTGAGACTGAAGGGTGAATTTTGTAGTGTAGAAATTCAGTTTAAAATATTTTAATTCAGAAATGCTTAAGATAGATATTATAGATTTAAAATGTTTCATGAATGAACAGAGGCAGCAATTATTCCTTTATCAAGGATTGGATTAGAAGTCAACAAAAATTTTATCTTCTAAGGCAGCTTTTGGGACATAGTGGAAAACCAAATTGAATTTTACCAGAATTTTGAATATAGTAAAACTTGTTATTCAATATAGAAGTGATCTTGGAAAACCATGACTATCCTTCTTGTTGGCATCTGATAGAAAAATATGATAAATCAGAAATTTAACTCAGACACAGTCTGTTTCTCAGTAGATGTTGAAAGTAGAAACTTGTGCATTTAAATAAAATTTAAAATAAGGTTGAAAATGTTTGATCATATGTTAATAGCAGAACAGGTACTCTGTTTAAATATTTTGAGATTATATTATAATTTTACATATAATCTGTGTGATTATATAGTCAAAAACATCATTTTTGGAGCCCTTATTAAGTACTTGTGAAATATGATTTTCGATTTTGCAGTTATTGTTGTTCCTCCATGAAGTTTTTCAGCTGTTGGCAATGTTTATTAAACCTACTGAGTCAGCCTCTACCTAGAAAGTTGAGTCTCTTATTTATTATGCCAGGTCGAAGTATTCTGAGTATTTTTTTTTCCCCTCAATGAATTCTTAAAGTGCTTTTCTTGTGTTCTCTATTTGTACTTATCTTCTATCTGTAACAGCTGGTTGAGTATCCTGCTACTATCTATTCTGCAACACATGCAGCCCACTGTTTGTAGGCTGGCCACCATCCAGGACTTCGTCTTTAGTGTTCTCCTGTAGGACTCGTAGATAACATTTCCAAACTCCTCAGGAAACCAGATGTAAGATCTGTAGTAGGTCCAAGTTTCAGAAGGTTTGTAAAGTGATGTCCTTTAATGTTGAATAGAGTCTGAGGTTTGATATCATATGAATACCCAATAACTTCTTGATTTGATTCTCTAACTTTTAGTTTGTCAGTTTGCCACTGCACAACATGCTGGCCCTGTTTTTTCTCATGAATGCTTTAGGATGTGTGTAAGATTTTTTTGTGCAAGCTAGTATGGGCAACTCTGTTTTGAGGACTTGCTTTTATTAATCTGTCAATGTATGAAAATGTCCGTGATTGATTTCATGTCATCCCCAGTATAAAGTATCAGTAGCAGAGACATTTTACAAACGAGACTTACTAGACCAAGGAATTTTGTTATGTTGTTCAAGCTTTTTTGATTATAAGAAGCAGAAAATCTGTCCCCTTATGCTGCTTTTTGGCAAAAGGGGATTTACTGAAATGATACACATAGATTAGAACAGAAAGCAAACAGGAACAGAGACTGGCTGGGTTTTGTGTCTCTGCTATTCTTTCTGAGCTATTCAGTCTTTTCTATATTTCTCTGTCTAAAATCCAGAAAGACTAGCGCATGCCTGTAGTTCTCGCTACTTGGAAGGCTGAGGCAGAAGAATCACCGGAGCCCAGTAGTTCGATGCTGGGGTGGCCGTGAGCATGCCACTGCTTTCCAGCCTGGGCGACAGAGTGAGACTCCAACTCAAAACAAACAAACAAACAAAAAGTCTGGAGAGACCGCCTCTGATTGACTTACTAGGGAGCATGTGTGTCTATCATGTCAGGTCACCTATATATGGCCACCCAACTGCAGATGGGCTGCCTTTTGGTTGAGTGCCTATCTCTGCTCTAATCCATGACCATTCCTGCAAAAAGAATAGCGGCAATGTTATGGGGACCTTGAGTGGGGCAGTTTAAATAGAAGGGAACATTAGACTTAGCAGCCATGTATCTTCCTTCAAACCTTTGTACTCTTCCCACCTTAGGCCCTTTCCCTTCAGTAAAGCTTCTGAGAAATCCCTGCTCATTGCTCTCGTTTCCTAGCTTTCCGTTTATTTATCAATCCATTTCATATAGTTCCTGCCACTTCCATTGCCCTGAAGCTGTTGTCTCCGTTGTCCCCAAGATTTCATAGTTGCACGTTCTGTTAGGCACATTTTAGACCTGACCACACTATATCATTGAATGCTGTAGACCACTTTTTTTTCGTTGAAACTTTTTTCTCCTTTGTTTTTAATGAAGAAAGAAAACACATGACTCTCTTCTGGATTTCTTATCTTGTTGGTCATTCATTCTTAATCGCCTGTGTCAGTTTACATCATACATGCCAATATTTCCCACAGTTCTTTTTCTTAATTTTCTGTTGCTATATAACAATAACCATATCATGTATACAAATTATATTATTTTCTCATAAGAAGCGTGTTTTTGCCTAGTGAGCATTAGTTTCTTTTCTACTTACTCACAAATCATATGTTTATATAACCCAGTGTAAAATTTTCTTCAAATATGTTCTCTTCTTTACAGTGTGGTATAAAATATGACTGTTCTCCTAAAACTGGAAATAAAGCATTTTACAGTGTTCATTTCATTTATTTTATAATTTATGAGATGCTTATTTCATTCTCTCTCATTCTTTTTTTGAGTTGGAGTCTCACTCTGTCACCCAGGCTGGAGTGCAGCAGCACACTGTCACCCCAGCCTCGACCTGCTGGTTCAGGCAATCCTTCCACTTCTGCCTTCCAGGTAGCAGGAACTACAGGCATGGGCCACCATGCCCAGCTAATTTTTTGAATTATTGTAGAGACGAGGTCTCACCATGTTGCCCAAGCTGGTCTCAAACCCGTGGACTCAGGCAATCCTGCTGAGATTACAAGCGTGAGCCACCACGCGTGGTTAGTTATCTCATTCTCTTTATGCTTCAGACCTAAATCTGAAATAGGTGTTAACATTTTGCCACTACTTGGCCCAGGCCGCCATTCCTCTTCATTCCCTATTATTACTGTTTCAATTAAGACTTCATTTTTTGCTTGGTACACCCTCCAGTTTTATTACCCTTTACTCTATTCCCTGCACTGCTACCAGAGTGATTTTTCTAAAATGCAGGTATGATCATGTCACTTCTTGCTCAGAAGTCCTAAATAATTTTTCCCTAAATGATACACATAGATTAGAACAGAAAGCAAACAGAATAGAATCTACAAACCCTGTAGCTCGAAGGCCTAATAATATGGCCACCACCTACCTTTCCATCTCATCTCCCCGGGCCATACTCCTTTTCTAATTCTGTATTCCAACTACACTGCTCCCTAAAGCTTACTGTTGCTTAGTCTTATATAACATCCGTGATGGTTATCAATAATAAGATGCCCTTGATGTGTTAAATTATTGTAGATATTTGCAGCTAAGTAAACAAAGGTCTGTTACTTAGGGGCTATTCATTGTACAAGACATGGTTGACCTTATTTTACAAATTGGTCACTTTTATTAATTACCATATATAACTGAAATATATAGTGAGCCAAATTTGGCATTTGTTTCCACTACTAAGATTTTCTAACAGACAAAAGCATATAAATAAGCAAACTTGGCCTCAGTAATTATAAAATTCTTATTTAAGCATCCTAGTATTTGTAGCAAGAAGTGAGTTACTGTTTCAAATATGTAGTTTATATAGATTTCATATTCCTACTCAACATATTAATTTTGCAAACTTGAAGAAATTGCTTTAATTTACCAATATTATGCAACTTATATAATTTATTAAGACTTTTATAGAAAGGTATTGTGTATCACTATTTTATTTATCTCTCTTTTCAATTTTCTCCCGTATCTTTGGGACTCTACATTATAAATCTAGAGACTAGAAATAATAGTTGCTGAGTAATTGTTAATTGAATTATTTTTTATTATTTAGAGATCCCACAAGTGAATGCAACAATGTTCTTTGGAACCTCCCTTCATTAAGAAGAGGTAGAGAAAGAGGAAGGAGAGAAAATGGTAGTTTTTCCTAGATTGCTAGACAGCAGAGGCTTTCTTAAAGTACGCTTGGTTTTTCTAGCTATGTAGTTTTCTCTAATTAGACGAGTTGTTCCTTAAGCTATTAAATTGTATTCAACATACATCTATAAAAGTAGAGAAGATTATATCAGCCACAAAGAGTTGTTATGCAAATAGACTGATGATGTGTTTAACACAACTACTGTCACATGGTAAGCTTTTACTAACCAACAGCTGCTGTAGTGAGAGACTCTGTAATATCATGAGTTAAGAGTACAGACTTCATGGTCATTCAAACTGGAGTTTCAATCCTGGCTTCCCATTTACCAGCTCTGCGAACTTGGATCAATTTTCCCATCTGTAAAATGGAATGTAAATATATATCTCATAGGAATGTTATAATGTATTAAATAGCTAATATTGTAGTAGGCATTTTTTTTTTTTTTTTTTTTTAGTTGGAGTCTCACTTTCGCCCAGACTGGAGTGCAGTGGCCGCTCCCGGCCACCACAGCCTCGCCCTGCTGGGCTCCAGCGATCCTTCCGCCTCAGCCTTCCAAGTAGCTGGAACTACAGGCGTGCGCTACCACGTCCGGCTAATTTTTGATTTATTGTAGAGATGAGGTCTTGCAAGTTGCCCAGGCGGGTCTCGAACCCGCGGGCTCAGGCATTCCGCTCACCTCAGCCTCCCCAAGCGAGGGATTACAGTCTGAGCCACCGAGCCCGACTGGTAGTAGGCATTTAACAAGTACTCAGTAAATGACTTGTTTTAGTATGTTATTAATTATTGAGCATTAATTATGTCATAGGTTCTATACCAAACCCTTTATGATATTATCTACGATTCTTAGACTTCATATTTATACCCTACACATATTAGAAAACTACTTTATTTCAGTTTATAATACATTTAACTTCTTTTTTTTTCTGAGTTGGAGTCTTACTCTGTCACCCAGACTGGAGTGCAGTGGCCGCTCCCGGCCACCACAGCCTCGTCCTGCTGGGCTCCAGCGATCCTTCCGCCTCAGCCTTCCAAGTAGCCGGAATTACAGGCACACGCTACCAAGCCCGGCTGATTTTTTGATTTATTGTAGAGATGAGGTCCCGCCGCCCAGGCAGGTCTCGAACCCGCGGGCTCAGGCAATCCACTCACCTCGGTCTCCCAAAGCCGCAGGATTATAGGCTGAGCCACCGAGCCCGGCTTACATTTAACTTCTATAGGCTGACACATGTAGGCTAATCCTAACACAGAAATATTAACTCAGACTTTACTGAGCTGAAATCTAGCCAAGAATTGAGGAACAAGCAAAAGCAAAACAAATGACAACTCTGTGAACAGCCAAAGATGTCACACACCCACAATTGCATACTTGTACTTTACTCATGGAAGTGTCCTTCAAGTTCTCCCACCTCTGTTGCTTGTTAGCCAGGTGACTTCAGGTGAGTCAGTCCTAGTTTTCTCTCTATGAAATAAAGGAGTTAACTAATTTCTAAAAGTCTCTTAATTATAGCAACTTTAAAATGCTATGTGTACAGTATCTGAAATTCTTTCTGGGTTTATTTTTTAAAACAAATCTCTTTTAAAGAAAAAGTAATAAACTTACTCTAAAGTACAAGACCTCTGCACAAGATTCACTGTAATTGAGCTCTGTGATGACTAAGGAATTTCCAGTTCTGCATGAAGGACCCATATGAGAAAAATTACAATTTCAGTGGAATAATTTAAATAAATTATAGGAATAAGAGTGATCAGATTTGTAGAAATGGTGAACACTGGAAAAAGCTTCATAGACAAGTTATGATAGGCCGTGCTGCCGTTACAAACCTCAGGTTTCAGTGTTTGAAAACTGTAAGGTTATATTGCTCATGGTATAGTCTAACACTGGTTCAAATTGGCTCTGTTCCACAGTCACTCAAGGACCCAAGCTAATGCATGCTGTAACATCTCAACTGTTAGCCTGTGTGGTTGTCACAGTGGAGGAAGAGAGAAAGAGCTGGAGTTTTACCCCAGTCTTAAATGCACTGGTACTTTCTGGTTCAGACACATGACAGACATCATTTCCACTGTGGCCTTTTAGAAATAGTCAGATGGCCCCACCTAATTGTAAGAGGATGGGGAATGTGAAGAGGGCATGTGAGTATTTGGTGAGAGTAAATGCTTCTGGTACATGACATATGAACTGATTCTAAAAAAGCAGATGGAGATCAGTGTGGTGAATTAAGGAGGAGGAGATGAAAAGGAAACCCTTCTTCTACCATGAAATTGAAGAGGTTAACTTTAGAGTAAAAAAGTGAATGTTAAGGAAGAAGTTAATTACTCTATTCTCTTAAGCATCTGGAAGCTGGAATATAGTGTACAAAGATCTGAGAGCTGAGAATAAGCCCTGAGGCAGCTCTGTAGCTGAATCTTGCACTTCAAAGTATGTGCAAAGATTTTATTTTGTAAAATTATAAATAACTTTAAAATAAAGTATAAAATACAGATTAATTATGTATTATGAATTTTATAGAATTGTTATTTTTGGCACATGTGTTAATGGATAGGTTCTGTGCTTTAGGGAAATTGCTGTTATCTGTGCCTAAGGATCCCAAAGTGCTTAGCACTACTTTTCTTTAAAATCCTGGAATAACCAAAATGTGTATAATCACAGTGCTTAGAAAAAAAAAAAAAACTCTAAAGCGTTATCTTTTTACCAGAACTTTTAAGTTGCATCAAATGACAGGAAAACCGTCAGTGAATCATCCTGTAAAGTATCATATGCATGTCAGTTATTAAAAATAATATTTATGAACATCACAAAATAGTATTATCTAAATGCATAAGTTAAAATAGCAGTGAATGTTAATGGAGCATGCACTGTGTCCAAGCAACAGTGCTAATTATTTTGTATGCATCATCTCTGTTAAACCTCACAATAACTCCAGGCAGGAACTATTATTATCCCCATTTCCAGACTTCGCAGTTTGTAGGTAGTTAGATGGTAAGACTCTTTTATACTGAAGACAGTTTGATCCAAGAAAAGGTAAGTCAGTTTTATATACATCATTTTTATCTTTTATCCATTTGTTATCAAATTGAAATCTCTATTATAAATGTTTATGATTTTTGCAATAAAATAATTTACATATAGGTAGTAGGAATTATGCTGCAATGTTAACTTTTCTGTTTTTAGGGTTTGGACAGAGGAGCCAAAGCCCAAATTTCCACTTTCAGCAGTTTTACGTCAACTGCTAGCCCGAAGAAAGAAGTTGCTGAAAACAGAAGTTCACCTGCACATTTTGCTTTTCCTAACATCAAGAACGGTAAACAACTTTTAAATGTATTTATAATTATTCAGAACATACATAGTCTATATATCTTGGCTGAAAGTATATTATTAAATTATTTTGAAAGTAGAATTTTATTCAGCGTTGATCTGGTAGGTCTAATTAATACAACAAAAAAGAAATAAGCTGTGTAAATATTTACAAGAAACAGTAAAATTATTATATTTTGGCAATTGTTACCTAGTATAAGAGAATGAAATACAAAACTCATGAATAACCAGAAAGTTTGATTAGAGAGCCAGCTGCAATATAAAATGTCTCTTTATTAGGTAATATATAAATATAAATATAATACAAATATTCAGTATATTTCCTGTATTTGAGCAGTAATCATCTAGAAGACTTGATGAAAAATACATGAAATCCTTAGAGATAAGCCTAAAATAAAATATGTAAAACCTATATAGAGAAAACTATAAAACTCTATCAAAAAACTAAAAGGTAGTTTGAATGGGAAAACACTGTAAATATCATAAACATGTCAGGTACACTAAATTTGCTCTACATTTAATAAATTTTTCAGCAGTTCCTGGGGGAAATGTAACAAAATAATTCTCTATTTCATCTCTAAGAATAAATGCCTGAAATAATAAATTCCCCCATAGTGCCATATATTGTAAACCTATACTAGTGATAGCACCAGGAAGGCCAAGTAGATGTAGGTAGATCAGTAAAAAATATTGTATATAAGTGGCATTAAATTATTTTTAAAAATGGATTTAGGCCAACTGGCTGGTCTCGAAAATAATAAAGCTAGATTTTTTTTTTAAACTGTAAAAGTACTAGAAGGTGATGCAGGAGATTTTTAAATGTGCATATGCTCACTGACCTAGTAATTTCATGTCTGGGAATTTAGTTGAAAGAAATAAGTAACATATGCACAAAGAAATATAGAAAGAACGTACATTATTTATAACAGTGGTATTTGTGACAGTCTAACTGGATTGTTAACTAAATTATGTTCATCTATATTGTAAAAAATATGTTTCTATTAAGAAGAATATGATATGTATATAAAGTGTCTAGAAAAAATGCCCACAATACATTGTAAAATGAAAAAGTACAATTATAGGTAGACTGTGACTCCAGTGTTCTTAAGTACAGGGAAACCTTTTATACTTCTTTGAGCACAGAAGTGATGCTCACCAATCTGTTCATGGTTTCCTTGGGGTGGCAGGCTTGTGTATATATTATTAATGTTTCTTTATAACCCTATATTGTTTTATCACAGAAACATACATTACCTGCATACTAGTGCCCCTCACCCTGCTACATGACAGAACAAACCTGTAAATGTTTAAATGTCCTTCACACCCAACCAAACAAAAGCAACCTAGACATGTTTAAGGACGTAGTTTCTGGTAAATTACCTATGTCTTTAAGCTGCATGTGGCTTAAGTTATTCTCACACAGACTTTGTTTGACATTCCAAGCCAGTGCTAGACCTATTCCACATTCTCATAAATTAGTATTTATTTATTTAGAGTCAGTGTCTCACTCTGTTGCCCAGGCTGGAGTGCAGTGGCACGCTCACAGCCGCCGTGGCCTTGACCTGCTGGACTCAGGCAATCCTTCTGCCTTAGCCTTCTAAGTAGCTAGAACTATTGGTGTGCACCACCATGCCCTGCTAATAATTTGATTTATGTAGAGACAAGATCTTGCTAAGTTGCCCAGGCTGGTCTCAAACCCTTGGGCTCAGACAGTCCTCTCGCCTCCACCTCCCAAAGTGCTGGGATTACTTACAGGCGTGAGCCACCGCGCCCAGCCTCAGGAGGTAGTATTGATGTCACCTCATTTATGAACATTTGTCTTTGATAACTCCTACCTTTCTTTCTTCTTTATACACAGACACAAACACACACGTCATCACTTCAGTCCCACCCCAAGGAGGCACCAGTGTTTATTATGTCACAATCCCCCAACCCACAACAAAATAAACCTATAATTGTGATGCCGGTATGTAAGTAGTATAAGAGTATAAGAAAAGAGGAGTTGAGAGAAATAAATTTTGTTTTAGACATATTAACTAAATAATTATAACTTTTTATTTGTGTAATATTTATAATTTAGAGAAAACTTTCATATATATTATTTCATTTGAGCCTCATAGCAATCGCATAAAATACAACAGATATTAGAATCTCCACTGCATTAGTTTTCTATTGCTACATAACAAATTACCACAAACCTAGTGGCTTGAAAACAGTACCCATTTATTAGGTCACAGCTCTTTAGGTCAGAAGTCAGGGTGGATGTGACTAGTTTTTCTACACAGGGTCTTGGAAGACTGAAATCAAGGTGTTGGTTGGGTTGAGCTCTAGGCAAGAATCCTCTTGCGGGCTTCTTTATGCTGTTGTAAGAATTCCTTCTTTGTGGCTGCATGTCCTGTCACTTTGCTGGCTGACAGCCAGGGACTGGGCTCAACCTCTAGGGGTCATGCACAGTTCCTTGCCATGGGCCTTCTCACCAGCCCTTATGCAGTATCCAAGCTTCCTCTTTCAAGGGCGGCAGCAGGATCCCAGTGCTGAACCCCCTTTATGTTTCTAATCTCTCTGACTTTGTCTTCTGCAACCAGTGGGAGAAGATTCTATGCCTCTAAAGGGTTTGTGCAACTAATTTTTGCTTACCTGGATAAATTCCCTATTTTAGGGTCACATGTACAAGTACCAGGGCTTAGGATTTTAATATATCTATTTGGGGGAACACAGTTCAATTCATACCAGATGATTAGAAACCTTAAGAATATTGAAGTATATGCTATGGAGAATGACAAGGAGTCAACTAGAGAAAAGAGGAGTTGAGAGAACTGATGAATAGCCATAGCCTTCATTGTTTGGACTTTTTGTTCAAATTCCTTAGCCATTGATTCCACACTCTGATTCCTACCTGCTCCATCCTGTCTCTACAATACCCTCATCTCCTTTTTTTTCTTTTTTCTTTTTTTTTGAGTTGGAGTCTCACTCTGTTGCCCAGGCTGGAGTGCAGTGGTTCTCTCACAGCCACTGCAGCCTCGACCTGCTGGGCTCAGGCGATCCTTCTGCTTCAGTCTTCCAAATAGCTGGAACTACAGTCATGCACTACAATGTACAGCTAAAATTTTATTTTTTTTTTTGTAAAGGTGACGTCTCACCATGTTGCCCAGGCTGGTCTCGAACTTTTGGGCTCAGGCAATCCTCTTGCCTCTGCCTCCTAAAGTGCTAGGATTATAAGCATGAGCCATTGCGCCTGCTCCCCCCATCTCTTAACTCAACTTGCTGACTTGTATACCCACAAATTTTTGAATGGACATATTGACTCCGAATATGGTCCATCTTGAGCTTTCACCAATGTCTGCCTCTCTATCATCTGTGCCAGTCTTGTGGAAGCTGGACTTAGCCCCATCCTGAACGTGGGGTATTTGCATACACCACTGTAGATACACCTTTTCGCACTCCTGGTGCTGACTTCTCCCTGCGGATTTGTCTGGGTGCCACCTGAATTCAGGTGTAGTATGGAGTTCATATGTTAGAGGTGCTGCAGAAAGAATTCTTTTATTGAATGAGAAGTCAGACTAAGTCTTCCAAATGTAAGCATGTTTACAATTCCCTGATCTTTTGGGAAGTCTCTCTTACTTGCCAATAAGTTTGTTTTCTCAAAGATGCATCATTCTTGGCAATTATTATCATTTTCCTCCCTCTTCTCTGGTAGCAGGACCTCTGCTGGGTATTCTCCAACAGCTTGTTTCCCCATCTGATCTTCAAGTGGTATTCGAGAAGCTGCAAAAGCCCGGCGTGGGTTTACCTAACAGCTGAGGGATGCCTTTCCTCCCTGCCAATCACATGACTAGGTATGCCTGTCAAAATTGGCTGTCCTTTTAAAGATTTGAGAGTGTAGGAGTTTTACCTACTATAACAGCTGCTAGCGATGATACATCTTCAGAGAAACAACCTAGATGACAAGTCATGGAAGAGACGAGGTTAACACCACATTCCCTCTTACTCTTTTCTATCTTCCTTTCTAAAGTTATTATGCCCCACTCACACTTATTTAAACCATTTTAAAGCAGCACAGAATATCTTTAAAAGAAATAAAGCAATTCTTCCCCAAACCTTTAAAAAATATCTTTGCACTCTTGGTAATTTAGAAAAGAGTGAATATGAACTCTGACATGTATCTTGAGAGCAAGCTCATTGCTAGCTCAGTCCATTTTATGAGTTTGCTCCAGCAGAGCCCTGATGTGATGTCATGAACTCCGTAGTTTGTACACACTCTGGAGAAATACATCCCGCTGTCTTTGCCACTCTGAAATAGAACAAGGTGGTCTTCAGTTTAAATGGGGATTGGATCTGTGTGTGCGTCCTGTGATCTATTCAGGGTAAACTACCATAGAGTTTCACAGTTTTTCTAAGAGCAGCTTGAGGGCCAGATAGGGAAACAGGCTGTTGGAAGAAACCCAGCACAGGACTTGCTGTATAGGGAAAGCAAAGGACTTGCTACTTTAGGATTCCTACCCTAGAAGTATTTTCGAGGTCCACATGACCCCATCCCCAGGTTTCCTTTGAGAATGAACTGATTTTGGACTAAATCTCTAAGCTCTTTTTCTAGGTCAGAGTGAGTACCTTGGATTTGGCTTTTCTTAGCTATCCTCATGAGAGAGGTATATCTATCAAGAACTTAGAATATTTTGCTACATTCGTTTACATATTTATCTTTTTTATGAATCTGTATGCACCTTGAGCTTTTATTTTGGAGAGGGGAAGGGCTATCTTTTTTTCATTTTTTACATTAACGTTAACTTTTTATTAAATCGGGAACACATTTATATGTTTCAAAAAGCAAAACTATAAAAATAAGTATGTCTCAGACATCTCACTTTCACACTCTTTCCAATTGCTCTTGTATTCTTTCCTGTGTTTTTTAATGCAGATGTAAGAAAATATAAGTATTCTCATTTTCTACCTTTTCTTAAAGAAAAAGTAACTACATATATATTGTTCAGCACCTTGCTTTTTTTTTTCAGTTAACATATCCAAGATATCTTTTTGTATCAGTACATAGAAAGCTTTTTAATTCTTTTTCTCAACTATATTCCATTGTATTGGATATACTGTAATTTATTTACTCAGACTCCTATTAAAATAAATGAGTTGTGTTCATTCTTTTGTTATTGTAAACAATGCCACAATGAATGATTCTGTGCATATGTCATTTTGTTCATCTGCAGGTATATAGGAAATTTCTAGAAGTAGGATTGTGGGTCCAGGAGTAAATGCATTTACAGTTTCCTTGAATTTGAATCCATCTGCTTGTTTCCAGGACCCAGCATCATGGTACATATAGTCTGTACTCAGTAAATAATTTACTTAATGAAGAAATGAATGGGAGGTGCCTTCTCTGGGTTTCTGGCCTTTATGCCCTGTTGGAGTGTCCAACCCATTATAAAACTGTAATAAATTCTGTAAGATGTGTCCAGAGTAAGGCATCTATTTATTAAAGATAACTTTATATAGAAAAGACTTTAGAATATTTATATAACTAGACCCGTAACATAACATTTCACCTATGCTTTATTGAAGTTTTATAAACACACACATCACTGAACTTAGTAAAAAGTACATCTCCAAAAACCAATGAATATATTTGCTTTATTTGGCTCTGATGGCTAAAGTCCTGTGAGTCAGAATTTTTTCCCCCTCTTTCTTCCTTTCTCTCTCCCACCTTCAATTTTATTTTTTGCAAAAT
Source organism: Cephalopachus bancanus (assembly GCA_027257055.1). NCBI lineage: Eukaryota > Metazoa > Chordata > Mammalia > Primates > Tarsiidae > Cephalopachus > Cephalopachus bancanus. The sequence continues at coordinate 1,756,050 of JAPVLO010000446.1, read as the reverse complement.
GTTCAGAAAAGCCATCCTATAGACAATGATGTAAACACCACCTGTTATGACTAATCCTCTCTGGTCTTTCCCTGTTTCAGCTGCCTGCCACTACTGAAGTAGTCATAAGCAGTACCAGAGTACTAAACTTATAGAGGGATCACTAAACTTATAGAGGGATCCTTCAAATTGTAGTTCATTTATGCCCTGCTTTGTGCTCACACTTTGTGGATTATGATATTAAATAAAAATTGAGTCTTTGAGTATCTGTAACTGTCAGTGTGATCCTAAACAGATAATTAAGCCCTCATGAGCCTTCATTTACTCATTTATCGAATAAGGAAATCAGGCATATCAAGTTGTAAAATGACATTTACACATAAACTTTGTGATTTAAATGGTTAATTTTATAATACTTTGGTTCTGCTTGATCCTTGTTAAGTTTTTGTGGGTTTTGGGGGACATTTTATAGTTTACTAACTCCTACATCCATTTAGTTTTCTAATTTATTATTTGTTTTTTTATACATGGTCTAAGGTTTGGCATTATTTGGTAGTGGAAATAACATGGGTTTTGTAACTTCTCAGGCTGGTTTTGAAATCTGGCTCTGTAATTTACAAACTGTGCTGTCCTAGAAAAGTTATTTAATCTCTCTGTGCTTATTTTCCCATATGTAAAATAGGATGATAAAGAAGCTACCTTATAAAATTGTAAAGATAAATGAAAAAAAGCCTTTAAAAGGTATTAAATTTCACATCTTATAAGTTCAGTCTGGGCTCAGTGGTTAAGCCTGTAATCCCAGCACTTTGGGAGGCCAAGGTGAATGGACTGCCTGAGCCCGCAGGTTCGAGACCAGCCCAGGCAACTTGACTAGATAGACCTCGTCTCTACAATAAACGTAAAAAAAAATTAGCCGGGTGTGATAGTGCATGCCTGTAGTTCTGGCTACTTGGAAGGCTGAGGTGGAAGAATCGCCAGAGCCCAGCAGGTAAACGCTGGGATGGCCATGAGCATGCCACTGTACTCCAGCCTGGGCAATAGAGTGACTTCAACTCAAAAAAAAAAAAAGTCAGTAAATGTTATGACAGTACATACATGAATATAAGTTGTGAGGGAAGAGATAATAGTGGACAGGAACCTTAACTCATTAGCAAATGATGACATACATTTTTAAAAATTGAAAATGTGTTACACATGCAGAAGACCGTAATTAACATTTCTATACATTCTAATAATAACAAAATTAAGTTTTAGCACTGGGGTGTCCCCTCTCAGGGGGCACATAAATCTAGCAAACTACTCGGATGTCCCCTCTCAGGGGACATAAAGAGATTGCTGGTGATTATACAGGACAAACATAGCAGTGGAGATTTTTCAAAAGTGTATGTTTCCTTGAAGTTTTCCTTGAGTTTCCACTCAAATTGCACAAAAAAGCAAATAAAGAGATGGAATATATACTGAGATATACATTTAAAAAAATCAGCTGGTGGTAAGTAAAAAGAGAATGTGTGAAGTGCTTTCACAGTGGGGCACAGACTGAACAATGAATTACTTATTATTAACATGGGGGAAGAAAACGAGACTGCATTGTTTGCTGGAATAGAAAAACACCAGGTGAAAGACGTCAAACAAATTACTATTGCACAACAAGTGACAATGAACCTGCAATGCATGTCGGTCAGTGACCGTTTCACATATTACCACATATTAGGAAAACATAAGATATAAACATCTTTCAGGCATAAAATTTTGATTTTTTTTGTCACAAATAAGTTCCTCAATGTCCAAAATTCCATTATAAGCTAAATGTCATTACAATAAAATAATTGGTTCCAACACAATATTATTTAATGTGAAACAATTCATTTTTTCACCATTTCATTAAAAAGTGTGGTCAAGTTGCTGGTCAGTGATCAGTGGGATGTCTCCTTGTGTAAAGGGTTAAAGACCATGAGCTCAGCACTGAAATTAAGATAAGAGCCTTGTCAGTACTTTAAAAGCCCCAATTAGCCCATCTCAATCACGGTGCCCCACCCTTTTGTCCAGAGATAACTACAGTTCCCTTTTTTATAGGTACTTCATTATGAGTGAATCCTGGGAAAGTAAGGACAACTATCAAGACATCTGGCAGAGCTATAATTTAGACTAATTATTAGATGTCTGAAGGAAATATTACCTCTCCAGCTATCAAGAGTATTGTAGGTTAAGTTTAGGAGGTGAACTAGGTGTCATCAGCTGATTCAAATAGCTGAGCAAGACGAGGAGAGCAGACTTCTTCAAACCAAGAATAAGAACTGGGCTCACCTACTTGTTCATTCTGTGTTTGGTTAAAAAAGAAGAGTACAAAGGCAGTCAGGATCCTGGTGATGACAAGCATTAAATCACAAATGTTCAGGCCACTCTGTTCCATTCTGGAGTGCAGCTCTCATCTTAGGGCACCGTGCTTCCTGTTACTTTGCATAAGAGACCTGTCTCTGTCTCTCAGCCTCTGTCCTTATCGCTTTCTGGAAGCTTGTTGAGCCACTTCTTTGTCTTGGGGGGGTTTGAAATTGCACAGTCATATGCCTTGCTGTGAGTTTATATCTGTCCCTTGTGCTGTATACTCGATATACCCTTTCCATCTAGCAGTTCATGTCCTTAAATTCCAGGAAATTTTCTTGAATTATTTTGTTGATGATTTTCTCTCCTCTGCTTTTTCTATTCTTTATTTTTGGATCTTCTATTTAAAAAACCACAAGGCAAGTGGATTGCCTGAGCCCGCGGGTTCAAGACCAGCCTGGGCAACTTGGCAAGACCTCATTTCTAGAATAAATAAAAAATTAGCTGGGCGTGGTAGCACGCATTTGTAGTTTCAGCTACTTGGAAGTCTGAGGTGGAAGGATTGCTGGAGCCCAGCAGGTGACACTGGGGTAGCTATGAGTGTGCCACTGCACTCCAGCCTGGGTGACAGAGTGAGACTCAGACTCAAAAACCCAACAAACAAAAAAACCCAGACTTGCTGGACTCTTAATTTTCTTGTATTTCCATTCCTACTTTCCCTTTTCTTTTGCTCTATGTTTTAGGGAATTTTTTCAAAATCCTTCCATTGAGCAGTCTATTTTTGCTATTATGCTTTTAATTATCAGGGATTTTTCTCCTCTGAATATTTTCTTTTTATAGCATCCTTTTATTTCATGGTTATACTATCTTTTGTTCATCTTAGAAAATTCGTAATAGGTTTAAATTTTTTTTTCTTCTCCCTGCATGGTTTCTGATTTCTCCAAGTTGCCTTTGTCTGTCTGTTTCGGTATCTATCTTCCATACTGGAGGCTTTCATCAGAAGTTTGGTAGTTCTTGGTTTTCCACTCATAGTTAACAGTCAAGAACCAAATAGATGATTGGAAAGTAGTGAGACATAGGTAATGTGGTTATGTTGACCGTAAGCTTCATAATAGGTAATTGGGGTCAATATCTTTACTTATCTTTTCGCAGGCTAGTTAGATTCCCCAGGAAAGTGTCTTCCAATCTTCTGTCTGTGGAAGGGACAGGGTAAGTATTCTGATTGCCGGGGGAAGAAGTCTAGGACTCTGTCTTGATTGATCATTTAGTATTCAGCAATTAGTGATTTACTGCCCTTATATCTTAGCATAGGTCTTATAATCTCATCTGTGTCTGGCATTTTCCCAGTCCAAAGCACCAGTTATACCCTCTCCAAATCATAGAAATTTCCAGATTTCTGCTGTAGTAGGGATGGAGGAGCAATAGTGGCAGGGAGGAGATCTAGGGATCTAACTTTTTCTTCAATCTTCACCATAGTTGTTCTTATTTTATCTCCTCCCCCTTACACTACCAGCTCCAGATTCTGTGCCCCTTGAGAATTCTGCAGTGTAAATCAAGTTACTTTTCATCTTTCTCTACTGGGGCATGATATTCAGCTCTTTCATATCTACTAATTCAGTTTCCACAGGTGTTTCTGCTTTCTAGCCTCTTTTTACCTTTCAGACTATGGCCATTTTGTCTTTAAAACAACAGAACCATTTAGTGTAGTTTTAGTGGAATTTTGGGAGAAATTAAATGTGCTCAGTCTACTATCTTAACCTGAAAAACTTCTATTGTTTTGTTTTGTTTTGTTTGAGTTGGAGTCTCACTCTGTCACCCAGGCTGGAGTGCAGTGGTAGACTCACGGCCACTGCAGCCTTGACCTGCTGGGCTCAGGCAATCCTTCCACCTTAGCCTTCCAAGTAGCTGGAACCACAGGCATGCGCCACCATGCCCAGCTAATTTTTTGACTTATTGTAGAGATGCGGTCTCACCAAGTTGCCCAGGTTGGTCTCAAACCCTTGGGCTCAGGCAATCCTCTTGTCTCAGCCTCCCAAATTGCTGGGATTATAGGCATGAGCCACCACGCCTGGCTGTGTTTCTTTAACAGATGAGGAATATAAGATTCTCGGAGATTACAGGATTTATGTTTATACATGTTTCAGTATCAAGCCTAATAGTAAACCACCCCAAAACTTAGTGGCTTAAACTAACGGCAACGTTTATTTTATTCACACGTGTAATTTGGGTGGGGATCAGTGGGACCAGCTCATCTTTGTTCTCCTAAGCATCAGCTGAGGTGGCTTGAAGACTGAGAACTGGAGTCATCCAAAGGCCTGCTGGCCTCCATGCCTATGAAGGGTACTGGCTTAGCCCGGACCTTAGTTGGAGCTGGGGCTGGAACGCCTTCATGTGGCCTTTTCTTGTGGCTTCTTGGCATCCTCACAGTATGGTGACTAAATTCCAAGGACTAGCATCACTAAAGAGAGAGCCAAGCAGAAATGTTATTACCTTTTAATAAGCTAATCATACAGCATCACTTTTGGTACATTTTGTTCATTAGCAGGGAGCCTTTAAGGCTGGCTCTTATTCCCAAGGAAGGGAAGTAGACTTCATCTTTTGCTGGAAGGCATATCAAAGAATTTATAGACATATGTTTAAACCATCACATCTGTGCATGTAATATGTAGATCCAGGAAAAAAAGGCAAGTTGTTTGCTTCTTTTTTAAGGAATTTTCTTACACTATGTTGTAGGGCAGGAATTAATAACTAAAATCAGGTTTTTAGATGACACATACATTATAAGTTTCTATGGTTCTTCAATTTCTGTATGACAGGTCATTAGGAAGGTCACACTACTAGAAAACTTTTAAACTTTTTGATTACTTTATAAGTCTTGTCCATTTTGTTCTTGAATAGTTGTAGAGATGAAAATGATCTAAGAAATTATCTAAACTAGTAATTTTTATTTTTTTAACTTTTAAATTTTTTATTTTAAAGATGAATTTAGGGCTAGTTATACAAATGTTCATTATGTAGGTACTCTTGTTGATGAGGTATGCTCCCCTTCCCCTGGCAGTTTCCCTCAACTGCTAATCCCACCCCCATCCCTCCCATCCCCCTACCCCCCACCCCCCCACCCCCGTCTCCTGGCAGTTTCCCACTACTGCCAATCCCTTTCTTACAGTATTATGATAATTGTTCAAGGTCTGCTTATGCGTGAGTTTTAAACCTATTTTTTCTTTCTTATTTTTGTGACAAAATACTTTTTTAGAAATAAAAAAAAATTTAGAGCATAATTATATTGAGAAAAGTAAAGCTAAGCTACTCTGAGTAAACCTATTGACTCAGCACCATTCCCCTGAGGTGGCCCTCAGAAGTTCTTTGGAACCTTAAACAGAGGCCCAAGGAGTTTCATTGGCTTGTCTAAAGTGAACAAAGTAACCCAGCCAGCTATTCAACCCAGTCTTTTACTTCCAAAACTGGCGCTTTTGCATTACTTATTTATTACTTAATTACAAATATTTATGATGAAACTTAGGGTACAGTAGTTTCCAAGAGTGTGTTATCCACAGCAAACCTTTTTATATCAGTACCTCTTCAGCAGTAGGGGGATAAGGAAGGGAGGCCCAGGCTCCTTCTCCTGAATATTCATTCTGCATAGAGACTCTTGAACCTCAGATGCTGCTGTTGCCACCTGTGCTACCTAGCCAGGAACAATTATCAATCTTCTAATCATATGGCCAATTTAAAGTGTCAGTTTCACTTTGATGGCTGTAGTTGTGAAAAGCTACATATTTCTAGTTTTCAACCTGTCAGCCTGTGAAAACAGTGAGCAGGCAGAATTTGGCTGGCAGTCTCACATCTTTTATACGTAGTTGTATTAATACTGTTGTTGTTGTTGTTGTTGTTGTTGTTGTTGTTGTTGTTGTTGTTATTGAGTCAGGGTCCCACTCTGTCAGCCAGGCTGGATTGCAGCCTTGACCTCCTGGGCTCAAGTGATCCCTCTGCCTCAACCTCCCAAGTAGCTGGGACTACAGGTGTGTACCACCACACCCAGCTAATTTTTCTTTATTTTTTTGTAGAAATGAGGTTTCACTATATTGCCCAGGCTGTTTTCCTGGGCTTAAGCGATCCCTGCCTCGGTCTCCCAAGGTGCTGGGATTACAGGCTTGAGCTGCCATGCCTGGCCCATAGTTGTATTATAATCTTTGTATTTTTAATATGCTACCAACCCCCATCACTGTCCTATCTCTTACATTGGCTTCAAGTGTTTTACTTAATGTTTCCAAGCAACCAACTAAAATTGGCAACAGTATATTAAAAGAAAGGGAAAATGATTACTGGTTATCAATTTAGCACAAAGTGTTCTTAAGTATTGACTGAATGAAACCTAAATGATAGGTTTTCACTGATAAATACATTTTTAGTATCTTACAATATTCTACACTGTAGAAAATTTGCATGTGATGGAATTTGCCTGTTTTATTTATAATATCAGTTTGAGATTTAATTAATCTCTCATCACCACAGTTATTGATTTTCTCTTCTGAATTACCATCTGTGATAACAGGCAGAAAGCCTGTCTCTGGAAACAATGCCTTGATGTTCAAAGACATGAGAGCAGCTGTGAGCTGTTATTATTCTTTTCTTAATAGCTGAATGTCACATCCTGTAGTTTGGCCTTCATTCACTAATGTGAGCAAAGGATTCTGCCTTTCTTTCCGGGTAACAGAACATCACAAGTTCCATTAACATAGTGTGTTAACATTCTTCATTACTCTTCAGTTTAAGTTACCTTCTAAACTAAAAATAAATCCCATCTGGGATTATGGTTCTAACTTCACCCTATAATCCTCTTGGCCTTGGCATTACTATTTCTCTTACATAAGAATCTCCCCACTCTCAAGCTCTGCCAAAATCCAGTTTTCTTACTAACTTAAACTTCACTCTTCTTCCACCTCAGCATGGTATTAATAAAAATGAGTGGGTATAAAAATGTGTATATATGCTCTGTGAGTGAATAAGTTAATTTATGTTTGAGTGAGTCTGTTTGTATTTAATTGTGGGTGTTTATAGCCAAGTTGGGAAAAGGTGTGTGGGAAGGGATAGGAAAGGGTAAGCCCAGTAAAGAGGAAGAGAAGCTGTAGGGGAGTCACAAAAAGATAATAGTAACAAAGACTGGTGTGGAAAGAGAAGTTTACTTCTTTGATTTCTGCTGAGATACCCTTTCTTTCTCATTAATAAAGATTTCCAAGCATAAGCTATAAGAAATCATTTGTGAAGATATCTAACTTTACTTACTAATAAATTGAACCTCTGACCAATCTGTGCTTACAGTACAAATGACTAGAAATTTGATATTTCATATATTTAATAAAGGGCAGAAAATAATTATACAATGGAATTAAGGAAATCTAATAATCTGGTCTGTATTGTCAACAACATTATTCTTTCATCTAAAATCATTGCATTATTTTGTCAGTGTGATCCCCAGACTGGCAGCATCAACATCATCTATGTTAGAAAGTAAAATTCTTGGTAGTGGTGGCTCACACCTGTAATTCCAGCTACTTGGGAGGCTGAAGTAAAGGGATCAGTTCGAGGTTACAGTGAATTATGATTCCACCACTGCACCCCTGTCTCTAGGGGAAAAAAAGTTCTTGTGCCTCACTCCAGACCTACTAAATCACAGACTATGGGGAGGGGCTGGTAATCTGTTTTAACAAGCTTTCCAGGTCATTCTGATATACAGTAAAGTTTGAAAACCACTGCTGTTGTATAAAAAATTTGCATCTCTATGGTATCTTCTAATATGAAAGTTTACTTTAAAATATACCTCAATAGGTCTTTCTTTTCAAGGGACTCGTCCATATCAGATCTTTCTGGCATGCTTCTTCCTCTTTTCCTCTCTTCTTCTCACTAATAAACTTTGTATTAAAACTTTATAAATAAATAAAAAAATAGACCCCCAACACTAATGAAATTTATCTTAGCCTATTAAGTTGGTAAAAGATCCAACAATAGATATTTGAATGGAAGGGGTAAGGAAGGAAGGAAAACCTTATAGCTGTGTTACTGCTGTGATTATTGATATGGCTATGTTTGCATAGTTGAAATATATTCTGATCATATTAGAATTAAATTCTATATATGTGTATTTCATATTGTAGAATTTAAAATCTATAAAATATCAATCTATTCTGTTGATTTAGAAGTATTAACACTTGAGAAAGTACAGCAACCAAAGTGAAAAGCTTAGTGAATGGGTTCAACAGCAGCAGAATGAAGGGGCTAGGAATCAACAAACTGGAAAATAGAACAATAGAAATTATCTAGTCTTAACAATAGAGAGAAGGTAGACTGAAAAATCCACAACATCTTAGGGACCTTTGATCTTGTAACAAAAGATGTTACATTCCTACCATCAGAGTCCCAGAAGGAGAGGAAAAAGAGTAGGGCTGGAAAAATACTCAAAGAAATAATTTACTTCATTTGATGGGAAACATAAGCCTACAGATTCAAGAAGCTGAGCAAATCCCACCCAAGGTAAATACAAATAAATCCACATCGGGACACATCATAATTAAACCTCTGAAAAGTAAAGCCTAAGAAAAATATCTGGAAAGCAGCCAGAAAAACATGACCCCTTAAAGATAATGCTGTAGTTTGAGTATTTTTCCCCACCAAAATTCATGTTGAAATATCCCCAATGTAACAGTATTAAGCCAATAGGGCCTTTAAGACATAATTGGGTCATGAGGACTCTCTTTTATGAATAATTAATCCATTCATGGATTAATGAATTAATAGTTTATGAGAGTGGGACTGGTGGCTTTATAAGAAGAGAAAGAGAAACCTGAGATAGCACACTTGACCCCCTCAACATGTGATTCTCTGCATTCCCTCGGGGCTCTGCATAGAGTCCTTACTAGCTAGAAGGCCTTCACCAGATGCAGTCCCTTGAAAAGCCATCAGTAACCATGAGACCAGAAGAAAGTGGCACAATATTTTTCAAGTACTAAAAAAGAACCACAACAACAACAACAAAAAACTGTTGACCCTGAATCCTACACTCAATGAAAATATTTTTCAGGAGTGGAGGGAGGGGAAATAAAGATATTCTCAGAAGAAAAACTAAGAATTTATTGCCATGAGACCTACTATAGAAGAATGGCTAAAGAATTTCTCTAAACTGAAAGAAAAAAAATAAAAGAAGGAACTTTGAAATAATCAGAAAACAGTGGGGTGCGGTGGCTCATGCCTGTAATCCCAGCACTTTGGGAGGCAGAAGTGAGAGGATTGCCTGAGCCCATGGGTTTAAGACCAGCCTGGGCGACATGGCAAGACCTCATCTCTACAACAAATAAATAAATAAATAAATAGCCAGGCATGGTGGTGCATGCCTGAAGTTCCAGCTACTTGGAAGGCTGAGGCGGAAGGATTGCTGGAGCCCAGCGTCAACCCGCTGGGCTCCAGCAATCCTTCCGCCTCAGCCGTGAGTATGCTACTGCACTCCAGCCTGGGTGACAGAGTGAGACTCCAACTCAAAAAAAAAAAAGAAATATGAGGAAAGAAGAAAGAATGTGATAAGCAAAAATGTGGATAAATACAATAGACTTTTCTTCTTTTCTGTTTTCTAAATTATACTTGAAACAAAAATTATGACACTGGTGTGGTTCTAAGTGTATATAAAGAAAATACTTAAGAAAATTATAATATTATAAACGGGAGAGTAAAGGAAGGTAGGATTTCTATACTTAATTCCATCTTAAAATAACAACATGAGTAGCCTGTGATAAATTATGTGTATATAATGTAATATCTAAAGCAGCCTCTCACAAACACTATAAATAAAAATAGAATTCTAAAAAATGATTAACCCTCACAAAAGCAGGAAAAATAACAGAAATGATAAGCAGAGAGAACAAATGGAAAACAAAAATTAAAATGGCTCTACCTTGTCAATAACTACATTAAATGTAAATGGTCTAAATAAAAGATAGAGATCGACAGAGTAGTAAATTAAAAACATGACCTAACTATATGCTGTTTATAAATTCCCTCCAAACATAGAGTTTAAGCAGGTTGGAAGTAAACTGATAGAAAAAGACATATTATGCAAACATTAATCAAAGGAGATAGGAACAGCTATATTAATATCAGATAAAGTGGATTTAGAACAAAGAAAATTAGTGGAAGCAGAGAGGGACATTATATAATGATAAAAGGGATTATCAAGAAGATACAGTGATCATAAATGTTTATGCACAAAACAATAGAATTGCAAGATATGTGAAGGAAAGACTGGTAACAGAAACAAAAAAATTCATAATTGGTGTTGCTGTCTCTAGCTATAATTATAGATTTGGTGGAAACTAGACAGAAAATCAACAAGTGTTATAGAATATAGAAGAACTATAGCACACTTCACCAACAACAATAGAATATACATATTTTTCAAGTGCCAGTGGAACATATAGCAAGATTGATGACATCCTGGGCCATCAAACAACCTCAAAAATTTTAAAGAATTGAAATAATGCAAAGTCTGTTTTCTGACGACAGTATAATCAAATTAGAATCAGTAACAGAAAATAACAGGAGCATTTCCAAATGTCTGAAAATTAAACAGCTTCCAAAGGTGCAAGTCAAAGATTAAGTCTCAAGGAAAATTTTTTAAATGGATGGAAATGCCCAGTAGCAGTGGCTCATACCTATAATACTGACACTTCAGAAGACGGAGATGGGAGGATCACTTGAACCCAGGAGTTCTAGACCAGCCTGCATAACATATGAGAACTTATCTATACACCACACACACACACACACACACACAAATCCAAGTGGGAGGACACATACCTGTAATCAGGAGGCTGATGTCGGAGGATCTCTTAAGCCCAGGAGCTGAAAGTTGCAGTGAGCTATGATGGAGCCACTGCATTTCAACCTGGGCCACAAAGTGAGATCTCCAGCTTAAAAAAAAAAAAGGATGAAACTGAATGAAAATTAAAATGTATCCCATACATCAAAATGTTGAGAGGGAAATTTGTAGCAATCAATGCATACATTGGAAAAGAGGTAAAGTTTCAAAAACTTAAACTTCCACTTCAAGAACCTAGAAAAAGAAGAGAAAAATCAGCCCAGAGAAAGCTGGAGGGAAGAAATATCAAGATAACAAAAATCAGTGAAACTGAAAACAGAGAAATTGAGAAAATCAGTGAAGGAAAGAGCTGATTCTTTGAATTGAGAAAATCAGTGAAAGAAAGAGCTGATTCTTTTAAAAGATCAGTAAAATTGACAAACCTTTAGGAAGACCGACAAAAAAGAAGACATTATCAGTATCACGAAACAGAAGATATCACAACAGACCCTAGAAACATAAAAAAACATAAGGGAATAGCACAGACAATTCTGCATACATAAATTTGACAACTTAGATGAAATTGATCATTCCTCCAAACACAAAAACTATTGCAGCTCATTCAATATGAAATCGTTCATTTGAATAGTCCTATGACTATTAAGGAATTTGAATTTATAATATTAAAACTCACCCAAAAAGAAATACCTTTATCCAAATGATGTCACAGATTTCTACCAGCTGTTCAAAGAAGAATTAACACTATTTTTATACAATCTCTACCAGAAAATAGATGAAAACTTAGAATTTCCCATTTCATTTTACAAATCTGGTATTATGCTGATACCAAAACCAGATAAAGATGGAAGGAAGGAAAGAATGGAAGGAGGAAGGGAGGGAAAATTACAGGCCTTTATGAATATAGATGGCAAAAATTTTAAAGAAAATATTAGCACATATAATTCAGCAATATATAAAAATAATTATACCCCATGATCAAAAGATGTTTATTCCAGAGATGCTGGATAGTTCAGTTTTCAAAAGTCAATTTTGAAAAATCAATGTCATCTACTGTTAAGGCCTAAGAATACAAATCATATGACCAACCTGAGCAACATAATGAGATTTTGTCTCTACAAAAAATAAAAAAATCTAGGTAGGGTGGTATGTGCCTATATTATCAATCTATAGAAAGTATTTGACAGCATCCAACACTCATTTATGATTAAAAAAAAAAATCAAAACTCTCAGGAAAAAAACAGGAAAAAAGATCTTGCTCAATTTGATAAACAACATCTGGAAAAAAATGTAATTGTGAAATACTGAATGCTTTTACCATAAGAATGGGAATAAGGTATGGATGTCTACTCTTATTCAACATGATAGGAAGGAAGGGAATTGCCTTTAACTTGATAAAGCTTATATTTTACTCAATGGCTAAAGACTAAGTGCTTTTCTCTTTAAGATTGAGAACAGGCTAGGCATAGTGGCTCATGCCTGTAATCCTAGCACTTTGGGAAGCTGAGGCAGGAGGATCACTTGAGGCCAGGAGTCCGAGACTAGCCTAGACAGCATAGCTAGACCTAACCTCTTAAAAATAGTCAAAAATCCAGGCATGGTGGTGCATACCTATAGTCCCACCTACTCAGAAGGTTGAGGTGGAAGGATCACCTGAACCCAGGCGATGAGGCTGCAGTGAGCCATGATTGTGCCATTGCATTCCAGCCTGGGTGACAGAGTGAGACTCTGATTCAATCAACCAGCCAATCAATAAATGAAAATAAATCATACATAGTGGGTACAATGCAAGAATGTTTGCTTTTACCACGTATTCAGCACAGTGCTGGAAATTCTAGTTAGTATAAGAAGGCAAGAAAAAGACATACACGTTAGAAAATAAGAAATAAGCCGGGCTCAGTGGTTCAGCCTATAATCCCGCACCTTTGGGAGGCTGAGGTGAGTGGATTGCCTGAGCCCGCAGGTTCGAGACCCGCCTGGGCAACTTGGCAAGACCTCACCTCTACAATAAATCAAAAATTAGCCGGGCATGGTAGCATGTGCCTGTAGTTCCAGCTACCCAGAAGGCTGAGGCAGAAGGATCACCGGAGCCCAGCAGGGCGAGGCTGTGGTGGCCGGGAGTGGCCACTGCACTCCAGCTTGGGCGACAGAATGAGACTCCAACTCAAAAAAAAAAAAAAAAGAAAATAAGAAATAAGACTTTCTCTGTTTGCAGATGACATGATTGTCAAACAATCCCAGGGAGTCTACAAAAAAAAAAAAAATCTCCTAGAACTAATGAATGAGTTAAGTAAGGTCAAAGGACACAAAGTCAATTATATTTCTGTATGTTAACAAAAAACACATGGGGAAGATAGCATTCAGATGACTAACATGAGACAGGTAAAGTGAGTTTCTCCTACAGAGTAAACCAAGATAGAGTTTCCTCAGCACCCAGAGAGGAACAGGACCAGCAGCACACCCCACAACTCTCCAAGGGAATGATAATAACCACTTAGTGCAAAGAATAAAAAATTCATCAACATAGGCTGGAACTGGCCAGATTTTTACCTGCACTACCAGAGTCCACCACAGCCTCTGGACATGGTGGGGAAGATAAGTGAGGGGATTTCAGGAGTTATGTGCTCCTGCTACAAACTTGCAAGGCCCCCAGCCTTACAAGACTCCAGTTGCTCACAGGAAACTGCTTTACCCACAGCTGTGCTCGGCTGTGGAGTGGTACAGGAAAAAGGAAAGCCTTGAGCAGCACCAGCTGCCATTTCCCAGGAACTCAACCCTTGCAGGCAGGGCTGCTTTCTGGTTGGCCTGGGAGGGGATGGACCCCAAGGGCAAACCCTGCAGCTGCAGATGGTTTCTGGCTGGGGCAGGTTGCTTGAGAATGTCTGAGATCCTGAGGCTGGCTGCACTTTGACATTCAAATCACAGATTGCCTAAGGCCAAGGCAGGAGACAGGTGGGATGTGTTACATAGCAACCTCTCTCTCCCCTTGTAAACTTTTCTGGGACTGCCCTGCATGACAGCATTATTCCAGTGGCCTAAGACTTCCTCCTAATTGCCAGAGTCCAGCTCCAGCCGGGTTCAGGGTACCCCAAAGGTGGAGATGGCGTCAGTGATTGGGGGGAAGAAGAAAGAGAGAGAGAGAGAGAGAGAGAAAGAAAGAGACTGGACTCCAGTCTAGTGCAGAAGGCAAAACTGCAGTTTGTGGAAGAATGGGACCAATGAGCTTCTAAAGTTAGCTTGTGTTCATCCCGGTCTGAGAGTTTTTATGTTTTGAGCTCACAGGAGCTTAATCTGGTTAGTGCTGAGTAGAAAGGGGGAGGAATGGGGTCAATAGCTCCCGAACGTATCCTAGTGGTCCCGGGGTCAACGGCCCTTCCTGATCCCTAACCCTCAGTGGGCCTCCATGGCTGGCTCCCAACACCTAATCACCACTGGGGTAGCCAAGAGTGAACACTTGTGGGGTGTTTCACCTCTTTCTTCTGCATTCCCAGAGTTCTGCCCTTGGCCTAGACTGGCTGGGCACTTCCTTGGAGCAACCCATGCCAATGAGAAACCCCACACCCACCATCACAGCTTGCTTTCTCCCCCAAGCGCTACCTTCTGGCCAGAGGTCAACAGCACAGCCCACCACATTGGATATAACACCACAGCTTTGGGTAGACCTAATCCTAAGCCCTAGCTAAAACCACTTTTCAAAACACTCCAGCCACTCAAGATGCTGTGAACCAGTGTAAGTACCAATACAGGACTGCCACAACTAGCAATTGAGAAATTCACCACACCGAGGGAACCCTACAGTGCCTGTATCAGTCCCCTATCAACCTCAAATAAAAAGATGTCATCTACTCAAATGAGAAGGAACCAGAAAAATAATTCTGACAATATGAAAAAGACAGTTCAAACATCCCCCAAAAGGCCTCACCAATTCTTCAGCGACAAACCCTAACCAAAATGAAATTTTTGAAATTCCAAACATAGAAACCAAAAGATTGATTATAAAATTTGATTAATGAGCTTCAGGAGAAAGCTGAAAACCAACAAGAATAAATTTAAAAAACGATTCAGGACATGAATGAAAAGTTATCCAAAGAGATAGAAAACTAAAAAGCTGAAATTCTAGAAATGAAAGAATCATTTAGGGAAGTATAAAATGCGGTAGAAAGTTTTAACAGTAGACTAGAACAAGCAGAAGAAAGGATCTCAGAACTTGAAGACAAAGCTTTTGAATTAACCCAATCAGACAATAATAAATAAAAAAGAATCAAGAGAATGGAACAAGGTCTCTAAGAAATGTGAGATTATGTAAAATGTCCAAACCTAAGAATCATAGGTGTTCCTGAGGAAGAAGAGAAAGCAACAGGTTTGGAAAACCTATTTGAGGGAATAATGGAGGAAAACTTCCCTGGCCTTGCCAGAGATCTAAACATCCAGATACAAGAAGCCCAAGGAATCCCAGAAGATTCATTGCAAAAAGGTCATCCCCAAGGCATATAATCATATGCTTATGTAAAGCTAATGTGAAGGAAAGAATTTTAAGAGTAGTGAGACAAAAGCATCAAATAATGTACAAAGGTAAACTTATCAGACTAAGGCCAGACTTCTCAGAAGAAACCCTGCAAACCAGGAGGGACTGAGGCCCCATCTTCACTCTCCTCAAATAGAATAACTGTCAGCCAAGGATTTTGTACGTTGCAAAACTAAGTTTCATAAATGAAGGAGAAATGAAATCCTTTGCAGAAAAGCAAGGCCTAAGGGAATTTGTCAACACTAGACTGGCTCAACAAGAAATACTCAAAGAAGTTCTAAATACTGAAAGAAAAGGTCAAAACAAGCCATTAGAAAAATGCTGGAAATCATGAAGTTCACAGGCCTTGTGGAACACCAACACAATGGAGAAAATAGATAGATAAATAAATAAATAAAGCAATCAGATAACAACCAGTATGATGAATGGAATAGTTCCTTACATATCATTTTTAATTCTGAATAGAAATGGTTTCAACGCTCCACTAAAAACATATAGACTGGCAGTTTGGATTAAAAAATATATATATATCGCCTGCCTTCAAGAGACCCTCTCAAGTCACAAAGACTTCTATAGACTCAAGGTAAAGGGATGAGAAAAAATATGCCATAAAAATATTCCATGCAAATGAAAACCAAATATAAGTAAGAGTCTCCATTTGCATATCAGATAAAACAGACTTTAACAACAGTACAAAAAGACAAAAATGCCTATTATATAATGATAAAGGGATCAATTCAATTAGAAGACAAAAAATTTAAATATAAATTCACCTAACACCAGAGCCCCCAAATTCTACTATAAAACAAATTCTATACCTAAAATAAAAAGAGATAGCAATGCAATAATAGTGGGAGACTTCAACACTTCACTGACAGCAGACAGATCACCAAGGCAAAACGTCAACAAAGAGACACTGGAGTTAAACCAGCCTCTAGAACAAATGGAACTAATAGACGTTACAAAACATTCCATCCCCAAGCTACAGAATATGCATTTTTCTCATCAGCATATGAAACATTCTCCAAGATAGACAATATGATAGGCTATAAGTTAAGTCTCAATAAATTCAAAAATATCAAAATTATATTAAGTACCTTCTCAGACCACAATGGAGTAAAACTAGAAATTAACACCAAGAAAACTTGTGAAACCAAACAAAAACATGTAAGTTAAACAATCTCCTGAATGATCTTTGAGTCAACAATGAAATCAAGATGGAAATTTTTAGGTTTCCTTCTAATGAATGACAATAATGAAACAAGTTATCAAAACCTCTGGGACGCAGTCAAAGCTATGCTCAGAGGAAAATTCATAGTGCTTAAGTCCTATATTAATAAGACTGAAAGACTGCATATTGACAACCTAACATCCCACCTCAAAGAACTAGAAAAACACAAATGAGTCTAAAGATAGCAGAAGAAAATAAATAACAGAGATTAGAGCAGAACCAAATACAATTGAAATTTTAAAAAACAGGATCAATGAAACAAAAATTGATTCTTTGAAAAGATAAACAAAACCAATAGATGCCCCTAAGTAGATTAATTAAGAAATGAAGAGAAAAGACTCAAATTAGCTCAATCAGAAATGAAAATAGAGACATTACAATTGATACAATGGAAATTCAAAAGATCACCCAAGACTATTATGGACACCTTTATGCAAACAAACTAGACAATCTAGAGAAAATGGATAAATTATTGGAAACATAGAGCCCCCTAACCTTGAATCAGTGAGAAACAGAAACCCTGAACAGACCAATTTGAGTAGTAAGACTGAAGCAGTAGTTAAAAGCCTCTCAATAAGAAAAAAGTTCAGGACCTGATGGACTCACAGATGAATTTGACCAGACTTTCAAAGAAGTGCTAATTTTACTGGAGCTATTCCATAAGATTGAAGAAGAGGGAATCCTCTGTAACTCATTCCACAAGGCCAGTATCACTTCGATACCAAAGCCAAGAAAAGACACAACAAAAAAAGAAAACTATAGACCAGGATCCTTATGGACATAGATGCAAAAATCCTCAACAAAATATTAGCAAACCAAATTCAATAGCACATTAAAAAATATAATCATACACCATGGGTTTTATCCCAAGAATGCAAGAGTGGTTCAATATGTGCAAGTCCATAACCACGATCCATTACATAAACAGAAATAAAAACAAAAATCATATGATCATTTCAACAGACACAGAAAAAGCACTTGATGAAATCCAGCATCCCTTTATGATAAAAATTCTCAGCAAAATAAACATAGAAGGAATGTTCCTCAAAATAATAAAAGCTATATACAACAAATACACAGCTAATGTCCTCCTGAACAGAGAAAAGTTGAACACATTCCCCCTCAGAACTAGAACAAGAATAAACAAGAAAAAGAAAGAAAAGTTAAAAAAAAAACACTCAGAACTGGAACAAGGCAAGGATACCCACTTTCACCACTACTATTCAGCATAGTACTAGAAGTCCTAGCCAGACCAGTCAGGCAAGAAAAAGAAATAAAGCTTATCCAAATTGGCTTAAAAGAAATCAAACTATCTGTGAATGTCGATGATATGACCTTATACTTAGAGAATCCTAAAGACTCTTCCAAAGACTCCTGGACTTGATAAACGAATTCAGTAAAGTTTCAGAATTACAAAATCAACACATACAAAATAGTAGCACTGCTATATGTCAATAGTGACTAAGCTGAGAATCAAATCAAGAACTTTATTCCATTTACAATAGCAGCCAAAACAGTTAAAATACCTAGAAATATATTTAACCGAATAGGTGAAAAATCTCTACAAGAACTACAAAACTCTGATAAAAGAAATTATAGAGGACACAAACAAATGGAGAAACAGTCCATGCTCATGGATTGGAAGAATCAGCATTGTTAAAATGACCATATTACCTAAGGTAATCTACAGGTTCAATGCAATCCCTTTCAAACCGCCAATGTCATTTTTCACAGAATTAGAAAAAAAAAAATCCTAAAATTCATATGGAAACTAAAAACAGCCAGAATAGCCAAAACAATCCTAGGCAAAAAGAACAAAGCTGGAGCCATTACATTACCTGACTTCAAATTATACTACAAAGCTATAGTAACTAAAACAGTATGGTGCCGGTACAAGAGCAGACACATGGACCAGTGGAACAGAATGGAGAATCCAGAAATAAACCCATATGCCTACAACCAACTGATCTTTGTAAAAGCAGACAAAAACATAACACTAGGGAAAGGACACCCTATTCAGCAACTGGTGCTGGGAAAATTGGATAGCTACATACAGAAAAATGAAACTTGATCCCTATCTCTCCTCATGTACAAAAATTAATTCAAGACAGATTACTTAAATGTCAGACCTGAACCCATAAATATCCTAGAAAAACTAGGAAAACTCTTCTGGACATTGGCCTAAGCAAATAATCATGGCTAAACCCCTAGAAGCAAACAGAACAACAGCAACAACAAAAAAAACCAAGTGAGACT
This sequence comes from Cephalopachus bancanus, assembly GCA_027257055.1. Taxonomy (NCBI): domain Eukaryota; kingdom Metazoa; phylum Chordata; class Mammalia; order Primates; family Tarsiidae; genus Cephalopachus; species Cephalopachus bancanus. The sequence continues at coordinate 1,736,880 of JAPVLO010000446.1, read as the reverse complement.
TAATTAAACTAAAAAGCTTCTGCACAGCAAAAGAAATAATCAACAGAGCACATAGGTAACCTACAGAATGAGAAGATAATCACAAACTATACTTTTGACAAAGGACTAATATGCAGAGTCTATAAAGAACTCAAACAAATCAGCAAGAAAAAAGCAAATAGCCCCATTAAAAAGTAGGCAAATTACACGAGCATACCTCTCTCAAAAGAAGATATAGAAATGGCCAACAAACCTATGAAAAAAATGCTTAAGATTACTCATGAACAGCGAAATGCAAATTTATAGCACAATGAGATACCACCTTACACCAGTCAGAATGACCATTATTTCAAAAAACCAGAGAGCAATAGATACTGGCATGGCTGCAGAGAAAAGGGAACTATTATACACTGTTGGTGAGAGTGTAAATAAGTACAACCTTTATGGAAAGTGATATAGAGATTACTCAAAGAACTAAAAGTAGATCTACCATTTGATCCAGCGATCCCACTATGAGTTATATACCCTAAGGAACAGAAGTCATTATATAAAGAGACACCTGCACCCACATGTTCATTGCAGCACAGTTCACAATTGCAAAAATGTGGAATGAACCTAAATGCCCATCAACCAATCAGTGGATAACGGAAATGGAAATGTGGTATATATACACTGTGGAATATTAGTCATATATCAAAAAGAGTGAAATAATGTCTTTTGCAGCAAGTTGGATGAAATTGAGGAGCATCATTCTAAGCAAACTAGCTCAGGAACAGAAAACCAAAGACCACATTTTTTTCACTCGTAAGTGGGCACTAAACTAAGGATCTGCAGAGACATCAAAAATGGTATCATGGACATTGGAGACTCAAAAGGGGGAGGGGAGAAGGGGGTGAAGGGACAAAAAAAGATCACCTATTGGGTAAAATATGCACAGGTGGGGGTGGTGGGTACTCTTAAAGCCCAGACCAAAAACTATTTGTATCCCCCAAAACTATTGAAATTTTTAAAAAGAAAGAAAAAATGAAAACAAAACAAAACATGTGGACACTAAAATAAAAAAAATACTTTTTATGATCACTCAGAAAAAAATAAAATAGTTGTAAATCTAGCAAACATTACTGAACTCGTATGCTTAGAATTCTACTATGCTGATGAAAGAAAGATCTAAAATAAGTGGAGAGGCATACTGTGTTTATGAATTTGCAACACTTAATGTGGCAAAGATGCCAATCTTATATTGATGTGTGGATTTAAAGCGATACCTGTCAAAATCCCAGTAAGTTTTTATTGTTGATAAAGACAGGATTTTTCTCCAATTCATCTGGAAAGGCAGAAGAACTAGAACAGCTAAAACTGTTTTTAAAAAGAATAAAGTGGGAAGAATCATCAACCTGATTTTTATTATATAGCTACAGTAATCATTCTGTGAGGTATTAGTGGGGTGGTAGATAAAAGGACTGATGGAACAGAGTAGAGAGTCCAGAAAGAGAACCACACAAATATGCCCAACTGTAATTGATAAAAGTACCAAAGCAATTCAGTGGGGGAAAGAGAGCCTTTAAACAAATACTGCTAGAGTGATTGGACATCTGTGGATTTAAAAAATAATAAACATTAACCCAGATCTCACACTTCATCCAAAAAATATGAGGTGTCACCCCTCCCCCCCCAAAAAAAACTGCATTATTTTTTAGAGGACCATCTGAATTATTTTTTAGACGGTTGGATCAAACACTCAACCAAAGTTTTTATCTGGAAGTTTTGAGAAGGTTGCATCCTTGTTTGAGGAAGAAACGTGTCAAGTGTCAAGTTGTGACAAATAAGTAGTTCTTTCACCATGACAATGCCATCTGCCCACATCATGCTGAGTGTTCAGCAGTTTTTGACCAAAAACGGTTTGATTCCTGTGACCCACCCTTCCTATTCACACGATCTCACCCCAAAGGACTTTTCTTTGTTTCCCCAGATGAAAAAAGTCCTCAAAGGGATACGTTTTGCACTTGTGAAAGAGGTGAAATGAAGCACCTAGGCATCAAAATTGACGTGTTCAAAAACTGTTTTGAACAATGGAAAAAGTGTCTTTGTAGGTGTATTGCACCAAATGGAGAGTACTTTAAAGGTGACTGAAGGGTAAATGTATAAGAATATTTACACATATAAATAAATTCTGGAGCTTTTGGGGTTGCCCCTTGTAAGTGAAAATCATAATGGACTTAAATTTAGAAAAGAAATAAAACCACAGGTGAAAATTGTTGGGATTTAGAGCTAGAAAAGAGCTCTTAACCTTGGCACTAGAAGTACAATTCACAACAGGAAAATTTATAAATATGACTTAATCAAGATTTAAAAGTTTTGCTCTGAGAAAGATCTTGTTCAAAGGACGAAAAGACAAGCTATAGAGTAGGAGAAAATGTGTGCACACCATGTGTATGATAAAGAACAGTTATTAAAATATGTAAGGAACTCTCGATATTTAACAATAAGAAAAGTAAATAATCCAGTTAGGATACGGGTAAAAGACATGAAGAGACATTTCACTGAAGAGGATGTTCAGATGGCAAATAAGCACATTAAAAGGTGTTCAACAGCAGTAGCCATTAGGAAATTGCAAATTAAAATTGCAGAAATATCATTACATACCTATTAGAATTAAAAAAAGAGTGACATCACCAATTACTGGAGAGGATATAGAGAAACTAGATCACTCAACTATTACTGATAGGATTGTGAAATGGTACAGTCACTCTAGTAAGCAAGCTTGGCAGTTTCTAAAAAAACTAAACACGCAGCTACCATACAGCTCAGCAGTTGCTTTCCTGGGCATTTATCCCAGAGAAATGAAAACTTATTTCATCCAGGAACCTGTACCCAAATTTTTATAGCAGCTTTATTCACCTTAACCTCCCAAAAGATGTCTTTCGGTGGTTGAATGGTTAAACAAGTCATGGTACACCCATATCATGTAATTCTAGTCAGCACTAAAAAGGAATGGACAATCAGTATGTGCAGCAACTTGGATGAGTCTCCAGAGAATTATGCTCAGTAAAGCAAAGCCAATCCCAAAAGTTCACATAGGTGTGATTCTTTTTATATAACATTCTTGAAATGACAAAATTATGGAAATGGGAGAAGAGATTAATGGATACCAGGGGTTAAGAGAGGTGAGGGCAGGTGGAAGTAAGTATGGCTATAAAAGGGCAAATGAAGGATTCTTGTGGTGATAAAAATGTTCTGTATTTTTCTATGTCAATGTCAACCTTTTGGTGTGATATTTTAGTGTAGTTTTGCAAGATGATATCATTGGGGGAAACTTGGTAGAGAGTACATGGGACTGCTGTTGTTTCTTATATCTGCATGGAAATCTACAGTTATCTCCAAAAGTTTAGTTACAGAATGATAACTCTAGAGGTTTGTTGATATTTAGATGGACAGAATTTGATTAATCATAATTCTGGTTCATGACACTGGCACTGTTGGTCCATACTTATTGATTGCTTTCTTTAAATGATATGTAGGATAGGATATGAAATAATATGATATAGTATAGTATAATATAATATAGTCTAAAGTAACAATACGGTGTAATACAACACAATACAATTAAATATAACTTATATCCACAAAGCCGCTACCCAGCATGAGTGGTAAAATACCGACAATAACAGACCTACCTATTTGGTCCTCCTTAACAATCCACGATAATCAGTATCCTAAATCTTGTATTTATCATTTTCTTGCCTTCCTTTTTATGTGGTTTGAGCCAATGCATATTTAGTTCTTAAAAATAGATAGTTCTGTATTAATTGGATTTTTTCTTTTTTTTTTTGAGTTGGAGTCTCACTCTGTCGCCCAGACTGGAGTGCAGTGGCTGCTCCCGGCCACTGCAGCCTCGACCTGCTGGGCTCCGGCGATCCTTCTGCCTCAGCCTTCCAAGTAGCCGGAATTACAGGCATGTGCTACCACTCCCAGCTGATTTTTTGATTTATTGTAGAGATGAGGTCTCACTGCCCAGGCGGGTCTCGAACCCCGGGGGCTCAGGCAATCCACTCACCTCAGCCTCCCAAAGGCGCGGGATTACAGGCAGAGCCACCGAGCCCGGCTTTAATTGATTTTGTAACATGATAAAAAGGCAATCATCAAACTGAATGTAATTTGCTTTGGATTTATTTTTTTCATTCAACATGAAATCGTTTTGCTGAAATCTATCCAAATTGCGGGCATGTGTTTCTGAGATGCTTTCACTCTCTGAGTGGCTGTTATTTTGTTCATTATTCTCTTTATTATAATAAAAATTTATAATTAAAAATTTTAGAATTTAGCTGGACATTGTGGCGTGCATCTGTGGTTCCAGCTACTTGGAAGACTGAGGTGGAAGGATCACCTGAGCCTAGCAGGTCAAAACTAGATAAAATCCTGTTACAGAATGAGGTGAAATACATTAAGAAAAGATACAGCACTTAAAAGAACAACATAAGTCAGAATTATAAAAACTCAAGAATAAAGGAAAGAATTAGAAATATCTTAAAAATTTAGAAATGAACTAGAAAGAACACAAACAAACATAGAAGATAATACCTTAAGAGAGATGAAAAGAAGGAAATGTTTAAAATTTAAAAATAAATTATAAAAATAATTTGAGAGGAATTAATTATAACCGAAATAGAGGCCAGGTGCAGTGGCTCAAGCCTGTAATCCTTGCACTTTGGGGGGCCAAGGCAAGAGGATTGCCTGAATTCAGGGGCTCGAGACCAGACTGGGTAACTTCATGAGACCTCATCTCTATAATAAATCAAAACATAAGCCGGGCATGGAAGGAAGGAAGGAAGGAGGGAAGGAGGGAAGGAGGGAAGGAGGAAGGAAGGAAGGAAGGAAGGAAGGAAGGAAGGAAGGAAGGAAGGAAGGAAGGAAGGAAGGAAGGAAGGAAGGAGAGAGAAATATTCCTAAAAGACAACTTTTGGACAGGAAGGAAGGGAAAGAAATGCTAAATTACATTTATAGGCAACTTTAGTGGGGAAGGGAGAAAGGGAAGAAGCTCTTTGTTAAATGTACACATCAGTGTAAGATACAGCTTAACATCTGTTGTGAGTGGAGTGGCGGAGCGGGGAACGAGGCCCCCAGTAAGTGCCCTTCACTATGATTGGTTTTGTTATATGATCCCAAAGTGAATATTATGCAAAATAATTGATTTTGTTTTCTTTTCACAATGAACTAATCTTAACATTTTACAAGTTGGAACAGTGTCATGATGAATTACATTGAGTGCTTTTTTGTACTTTACAGTGAGAGAACTACCACCAATTTGCCTTGATGTTAGACAGAAACAACGTGTCTCCATGGATGCATCATCATCCGAATTGAAGGCCCCGGTCCTTCCAGAACCTATCCTTCCTAGCCAACCCAAAACCATGAAAGACTTTCAGTAAGTTTCAACACACTGTTATATGTAGATGTATAGTCATCTGCATGTCTGCCCTTTATATAATTTGCTATCTTTGTGAGAAATTATTTGAACTTGTGGATCATTACAAGGTATTAGCCAAGAATGAAGACACAAAAGACTAGATATTGCAAACTGAAATGAAAACAAATGTATGAATAACAGGTAAGAATTAGATATGTTGCAGTAAAATAAAGGAAACACTAAGGAAGAGACGATGAGTCAAAACTTGCAAAAAGAGATAAAGGTGGTAGTAAAATGTTGCCACTTCCAAAAATACAAGTTCATCTACTTTGTAACACACACGATAAATTTATGTCATCATTCAAAAAAATCCAAATACATATATGGAGGACTAGGGAATGAGAAAGTAGAGACAGGGAATGTAAACAAAATCCCCAGAATTTCAGTGATGAAGGGAAGGAAAGAAAGAGTGATAATTGGAAGAGACATGTCAAGAATGAATTTTTTTAAAGTCGATAAATGGGAAAGTTGAAGCTGGTTTACTATCTTAATCCAATTAAGAATCACAAATATATATTATATTAACTAGCTGGAATATTTCTATATTTGGTTTTGGTATTTCATGTTGCATGTTTGGTGACATTTATAAAATGTAATGCTATTTTACTGGATAATATTTCTTTCTGTATATGGTTAATTTATGTTTTCATTTTAGGGAAGATGTAGAGAAGGTTAAGTCATCAGGAGATTGGAAAGCAGTACATGGTTTTTATCTGACAACATTTGATTCTTTCCCAGAATTAAATGCTGCATTTAAGGTAATAATACATAAAACACATTTTTCATTCATTTTAGTTTTAATTTTTCAAAAAAGATATGGTATATTTAACCTTATTTTTTCCCTAGTATTTACTTGAACAGGTATTTTAAAGATGCATATGTCATATATGTATTGATTTCAGAAATTATACATATTACAAATATTACTTAAGTGACATGTCAAAAATATTTTTATTTGTACTAATGTTGTCTGACTCCATTATTTCAGTTTTAAGAAAGAAAGTTATTAAAATAATTTTTATACATTCATTTTTTATTTTCAGAAATTTTGCTCTAACAGTTCTTTTTTTATCATCAGACTAAAAAATAGTAGAAATTATTGAGGAACAGTACAGTTCAAATATTACTAAGATCACCTAATCCTGAATTGTACCCTCATCTTTTAAATTTTTAAAAAAGCAAACAAAAAACAAATATTACTAAGAATACTTCTTAAAATGTTAAATACACCTAATTTTTTAATTGAATTTTCAGAAAGATGCCACTGCCTCATTTAATACCATTGAAGACTCTGGGATTAACACTAAATTTGTGAATGCTGTATATGATGCCTTACTTAATACTGTAAGTATTATTTATGAACACATGCAAATAGTGCGGTTCTGTGTCTCTGTATTTCAGAGGCAGTCACACAAATAATGTAAGAATCACCTTGTAACATAATTGCATTAGAAACTGATACAATTTTATAGTATATATAGTTGGAATTCTCAGAAAGTTTGAGCATTTTATTCTTTTAATTACTGAGAATTAAGGAGAAAATACTTTTACATCCAATCGTTTAGAAATACTTGCTATAATTATATTTTACTAAGAGAGCAAAAAGAGGTAAGATATTTGATTATATTGGAATTGCACTGAATCAGTAGATCAGTGGTTCTCAAACTGTGTCAGAATCACAAGAAAGGATTGTTAAAATACAGAATTTCAGATTCAACAGGTCTTGTGAAGCCCAAAAATTTTCATTTCTGACAAGTTCCCATATGTTATGCTCCTAATCCAGGGACTACATTTTGAGAACCCCACTGCTATAGATCAATTTGTCAAGAATTGACATTGTTTCAATCCATGAGAATGGTATATCCCTCCAATTACCAATTAATTTTTCTTGGTAACGTTTTGTAGTTTTCTGAGTAGAGGTGTTATACATTTCTTGTTACATTTATTTCTAGGTACTTGATGGTTTTTTGATGCCATTAATGGAAATACTTTCATGTGTTTATATTTATCTAGATACAGTTGACCCTTGAACAATGTGAGGGCTACAGGTGCCAAACCTCCATGGTGTCAAAAATATGCATATATTTTTTGACTTCCAAAAAACTTAACTGCTAATAGCCCTCTGTTGACTGGCAACCTTACTGATAACATAAATAGTTGACTAACATATTTTGTGTGTTTTATGTATTACATATTGTATTCTTACAATAAAGTAAGCAAGATAAAATACAATGTTACTAAAAAAATTATAAAGAAGAAAGAATATATTTACTATTCATTTAGTGGAAGTAGATTATCATAAAGAACTTAATCCTTGTTTTCATGGTGAGTAGGCTGAGGAGGAAGAGGAGGGATCAATCTTTCTGTTCTAGGGGTGGCAGAGGTAAAAGTAAATCCAAATATAAGTGGCCCTGCACTTTTTAAACCCATGTTGTTCAAGGATCAATTGTACCTTACTGTATTCACCCATTTATTTTAGTAATACATAAATTAACTTGGATTTTCTGTGAACACAATCACATCATGAAAAAAGAGAGTTTTATCTCTTTCTAATCCTTATATCTTATATGGATGTTTGCACTCCTAGGAGCTCTTGTAGAATTTTGAATAAAAGAAATAATAGCAGACACAATGCATTTTAATTTGTCTTATTCCCATTCTGAATACTTCACTTTTAAATATATGAAAGAGTACTTAACATAATTTGTCATCAGAGAAATAGAAATAACATTACATATTCACCAAAAGTGATACAGTTTTTTCAGAAATGTATAAAATACTGGCAACATTGTGAAACAAATGGCACTTTGATACCTTGCTGAGATGAGTAAAAATTAGCACAAACACTTTGGAAAACTACTTGGCATGATCTGTTAACACTAAGCATGTGCATATTCTGTGACACAATTTCACTTCTAGGTACACTTCTCTTTTTTTTGCATTTTAACATCTTAATTTATGTTGAATATAAGACAATTTTTGTAAGCTAGGAAATAGAATCAGCTTAAGGCAATCTAGTCATCTAGAAATCCAGGCTGAGTCTTGTGACCTTTAGCGGAATGACATCATAATTCAAGGTGCTAGCAATAGGGTTATAAACTCTAAATAATAAACACTTATCTACATTTTTATTAGGAAATAGCCAAAAGTCCAATCCTTAAAGAGATGATAAATATCTTGATTAAAATAAAACAGAATGACTCAATTATATGCTGTCTAATCTATTGGTGAACCAGATTAGAGCTGGCCAAGGATTGGTAACCAGAGAAAGTGTTTACATTTTGAAGATTGCTTTATGGCTTTAAAAATTCCTTGCTGCTGTCAATAAGAAGGCAAGTAAAAAATATTGCAAATAGAACCATGCTGGTATTTGATTTTTACCAAGGTCTTCCACCACTGGAACATGAATGTCAAGATAAGTACAAGGGATAGGATAATTAGATATTTTTAAAATAAATTACTTAGTAATAAGAAATTAGACACACAACATTCTCCCATTTGCTACAAGAACAGATGATAATGGAGACTATTTAAAAGAAATGCTCACCTCCAAAAAGAACAGTGGTAGTAACGCTTTCCACTACAGAACAGCCTCCCATTTTCCCAGGCAATTAACATCGCTTTTCTTCCATAAACATATTCTGGTGGAAAACTTGTCAGGAGCATTTGTAAACGTCAGGAGATTAAAACAAACAAACAAAAAAAATATGTCCGAGATTACCTAGTTCTTTGACCATTAGCTCTAGTTTCTACTCAATATTTTTAAGCTGGGTGCAGACCCACTGTGATTCTTCTCTTTAGGGCTGAGGAGGTTGTTAATCATCAAAGCCTATGATGCCATCATAGGAGAAACCCCATAGCCTTGGAATGCACAGTGGATAATGTGCAGGTAGTAAAATCCTGATAGGCACATCAGAGTGCCAATGATCAGGACTAGACAAGCCTATTCTGCCTCTGTTTGCTGATGTAGTCCAACAGCAGGAGGAAGCCTAGATAGTGAGAAAGGCACCAGTCAAAAACAGCACGGTGGTAAGTGCAGTGGCCTTACAAGGGATCTCAGGAGCCTTTTCTTAAGCCTGAAGATCAGTGTCACTGTCTTCTGTGCTGGAGAGACTTGAGTATTTCACTTTATTGCTGGGGATTTCAGTAATCAGGTCAGTACCAGATGGCATCATAACATGCTGGCAAAGCTACAGTCGGAGCACATGCCATGCTGCCCATGTGCCAAGAGCTTGTCCATGGTTGACAGCAGTAGTGCCTGAGGCCATGTGGCACAGTCACCTAATTGCCACCCAGCCCACCCCAGCAATGACCAGTTCTCTTTGACTTCTTTTGACTTAGAATGATATTAATGTTTTACATACATTTAAAAAATTAAATCTGCAGACATGATAAGAGAGCTCCCTAAAATGGAACACAAAACAGAAAATAATTAAACTTAACTATATTTTGAATGGATACTATAACAGTATAAAAAAAAAAAACTCAGCCAAGTAACTTTTATTCATAGTACCTTAACTATATATCTTCAATATAAAGATTTGTTTAAAGAAAAACTAAAACTAAACAAATCTTCAAATGTTGACCATTAGCTCTAGTTTCTACTCAATATTTTTAAGCTGGGTGCAGTCCCACTGTGATTCTTCTCTTCAGGGCTGAGGAGGTTGTTAATCATCAAAGCCTATAATGCCATCATAGGAGAAACCCCATATGATATTAATGTTTTATACACACACACACACACACACACACACATACGCCTGTATCTGTTCATAGTACCTTAACTATATATCTTCAATATAAAGATTTTTCTGTGCCACAGATACAGGGGTGTCAGATTTTGTCAAATGCTTTTTTTACATCTATTAATATGATCATATGACTTTTTTCTTTAGCCTATTGATGTGATGAATTACATTACTGATTTCAAAAGTTGAACCAGACTTGCATACCTGAAATAAGTCCCATTTGGGTATGTTATGTAATTTGTTTTATACATTTTTTTGTTTCCATTTGCTAATATATGTTTTTTTAGTATATTTGAGTTTGTTTAGTAGGTAATCTTTTTTTTAATATAGGGTACAATTCAGGATTAGGTATACAGTGGCTATCATATAGGTATAGTTTGGGCCTCCCTTTAGTCCCCACTTTGCCTGGTTTGAGATGAGGTACCCTTATTGATGTTATGTGCCCCCCACCCCGCCGGCAGTATCCCACTACTGCCAATCTCTTTCTTATAGTATTTCCATTTGCTAATATTTTATTGAGGATTTTGCATCTATGTTGATGAGAGATCTGTAATTTTTCTGTCTTATAATATCTTTCTCTGGTTTGGGTATTAGGGTAATGCTGGCCTCACAGAATGACTTAGGGAATATTATCTCTGCTTTTATTTTCTGAAAGAAATTGCACAGAATTTGTATCATTTCCTTCTTAAGTGTTTTGTAGAATTTACTGCTAAAGCCATCTAGGCCTGGTGCTCTCTGTTTTAGAAGATTATCAATTATTAATTTTGTTTTTTAATAGATGTGGACCTATTCCAATTATTTATTTCTCCTTGTAAGAATTTTGGTAGACTATGTTTTTCAAGAACACATCTAGGTTATCAAATTTGTGAGCATAGGATTGTTAGTAATAGTCCTTTATTATTTCTTTAATGTCCATGGGATCAGTGAGGTGATGATCCTTCTTTCATTTCCGGTATTAGTAATTAGTGTCTTCTCACTTTCTTTCTTGATTAGTCTGACTAGGGTTTATCAGTTTTATTGAGCTCTTCTAAAAAGTCAGCATTTGGCTTTGTTAATTTCTCTATTAGTTCCCAGTTTTCAATTTCATTGGCTTATGCTCTTATTTTTATTACATCTTTTCTTCTGCTTACGTTGGGTTTAATTTGCTCTTTTGGCTTAGTTTCTTAAGGTGGAAACTTAAATTATTGATTTTTACATCTTTTCTTTTTTCTAAATGTATTATTTAGGTGCTATTGATTTCCCTGTAAGTACTGCTTTTACTGTATCCCACACATTTTGATAAATTGTATTTTTTTTCTTTTTACAAAGCCAAACATAGCCTTACCATATGATCCAGCACTTTTGCTACTATTATTTACCCAAATGAGTAAAAAACATATTCACCCAAACACCTAAGCACAAATGTTTAGAACAGCTTTATTCAATTGCCAAAAATTAGAGGGAGTCAAATCAGCACTTTAATAGATATAGAGATAAGCAAAATGTGGTATAGCTATATCATAGAAATCATTCACTGAAAAGAAGAAATGAGCTACCAAGCCACAAAAAAGACATGGGGAATCTTAAGTGCATATTGCTAAACTAAAGACACTAGTTTCAAAAAGCTATTAAAAAAAAATACTGAATTATAAAGAACTAGGTAAAATAAAAATCTGATACATACTGATAATAAATAAATAGACTTTTGATAGGGAGATAAATATATAAATAGATAAGTGTAGGAGAAAGAAAAGGCCTTTTTAATAGTAGATTGTGAATTAATAAATGAAGAAAGTATGATAAAGTTAAAAATTTAATATTTGTAAATATCGTAGTATTAATTGATTCAGTCATTATCTTAACCAGTTTATTAAATTACCAAACTGACATCAAGTGCTTCTTGATATGATACATGGAGGACATACATCCTGTATGAGTTTTCCTGCCAGAAATGTGTAACCTGAATGTAATCATTAGAAAATAGGAGAAAACCCCCAATTAAGGGATATTCTGCAAAACAAATGACCTGAACTCTTTCCCAAAAAGCTAGCCAGGTGTGGTGTCTCATTACTGTAATCCTAGCTACTCCAGAGGCTGAGACAGGAAGATTGCTTGAGTCCAGGAGTTCAAGGCTGCAGTAAGCCATGATCACACCACTGCACTCCAGCCTAGGCAACAGAGCAAAACTCTGACTCTTAAAAAAACAAAAAAGAGAGAGAGAGAATATACTTGTTCTTAAGAACTACATACTGAAGTATTTAGGGATAGAAAGGCAACATGGATGGAAATTATTCTCCATGGTTAAGAAAATAATAATATATGTAAGTTAGAATGAATAATAATGCAAATGTACAAAATGTTGGCAACTGGAAAATCTGATTGAAGACTATACAAAAGTTCTTTGTACTTTTCTGGCAACAGTTCTCTAAGTTTGAGTTTATGAAAAAATGAAGTTTCAAAAAAAATTGAAACTGGAAAGAAGGGCAGAAAGCAACCTCAATACTGATGCCACACTAAAAGTTGGAGCCTAGACTTTCTCCCAGCACCAAAGTAGTAAAATAAGAGATCTAGGATATGCCAGATGCTAAGATGGTTTGAAGTGTGATCTCCCTTTTCTCCACTGTCCTCACCATCATTTTCCCCTACCCACCAGCTTCTAGAAGAAGGAAAATTAAAAATCCTCATTCTAGGGCTACAGGATTCCTAGGAAATGTCATAAATTAAATATAATCAATAGCCATTCAAACAAAAAATTGACTATGAATGTTAAGTCAGCAAAAATAACAAAAAAGAACATAACAAAGATAACATAACTTAGATTTCCTCAGACTTCAGATATTGGGATTATCAACAATGAAACTATCTAAAATAGTCAGATTTGACACCAAATAGAATTTTTAGAATTTAGTAGGTAGATTAAACAGCAGATTAGAGAGAGCTGAAAAAATAACTGGTAAACTGGAAGACAGAGGTAAAGTAGAAATTTCTCAGAGCAAACTCAGAGGGAAAAGTAGATAAGAAACTGTGGGGGGGAAAGCAAAGACATATAGAGGGTAGAATGAGAAAGTCTAAGATATATTTTATTTGGAGTCTCAAAATTAAAGAATAGAAAGAAAGTATATTTAATACCCAATTATTTCCCATAGCTGATATAAGACATGAATCCACAAATAACACAGGAAGTAGAGTACACACTAAGCAAGATAAAAGAAATGCAAAAGAACAGAACTATGGAACATTATAATAATGATACCATATAAGTAATCAAAGAGAAAAGACAGATTATCCACAAAGGAACAGTAATTGACTGTCAGCAGACTTCTCCACAGCAACATAGGAACCAAAAAACCTGAAGTAATATTTTCAAAATACTCAAAGAAAATAGTATAAACATTGATTGACATAACTGGAAACACTTTCAAGAATGAGGGTTACTTAAAGACATTTATAATAAGCAAAGACTGACTTTACTAAAAGCAGACATATACTTTAAAAAACTTTTAACAGATATACCTTAGAGAAAAGCAAAAATAATTTCAAAAGGAAGAGCTGAGATGTAAGACGAAATGATGAAAAAGAATTTGGTAAGTACAGTTGACCATGGAACACCAGGGATTCGAACTGTGTGAGTTCACTCATATACAGATTTTATTCTGCCTCTGCCACCCTTGAGACAGCATGACCAACCCCTCTTCTTCATCTTCCTCCTCTGTCTTCTCAATGTGAAAACAATGAGGATGAAAACCTTTCTGATGATCTATTTCCACTAAATGAATACAAAATATATTTTCTCTTTCTTATGATTTTCTTAATAACATTGTCTTTTCGCTAGCCTACTTTATTGTATGAATACAGCACATAGTATATGTAACATACAAAATACATGTTCATTGACTATGTTATTGGCAAAGCTCCTTATCAACAGTAGGCTATTAGTAGTTAAGTTCTGGATGAATCAAAAATTATATATAGAGTTGTTTTTTTTTACTGCATGGAGTATTGGCACCCTTAGCCTCCATGTTGATCAAGGGTCAGCTGTATTTGTATGTTAATCTAAACAATGTCTGCATAAAATTGATGTCTAATGTGTGTGAAAAAAAAAAACAAAAGACTAGAGAATAGCAACATGTAAGTAAGGGAAGCTTATTGGTGTTAAAAGCATTCTAAGATGCTCTGGAGAAAGATTAGTATATTAACTTTAGACTTGTTACTATGGATAGTAAAAACGTAAAAGTAACCTAAAATAATTCAAATAGAGCAAATAACTTTCTTAACTAGAGAATAGGGGAGTGGGAATAAGCATAAGAGATGAGTTAAATAGAAAACAAAAGGTAGGTTTGCAGAAAGTTCAAATATATTAAATATTACAACAAATATAAATGCATTAAAATTACTGGTTAAAAGATAGAGACTGACATTTGTATTTTTAAAAATTTTACTCCATGCTAATCACAAGAGACATCTAAAACAAATATGGAAAGGTTGAGAGTAGGGGCAGAGAAGATACATCAGGCCTTTTTAACCAAAAGGAGGTTGAAATAGTTGTTACTAACTTCAGGCAATTAGTCTTTAGGAAAGTAAATATTGTAAGTGATCAGATGATGGAGAAATCATTGGAGTTGGGAATGTTATATGGAAGATGGTGGTTTTTATTTCCATCTTGGAAGAATAGAACTTAAGCATGCAGAGTCAAGCAGTCATTTAGCAAGTATGTTTTGAGTGTCTTAGAGTTAGGAATATAGAGTTTAAAAAATGCATAGAATACAAAGCCCTGAGGAGTTTTTATTCTAATTTCTCATGGGTACAGGGAGCAGATAGATAATAAATGTGAAAACAAATAGGAAGAAAGATAATTTCAGGTATAATAAATGCTTTGAGAAGAATAGAGTAATATGATAAAGAATGATTGGGGTTTGCTTTAGGTAAGATACTCAGGGAGGGCCTCTGTAAGGTGATGTTGAGATTTTAATGATGAAAAGGACTCAAACCATGCAAAGATCTGTGAGAACAGCATAGTAACAGAAGTTGCAGTTAATACAAGGCCCTGAGAAGGGAACGCAATTGGCAAATTCAGAAATATGACATGTAAGAAAGGAGGGGACTAAGTTGGAGATGGTGGTTAAGGATCAGAGTGTATATGATCATGTGAGTTTGAATTTTATTGTAATCGTAATGGAAAGTCATTGAGGACTTTAAGTATGGATGATTTATGGTATAGAAAAATCTGTAGATGCTTAGCAGAAGATGGTCTGTAGTGTGTCAAGACAAAGGAGTAAGGAAGGCATTGCAGTAGTCTAAGCAAAAGTTGCAATTTAGACTAGCAATTTTGGCAGTGGAAATAATGGGAAATGTTCAGACTCTGCATATGAGTAGAGCTAACAACACTCCTGATACATTGGATATGGCACTTGAAGGAAAAAAGACAGGAAACTGAGTAGACAATGTTGCCATTTACTTAGATGGATAAGACTCAGGCATTAGCAAAGAAGAGAAAAAAGTATTTCAAGAAGAGAGTAATCAACCTTGTAGAATGTTGCTGAGAGATTTAGTAGGATTGGACAGAGAATTGACCATTGTCTTTGATAAACTATAGATAATTGAATTTCATAACAGCCATTTCAGTGGACTTGTGAGCACAAAGTTCATTTGGATGGGTTGAAAGACAAGGAGAAGAGAGAAGATAGAGATAGTGAGTAGAGGCAATTCTTGAGAAGGCTGTGAAGAGAAACAGAAATGAAGAGCACATGGTCCAAATGAGAGGTTTCTTAGCAAAGGTACTATATTAGTCTGAATCCTGGCAGGAAACAGACAACACAACTCAGTTTGGTAGGTTAGATAATTTACAAAGTTGTTAGCAGGGTAAGGGAGATGTAAGGAGCAGAACAATGCCCCAGAGAAGAATCCAGAGATGAACTGTGGGAAGATGCCTGCTTTACAGGAAACAGGACTTTAACTTGAGGTACACAGCCAGCCCATGGTGACCCTGCAGGTGGGGAGCTGAGCTGAGGAAACAAATGTTACTCTCTTTTATTTTCTGCTAGTGCTCCTTCTTGAGGGAACCCCATCAGAAGGCAAAAGAGTATGGTTGATGTAGTCCTTAGGAGTCAGCCTCCAGGGACATAGAGCATATGTAAGACATGAGAGCTATACTGAATAAGTGTTGACAGACATGTCTTAGAAGTCTTGGCTGTGGTTTTAAACATCTATAATAAATGCTTGTTTTCTCTGTATTTGCCTCTTTTATATAACAACAATATAACAACACAGCGCAGAAATTTTACTGATTATTAGAAGTTCCCAGCTAATGAAGCTTTTATGCTATTGCTTATTATAAACTAAAGTACTATCTAGATGTATTTCATTTTCATCTATTCTTATTTGAGATATTGGTAGAAGATAAGTGGTTTTAGTATTTGAATTATTAAACCATAAAGTAATGTTATATTGGTAAACATGCTACTCTTGGATTTGTACTTATGATTTTCTCCTGTCAAGTCAAGGAAAGTGTTTTTCAATTATATATAAAAATGTTAGGCTGAGCACAGTGGCTCAAGCCTTTAATCCCTTTGGGAGGCTGAGGTGAGAGGATTGCCTGAGCCCACGGGTTCGAGACCAACCTGGGCAACTTGGTGAGACCTCATCTCTATGATAACAAAAATTAGCTGGGCATGGTGGCATATCCCTGTAGTTCCAGCTACTTGGAAGACTGAGGTGGAAGGATCGCCTGAGCCCAGCAGGTCTAGGCTGCGGTGGCCAGGAGCATACCACTGCACTCCAACCTGGACAACAGAGTGAGACTTCAACTCAAAAAAAAAGAAAATGCTGATCATCAGAAGACCACACAAGCAAACACCAGGGACATTCTCATTGTACTCTTATGTCATTTGTGCTTCCAAATATTCTCCATGCAGAATCTAACCTACCATCAGTATCAGTCCTTAGTTCTCAAGTCCGACTTTAACTGTTGAAACAGATCTGTAAACTTAATGAACATATAAAAGTCACAAGCAGTTAATCCTAATTGTCTTATTTTCTTTTACTTATAGCCTCAAGATATTCAGAAGACAGTATTAAAGGGAATCATTAACAGCCTATTACGAGAATGGAAAGGGTAATTATAATCAATGTTTGCACCATTTCACTAATCAGTATAGATGTTTAGCTTACATATCGCATTATCTTACATATGCATGTATATGTGTTTTACTCTCAGAAAAGATTTTTGCTGATTTATAATAGTAACGTAGATCAGAAAGGAATTATAAACCATTTACAACAAAACTGTTTAACTTGAGATTTGTGACTTCTCAGTGGGATTCATAGATAGGCATCAGAAGGCCTGTGAATCCTTTACAATTTTATGTAAAGTTTTTTTGTGAACAGATATATGTGCTTTATAAAAATTGGTTGAGCGCTTATTTCAGTAACCTAAGTGAAATAATAAGCGTTAAATTTAACCTTGGACTTCCTAGTAGCCAGAGCAAAATTTCTTATTTCTAATATAAGGAAACCTAAGTCTAGCTACTAAATTTTTTTTCCTCAGACCTAATTATTAGATTCTTATGTAAGGAATAATAGGCAGTTTAATTGATAATGTTTTGAACTATGAATATGAATAACACAAAAAATATACTTTTAAAAATACATAGTATTTAATTTATATTAAATAGTATATTATTTAAATAATAGCTTCTATCAGAGCCAAAGGATTAGGCCATTAAATTATAATTCAAGTGTTTATATTTATACTAAGCTCAGTTTAAAAATAAGACCCAAGTAGAATTTTTAAATGCAATGTTATGTGTACCCTATATATTTTCATGATTTTAATTGTTCTGATTTTTCAAAGAAATTCTGCTTATTGTAGGAAATATAGAAAATGCAGAGAAGTATAAAGAAGAATATAGCAATGTTAACACTTTGCATTTTTTCTAGTCAACTTTTAAAAACAATTAAAATACTGTATAGTTTCATGTGATTTTTTTTAACTTAACAGTATTTTTTCTAGTTTATCACCCTAGTAATTAGTTTGTATTTTCCTTCTTAAACCACATTTTTAATATCTGACTAATAACCTACAATAGGAACGTATTGTCATTTTACCTAACCATTCTCCAAAAATGGCTATTTATGTAAATAATTCCACAGTGAACATTTTCCACCCAGATTTTTTTCTGAGTGTTTATGTGTAAAGTTTTACTAGAAGCAGAATTACTGCATCAGAGTGTAAGCATTTTAAGATATTTTTTACATTCTGTGAGGTCATTTTCCAAAACAGTCATGACAGCATCCACTTCTAACAGCAGAGGGCCTGAGACCTCAGTGTTATGTTATGGGGAAACTTGACCTAATTTGAAAAATGGATCTCATTTTTATGTGCTTTTCCTTACTTTTACTTTTTCCTTAACTTATTAGTGATTTATATTTCTTCTTTTATAAATTATCCACATACTTTTCACCATTTTTCATTGCAGATTTGCCTGTTTTTCTATCTGGGACTCTTGCTTGTTATCAGAAAACTGACCTTTTTTATTGTATTACTTTCCTGTATCTCTTCCTCATAGTTCATGTGGGCATAAATGACCCTGCCAAGATTACGAAGTTTTAGGTAGGATGGAAAGGACTTGGAGGCAAAGGTGACAGATACAAATAGACCTTGAGTGGACAAGAAAGAAACACTCAGCAGCCTTGGGAATAGCAAAAGCTTTAATGTCTGTGTTTTGTTTTGTTTTTCAGTCCAAGTCTAGTCAAGAATCATGAATTATATCTGGTTGTCATATAGGTGAACCATTTTTAGTTCCGGAAGTTAATTTCTTGGTGTCTGTGAGAATGTATCAAACAGATCTTGAGCAAGCAAAGAATACTCATTAGCTTTGGGAATAACAAAAGGTCTCCGTCAAATCTGATAATGTGAAAATCCATATTAACATGGAAAAAAATTACTTTTCAGAACTTTCCAAAATACGGTCCTTTTTATTAGAAACATTGGGTGCATTTAAATTAAAGTATGACTTGATTTGAGGCATTTCTATATCTATCACTTTAGGAACAGACCTATAAACATGCATTTTTTCATATTTTTATATTTTATTTTAAAGATGTGGGGTACAATTCAAGATTAGGTATACAAGTGGTCATCATACAGGTAAAGTTTGGGCCTCCCTTTGGTCCCCACTTTGCCTGGTTTGAGATCAGGTACCTTTATCGATGTTGCGCCCTCCCCACCACATACATATTTTCTTCTTTAATGTGTAAATATTTTTAAGTAAAGATTTTGCCTTATTAAAACAAAAACATAAGTATTCTAAGATTATTGGTTATTTATTACACTCTTAACTGTTTCCAGAGTCGGTCATGATATTCACTTCACAAATGCTATAGCCTAGTTTACTCAGTCTTTAGGTATCCTCAGAAGCAGCTTAGGATAGGCTCAGAAAAAACCGTATTCCCAGCAGATTATGGGCATGTTGCTGTCTCAGTAGTAATACATATTAATTTAAGTCTAGTTTTTAACTTTTCTCAATTCTCAAAGAAATATTTATTGGTCTTTCTTATTAGATGCTATAAGATTAAACATTCATCTGTAATCAGTTGTGCTTGTTTCTTTTTCAGTCCACGAACAAAAGATGATCTTAGAGCATATTTTATACTTTTACAGGTAAGAAGGCCAGAACTTAGTTGAGATTGGCTAATTCAGTTCATCTCCACATGTATAAGCAAAATGAGATCAAATATCAAGTATCATTTTAGGCAACATTATTGGTACTTTTTAGAATGATAATTACTTATAATCAGAGGATTAAAGCCGCAAAAAATAAACAGTCAGAAGCTGGATTATATGTGGGATTAAAATTTTCATTCTTGTCTACCTGCCACAGTGTTCAGAAACAAACAGATGGAACCTCCTCCACTCAAACCTCCTTTCTTGTAATTAGTTTTAATTGGCTCCAGGGCTTCCTTTTATTTCCCCAGCTAGTAGGTTTCTCACTTTTCTATGTATTTTTCAATACATTTAAGCAGAATTCTTATGGAAAAATAAAAGTTATTGTATTATTTGCTATAAAGCAAAATGATGAACATTTTCCTCTTGAGAGAGACAGATTCATAAATATAAAAATAAGGTTCAGACAAATTAAATACAATTTTTACTTTTTATTATTTTTTGAGGAAGAAATATGTTATTACCATAGCTAGCATGTTTGCATTATTCCTTGCAATTTATGAAAGTTTTCCATCTATATTATTATCTCACTTAAAGGTAAGAAAAATTATATTTAAAAAGATATAGTAGTTAGTTCAATATTATGATATAATATCAATATTATGTCCAATAAAGGGAAATATGCAGGGTAGGGATACGGAAAGGGTAGAGGGGATAGGAAAAAAGAAAAAGTGAAAAGGTGGGAGGTGACCCATGGGAGATGGGAGTTAAGAAATGTGAGGAGAAAATAGACAAGTAAGAGAAGACCCAAAACTACAAAAACAAGCAGGAGAAAATATGTGGAGGGATAGTAACAGCTAGAAAAATTATATGGCGCTCAGGTTTTTAGGTGAGCGTATTAGTCAGCAGGAGGCTCTGCTCACATCTTGTTCTTCTAAGAGCGATCACCAGGTGAAGTTGTCACCTGGGGTTGCTCCCTAATTTTGAATTGCCCTGCCAATACACCACTTTTGAAAAACAGAGGGTGCTCTCTTATTTTTCACAATTTCAGTTTATTTTTCAATGACATTTACTTTTTCCATGACGTGCTAAAATGTACATTGGTGCAAGTTTTAGATTTTGGAGGTTTTGGTTGGTTTACAGGCACTCCCTCAGTATCCCTTTATCATTTAAAAGTTGTCAGCACTATCATGTGGTTTTCCTCTTGTTCTTTGTGAGACGTAGACTAACTCATTTTACAATGGTAAATATTTCACAACCATCTTTTATTTTATTTTTCTGGCATTCCTTTTACTTTTAATTAAGGAAAACCTGGGCTTTTTGTTTAATTGGATGATAATGAGTAGCACCATTTATGAAGGCACTGTATATGAAGGTGACTTACATAACTTTTTAAAATACTCAAAACAACTCTTAAGATAGATAGTATCATTCCCATTTTATAGATGAGGACATTGAAAATCAAAGTTTAAGGAACACGCCTAAGGGCACAGAGCTAGTAAGCAGTAGAAGTAGCCCTCAGACCCAGATCTGTCTACTCCAAAAGCTCATGCTCTTTCCCCTGTATCATGGCATAAATAAAAGTTTCTGTTAATTAAATGACAAAAGGATCATTGTTTTAAAGTATTTTATAACCTCAACTTTAGTTTACTGAATTTACCACTTGACTTGTAGTGTCTTTCCCTGTACATGTTAACAACATTTTAACCCAGTTATCTTTAATATCTTTTTCAGAATCCTCAATTTAATAACACATCTACGTATGTCATCTATGCTCACTTGCTGCGACAAATAGCTACCTTAGTGGAAGCTGACCATCATTTCCTAGTTCACTGGTTTAAAAAGTAAATCTTTCTATGATGTTAAGAATGTCTGTAATCTCACAGTTTTAAGTCTGATATTAGTAATTTTAAAATAAAATATATTTAACTTTTTCAGGTCTTTAGAAATGATGCTTATAATTCATAATACTCCAAAGGCCAATTATAAAGCCATACTTTAGTACTACATAAAGGATCACTTAAAATCTGCTTTTAATGTAAATGACCATTTTGTTCATACAGGCTGTTGAGAATTTCTATCTACTGCTTTCACTTTTTATACAGCACATTCCTATCACTATTTTTTCATATATCTCGAAGATAGTGACTGGATTTACTCAGATGTTACTATTTTAATGCATGTCTTTTTATTTTCTATCTGTAAATCACTAAATCTCACCATTGTTTACATGATGCTTTCTCCTTACCTAAAAGCGTCATTGTAAAATACAGGTTAGCCATCAAATATCATTTTGTAAAAGCATAACACTGTTTTTCACAGAACTATACTCATATGAATCATGACTTTGCTCCATGATTGATAAAAGTTAAAAAGGCAAAATATTTCCAAAATAAATGTTAAGTACAGTTTATTCTCATTATTCACAGTAGTTATATGCTATAATAAGTTGCCACAAACACCGAATTCGTGAAACTGAACCATTGCTTCTGGAGGAAATACAGGGTCAGGTTCCTGTGAACCTCTGATCACATTTCTGTCAACTGGTCAATATATAACCGGGCTTTATGACACATTTTATTTAATACAAATTGTTGATTCATTGACATTGAACTCATAGCCAGCAGCACTATAATTCATGCCTAAGCAAAGCTTCACTAGCAAACATATTTTCTCTGTAAAGCACATTACAGCCTTCTTAGGAACACCGGACAGTACATATGCACTACCCTTGAGGGCCATTTTGAAATAGCAAAGTCAACAAAACACAAAAATATAAAAAACATGAAACTAAGTGGATTGCATAAAGGATACTCGTTCACAGTAAGAGAATTAAAACAAGGGAGAGCGTCACCTTTTTCGACCTCAGCTGGGAATGTGCGTGTCAGGAGACTCAAATTTTTCACCAATCTTTGCATGTCCGCAAATGACCATGAAAGCACAAGTATTGATTTGGGGGTTACAGTTAAATTTAGCAAATAGGCCAACCTGCAGATACAGAACCTGTGGATAATGAAGATTGACTGAATACTGAAACCTTAAAAATTAAATGCTCAGTACTAACTTTATAGAAATTTGGGTGCTTATTTCTCATTTATTAAGATACAGTATTCAAGGTAAGATTTTGTATCTTTTCAAATGTTTAGCAATTTAAGAAATAGAATTTGGGGAGAATATACTGTCTAAACATTTACATGTTTATTATATAGTTTGTTATCTAACAAATGTCTTCCCAAATAGAAAATGTGAATTTTGATCAAAATTATTTCAAAATCTTTACCAGATTGTCCCAGAAGAGGTTTAAACAATTGGTAGAGAGATTGCTGCAATTTATTTCTTTACGCCTGTTTCCTGCAAAGCCTGAAGAATTTCCACCTATAGCAAAGTGTTCCTGGTGGATTCCATCAGCCTCTAAAGTGTTGGCTTTACTTAGTAGGTTTTTATTATTCTATCATTTTTTAAATTTTCTTGTGTTAAATATTAGGGAAGTTTTGTAAGGATCTCAAAGTACCATGGAGGCATTCTTAAGTTTTAAACTATTCCTTTGAAGAAAAGAGCTGTAATTTATTTTCTATTTTAATAATGGATTTCAATTTGTACCTTTTACTGGGCAGTATTCAGTATTATGACTATTAAGTGCATGTGAGCTGCTAGGTAGTGATTCCTGAGAAATTAGGAACTTCCTTTAATTACTGAGAAGCCCTAAGGGAGAACAGTAAGATGGGGAAATACATCAGTAGATGACCATCTGCGGATCCTCTTAATACTGTTACCAATTCTTGCTCCATGTTTTTTCAAAGCAAGAGATTGTTAACTGCCTTTTGACTACAGCTTTAAATTTACCCTTTTCATTTGAAGCTACAGTTATTTAAAATAGAAGTTTCTAGGTCAAGCCTATCTGGAAGATATTAAAATTATGTTTTATTTACTTATTAGAATGAATCATGTGCATATTGGAAAAGATCATTACGTTAGAATTTATCTTTACAGATACTGCAAACAATTTGGTCCAACCTCCCCTTATTCCTTATACTGATTTCTATAATTCTACATTGGATCACATTGATCTCATGGAAGAATATCATACTTGGCAAAGCTTTGGAAACTCTCACAGGTATGATCAAAAGCTCATTTGATTATTCACCCAAATGAAATAATATTCAAAAGAATTGTTGGATTTTAAGTTTGCATAAAGTATACGCATAACTTTACATATAAACTTACATAGTTTAGAAATCCAGCCTTGAAATATTATATATATATATATAACAAATAAATATTATATTTGTTAAAGCATTTTTTTCTGCTACATTTCAAATTTATACACATGTTGATTTGGTTAATGACATCTTTTCAAGAAGGAAGTATGCATTTTCTTATGTTTTATAATTCTATGTGCAATCATCCAGTACAGGGGGCAACAAACATTTTCTGTAAAGGACTAGATGGTAAATATTTTCAGCTCTGTAAGCTATACAAAAGCTGCCTTAGAATGTAAATGAGTAGGTGTGTCTGTATTCCAAGAACTTCATTTATAAAAGCAAACAGTAGGTCATATTTGTCCCAGATCCATAGTTTGCCATTGCCTAATCTAACACACACACACATACATTCACTGTTTTTCTTCTTTATTCTGTAGGAAAAGTGGTTGTTCATAACATACGGTATTTAAAAAGTAGATGTTACAGAGAAAGAGCTACACCATAGATTATCACAGTGATCAATACATTCGCAAAACAACTGACAAAAATTCTTTTTACACTGAACCTTATATCCACACCTCTAGTTTGGGTAAAACTAGCAAGACTATCCCAAACATAATTTAGTTCCAGAATAAACTTATTAGAAATTTATTACTAGACCACAAGATGTTCAGGAGATTGCATTTGTCCTGAAGGACACCGAGTAAATTTTAAGTAAACTTAAAGCCTCAGATTAGTTCATAAATTGGTTAAACGTTCCAGAGACCCTGTCTATCAGCATGGTGTAAACCACAAAATGGCCTTCTGGACATCTCAGAACTGAACAAGAATTTTAAGTTCTGGGGACCCTCGTTGGTTTGGTGGATATATTCTTGGCAAAGCTTATTTTACAAAAATACTTTTTTCCTCCCATTTTAATATAATTATACTGTTGTAGATAAACCCACAGAATAACAAGAATTATTGTGCATGTCTAAGTCACAACATCTTTTAATGTAGAGCTTCGTCTAACCACCGTGCCATAGAACGGGTGTACCTAGAATGAGTTACATCAAAATTTTAGTCCTAGGATCCCTTCAGCCTTTGGGCAGCCAACCTGAACCTAGAGAGGGATATGGAGCCCTAGGGAAAGTCACCTCTGGCTATGAGCAGTTTATCTCAGTGTGTCATATGGACAGTATCATTCTTCTTGTGCCACAACAAGGGAAACTCTGTCTTAAAGTATATAATAAAACATATACATCTTACTAAGCTCATTGCGTTTTCATTTTTATTTCCACATTTTTAGTTAGCATTAGTAATTCAAAATTATTATATGCTAATAACTGAAAAACTCCTGTTTGTTAGTAAGTTTGTCCCGTGGTGGAAGTCATCTTATTTTCAGTCTACACAAGGACTATGTCCTTTTTCCTCATAATGCCATCATTGGAGCCAGTGGTCACAGATACACCACTTGACTATGTTTAGATGGATCCCAACTGTAACTGATGGATGCACTGTGGTCCTTCTGATGGCGTCTAACTCCTGAAGTGCTATTGATGCCATATTCGTTCTTTCCAAATGCATTTATTTCTGTGTCGTTTGTGGCTTTTGTGCATAGCATAGAATGCTCTGTCTGACCCAGGAGAGGTTATTTTTATAATCTTTGATTATAATGTGTCTTGACAAATAGATACCATTTTATATTACTACACCATTAAATACAGTACTAACAGCAGCATACTTTTTTCTTTGATTGGTCTTAAATTTGTAACTTATTACATACTGTAGTTATTGCTAGACTTCTTCATTTCTAAAACTCACACATCAGAAATAGCCATATAATAATGGATTCTTATATATTAAGTAGAGCATATGACTTTTCTGCCCTAATACGTCATCACCAACACTTCTGCCTCCTGGTTCAGGTATTGGCCATAATTTTTCACAGGTGATGATGATATACATTGAAATTATTTGTATTAATGTTGTAAGTGATTAGCATACATTTCAGAATATTAGACGTAAATGGTACAATATACAAAAATAATGTTTTCTATTGCTAGAAAGGGTACCTTAGATTCCCTTAGTATAATTTTGCTAAAAATACACCATTTTGCTTTTTCTGTCTTCACTTGTTGAGCAGGTTTTCCTTCTGTCAGTACCCATTCGTTATTTCTATAGCTGCAAAAAAAATCATTATTCAAAGAGACTCAGAACAACAGATGATAAGCATCGCAAGGGTAAGCCAGCTATAAAAACATATTTATGCTGACTATAATCAATATAGTAAATAATTTAATAAATAATTCAAATGTCTTGTGAATTGTTCTAGCATAATCAGGAAATGTTAAAAGTAAAATCTGTATTATACTTCCCCAAAAAGTATTCAATTCTGTTCCAAATACAGGAGACAAGATACTCCTCATCTCTTCTAATCAACTTCTCATTATATTACAAATATAGCAGGAAGAGTAAATGCTTCTCACAGACCCAAATTGCTGGGAGCTTGTGGGATCTCATTTTGTAGATGCCACGCCCCCAACGCCACATAACCAACAGAGCATGAGTGAGAACTTTAGTGAGGCAGACAGTGTCCTTGGGCAAACCGCTCAAGCCACTGGAATGTTTTCTAGATTTTATGAAAATCAGATTGAAACATCCAGAAAATTCAAAGATGTAACAAAAAAGTATATATCTTGGAGAACTGAGAAGTATGCCCAAAGAAGGTGAAAGATGTTTCTATTGGTTGTTAGGAAACCAAAATGCATGGAAGCCCATAGAAGCTGGAATGGCAATCAGGCCAACTTGAGGCAAATTATAGAACAGAGTGAGTTTTGTCTCTGGGCTTGCCCTTGCCACTCCCTGCCACCTGTTTCGGCACAGCACAGTAGAGTTATAAACTTTATCTAACAGACGTCAGATCTGGTGAGCTTTTTTTTACAAGAGCTCTAAAATATTCATTTAAATGCTCATGTCTGTCAAGCATCTGCTTGTGTGACATGATTGCTCACAACTTTAAAGAAGGAAGCCTGGCTGTGGTCTTCTTAAAATAAAGACAGAACCATGGCGTACAAAGAAATGATTTTAATGTCTTGTTCAAGAATATAAAAAGTATCCTAAAGCATAAGTTGTAATACTTTAAAATACTATGAAAAGAACTGTTTATTCTTCCGTAATTCAGTTCCCAGAAGGTGAGTATTTCTTTCTGTCACAGAGAAGGACAAAAGATTTGAGTAACTGGTGACAACCCAAAGTCATCTTATACTGAGTGTGGGAATATTAGAAGAAATTGTATTGCCTATGCCTACACCAAGGGAATTCCAAAGCCACACTACCCCCCGAAGAGTGAGTTTAAACAGGTATATTTAGCACCAGAATTGTTACTTGATCTTGGGTAGATATTGGCTCAAAGATTAGTCTATACAGCTAGTCATTTTGACATTTTTAATTAGTTATACTTGTACAATATCAGTGCCTTTTTAGTACATTTTCACCTTGGGCTATGATTTTTTTATATTTTTGAGAAAAACTCTAAGCACTTTTGTACACAGCATAGAATAAGCTAGTTTAGATTAAACTAGAAAAACAGAGCTGTGTTTTCTGTCACTCATACTTAAGATATCAAATATCTTCTTTTTGTGGAATTTTCCTTCTACTTAAAAGAAGAAGGGCAGGTGTAGACTCTGTCATAGCTTAAGTCTTCCACAGAACATGGAAACAAGTGAGTAAAGATTGAAGAGTCAAGTGGCATTATCAGCTTTTATGGGTGTTTCCCAACATTTTAACTTGTAAACTGCCATATCACTTGGAATTAATGACTGGTGACCATTATGACACAAGGACAGTCTTATAGGCAGTCAATGTAAGCAAGGGCTTATGTGGTAAAATCTAAATTGCAAAAGAGAATTCTTATGCTAAACATAATTTCCTCAATCAGACGTCTAGAATTCTTTGATTTGGAGCATTTTCTAGTAGAGATTAATTCCTGATAGGAGGAGTAGCCACTAAACTTGTCTGCCATTAGCATCCTAGTATAAATTTGTTTGTTAAGATATTTCCAATGTGACAGCTCTCCAGAAGATAGACTGAGAACAGAAGTTAGAAAAAAATGAGAAAAAATGTTCATAACACAGAATGCTCTCCTAGGGATATAGAGTCCTTTGGTAAGAGAGGACACAGAGAAGCAAAAGGCTGTTAATAGCCTTTAACATTGGTTATTGGAAAAATGGAGAAAGAATGAGAGAGTTTTACTGCAGTAATCTACAAAATCATACGTAGTTTTCAATTATATACATTTGTGATATCAAAATTTTATCTATTAAAACAAATTGCTGCACATATTTTAAATGTCTGAAATGTTTATCTTTAATCTACCCAATAGTTTTCATTGCTACCAAAAAATGAGGTAGTCTGATAAAGATTATTTAGAAAAATAGCTGTATAAGCATATAGTTTTTATATGATAAATGACATATATTCCGTATAGATATTTTTAAATATGTTCTTTTTTACATGCTTGGTGTATTTTTAAATTCACCCATATCTCCATCACCCAAGCATAACCATTTTTTAAATTTTAGTATATTTTCATATACTTTTTATACTATCTTTTAAAGACAACAGAGTTGAAACAGTATCATACACACAATTTTGTTCCCTACTTTCTTCGGTTATACTTTCCTTGTACTATTTATATAGTTTTTTAAACCATTGATTTTTAGAGGATATATTATATCTTATTAGTTAGATATGTACTTAGGGTATTTCTAAAGTTTTGTTTTCATAAATAATGCTGTGATGCACATTTTATTATATAAAATATTTTCTGTTAGAATTATTAGGATAAAGGGTATTAATATCGTTAAGGCCTTTGATGCATGTTGACAAATTATTTTCTAAAAGTAGACTAATTGTACTTTTAGAGAAAATTCACTAAGAAAGCTTAAGCCCAGGCTTATCATTATTTATTATTTTAAGAAGACCTTGTTTTAAATGTTCCCGTTTTATGTTTGTATTTATGAAACAGAAAACTTTGCTATTTGACAGACATACATATGAAAACTGTAATGCAACATTCATTACTATGGAAGGTGAATTATTTGGTTCATATAATTGATCATATGAAATTGTTTATATGAGAAACAGCATAGACAAAATTAAGTGATTTTCATTAAAATATTAAGTGTTTTAAATGAAATTATAGTTTAAGTAAAAGTGACAATGTTTACTTTCTTATTTAATTAGCAAAGTCTGGTGGATAAAGTATCTCGAAGACAGAGACCTGATATGAATATGTTATTTCTAAATATGAAAGTGAGGCGGACACATCTGGTTAGCGATTCACTTGACGAGGTATAATTTATTCCAAAATGGTATTAACTGATTATAAGTATATTCTACAATATGATTTATGACAAAATAATCTTAGCAAGCTTTTAAAAATTTCTGTATGCCAGTACATGTTCCCTTAAATTTTGATACCATCATTAAAATCAGTTTTGTATTCATAACTAAGTCATATTAATTTTCATATGCTTATTAATGGTTTGTTGTTAATTCCCCAGAAAAGGATTTGATGTAGGACCCTTAATTGAGTAATCCGTGTTTCTTATTATGTAACCTGGATTCTAGAGACACCTTTGCTACTGGTTAGTATGTGACTAGTTGGTGTACAACAACTCACACGGGTTACTTATCCATAAAATTAGAGGTCTGATCTACAGGGTAGATTGGTCCTTCAGGCTTAAACATACTTTCGTAGCATGTTGATGTGTTAGAGAGTTTTCTGCATGTACAGTGCTTCAGCCAGATCTTTATATGGCTTGTCTGCCATTAGCATCCTAATATAAATTTGTTTGCTAGATATTTCCAGTGTGACAGCTCCCCAGAAGATAGACTGAGAACAGTGCTTCAGCCAGATCTTTATATGGCTTGTCTGCCATTAGCATCCTAGTATAAATTTGTTTGTTGGCTATACAGTGCTTCAGCTGTTATTCTAAATATTAGAAGATGATGGTTGATTAAGCTATTTTTCTGTTTTGTTTTTTGACACAAAGTCTTGCTTTGTTGCCCAGGCTGGAGTACAGTGGCCTAATCTTAGCTCATGGCAACCTCAAACTCCTGGCCTCAGGAGATCCTCCTGTCTCAGCCTCCCCATTACCTGGGATTATAGGCATAAGCAACCATACATAGCCCCAGCTATGTGATTATTTTGAAGTTCAGCATTGAAGCAGAGTTAAGGAAAATAACGAATTATTTTATAATTTAGTCTGCTAAATTAAACTTTTAGAGGCAAATAGGTATCAGGAGGCAGTCACCTTGAGCAAGGTAACTGACCTTCTAATTTCTTCTGTTCCCATCAGCAAAACAGTAAACACTTAGCTCATACAGTGTCTGGCAAATTTATTAGATAGATGGATGAGTTTTGTGACTTTGTAAATAAGATAAAGACTGCCTAACATATTTTTTCAGAATTAAAAAAAGCTAATTCCCTTTTCACTGTTCTTTGTTCATCTCTACTATATAATGTTGTCAAATAGTTAACCAGGAAAAGAGCAGACTTGAAAAAGAAGTTGAAAGTGACATTTGTAGGAGAAGCTGGTTTGGATATGGGCGGCTTGACTAAAGAATGGTTCCTTCTTCTAATTCGCCAAATTTTTCATCCAGATTATGGTGAGTAATCTAATTTTTGTAAACAGCATTTCTTCATAATTGCTATAGTCAAGTAGTCACCTTTATTTTTAACCTATTCTATGGTTTTATAGACTTTCTGTCAGCCATAATGCTGAATAATTGTTTAAGGATTATTATTTATATTTAAAAACTTATTTGACTAAATTGATGCTCAATATGTTAATTATCTTACTGGAAATCCTACACAAAATATATCAAGACTAAAAATATACAGTTTTGAGTAAACATCGAAATCTTTTTTATTTTTTAAGTGTTAAAACAAAGTTTATTAGCAAGAAGAAGAGAGGGAAAGGGGGAGACTCATGCCAGAAATACCTGACATGGACGAGTCTTTCAAAAAAAAAAGACCCATCCAAATCTTGTTTAAAAATCAAAATTATAGTTTGCTCTACACTAGCATTTGAAGCTTCTTTCATTAAAAAAACAAGCTATTTTAATAAATAAGAATTCATGGATTGATTTTTAAGAAAAAATAAGCCTTTGAAATTTTAAAAAAATATTATTTTAGTTAAGAGAAACCACCTATATAATCCTTAGTATCTTAAATCTATTTTCCCCCAAAGGAGAGTTTTTAGTGTTTTTCTTATTCTTTGGTTTATTTTATATATGTGTGTGTTTATGTATATGTATGTGTACATTTTGGTAATGGGAAATAAGGATGACGTGAATAAATTTAAGTCTCCAGATAATCCTCAAAATTAATTTTGATCAGCCGGCCTCGGTGGCTCAGCCTGTAATCGCGCGCCTTTGGGAGGCTGAGGTGAATGGATTGCCTGAGCCCGCGGGTTCGAGACCCGCCTGGGCAGCGAGACCTCATCTCTACAATGAATCAAAAAAATCAGCCGGGCGTGGTAGCACGCGCCTGTAGTTCCGGCTACTCGGAAGGCTGAGGCGGAAGGATCGCCCGAGCCCAGTGGGTCGAGGCTGCAGTGGCCGGGAGCGGCCACTGCACTCCAGTCTGGGCGACAGAGTGAGACTCCAACTCAAAAAAAAAAAAAAAATTTAATTTTGATCATAGTTTATAATCTATAAAATGATAGTTTTTGTAAAGTCATCTGATTAGTTTCTTTTGACCCCATTTCTACCCTTGGTTCAGGATTCCAGTGAAAAATAGTGTTCTCTCCGTGTGTGTGTGTGTGTGTGTGTGTGTGTGTGTGTGTGTGTGTGTGTTTTTCTTTTTTTTTTTTTTTTTTTTTTTAATTTAAGGTCTCACTCTGTCACCCAGGCTAGAATACAGTGGCCCAATCACATTTCATCATAGCCTTGACCTCCTGAGCAAGGTCCTTCTGCCTCAGCCTCCCTAGTAGCTGGGACTACAGGCGTACGCCACCACAGCCAGATTATTTATTTATTTAATTTTTGTACAGAGGAGGTCTTGCTATGTTGCTGGGCTAGTCTCGAACTCTGGGGCTCAAGCAATCCTCCCACTTCAACCTGCTGGGATTATAAGTGTGAGCTACTGCATCCAGCTGATGTTTTATATACATATTTGTATTTACTGAGGTTTGCAAATATATAGTTCCTTAAATAAAGAATCTGTGAAATTTTTAACATGAAAGGTAGTTTGTAACAGAATTATTGCCGAAATGGTTTTCTTCTCATAGATGAGATGTGGAGATATCATGTACATTTTTACCTCTTTGATTTTTAAAAATCAGTCATGTTAATAATACAATTATGTGTTTGTTTGTTTGTTTGTTTTCCAGGCATGTTTACATATCACAAAGATTCACACTGCCATTGGTTTAGCAGCTTTAAATGTGATAACTATTCTGAATTCCGATTGGTTGGAATTGTATCCTTTAAACTTTCCACTAGGAGGTGCTCATAGACTAGAGATTTTTTTAAAGACTTTATCTTTATTTTAGAAAACTGTTCTCTAACCATTTTATCTAAATTAAACATTCTTGTCAAATGTACTATAGATTTTCAGGAATCTTTATTATGTGTAATATCACAGCTATAAAATTCGGGAATAACACTTTTTTTCTAAAAAGCTTTATCTCAAAATAAAAATGGTTATTTTCTATTTCATATACAATTAAAATTATCACGAACGTAAGCCTTTTTTAAAAATCAGAGTATTCTCTATTTATAATGAATTATTTATCTGTTTTTTTCACTTTGTGCTTATTTCACTGTTTACTAAGTTGAAATTGAGAGAATTAAATCTAGCTCTTTAATAAGTCTCCCAAAGGAAGAGTCCATAAAATTGAAAATTGAATGGAATGGGACTTTTAAAGCATGTAGCATTATTGTATAGTGTTTTTAAATTTTACAAGTCTGTCTGCCATCCTCTGATCCCTATCAGATGTGTTATAGAGGGCATTCCTGCATTGGGTGGGAGATTGGACGAGATGCCTTCTCTATTATTAGCTTTTTGAATTCTAAGAAACATAATTGTCTATGCAAGAAAGGAGGGAAGAGTAAATGAATGAGCAAGCACTGGAGACAAGTAGTTTAAAAGAGGGGGAAATTCCACATTTAAGAAACTTGCCATCTATACAGACGGAAGACCACCATGGCGGAATAGTTAGTTCTCCGAGTCAAATGACCATATGGCACTAACTGTTAAGGAGTTCTTAGAAGGCAAAGATGCAATGTATTTCTCCCAGAGAAGGTAGAGATTTAAAAATGGAACAATTCCATATGCTAACACAAGGCTGGAGAGAGTGGGACAGTATAGGCTGAGGGAAGGCCAGAAAAAAAAGTCTGAATTGTAGTGAACTTGTAACAAAGCAGCGAGCACACTAAGAATTGTGGAAAATACCGTCAGGAAAAAGAAGAGCCATCTTGTGGAGGGCTTTGAATGTCTGTCTTTGCTGCATCAGTTGGAATAAATCCTGAGGAATGGATATGGAAATTGAGAGACCAGATGAAAGAAAGGTAGTATGGGGGAAGAAAAGGCACATTGATAGAGTAAACGTCATTTGAAATTGTGCATATATTGCCATGTCTAGAGGCCCAAAGTGCTCAATTCCACAGTATAGGAGGACATTTAACAATTGTTAGACTCCTGTTTTTATTCTGTTATCTACGATAATCATTTGTTGAATGTTTCACTTCCTTGAGGGCCCCGGCCATTGATGCTTCTGACTATATTATGGCCTATTTAAATTTCCTGATATGTATGTTTGCCATGCTTTACATTCATGTATCACAAGTTAGACCTGGGTGATATTTGGGCTTTCTAATATTTGTTATAATGTATTATATCTTACTTAGTTGTCATATTTTTAAAGTGGTACTATACATAAAATCATGAATTTGCTAATTGTTTTCTTTCTTCATAGACTTTAGTTTTTATTCAGTCATTACCCAAAGGAGACTATTAATCATGTGCATATTTACATATTTCAAGTTAAAAAATTAAATCTAAAAATTCTAACTACTACTGTCTCATTAGTATATGTATTTATCTCACACACACACACACACACACACACACACACACACACACACAGAAAAGCTATAGAAAGCAAACTTGATGCCCTAAAATGTATGATACTATATAGGAAAAATGTAAGATGATAGTGGATTATGGTCATGTAAGGGGTTGGGAACAGGAAATTGAGAAGTAACAGGCATGCTCATTGAGAAAATACAGTTGGTTCAGTATATATCTTCAGTTTCTAAATTTCAGGACCAAAGATATGTTGTTCTAGTCATTCTGACAGTACTGTGTTTCTAATACAATTATTTTTTAAGTATGGTAAGACCTTGGAGCTTACAAGAAATGTTATAATAAAACCTACAATAACAACTGCAAAGTGTTTTGAAGATCACATGAAGAGCCATAGTGTAACAATGTTTTAAACACAGAATTATCCATATCAAAAGGGGCATTGGAACTAAGAGTAGGGCCAACATAGTAGAGCGCAGGATGTTCACATTCTGCTCTATCTGCACCACATGGCACTTCAGTGGCTCCAGCAGAATTCTGCCACCCCCATCCCTGCTTCAACCAGAGCAGGTTGATTCAGGGTAAAATGAAACATTATGCCTCTGCACGTGAGTGTGCCCTACAGGAAATCCTGAACCTACTTCCTCATCCCTGAAAAATCTGCCTTCAGGATTTAATATTTAAACATTTTCTAACATTTCAGTCAAAAATGTTGAAAATTTGTCACCATAGTAGATGATTATAAATGGTAACTGCAGTGGTATTGTGGTTATCATTGCTACATATTAGAACATATTTTAAATATCTGTCCCTTTGAGCACTGTTCAGTCTCTGCTTATATGGTTACTTATAAAATGGCTTATTTCTTTCTTTTTCTTTTTTTTGAGTCGGAGTCTCACTCTGTCGCCCAGACTGGAGTGCAGTGGTCGCTCCCGGCCACCGCAGCCTCAACCTACTGGGCTCCGGCAATCCTTCCGCCTCAGCCTTCTGAGTAGCCGGAATTACAGGCACGCGCTACCACGCCCAGCTGATTTTTTTATTTATTGTAGAGATGAGGTTTTGCCAAGTTGGCCAGGTGGGTCTTGAACCCGCAGGCTCAGGCAATTCACTCACCTTGGCCTCCCAAAGTGCAGGATTACAGGCTGAGCCACCCAGCCCGGCCTGCTTATCTATTTCTTAAATTACTAATCATTCTTATTCCATCTTAGCAATTGAAATATTGAAGGTCTTCCCATTTTTAAAAATTTGTTTTCAGAAACTTATCCAGCCTATTTGTTTAGATTTCTTTTTAAGCTTATAAAATGACTTTATATAATAATTGACTTTAATATTAAATTTGATCTAAGACTTCTCTTTCAGTACATGGATAAGTTACATTTTGCCACATAGAAGTAGGCAAAGTGTATAAATATAGCATCTGTAACTTTTTAACTTCAGCACCTTGAAAAACTCCAAGTAACAAAAGCCTTTCAAATTTTACTGTAGGAAATTACCTATCCAATTAGCTTATCAATAATAGCAGGTGTAATATCCATATGTTTATTCAATTTAGTCCTTTTCATAGTCTGTATTTAATTTTAAAATAACCAAAATGTCTATCTCCAAAATCAGTAATGTATTCTGCATAAATGTATTCTGAATAAACTGTTGCTGCTGCTTATAAAATTGCCAACATCTATGCTTAAATTTAGAAAATTTTTTAATATGCTAATTTACAGGCATATCTTAAGTTGCTGTCTGTTGTAAACTTAGATAAACTTTTCTAGAGAAATCATTAAATACAATCAGCCAAACCACTCCTTTTTACATCACTTTTGGTAATCAAGGAATTATATTATGTAAAATAAAGGGGAAATAAATGAAAGAAAGGAAAGGAAACATATGGGACTAATTAGAAAGTCCGTGTTAAATCTGAAAGAAGTATGCAAGAAATAGACTGATGTATAATTCAAAACGCATTTGTTGTCATGGATTTGATGTTAATGCTTAACATTTAGTATGCATAGCTTATGGGACTAGCTGTTTATAACAGCATCACCTTGGATATTCGTTTCCCTCCCTGCTGTTACAAGAAATTATTGAGCCCTCCCGTTGTTCCTAGTGATCAAAATATACCGGTAGGCATCTGCAGTGTTACCATTGACGACTTATGTCAAATTATGCCTGTAAGTATAAAGTTATTCATATCTTGTCCCTTAATGCTGAATCATCTTTCTTCTAACTTGCAGTCTTCTGTCTCCCTCCTACACATGCTTTTTTTTTCCTTTCCCTTTTTTTTTGGTCAGGGTCTCACTCTGTCACCCAGGCTAGAATGCACAGTCATGGTTTACCACAGCCTAATCCTCCTGGGCTCAGGTGATCCTTCTGCCCAGCCTCCCAAGTAGCTGGGATTATAGACATGCACCACCACACTCAGCAAGTTTTTTGTAGAAAGGAGGTCTCCCTATGCAGCTCAGGCTGGTCTCTACTTCCTGGGCTCAAGCAATCTTCCTGCCTGGGACTCTCAGAGTGCTGGGATTATAGGTCTGAGCCACCATGCCCAGCCTCCTCTTCTTTTAAGTCTGGTTTATCTCTGCCTTTATAACTCATCTCTTTTTTTTTCTTTGAGTTGGAGTCTCACTCCGTTGCCCAGGCTGGAGTGCAGTGGCATGCTTACGGCCAACTCAGGGTAGACCTGCTGGACTCTAGTGGTCCTTCTGCCTCAGGCTTCCAAGTAGCTGGAACTACAGGCGCACACTACCATGCCTGGCTAAATTTTGATTTATTGTAGAGATGAGGTCTCCCCAAGTTGCCCCGGCTAGTCTCAAACCTACGGGCTCAGGCAATCCACTCGCCTCAGCCTCCCAAAGTGCTGGGCCACCGAGCCTAGCCTATCTCCTTTTTCATCTAGCATTCTCTTTCCTTAGAGACATGTAACCCACTCTGCCACACTCCTAAACTCTTACAGCACAGTAACAGACTTTGACGTCAGAGATTTTAGTATGGGCTCGGCCAGTTATTAGCTCTGTGAACTTAGAGAAGTTATTGAACCTTTCCGTTGTCTAGTTTCTTTATGTGAACGGTGAAATAGTTCTTATTAATGATTCAAACAAATGATGACAATTATATCAAATATATGCCAGCCTAGATTTGTCTGAAAATTTCTGGTTTTAACAGAATAGGAAATTTATTATGTAAAGTATATAACGTTATTCAAACCATGCTGTTATTGATCCTTCTAATCATTTAAAATAAAATCTTAATTTTTTTCAAGCAATTTTTTAAAATATTGTTTTTTCTATTTTAAAATCTTTATTCGTGGCTAACTTGAGTTATACTGTGAGAAAATGTGTCTCCCAGTGTTCTGAACCTTTTCTTGAAAGAAGAGGGCACTGTAAATGATGTCTAGAAACTACTTAGCATGTATGAACTATATGTTTATGTTCAAAGTAGGAACCCTAAAACATTAGCAGATTTGTATAAGAATAAAAATTTAAAGGGAGAAATACTTCAAATTCATAAACAATGTGGCAGGTAGCAGCAAACTGTGGAAACATCAGAGATGTGCTTAGCTTGCTGCTTAAGAACAGACCCCAGAGTTATGCCACTGTGGTTTGATTGAACTGGACAGTTTCCTCTTCTATGACCTATAATGAATTTTTCCAAGCCTCTAGATGGGAGAAATTATTAAGCATTTTGTATACTGGAAAATACATCTCCAATGTA
Source organism: Cephalopachus bancanus (assembly GCA_027257055.1). NCBI lineage: Eukaryota > Metazoa > Chordata > Mammalia > Primates > Tarsiidae > Cephalopachus > Cephalopachus bancanus. Next base: position 1,699,064 of record JAPVLO010000446.1, on the reverse strand, counting down.
ATCTTTATTTCACAATTTGAAAGTGTATCTAGTTTTACATATAAAGTGTATCTAGTCTTTATTTTACATATAAGCAGACTATAGCAGGTCTACTTCATTATAACACTATTTAATTTTAAAAGACAGATAACAGATTTGTTTCTATAGGAGCTGGCCCATGGATTAAGTGAACTTATATCATATGAAGGCAATGTTGAAGAAGATTTCTATTCAACATTCCAGGTACTATTCAGGCCAAAGGGCTGTCTATTAATCATTTATTTCATATATGAAAAAATGCCATTTGTTTTTAAACACCCACTGTAAGAAAAGATGAACAAGGATCAAGCAACACATACAGTTCTCTGCCTTAAAGGATGGTGACCTAATGCAGTAGAGACAGTGAAGCAGACACTTGGAGATGAGCAGTCAGTGAAAGGGCTTAAAGAAATTCATAGGTGGAAAGGGACTCTCCAGGCAGTTATATTCCCTTGACTCGGTTGCTGTCTCAGAACTTTCCAGTTTCTGAAGACAAGCCTCTTCTGTAGCTTCAACAATAGAAGTTAGGAGTAGAAGCCAATGGGTCAGACGCAAAATCTCTCATTTTCACTCCCTTCACACTAGTTGGGTGGGAGGTAGAAAGTACCATGATTCACATAGCTCTGAAGACCTGAGTGTCATCTAGATGACTGCACAAATGTTGTGGATATCATAATAGTATTCAACTACATTCAACAGACACAGTTAAGGCACTACTTTTTTTAAACCCATAGTGCTTTTATGACACCTCATTCTTTTTTTTTTTTTTTTTTAAGTTGGAGTCTCACTCTGTCCCCCAGACTGGAGTGCAGTGGCCGCTCCCGGCTACTGTAGCCTTGACCTGCTGGGCTCGGGCGATCCTTCTGCTTCAGCCTTCCAAGTAGCTGGAACTACAGGCGTGCGCTACCACGCCCGGCTAATTTTTTGAATTATTGTAGAGATGAGGTCTCACCAAGTTGCCCAGGCAGGTCTCGAACCCGCGGGCTCAGGCAATCCACTCACCTCAGCCTCCCAAGGCGCAGGATTACAGGCTGAGCCACCGAGCCCGGCTGACTCCTCATTCGTTATACAGAAATCACAAGAGCTTAGCCTTTCTGTAGTTTGTGTGTTTGGAAGGGAGGGGGAAGCCTGTTCTTTTAAAATGTGACAAACCTGTTCGTTGAAGTCTGTTATTATATCAGGCATATTAATAAATATGCATGTTGGCATCTCCCATCAGGTTTTTCAAGAAGAATTTGGAATAATTAAGTCCTATAATTTAAAGCCAGGTGGTGATAAAATTCCAGTTACCAATCAAAATAGGAAAGGTAAGTTAGTGCCATTTTTCATTAAAATGAATTCACATTTCCCATTTACTTTTACTATTTAACAGATGTAAAATTGCTTTTCAGAATATGTACAGCTTTATACTGACTTCCTTCTCAACAAATCCATCTACAAGCAATTCGCTGCATTTTATTATGGATTTCATAGTGTGTGTGCTTCAAATGCCCTAATGGTGAGTTTAAAACGTTTAACTTTCAGTTAGGATTTGTAATACTATAATACTGACAAATAATTCTTAAATATTTTAGTAGATAATCTTTTAAAATAGAAAGTGTTTTTCATTTTTAAAAATAGACATGGAAATAAAAATATTTCTCTCATTTCAGCCTTAATTTTCAAAAGGGGGGGAACCCCAGTCAGTTTATTTTTTTCTCCCCTAATACTATGTCCTTTAGAGCTTTAAAAACTTTCTCTCAGTAGAGCAGATAAAGAGATCCATGGACTCAGGTTCTTCATACTGAGGGACAAGGCACAAAACACAGAGTTAACACATAGCTCCAGGGCAAAAACAACAACTTTTTAATGATTAAGGAACATATGTGTAACTACTTCCTGTTATTTCAAGGGTCTCTCCACAACTCATAGGAAGTAGTTTATCTCCAGAGTCATGGTGGACTCGAGCTGGTTTGACTCTTCTTAGCCATGAGTCAGCTGCTATTTAGAATACATGATTGAAATGTCATATGGTACCCTTCATTCATCTCAGCTACCCAGAAGCACAGTTCGTCAGGTACCTTCAGTCTCACCTCAGTTTTATTTTGAAGGATTGCAGTAAGGTCCTTCATTTGAATTATTTTTCTTTTTTTTTCTTTTCCTTTTTCTTTTGAGTTGGAGTCTCATTCTGTCACCCAGGCTCTTGTGCGGCGGTATGCTCACAGCCACTGCAGCCTTGACCTGCTGGGCTCAGGTGATCCTTCTACCTCAGCCTTCCAAGTAGCTGGAACTACAGGCATGCACCACCATGCCTGACTAATTTTTTTTTTCTTTATTGTAGAGATGAGGTCTCACCAAGTTGCCCAGGCTGGTTTCGAACCTGTTAACTCAGGCAGTCCTCTCACCTCAACCTCCCAAAGTGCTGGAATTATAGGCATGAGCCACCATGCCCAGCCTGAATTATTTTTCATAGGAGAGAAAAATAGACTGTAGAGGTTATTCTGGGGCAAAAACAGGTAGCTCATTCTTTCCAGCTTGTTTTAGACAAACTTTTGTAATATGTGGGTTGTTGGAAATGAAGCACTTTATTGAACTCTAAGTTTTGTCTATGATGCACTCACTGATAGTTGTAGGGGTGGACAGAAAGAAAAGAAGAATTAAATGGCATAGCATGGTCTCTGTTTTTTAAGAGCTTTAATCTCTTTGGCTGAGATACTAACCCACCCACAAGGTAAAAATAATAATAATAAGTGAGAGAGACAAGACAGACTGTAACCAAGTACCCAGACTCGCCAGTGCACGCAGTGGGTGTTGTGGGATGTCGGAAGGAAGCAAGCATATCAGTAGATGTGGGAGCTTCATGCTGGGTTTTGAAGGAGAAGAGTAATTTGGATTTGTGCTAAGTCATTTGCTTGTTTTTCTGGCAAACTGCTAATTACTATTTTACAAAATTTGTAAACTTTCAGAAGCAAAAATATCTTGCCTCAGTAGGAAAAATATAAATGGAGAAGATTTTTTTCTTCAAAATGGTTTGATCTACTATAGGAAAAGTCATGATTTTTGTGGTTTGAGTCAATGAAAATAGTTCCAATTTCATTTAAAACCATCATTTCTTTAAATTACTTTCGATAAATAACTATTGGCAGCTGCTTCGTCCAGAAGAGGTTGAAATTTTGGTCTGTGGAAGTCCTGAACTGGATATGCATGCTCTGCAGAGAAGTACTCAGTATGATGGCTACGCGAAAACAGACTTAACTATAAGGTGAGCTCTTCACACTGGTCACGGGATTGTGAAAGAGGGAGCAAAAGAGAATACGGCTCATTTATTTATAAAACTTACAATCTTTGAATCAATGAAGTTAGCCAAAATACTGGAGCGTCCACGCTGTCTTATTTTATCTCTAGAAAGTATATGAGAATTTTAATATGAAATCACTTAGCAATCCCCTTGGGAAAACAGTCTATGAATAAGTTCTACAAAAGTGTAAAGATTTTACCTTTTTTAAAAAATGACTTTGGTCCCAGAATTTCAAAAAATCTAAAATAATCATGGCCTTGAAATGGAAGAGATTCTGCCTGAAAGTGCTTTATTACTAGTTTCTGAGATATACTAATACCAATTAAATTAACATTGTATTATAATAGCACTATGTTGAAAAATAAGACTTGCACATTATATAGAGAAAAATGGCTTCTGTACTATCCACTATCGGACTACTTACATAGTTTTATAAAAATGTTATCTTAAACAACGTTAGTCAAAAGGCTAATTAATATATAGAAGTTCATCATCCTGTAATTTTATATTAAGGATGTATGTTTAAGGAAAGTTTTTTCCTTAAAGCTTTTGTAATACTTTGTTATGATCTATAGGATTTTGATAAAGACATTTTATGTGCATTTCCTTTGGCTTTCTCTAGATACTTCTGGGATGTTGTGCTTGGGTTTCCTCTTGATCTTCAAAAGAAGTTGCTACATTTTACTACAGGAAGTGACAGAGTACCTGTAGGAGGGATGGCTGATTTGAACTTTAAAATCTCAAAGAATGAAACTTCTACTAACTGGTAAATGTTGGAATTGGAATTTTATTTTTACTCTGTAGGTTATTGCTAACACTAGCCTAATAGAAAAAAAATCTTTAAAATAAACACAGCCTTGAAATGGAAGAGATTCTGCCTGAAAGTGCTGCTTTATTACTAGTTTTTGAGATATACTAATACTAATTAATAATTTGCTTCCATCAGCTCTTTACTTTGCTAGGTCAAATAAGTGCTCTGTAGACTTTTTTAGAACCTTGCTACTTTGTAGTAGCATGTTGTCTAACCTTTGATTTTACTTAAGTATGAAATGCAGGGGATTTTTATTTTTAGGAAAAATAGTACGTTGAAGTTCATGGTTTGTTTATGGGGGTTTTTTTGTTTTGTTTTGGATTAAATTTTGTCTGTTATAATTAGTACCAGAAGTACTTCTCATACTATCCTCTCTTATTTTCCAGTCTCATGCTCTTTACATATGAAGTGATGGTGATGACAACAGATTTAAGTTATTTTCTAGTAGTGTTAATGAGTTAATGCTGATCAATTTACTCCCTTTCCCAAATATCTTGTAATTTCTAAAGCTAATTAGAGTAGACACAACTTTGATCAGAATCATTTTTTTTCTCCCGTCCATGTTTTAAACATTCCTTGTGTCCTGTCCGTTCATCCTTTCATTTTAGAGCTGAAATCTGTCCTTTGCTTTCCCACTGCCACCACCCTGGTAAAGCTTTTTACCTCATTTCTAGCTATTTAAACAGGCCCGTTCCTGGTCGACCTGCTCATGTTCTTCTCTTTCTAATTATTTTGTTCTATTTAATTCATTTTCTTTAACACTGCTTTGATCATGCTGTTTCCCTGGGCAATAACAACTTTATGGCTCTCTACCAGTATAAGTTCTAGACTCTACAGAGTCCCCAGAATACTCTTTTTATTACTTTTTGACGTTCAAGACTGGAGTATAGTGATGCTACATTTTCTACTACTCTGCTAGGTGTTTTACGTAGATAGGTCTTCTAATGTAAGTGGATGGTATACCCTATCATGTTGATAGAGAAAATGAGATACAGCGATATTAAGCAACTTGAACAAGGTCCCACAGTCAGTAAATTAACATCTAATAAATGAAAGCAGTATTCAAATTCAGGTCTAACTCCAGAAGAATGCTTCTCGAATGAAAGTTTCATGAAAGCAGGGACAATGCTTGTCTTCTCTGTAAACACGGCCATAGTATCTAGAATGGTGCCTGATATACAGTTAGGCACTCAGTAAATATTTGTTAGTGGAGTAGATGAGTCAACTCCCAGCAGAGTAAAATGGGTCTGAATGTGTGTGACCCGGTGCTTTTAAAAGTTGCTTAACACCCGTTGTGTGTGTGTGTGTTTTTCTGTTTGCTATCAGTGCTTTATTGAGGTATTCATTTACTTATTTTTTAAAATTTATTTTAAAGATGTACAGTTCAGGATTAGGTATACAAATGGGCATTGTGTGGGTAAAATTTGGGCCTCACTTTGGTCCCCACTTCACCTGGTTTGAGATCAGGTACTCCTATTGATGAAGTGTGTCCTTTCCCTTGCCTCCCCCACCCCCCACTACTGCTGATCCCTTTTTTTTTTTTTTTTTTTTTTTTATATTTTTTTTTTTTTTTTTTTTTTGAGTTGGAGTCTCACTCTGTCGCCCAGACTGGAGTGCAGTGGCCGCTCCCGGCCACCGCAGCCTCGACCTGCTGGGCTCCGGCGATCCTTCCGCCTCAGCCTTCCGAGTAGCGGAATTACAGGCGCGCGCTACCATGCCCAGCTGATTTTTTGATTTATTGTAGAGACGAGGTCTTGCCAAATTGCCTAGGCTGGTCTCGAACCCCTGGGCTTAGGCAATCCCCTCGCCTCAGCCTCCCCAAATGCTGGGATTACAGGCTCGAACTACTGTGCCCGGCTAAGGCCATATTTCTTTTTTTTTTTTTTTTTTTTTTGAGTTGGAGTCTCACTCTGTCGCCCAGACTGGAGTGCAGTGGCTGCTTCCAGCCACCGCAGCCTCGACCTGCTGGGCTCTGGCGATCCTTCCGCCTCAACCTTCCGAGTAGCTGGAATTACAGGCATGCGCTACCACGCCCAGCTGATTTTTTTATTTATTGTAGAGATGAGGTCTCACTGCCCAGGCGGGTCTCGAACCCGCGGGCTTAGGCAATCCACTTACCTCAGCCTCCCAAAGGCGCGGGATTACAGGCTGAGCCACCGAGCCCGGCTTATTTTTATTTTTTGAGTTGGAGTCTCATCTGTCACCCAGACTGGAGTGCAGTGGCCGTTCCCGGCCACCGCAGCCTCGACCTGCTTGGGCTCCGGCGATCCTTCCGCCTCAGCCTTCCAAGTAGCCGGAATTACAGGCGTGCGCTACCACGCCTGGCTGATTTTTTTTTTGATTTTTTTTAGAGATGAGGTCTCGCTGCCCAGGCAGGTCTCAAACCTGCGGGCTCAGGCAATCCACTCACCTCGCCTCCCAAAGGCGCGGGATTACAGTCTGAGCCACCTAGCCCGGTTGATCCCTTTCTTATAGTATTATGGTAATTGTTCAGGGTCCGCTTATGAGTGTAAACATGTGGTACTCAGTTCTTTGTTTCTGTGATAGATCACTGAGTGTGATAGACTCTAAATCCATCCAAATTACTGCAAAGTTCATAATTTTGTCTTTCTGAATGCAGCCATTTTGTGTGTTAAGACTCAGTATTTTATTTTTACTTTTTTCCCTAGGTTACCTGTGGCCCACACTTGCTTCAATCAACTCTGCCTTCCCCCCTACAAAAGCAAAAAAGACCTGAAACAGAAATTGATCATTGGAATTTCAAATTCAGAAGGTTTTGGACTCGAGTAACCTAGAAGACTTGAAATATAATATTTTATATGTAGCATTCACTTCCCTCTTATTGTGCCTTTAACCTTTTCATGTTTCTGTCTCAAAACACTTTCACAAAGCTCACCAACTTTAAAATACTGAGTTTTTTTTTAAAAAATCAAATACAAAGTATGTTCAGCAAAGGCATCATTTTCTAAAAACACAGAAGTTGCTTGAGTGAGGAGAAGGGCCACATGGCAGAGACAGTATGGGTCCAGATATGGATCCAGTCCCTCTTTTTTATAGCACTTTATCATTCTCCATAAGTAGTTTGTCACAGGTATTCCACTGGGAAAGCAAAATGCCATGCAGAATGCGTTTATGATATAGTTGAACCCAGTGGCAGATTGTACATTGCTAGCACATAGTAGCAAAGCAAATAGCTACATTATCTTTAGCATAAGGCATGTAGCCATATTTTCATATAGAGGCAAACAACAGTATCATTGCAAATGCAGTTTACAGGGTTTTTGATATACTGGCTTTGGTCTTATAAGATTCTTTTCAACTGTTGCTGAAAAGCATGTAAATAACTACATAATAGCCTGAGAATAATGGGATTTTGATAGTGCCATTTATTGCTAAAGATTTATTTTTACAAAGTAAATTCAGGGTTTTAGATGTGTACACAGCTTTTACAAATCAATAAAGATGATTGTACAAGAGTATTTTCAGATTCATTGGGTTCAAGGTTATATTCTTTTAAGTATTGTTAGTCTGCATGCAGTAAACTAGTTACTTGCGTACTCTGTAATATTTGTATGATCATTTCTTCTTAAGGATCAAGATATTAGAGAATAAATCAAATCTAAATAATCATTGATGAATATGTCAATTACAAGCACAAAAGAAAATAACTGCTTTTCTATATATTTTGATTGATGTACAAGACTTATATCTACATTTTTTGATCACCAGTTATACTGAAACATTAATTTTTGAAAAAAGTAGAATAAAGTATTTGACAAAGGTGAATACTACAATAACATTTGTGTCAAAATGATATAGCTTGTTGTAAAAATACAATTCAACATTTTGGCCAAATTGTTTTGTTTTTCACTGGATTCTGAATATAGTAAATTCAAAGTACCCCTTTTTTTGGCGTTTCTAATAAAGTAGTATGTAAAAAGAAACTGCATTTAAGTCAGACAGTAAATGGTTATTGTTGTTTTTTTAAAACTTACAGCGAATGAAGCAGTTTTATTAGCATGTTACAAATCTTGCCAAATCAAGACTTCTCTGCTATACTTTGACAGCTTTCCTTCAGAAAACTCTGAAGTTATATTTGCAATAATAATGAAACCAGCATTTAGTACCAGCATATGGTTCATATACAAATAATACTTTCCCCCCCTTTTTTTTGGGCAAGGCTATTTTCTTGTTGCTATGCTTCCTGCACCCAACCAGCAGAATTCTACCCGGGTGGAGGGACTCATCAGCTTGCTCCACAGGTCTGAAGCCAACCCACGAATCTTTGAGGAAAAGGAGTTACTTTCTTTACTATTCTCTCTGAGATGGAAGGGACTCTGCTTTTCCACTTGGGTTTATTATTTCAAGGGTATTTCTTTTTTAAAATCCTGGAAACCTAAGAGAGTTAAATGCATACTGGCTTGGTTTTGTTCTGCTCTGTTTTTAATCCATATGCAAATAAAACTGCTTCTCTCTTATACTGCTTGAACTAGAAAGTAAGCTATTTAATGTAGGTTACCACTAATAAGCACAAAAGAATCATGTATAAGAAACCAGATTTAAGTGTTTTAAGTAAAATGTAAACAGTTTTTATTTGGTAGAGATGACTCATGGAAAATTGTGTTGGCTTGGTCTGCATGTTTAATGATGTGCTTGTATATTGGTAGCTATGTCACTTTTTAAATAAGTACACAAACAAGCCAAATTTTTAAATGACAAAGTCGTAAGTAAATGAAGAATTTCTGTTGTCCGTTGTTAAGTTGAAATGTATAACCATTTATCACTAAATTGCACATTGCCTTTATTTATTGTTTTTAGTTTACAGTGTAATAATACCTCATTTAAAAAATAAAAACCACTACTGTTACATTTTGTTAATTTAAAAACAGTTAGAAAATTCATGTAGTTACTTTTTTATATATATAATCTGTTAATGAATTCCTGATTTTTGTATCTGCCACAGTAAATTAAAGCATTGCACAGTATTTATCAGTATTTTTTAAATGTCCTGTCCTTTTTAAATCTTTGCTTAATCATATTTTTGTCTGTTTGATCAGAAGTTTTTATGTCTCTTTTTTGTACAAATCTGTATTGTATTAATAAGTTAATTTCTGGATGAAATTTTTCAAATATTAAAATGATACAGTCAGTCAGGCTTGTTTATTTTTTGAACTCCAGGCAATTAATTAAAACCATGTGTTTAAAATATCTTATAAATGAAAACTCTTCTTTGCATATACTGTCTCAAACTAGTGCTTAGGAGAATTGCTAACACATAGCTTCCAAAGATATGTGTTGCTGTAAAGCCTACTTCTTTAGCATATTTCCAACATGAAATAATGTATATCCAATATTTGAATGTTCATACAGATAGTCCATCAAATGAATGTGTAATGCCAATGGAATACACCCACAAGTGAGCTAACATTCATTGGCTGTCAACAGACACCTTCAGCCCTTAAGTGTTCCTCCCCAAAACCTTTGTTTGGCCTTTTTTTAAATCCCTTTTTTTCCATTGTCCACATTGCCTATGCTTAAGGAAGAGAGAGAGGAGATTATGAGAATGTAGGATAGAATGTGACAAGTGATGAGTGAAAGAAGTAGCTGGCTAAAAAAAAGATCAGGGTGGGTTTTCTCAGGAGAGGACTCAGATCACTTCACCCAGCTGACCACACACACATCCTTTAGCCCAAGGCCTGGGTTTTGAAGCCAGACTGCCAGGCTTTAACATTTACTAGCTATGTTTCCTTGGGTATGTTAGCTTCCCTATGCCTCGGGATGGAAAATGGAAATAATGTGTAAAATGGAAACAATGAACCCACCGACCTCATAGAGTTGTAGGGAAGATTAAATCAATTGACATTAAAACACTTGCGTGATGCCTGCCACACAACAAGCAATACAGAGTGATACAGGACAAATCGTGGTACTAATGGGGTAACATCTTACAACCACTGCTTCTGAAGCCTGCTGGACTTCACGGTGACTTTCAGACACTGGGTTCAACCACAGATTAAAGAACACAAAATGCTTTTTAGGCGTTAGGAGAATATCTTATTCTAGAGACTACTTTAGAATTTATCCTTTTAGATGTCTCACTAGGCAAGGGTTTTAAATACAATTTTATAGATATGTAACAAGATATAATTTTAAAGTTTAAAAATAAATGCAGTTTATTTTTAAGATAGTTCAAATATTGAGAAAAATATCAGAGAAAAATTTCAGAGATTAGCATAATGAAACACCACCATGCTCCCATTCTCGGATCTAACAAAAGTTAACATTTTGCCAGTTTTCGAATATTAAAAATTACAGGTGAAATTGAAGCTCCTTTGCATACCCTTCTTCAATCCCAATGTTTTCCCTGTTTCCCATTAACCTATAGTTTGTATGAACCCTTCCCATGCTGTCTCAACATTTGTATGTGTATGTATACATAGTATTGTTGCAGTTGCATACATAATATACTATACATATCTTTCTACAACTTTTTTAGACTCAGTAATGTCTTTTATAGATTTATCACTAATAATACCTTTAGACATGTTTCATTTTTTAACTGCAGAATAGAATCAGTAGATGAATGTTCCAGTGTGTTGGTCCATCTTCCTACATACTGACATTGGGGTGTTTTCCAGTGTGAAGCAGGCTCTGAGGAGCCACGCATCTTGGAGTGTGCACACACAGGTCTCCTAGACGTGGGCCCAGGTACAGAATTGCCAAACCACAGGTGAGGTTTCGGCTTCACCAGATATTGGCCACTTGCTCTCCACAGTGGGGGCTTCAGCACTGATTTCCACCAGCAGTACAAAGAGTTATCATCCATCCACATTCTCCCCTAAAACTCGGTTTTAGCAGACCCTTCTTGGTTTATTTAACCAGTATGTTTTGTATTTCCATAATTGTTAATGACATTGAACAACTTTTTGGTTTACAGGCCTTTCTAATTTTTTCTGTGAACGGCCAGTTCAATTTTCTTAGCCTCCTCCCCTCCCCCCCGTTGTTTTTTTTCTTTGTTCTAGATATTGATCCTTTGTTAAAACAGAAGCCATGTTGCTTCAGTTTGAATCCCAGATCTGCCAATAACTAAGTGACTTAGAACAAATGACTTAACATTTCTTTGTCTCAGTGTAGCCACCTGTAAGATAAAATAATAATACTTAGCTCATAAGGTTGCTAAGTATGTTTATATATAAGTATATAGAAATGTATGCATCTATGTGTATATATGTACACATTTACATGTGTGTAGTATATAAATATATGTAACATAGAAGTTCATTACATTTACATATGTGTATCAGATATAGACCTACATATACTTACACATATATACTTAAACTTATTGAATGTGTGTGTATATAAATATATATTGATATATATATGTGAATATAGATGAAGGGCTAACACTTATGCCTGGCCCATAATAAGTGTTCCCTAAGTGTTTGATATTATTATTGTTCATGCATTACAAAGATCTTCTAGTATATGGCCTGATTTTTTACTTCATTTACCTTATCTTTTATAATATAAATTTGTAATTTTCATGTAATCCAGAAAATAAAACATCATTATTTTACATACATGATGTTTAGATTGAACCACATATTAATAATTTCTTTGTATACTATTCCCTCTCTTGTGGTTCTTCACCTACCTCTAGGATCAATTTTCTTCCTCCTAAAGAACATCTACTAGAAGCCCTTTTCGTGATGGTTTGTTGTAGTAAATCCTTTTTTTATTTGAAAATGACTGTGTCCCCTTATTTGTGAAAGATACATTTACAGGTTAATGGTTACTTGCTCTTATCATTTTTAATAATCCATTTTCTTTGATTTTATTGTTGACATGAAGTTAGCTATCAGCATAATTGTTATTCCTAGGTAGTCTCTGTTTTACCTCTGGCTACTTTTAACATACTTATTTTCTCAAAAAAATTGTACGAGGTGGACCATCAAAGACAGTGTGTATATGTATTTTTAACCCACTTGGGATTCATTTTGGTTCTTGACTCTATGGATTTGTACTTTTCATCAACTCTGGAAAATTCTTCAGTCATTTCTCCTTTGACTACTGCTTTTTCCTGTTCTTTTTAACTTTTCCTGTCGAATATATGCGAGGCCATCTCTCTGCGCCTACTCTGCTGTTTAACCCACTGAGTTTTTAATTTCAATGGCTGTGTTTTTCATTTCTGAAAGTTCTATTTTGGCGCGCACTACCACGCCCGGCTGATTTTTGATTTATTGTAGAGATGAGATCTCACCAAGTTGCCCAGGCAGGTCTCGAGCCCGCAGGCTCAGGCAATCTACTCACCTCAGCCTCCCAAGGCACATGATTACAGGCTGAGCCACCAAGCCCTGCCACTTATTCTTTGTTTGTTTGTTTGAGTTGGAGTCTCACTCCTTCACCCAGGCTAGAGTGCAGTGGCTCGCACGCTCACAGCCACCCCAACGTCGACCTGCTGGGCTCCGGTGATCCTTCCGCCTCAGCCTTCCAAGTAGCTGGAACTACCATGCCCAGCTAATTTTTGATTTATTGTAGAGACAAGGTCTCGCCATGTTGCCCGGGCTGGTCTCAAACCCGCAGGCTCAGGCAATCCATTCACCTCGGCCTCCCAAAGTGCTGGGATTATAGGCTGAGCCACCAAGCCCGGCCTACTTATTCTTTATAAATGCAAGAAGCAGACATAATTCTGAATATTTAGCTTATGAAACATTAAAATGTGTAGTACTGCAGGAAAATTTCCTCAGGGTTTTCATGACAATTATACAACTCAATGTTTTCACGCCATTTAGATATGACTGAACCCATAGGTATATGTACCAATAGGGGCATTAGTCACCACTGAGTTAAGCTAGTAGATTTTTCTGCTACCAAGTTTGATGAGTTTTTCTTGCACATGCACATACACAAATTTCAACAGCAACAACAAAAATACGAGGAGGGAATGCCAAAAACCCAGAATTATTCTTTTGGAGGGCAGGACCCTTATAGTACCAGCTTTTCCCACTAGGTAAGTGTTCCAGGAACCCATTGATATCAGTGAACCAGTTAGCATTGTTGTGAGAGGCTGCGTTCGGCTTCAGTGAATTTTTTTGGAGATTCTTTCAACATGTTTGTCTATTTCATGATGAGTGATTTATGAGCACACATGCCCACAATGCTCAGTGTTCAGCAGTTTTTGACCAAAAACCACCATGACCCCCGGCGTGCCCCACCCTCCCTATTCTCTGGATCTCACCCTGAGCAACTTTTTTTTGTTTCCCCGAATGAAAAAAGTCCTTATAGGGAAATGTTTTGCCAATGTGGAAGAGGTGAAACAAAAAACAGCAGAAGCACTAAAAGGCATCAGAAATGATGGGTTCAAAAGCTGTTTTGAGCAGTAGAAAAAGCATCTTGATAGGTGTATTGTATTAAATGGAGAGAACTTTGAAGGTGACTGAGGTTTAAGCATTTAAAAATAAATACATAATTTTTTATAAATAAATTCTGGGTTTGGGGGGTTCCCCCTTGTAGAATTACTTCGGGAGGGTTTCCCAGCAAGCACAATCTTGTGCTGTGCTTCCAATACCACTCAGGCCACCTCTACTTATAAGCGTAATGCTTTGTAGCAGGATGCTGCCGGGGTGGGAGGGAGACACAACATCAATAGTATACCTGATCTCAAACCAGGCAAAGTGGGGACCAACGGGTGTCCAAACTTTACCTATATGATGACTACTTATATACATAATCCTGAATTATACCCCACTTCTTTAAAATAAAAATTTAAAAAAGAGTAATGCCTTCCTTACATGTCTATCTCTGTCACTGGCACTCTTATTCTTCTGATTCCCTTGGTTTGTAAATGTTGTTCTCATTTCGACTTTTCCTTGTCTCTGATCTCCACATCGGTAAGCTTCACCTTTACATCGTCTCTGCTCAATTCCTGTAGCTACCGCCTGTATTTAGACAGTCAATCCTTCAGAGGCAACTGGCTTCCCTGATTGTAGACTTACTCTTCTCCCAACGTTCCTAAAGTTCCTGTAGTTAATCTTTAGAAAATTCTGTTTTTATCATGGACCCCCTATCAAGACCTAAAATGTACCTAGTGCTATTTGACCCCTTCCAATGACAAAGCTTAGTGTGAGTTTCACTTTTACTTTGCATAATTATTTTTGTTCCCTAACACCAGCTTCTGAAAGGATAGGTCCTTTACTGTCTTCTGAACACGCCCTGTTCAGTCCCATTCCTGCTTGCTCAACCTAGTGCCTTCTAAGGTGCTCTGTCTGTTCCTTTCCAACCAACCAACTCCTCCCTGTCTATCCAACCCAGCTCAAGTCTCCTGTCCCCTACAACCTCTCCAGACCAGAGTTCACTGTACCCTGCCAAACCTTCTCCTGAACCATCACCAGCCCCCAAATAAAAAGCATCTAGCTATAAGGCAAGTCTCCCTCTTTTTCACACCCACCACATCAATCTTCATTTCTTGAGTGGCACTTCATATTTTCAAACTTGTGTGTGTTTAAATGTGTGCATATCTGCAGCTCAAGGACAGAAGTATTTCCGGTATCCCCACCTAGCACCTAGCCCAGTGCTAAGTCAGTAAAATCAGATAAAATTCTGCCTGACTTGTTGCCTTGACTTGACTGGGCAGGTGAAACACTCACCAAATCAGTGGAGTGAACCAAACACCTGCATGGGTAAGTAGTTTCATCTTGAATTTGTAGCCCGTCGCCCTGATTCACACAAAACCAGTCACACCCTGACAGTCAGGACCATGGTGCTTCAGCCTCAGGGGAACACCTCTGAACCCTCACCCCAACCCCTCTGTTCCAAACTGTCTAGGGCTCTTTCCACTTCAACCACAGCCTTAACCTGCTTACCTTTAATCACCAAGTGGCTCATTCACCAAATGAAGCAACAGTGAGTGGCAGTGGCCATTGCCCATTAACTGGGAAAGGAAAAAACAAAACAGGTTACTGAATGGCTCTGTCATATAATCCAAAATTTGTATATGTGTATGAATGTGTGTGTGTGTGTGTGTGTGTGTGTGTGTGTGTGTGTGTGTGATATATATATATATATATATGTATGTTCTGAAATATTATACTGCACATTTGTGAATAGTCATTATCACTGGGATTATGCATGCTTTTACTTTTGTTTAATTTTTAAGCCACTTACCCAGTACCTTGGGCATCTATGAGATATTGATTAAAGGAGCAGAAAAAATCTGATGTTTAATGGCTGTGCAACCTTAGATGATTTATTTATCTATTTCCCTTGGCTTCCCTTTTTGTCTTCCAATAAATAAATGATGGATATTCTTGGAATTGTAAGATATAACACAGAATAACAATTTCTTCTGGGTCAAGAGAGAAACTATATCTATAGTAGCGAGTACTTACAAATCACAATAGTAAAAATACTCTCTGACTGCTTGGAGTAGGGGTAAAGCAGCATTTGTGGGGAAATATATAGTTCTAAATATTTTTATTACCAAGAGATATAATCAATGAATCCAACAAGCAAATTAAACATTCAAGGGGGAGGTAGATAACAAGGAGAAACAAAGAAAAAGAAATAAAGATAAAAGCATCAGTACATAATAAAATTAGGAAACATAAAACAGTAAAATTGAGACAGAAACCCAAGAGCAGTTTCCTTGAAATGACTGAAAAAAATCAGCATTTCTAGCAAATATTAATCAAGAAAAAAGGAAAAGCACACAAAAGTGGAAGTTAAACCTAGTTACAAATCACGGAGGGAAGTCCTGGAGCCCAGGGTTCCCCTGCTCTCCAGAGGCTGTAATTCTATCTCTGCCGAGAAGAAAATCAAAGTATGATGAGAATTTCAGAGGGTGATCTCACAATTCCTTCCAGAAAATGGCTACAGATTTCTCATTGGAAATAAACTTCATAGTGGACATATTTATCATTCTTAGGGACTCATTCCAGTTCTGTTCTGTCCTTCACCCTAACCTCTCCTCTGAACTTCAGTCCAGATTTCATTGACCTTTGGACAACTCCACTTGAGGTTCCTACCTCCAAAATATGGCCACTCAGGTCTCAAATCCTCCCCACCACCCGCTTTCAACTTCCTCCTCCTCTTCCACTTCTTTCTCTGGCTCTATAAAACGCCATTTAGCCGGGCTCAGTGGCTCAGCCTATAATCCCAACACTTTGGGAGGCCAAGGCAAATGGATTGCCTGAGCCCATGGGTTTGAGACCAGCCCTGGAAATTTGGTGAGACCTCATCTCTACAATAAATCAAAAATTAGCTGGGCATGGTAGAACTAACCTGTAGTTCCTGCTACTTGGAAGGCTGAGGCAGAAGGATCGCAGGAGCCCAGCAGGTCGACACTGGGGTGGCCATAAGTATGCCACTGCACTCCAGCCTGGGTGACAGAGTGAGACTCCAACTCAAAAAAAAAAAAAAGCCATCTACTCACTCATCACAGCTTCACCTGTTTCTTTTTAGCAGCTCCTTCACTTTTGTCCTTATTCCTTTCATACCCAAGCAGTTACTAAGCCCCATCAAATCTGTATCCACCATGCACCAGTTTACGCTGTCGCTGCCCTAGTCCAGGCTTTGACCACCTAATCACTGTGGTAGCTCTAACCTGGTCTATCTGTGACAAGCCTCTTCCATCTCAAATCCACCTACACACAACCTACCACCACCACAATGCTCAGAAACCCTAAGTGGCTCTCTATTACCAACAACACAAAGTCTCAGCACATCATGGGGGACTGAAGGTTTTCTATCATTCATCCCAATTTGTTCAACCTTAGCCCTCATGTATGTCATAATGTTGTTTTTCTTTTCTTTTCTTTTCTTTTAGAAAGCAGGATTTATTGAGAGAACAGAAAAGCTCCCACAGTGGGAGGGGACCTGAGGGGGTTGCCCCACAATGTTTTAAAATGACACAAAAACTTGCCATAAACTCATGATAAGAATCCCAGGGGAAATAAAAAAGGTGACTAAGAAGTTGTGCACCCACTCAAGTTGTCCTTCAAGCGATAGAGTAAAAAACATCTTTGAGCATGCAAGAATTTAGAGAATGCAGCCCTTAAATGCCTACCTAAAGTAAAAACAACAAAAACCAAAACTTACTAGATGACAAAATCCAAGCCACAAGCAGATGAATTCTAAACATAATAGAACAAAAGCAAACAAAACTCTTTAGGGGGCAACAGAAACATGTTCTTTGCCAGCCTCAGTGGAAAAAAGGATATAAATCTGGGTTTGAATCCCATCTTTGAGTCAAACTAGACCTGAAGCTGAATTCTTCTCTATCACACACCAGTTATGTGACAGTGGGAATGTACACCAATAGCTCTGAGCCTCAACTTCCTACCTACCTATCTGCTGTTCATAAATCTATAGGCATCAAACCACCATCTGTCTATTTATATCTATCATTCATCATCTACTGTATCTATCCATTATCTATCTATAATCTCTCTACCATCTCTCATCTATCTATCTACACATCTGTCTTTAGAAATTATTTAAAAGGATAAATGATTCCATTGTTGGGGAAATCATGTTCCTCTTCCCACATGCTGACCTTGACCCACAAAAAAAGTCTTTGATTTTCCTCTCTTCTCAAGAAGTGTTAGGATAACTTACTTTCCCTCCATTCTATGACTACTGCCCCCAAGGGAAGGCAGCTGCTTTTTGGCTGATGACAGCTTGGTAGCATCGGGCCACATTTTAATGGAGTATAGATCTCTGCACAGAAAAGTCGCCCCGGGCCTGGTTTTGCTCTCTGGTTTTCTGGAAATCTCTGTCCTGCTTGAACCTAGGCATAGCAGGCACTTGAGATTTCAGTTATCTCTGATCAATGGCCTCCCCTTTCAAAACCTGCCATTGCAACTAGAGAGGTAAGTGAAGACAGAAGTCAGGTAGACTAGCTGAAGTAACAAAGAGATGCCCAGAATTCAGTGGCTTTGTACAGCAGAAGCTCGTTTCTAGGCTCACTTGACAGTCCTAGAAGGATGTTCAGGTCAACAAGGCCTCTCTCCACCTCATATCACCAGGCTATTTCCATCTGGTGGCTCTACCACCCGTAGGGCATCATTGAAGGCTGTATCTAGCAGACTGAAGGAGAAAGCAAGATGGATCCACCCAGGTTTCAGGGAGCAGACCCGAAAATAGCACACACCACTCCTGCTCACACTGCGTCAGCAACAACTCGGTCACATAGAGTGGTAGGCTTGGTTCTTAGGAGACAGATGCTGACATGAAGTTTGGGGGTATGTGAAGTTTATTAAGACTCAATACCTATGGAAGGAAGGCAAAAGAGACAGAATTGGGCAGAAGGAGATGTCAAACATGACACAATCCTGACAAAGCCATAGCTATCCCGGGGGAACTCCAGAGTGAATGTGAACCATCAGAGGTGTTTTCTATTGGGCTGCAAAGGTCATGCCTCACGTGGTCACCAGAGATAGGTGGCTCCTGGAAGGGTGTGACACAGCACAAGGTGGATGAGGCTTTGCTCTGAGGCCAATTCTGAAGTAGCTGACAGTGGAGGCTCTGATGACTGCACTTTCTGCAGGAATACCTGCCTTGAAGGGGGGTCTGGAGGGAGGCACACCTTCACATCTACTATCCACAGCCACAGCTAGCTGCAAAGGAGTCTCAAACTGGTCCAGCTGTGTGCTTCAAAAGAGGGGAAAGCAGAGTTTGACAATAGCTAGCAGTCACTTGAGGTCTCGGGTCATGTTCTCCAAACTGATTTGACAAAGGAGACCTGTACCTGGGAGTTCGATGATGGAGCAGATGATTTCTTCTCCAGTTGGTCACATGATGAACCCATCTGTCAAAACCCTGAGTAGAGTAGAGGGTGACAGACACCAGGAGCCTAACCCTAGCAATGATGTGTGCATGGTGTCCAGATAGTAGCTATCTGAAGCACGTGCCTTCTGTCTCCAGCTTTTGTTGTTGATTTCTGCTTCTGTGAGAGTAGGGACAGCCCCAACCAGAGCCCAGTTCATCAGTGCTCAGAGTGATTTATTAAGTAGAAGGGGGGATGAAACATGGCCACTGAGTTACACAACTGCCCTTGTTTGTGTATGGGCCCATCAGCCTTGACCTCCGATGTGCCGAGAGCCTACAGATCACTTTCCCAGTCCGAGAGAAAAATCTGGAGACCTAGGAATAAATCCCCCACTTTGTACCAAGTGACCTACTTTTCTCTTTTGGCCGTCACCTCTGAGGTTCCAGTAGTCAAGGGAAAAGTTGGGAAGCTCTGTGTGTACATCACAGCTGGGGATGCAGCTGCCAAGCCCTCCCCGCTTTGACTCCTCACAGGAGAGCACTGGGAAATTCAAACCAAACACAAGTCCTGACCACCCAGGGAGACTGCCTGGGTTAGATCTTAGTCATCCAGGACCCCAGGGGACCAGGATGAGGGTACCACCCCACCTACTGGTGATCTTGAGAAGGGAAGCAGTCAGCCAAGGTGGGTGAAAAACAGGTGAGTTGCAAAGGAGGGCCTCCCTGGATGGGTAAATCTGGATCCACCCCTCCTCTTTCCACCCTCCTTCAATGATACCCAAAACCAAAGCCTGGCAGAGAGTAGATGCCTGACAGAAAGTGCTGGTCGGCCCTATAACAAACCCCAGAATGTTCCCCTTGAGGATCCAAGAAACCATCATAAAACTAGAGAGAAAAGACCCTGTTTTGCTCAGGCCCTAGCTCACTCTGTGACCTTGGGCAAGTGATCTCACAGAGCCTCCATGATGGAATCATTACTTAGGGCAAGTATATCACATCTACCCACCTTTCTGGAAGACTTCAAAACCTTGCGTTCATGGCTTTCCGGGGTCTGTGTGCATCTTCCTGGAGGTTAGTGGTTCTTCCTGTCGTTTTCCTTTTTGACTTGATACTGAGTTAGTTCCAGGTCATCTGGAAACACAGATGTGTTATGGTTTCAGACACAGCACTCATCAGCACACAAGACAAATGGATGAAGATGTACTACTTTCCAATGGCTGCTGTAACGAACAGTCACAGATTTAGAGGTTTAAAACAACACAAACTTATTATCCTGCAGTTTTGGAGATGAGACGTGTGAGATGCGTCTCCCTGGGTTAGAATCCAGGCATCAGGAGGGCTACATCCGTTTTAGAGGCTCTAAGGGAGGTTCTGTTTCTTTGCCATCCAGCATCTAGAAGCTGCCTACTTCCCTTGGCTTGTGGCTCCTTCCTCCATCTTCAGAGCCAGTAGCAGAACATCGACTCTCCTGTCTCCCTCTTACACTGAAAAGGGCCTCTGTAATTACACTGAGCCCACCCAGATAATCTAGGATAATCCTCCCATCTCAAATTCCTTAATTCAATCATATCTGCAAAACCCCACTTACCACGTAAGGTAACATTCACAGGTTGCAGAGATGGGGACATAGTCACCTTGGGAGGCCAATACTCTACCTACCACATAAAGTTTTTAATTGTCTAATCAGTTCAATCAAAGACAAAATGGACACAATAATGAGGAAAGGTCAGAAAGTTATTTTCAATTTATTCAGTGATTTGCTATAACAGTCCAACTGTTATATCTGTGATTTTTTTTAATTAACAATATGTAAAGTATTTGAAAACTAATCTCAGATGTTCTGCTCTTCCTAATACAGCAGAAATAATACCAAAAATGAAATAGGCTGGGCACAGTGGCCTATAATCCCAGAATTTGGGAGGCCGAAGTGAGAGGATTACCTGAGCCCATGGGTTCGAGACCAGCCTGGACAACTTGGCGAGACCTCATCTCTACAATAAGCCAAAAAATTAGCCAGGCATGGTGGCGCATGCCTGTAGTCCCAGCTATTTGGAAGACTGAGGCAGAAGGATCACCTGAGCCCAGCAGGATGAGGCTGCTGTAGCCATGTGCATGCCGCTGCATTTCAGCCCAGGTAACAGAGTGAGAATCCGACTCAAAAAAAAAAAAAGAAAATGAAAGAAAACAAGCTTTACATACTTCATATTTTCCTCCCTTCTTTAGAGCCCCAGTGCATTAAAAAGGCCTCCTCTTGTTAAAAGAAATAAAATAGATCACTTGGCCTGGCATAGACAGATAATGCAAAATACACAGTTGAGTATAAAAAGCAGCCTTAAAGCAGCATGTTCAGTGTGATTCTATTTCCATAAAATAATAGATGTATCTTTGTTTCTATGGAGAAAATACCCACAAGATTATCAACCAAACTGTTAATCATTTTATCCAGGAGGCCGAGGAAACAGGAAGAAGGCCACAAAAGGATTTCGGAGACATTTGCTTCCTGAGTTTTCATTTCTGTAATATAATATATACAATAAACTCATTGGGTTTTGTAACCAGGAAAAAATTAGGACACTGCTTGCTTGCTTTTAAAGACTAAGGGGATCTTCTAAAAATTTGGCTTTTTCTGGAAAACAACCAAAATTTTGGGATTCTGCCCAATCAGTGTGAGCCTTGGGTGCTTCCTATTAGCTACTTTGCAATTTCTCCTTAGAAATCTATAGATGTACCACCTGCCATTGCAATCACAGAGAATGTAGGTCAGGTAATTAGTAACCAGACCTTATTTGTTTTGGAAAACACTCGGCACACTCGGGGGAAAATAGGCCAGTTCCTATTTCTCGGGGCTGAATCCCAGAGCTTTTAAGAGGGAGGGACCTTGGAGGTCACTGAACACAAGCCTCCTCCCCCACCTTGTCATACTCTGAGGCCCAGAAACTAGGTCACCAGCCAGCAAGCAACAGATCTGGAATTCAAGGCAGGTCTGTGGGTCTCCCAAAGTCATGCTCTTGCCACTTGACTGACCCCTGATTAAACACTGAATAAGGTCCTTTCTGGGATTCCAACCTGGCCCCTGAGAGTTTGCAGGGCCTAGATGTATGATCGTGGCCAATTCACGCCCCACTTCACTTTGGGCTTGGACACCGAGGACCACGGGGAGTGATGAGAAGCATTTGTCACTCAAACCGTTAGCTCAGAGATGCCCGCATCACACATGGATCAAAAGTTTGAGGCAGCTGGGCTGTCCCCATTGCAAAGTCACAGCACCTGTGTTGAACAGTAGTCTCGATAATTTCTTAGGGAGTCTTTGGCTCCTTAAGTGTGGAGTTTTACAACCAAGCCATTCTCTTGACTGAACTGAATGTGGTATGACTTGTGGACCCCCCAGAATGGCTCTGGCCAGTGAGAACATAGATTCAGACAAGTGGGAGAAGTTTCCAGAGTGTTTACCTCACTCTCCAAGCATCAGGAGCTGGAAAATTCACATGCAAAAAAAGCCCAAGATACACCCAGAGGCTCAGAGTGGGGCATCTGTCCAGGGCTCACCACAGGCCTGGGATCTGTGCAGAAAGGCAGTCCAGCTGGTCACCAGTCTGGAGATGCTGCCCAGCACTTTGATACTCCTCCCAATCAGGCATCCAGCAGAGGACAGCAGGGACACAGAGCACTGGGGAGCAGCTCAGTGTTGCCTCTGTGGGACACTCCAAGGGGCCAGAATAAATAGGCTTTCATCATCTCTGAGCAAAGCCTGTCCCTAGGAAGTCACTAAGCTTTGTTTCCAGGGACTGAACAAAGACAAAATGGTAACGGCCAACATGCCATATAGATCCAGCCCCTGCACTGCTCTATACTCTTGAGAGCTGGAATCATGTGCTTTGTTCTAGAGGAACAAGATGAATAAGTGCTGGAGTATCTTTAAAGATTGTCTCCTTTCACAATCAAGGCTCCTATCTCCTCCAGAGCTGTCTAGAGTTTTGCTGTCATTGGTCCCACCTTGCAAGGACACAACAATGGGGGAAACAATCATCTCTTCTTTGTACCAGAGGACTGGTCCTTCCATTCCACCCAAGTGCACAGAGAAGGCCTTGGAAAAGGAGCTTCCTACCCCCACAAGTTTATAAGTCTGTATTCCATAAATAGGGAGACACCCCAGGTCTCCCACCTAGAATCTCATTTGCAATGGCAGATGTTGGAGTTGTGGGAGGATGTGAGACCAGATCTGAGGCTCCAGAAGGGCGGTTTTCCAATGGACGTATTTTGTTCCTTCTGAGCCTCTATTTGCAAAGGTCAAGGGGGCTATGGTGAAGCCATCTTTGTGCCACTGAAAGTTGATTTGCTGAAGGCCTGTTCTTTCTTGCCTTTTACTGTGGCTGATATCACAAGCTGGCTGCAAGGGAGGATGGAGGCCCACAGAATCAGAGAGCCTCTAAGCTGGGTCAGAACTCAGAGACCACCCAGGAGGGAAGAGTCACACCATCCAGGACTCTGTAAGCAAGACTGCAAAGGAGATGGATGATCTCATGGCAAATAAGACCCCAAAAGCTCTGGTGGCCTTCTCAGGAGATCAACTGCTTTTGCTGCACCAGATTTTTGGTTTCATTATCCAGAGGGTGCCAAAAAGCAAGAAAAAACAGGCAGTGCCCCGGGTCCCTGTCTACCACAGCACCCACTTTGCTTCCCAAGGCTTGAAGATTTCCCAGTCTGGGGAAGTGGGCTGTGGAAGGAGCTAAACTAGGGCAGGGCCCTGGGTAGGTGCAGAGAAGAGTGTGTGGAAGACAAGAGGGAGCCCATGGAAAAGTGCTCAGCTGGCTCACCTGGGACGCCACAACACTCGGGAAACAGTGTCCCCATGCTGATGAAGCTGCCTTCAGTTGAGGCATCTAGACTAGACCAAGGGTCGAGCACTCACCTCTTCATTCCTTTCTGTAGTCTGAACCTTCCAAGTGAACCCGCAACAGAGAACAGAGCCAACGTTCTTCGCGTGCTTGTGCGCATGTGCTTGTGCATGCATGCGCAGAGGGAGGGGCGCTAGGAAGCCTGCTCACCCCTCATCTCAGTGGAATGGAAGACACAGGCAGGAAGTGAGCGTTGTAGCGACAACGGTGATCAGCTAAGAAGGCAGATAGGAGGGGAGCTGCTTCGTTTGAAATGAGGGTGAGAGTCTCATGGCTCTGGCCACCTGGCCTCTGGCTTCCACTTCCCCCAAGGGCCTCTTAGCAGAAGAACTTCAGGGCTTCCAAAGCCCTGAGAATAGAAAAAGATCCCCGTTCATCAGCCCCCTCAGTGGCAGCTATAGGAAGAGCCCAGGAGGAACAGAGGACGATCTGCCCCATCACACGCCTGGCGAGGGCCGTGCTGGGTTCTGCACTGGCTCCCCCAGGCAGTTATGCCTTGACCACACCGCTCCTCCTCTTTTTTGAGACCTCTTGGAATCATGTCAACTTGCAGAAAGGCCTGCATTGCATCATGACTGGCCTAGACAGTTTGCAAGAGGGTACGGGATTAGGATGGCTGCTGCCTTTCCTGTCTCCCTGGTCCCCTTTGGGCTTCTGCTCGCTCTGCGCAGTGCCGGGAACCAAGCCTCTACATAGCACCGAGGAAGAACCGAGAGGATAGAGGGCTGACAGTGGGTGAAGCTGTAGTCTTTCTGGCATCTCTGAAAGGGCAATCCAAAGAGCAAAAGTGTGAGAGTGGTAAGTCTCTATGAAGCTCTTGACACTGTGACCCCTGGTTGGCACCAACTGTTAGTGCCTCTTCCGCCTCTTACCCTCCTCGATAACTCTCCTATTCCTCCCCCTAAGTCCTTATTCCGGCAGTTAATCCCCAAAGCACTAGAATGTCCACCACCCTCCTTCTAACTGAAATCTTTGTCCCAGTTCACTACATCTCTGGATCTTTCCTGATAGTCTCAGTCCCTAAAATTCTGCCCAAGGACTCCACAGCCAAAGCTCTCTATAGTCTGGCTCTGAACCCCATGCAGCTTAGTATGCCCTCTCTATTCCCCTGGAATGGGACAAAGAAAACACAGAGATGAGTGAGACACTGGCTGTGTACTTTTAAATCTCTCGTCTCTACCTGGTAGAGAGATGGGCTGTTTATGCACTAGTTCACATAATGTTCATGGCCACAGGCACTGTAGGAGACTCAGAGAGCTGCAGAATCCCAAGAAGGGAGTGATCATTTGGAAGTGGCTTGGGGAGGGTTAGGAGGGCGGAGGGAGGAAGCATGGACCCTTGGGTTGGGCCAAGCAGGTTCAAATCTTCCATTTCCTGTATGTGACTTTGTACTTGTTAACATCTCTGATCTCCGTTTCACCTATAAAGTAGGGATAATGACACCCAGCTCAACCTCACAGGGCTGTGGAGGTCTAGGGTGATTGTGTGTTTGGTGCTTGCCTCTTTGTGGATGCTCAGTGGGCATTATTTCTATTTCCATGGAGGAGGCAACAATGTAAACTCTCTGAGGGCTAGAGCATATCTAGGATGTGGTCTGTGGAGGCAGAAGACTTAGTAGAGTATATGCCACTCTGAACTTCGGCTTCCTTGCCTGTGCAATGGGCATAATAATAGGACCCAACTCAGAGGAATACTGGAGAACTAAATGGAACAAACCTGTAATTGGTGATCAGCACAGGGCCTGACATTTATTAGGCACTTAATAAATGTTGGCAACTGTCTCTGCCTTGAAGCTCATGCATGGCCGATTGGCAGGTGTCACTCGCTGGCCAATTCCAAATGATCTATATGGGGACACAGGGTAAGGATCTCACAGTCTCCACAGACAGGGCAGCCACAGTCACCAGGTCCTAGGGAGTCCTTTCATCAGGAGACCACTCCACCCAGTGTTGCAAAGACTTTGTGGACATTTCTATTTGCTCAATTGATTTCAACACCCAGCCATTGGGCCCACCTCCATCTCGTGCATTTCAACCTGTTTGTCTAAAACTATCTTTCCGACAGAATGTTTACAAGTTCAAGTAATCAATGGTATCATCAACAACAGTCCACCCACTCCTCAATTCAGTCTCTCTAAAGACAAGCTGGACTATGACCTTGCCTTTGAGCTGTTAACACCAATAATCTGTTATGCTTGATCCTCATAACAAAGTGTGAGGCTGATGGGCAATAGTAAATGACCCTTCAGTGACCACGCTAGGTCTTCTAAACAGGTGTTGCTTCAGGTCAGTGATCCAGAAGGGAAACTGTCTTGACACGTGGTATGCATGTCAAGCACACTGCTATGGGTTGATTTGGGAGTCGCTTGGTAGCTGATAGCTGCCCCTGAGGACCACCAGACTTCTATATAATCTAACTCAACTTTCTCACTGTAAATAGATCCAGCTATTTACAGAATCAAAGGGACAAAGCACAGATGAGGTACCACCTCCATGGGGCCTACATGTTATATGGATATTTAGTCAAATGCTAGTATCGGCTGGGTGCAGTGGCTCACGCCTATAATCCCAGCACTTTAGAGGCTGAAGCTGGAGGATTGCTTGAGGCCAGGAGTTCAAGACCATCCTAGGCAACATAGTGAGATCCTGATCCTATGAAAAGTAAACAAGAAAAAAATTAGCCAGGTGTAGTGGCACACACCTGTCGTCCCAGCTACTTGGGAGGCTGAGGCAGGAGGATTGCTGGAGCCCAGGAGTTGGAGGCTACAGTGAACCATGATCTTGCCACCACACTCCAGCCTGGGTGACAGAGTAAGACCCTGTCCATAAAAAAATAAAAGTACATTTTAAAAAATTCTAGTATCACACAGCTGGAAATAATCAACAGGAAAGAGCAGCTCTGTGGGAGGAAAAAAGGCAGAGAACCCCTGACAACCAGGAGGGAAATAAAGTTCTGGATGCTTGACGCTGAAGAGACAGTAACGCAAATGATTTGAAGCCGGAAATTGATTTTCTAACCAGCTGTAAATTTGAAAATCCCATATGTGGCACAACATTAAGCTTCTATTTTGGAAATCTTTTATCTTTTTCAGAGGCATCTCAGGAGCCCTTCCTTCCTCTTGGAAGGCAGCCAGTTCTCTGCAGAAATCACTTCATCAGCAGGAGTTGAGGCATATCGCATGCAACCGTATAATTGTGGAAATGTGGCTTAAAAAACATTCTCTCCTGGGTGTAGAAAGAAACATCTCAGAGCAGTGTTTCTGTAAGCACCAGCTGGGAAGCTTTGGATGCACTTTTTTCCTTTTTCCCCTTTGAAATGGCAGAATCCTGGCACCTGCATTTGAATGTCATGTCACATTCTTAGATTTCTTAAGAAAGTAAGGATTCCACTTCCAAGTTACTGGGATTTTCTGATCACCACCAGTGTTCATGGCACCAGTGGGCAGTCATAGTGTTCTCTTGGATGGTTGATTCCATTTTCTTTATTTCTTTTTCTTTTTTTTTGAGTTGGTGTCTCACTCTGTTGCCTAGGCTGGAGGGCAGTGGCATGCTCCCAGCCACTGCAGACTCAACCTGCTGGGCTCAGGCGATCCTTCCACCTCAGCCTTCCAACTAGCTGGAATTACAGGCATGCGCCACCACTCCTGGCTAGTGTTTTGATTTATTGTAGAGATGAGGTCTCGCCAAGTTGCCTAGGCTGGTCTCAAACCCACGGGTTCAGGCAATCCTCTCATCTCGACCTCCCAAAGTGGGTTGATTCCATTATCATGTATTATTTGTGCCAGTCACTACATCAGGAGTTGGAGATTGAGTATGAACAAGACAGTGACAGTTCCTCATCCACATAGCTCACACGCTTGCAGGGAAAGCAGATGTCAGACAGAAGTTGTCAGTATTGTGAGTATCACACAGGGCGAGGAAAGCACAGAGTGCACAGAGGTGAGGGGCTTTCTCCCTCAGCAGACTCTGGAAGGAGGAGTGGGAGGTGGCTAAGGAAAGGAGAGGGGAAAGAGGAGCTGGTGGGAGAAGGCATGACCTCACTCTGGCCACTAGAAAGGAATCTTACGTTTTTGAGCAACTGACACAAAATCAGCGTGGATGCAAGAGGCAGAGCGTGGGGTGAGAGCAGGGCTGGACACATGCAGAGCCGTGGGCGCACATTGAGGGTTTGGGCTCTTATCGGAAGGCTAAGGGGATACCGCTGATGCATTTTAAGCAGGGAAATGGTGTGATCACAGTATTGTTTTTGGAAGAATGCTCAGATTGTAAAGCATGGGCTGGAGAGGGCCAAGAATGTAAATGCTAAAATAAACGGACAGTATCTCAGAACTGAGTAACTGCAGTGACTTAGTGCTCTCCCAAAGCATAGGATTTAAGAAGAGAAGGTTTTTAATCCTTGAAATTATAATTGTGGTCCATGAGTGGAGGAACTTTCAGTTCTAAAGGTGATCAAGTATGTAGCCAGAAGAGCTTTTTTTCCCCTGTAACTACTGTCCTAATGGCAAAATACTTACGATTAAAAAAAAACTCTCATGTTTATTATTCCTTGAGAAGTCTGTTATATTGCCACAGAATGCCTAATAAAGCAAAATATAGCTGTTTCAAAGAGAAAAATAAAAGACCAGGCCAGGCATGGTGGCTTACGCCTATAATCCCAGCACTTTGACAGGCTGAGGTGAGAGGATTGCCTGAGCCTAGGAGCTTGAGACCAACCTGAGCAACACAGTGAGACCTCGTCTTTACAAAAAAAATACAAAAATTAGCTAGTATGGTAGCGCGCTTCTGTAGTCCCAGCTACTCAGGAGGCTGAGATGGAAGGATCACCTGAGCCCAGGAAGTCAGAAGAAAAAAAAAAGACCAGGAATGATGTCTGGGAGGCGGATAGAACAGTGGCAGAGCAATAGAGGACGTAAGATGCAGGGAACCCTGACTTGTGTTTAACAAAACACTGTTGGGTCTTTTCTTGGCAATATGAGGTCCTAGGGCATCTCCAGAGCCCTTCCTCTTGGAAGGCAACCAGTTCTCCAGTTCTATGCAGAAATCACTTTACCAGCAGGAGCTGAATCATGTCTCATGCAACTGTATAATTATGGAAATGTGGCTTTAAAAACTGTCTTTCTTCGGTGGATGCCCCAGAGGCAGAAGAGTTAGACTAAGGGAATTAGTTCCTGGATTAATGATGTAAGAAGAAGTTGAGGTTTCTGTAGATAATCTTAGAGAAAGGGAATGAGAAGGAACTGGGAGACATCACTGCAAGAGGAAGACAGGGACCCAGCAAGATGGCAAGAGGCCAGGATGCCTAGGAGAAGCAGCAGGGAGAAGTCTCAGGTGACAGGTAGGAGAAGAACATTTAAGAACCAGAATGTGTCTTTGTGCTACATATTGCTATAGTTTAATGAATTCTCTGCCCAAACCTCCCCCATTTCAGTTCCCCAGAATGCTCTGAGAGCCATGTTCAAGTTGTTTTTTTTTTTTTTTTAGTTAATGTCTCACTATTGTCACCCAGGCTAGAGTGCAGTGGCATGCTCACGGCCACAGCAGCCTTGACTTGCAAGGCTTAGGCGATCCTTCCACCTCAGCCTTCCAAGTAGCTGGAACTACAGATGCACACCACCACTTCCAGCTAGTTTTTGTGATTTATTGTAGAGACGAGGTTTCACCAAATTGCCCAGCCTGGTCTCGAACCCCCAGGCTCAAGCAATCCTCTCACCTCAGCCTCCCAAAGTGCCAGGATTACAGGCTGAGCCACTGCCAGAGTCCTGCTCCGGCAGAGTTCAGAGATTCCCAAAGGTGGAGACAGCGTCGGCAATTGTGAGAAAGAGGCTGGACTCCTGTCTAGCACAGAAGCCATTTATTGGGAATTACAACGGGTCTTTTATCCCAAAATTTTGCACAGTCTCACATGCCTTTCACGTGAACACAAAGCCAGATGTGTGAGGGGCATCCTCCACCCACCAGATGTTCTTTCAGGTATGAGGAAGAAAATCCCATAACAGATGTTAACTTTAATCCATGACTGCCTATCCTATAAACCCTTTTTATCCTATGCTTATTTATAATAATACCAAGTTAACCGATAACCTAGAAATCCCATAACAAACGCTAACCTTAATCTGTGACTGACCTATCCTATAAGCCTTTTTATCCTATGCTAATTTATACTAATACCAAGTTAACCGATAACCTAAAAATCCCATAACAAACGCTAACCTTAATCTGTGACTGACCTATCCTATAAACCTTTTTCATCCTATGCTGATTTATACTAATACCAAGTTAAATGATTCTATAGAAACTTAAATACTTACTTTACAACCTAAAGCAGCCCATCCCAGAATGTTTGGAATGTGGCCCAGTCCAAAGTTGACAGTGGGCTACCTGAAAGTAACCTAGCCACATTCTTTCAACAAAATGGCTGTCTAAACGTATATTTCTAAAACTATCTTCTACAATTTACACCTTACTCAACTTCAAAAAATCCTAAAATCACAACCCAGAAGCCTGTGACCAATATTAAGGTGCTCAGATGTGACCCGAGTTTGAACTATAAGTTGTGTGAAAGTCAAAACCGCAGTTTGTGGAAGAATGGGAACAATGAGCTTCTAAAGTTGGCTTGTGTTAGTCTCAGTCTCAGAGTTTTTATGTTTGAGCTTTCAGGAGCTTTTTCTGGTAGAAAGGGGGAGGAAATGGGGTCAATAGCTCCTGAACGCATCCTAGTGGTCTCTGGGTCAACGGTCCTTCCTGATTCCTAATGCTCAGTGAGCCTCCATGGCCAGCTCCCAACAAGCCACCGTAGGTTTGTTTGTTTTTTTTTTATTGTATTTATTTATTTGTTTGTTTGTTTATTGTAGAGATAAGTCTCACTGTGTTGCCCAGGCTGGTCTTGAACTCCTGGACTCAAGCGATCCTCCTGCCTCAGCCCCCCAAAGTGCCCAGCCGCAAGTAGTGGTGTGAGGAAATAAAGGAATATAGAATAGGATCCATCCTGAATGAGTACTTGCAGGAGAAAAACAAGTAACCTTGAGAAGCAGATGACGAGACTCTACAAAAACAGAAAATTAAAACAAGAGGTGACGTAAGTACTACCCAGAGAAAAGCACAGGACACCAGGGATTTCCACAGTGTGTGGGAAGGAGAATTGAGGCATTTGTAGTTAGATACTACAGGTCAGGGTGATTTCAGAAGGCAGGAAGACAGAGGACATCCAGGTGGCCAATGTCTAGGTTACACATGCTTTAATTCCTGTGACGCCATGAGTGCCTTAAAGGTTAAGGTCACCCATGTGTTATTCATTCAACACTCAGTGGAAGAAATACCTGTGGAGTATCAGATATCCTGGGTGCTAGGGAGGCAGAGGGAAATAAGACACAATCCCTCAAGGAACCCAGGGTTGAATAGAATGGGCAAATCTGTAGGAAGAAGTTCACCAAGAACCACAAAATCAGAGTTCTGTTAGAGTAGGATTGTGTATGGTCTGCATTTCTTCCCCTTTTCCTTGGGTGGAAACAACAACAGCATGAAGAAGAATGAGAAACAAAAATGCAAACTCTATGTATGTATGGTGTATCAACAGATTGATCTCAGATGATCAAAGTAGTAAAGATTTAGAAAAAGAAAATCGAGTAAGGACTGAAAAGAGCAAGCAGAGAAATCATGCTATAGAATAAGAAATTGACCAGGCGTGGTGACTTAAGCCTGTAATCCCAGCACTTTGGGAGGCCGAGGCAAGAGGATTGCCTGAACCCAGAGGTTCGAGACCAGCCCGGGCACCTTGGTGAGACCTCATGTCTACAAGATAGATATTTTTTAAAAATTAGCCGGGCATGGTAGCTCGCACCTATAGTTCTGGCTACTTGGAAGGCTGAAGTGGAAGGATCACCGGAACCATGCTGGTCGATGCTGGGGTGGCCGTGAGTGTGCCACTGCACTCCAGCTTGGGCAATGGAGTGAGACTCTGACTCAAAAAAAAAAAAAAAAAGAAAGAAAGAGAAATTGTTTTTGAAAAGCAGAAGAGTATAACTAATACAATTATTCATTGAACCATATTTGCAGGAAGCAATTGGTATCTGAAGCAGTGGAGGAAGAATCTTAGTAACGAGCATGGGGAAATGGAGAAGGAACCATAGTTAACTGTCTCCATTGACTGGGAAGATGCAAAGGCTAAGTGATTGAACTCATAACTTGGCTCATAAGAGCTAAATCTGTATTTGAGTATTGAAAGGGACACTTATAACCCACCACCCTCCTTTCACTGTGTGATCCAGGAAAAACCAACCCAAGAAAACCAACATTGGCATGTATCCTAGTAAATTAACTGGATCTGAAAGGTAAAGCAAAAGTTCCATATGGACTTTGCATCAACTTGGATGGATTTAGAGTCTATCATACTGAGTGATTTATCACAGAAACAAAGAATTGAGTACCACATGTTCTCACTCATAAGCGGACCCTGAACATTTACCATAATACTATAAGAAAGGGATTCACAGTAGCGGGATACTGCAAGGGGAGGGGGGAGGTGGGATACAACATCAATAAGGGTACCTGATCTGAAACTAGGCAAAGTGGGGACCAAAGGGAGGCCCAAACTTTACCTGGATGATGCCCACTTGTATACCTAATCCTGAACTGTACCCCACATCTTTAAAAAAATAAAATTAGGAAAAAAAAGTTATTTGGGCAACCAGAACAAAAATAATCACTTATAAAAGAACAATAGGGCAACTGCATTCTGAGGGAGAGGAAGGGGAAGGGAAGGGAACGCAAGGAAGGAAGGATTCTATTTCCTTATTCCCAACCAAAGTATTTTTCAATTAAAAAGTTAATAGACAAATGGTTTTGAACATCTAAGAACTTAGGAAATACTGTTCTCATGAGCCTCCTTGAGAAACCTACTAGAGGACCAACTTATGTGAGCCACATAAGCAGAAAAACTGTCTAAAAGGACTTCAAGTACAGATTCTGTGTAACCGTGGTCTATGATGAAAACAAATGCGGGGATTAAGGTGACAGGAAGGAGGGCAAATGCTATATGTTCTAAGAATGTAGAAATGGCATAACTAACCAAAGGAGAAAAACGGGAAAGGAGACGTCGTTCTTTAACACATGTGATGCCAAGGGATAGCATTAAAAGCTGACAAGTCACATAAAAGAGAGAGGTGAAGTGCATTTAACAGCACAAAGACTACAAACAAATAGTATTGCTGGGCACAGTGGCTCATGCCTGTAACCCCAGCACTTTAGGAGGCCAAAGCGAGAGGATTCCCTGAGCCCAGGGGTTTGAGACCAGCCTGGATAACTTGGCAAGACCTCCCTCTACAATAAATCAAAAAATCATCTGGGCATGGTGGTGCATGCCTGTTATTCCAGCTACTTGGGAGCCTGAGGTGGAAGGATAATCACAGCCTAGCAGGTCGAGGCTGTGGTGGCTGTGAACGTGATACTGGACTCCAACCCGGGTGACACAGTGAGGCTCCAACTCAAATAAATTAATAAACAAATAAATGAATAACATTTAAAACAAGTAAATAAATATTGACTAAAATTAGGTGATGAGAATGAGTAGTTTATAAAGAAAAAGAAATATGTTAATTTTATTATTGCTCATATTTGTAAATGAATAGGAATGCTATCATGGAGGATTAAGGATTAAGAATAGAAGAACACTTCTACACTGTTGGTGGGAGTATAAACTTGTGCCACCTCTGTGGAAAGCAGTGTGGTGATTCCTAAAAGCTCTAAATATCAACCTCCCATATGACCCCACTATCCCTCTACTGGAATATACCCTGAAGAACTCAAATCACTCTATAAAAAAGATAGCTGCACACGTATGTTTATCGCAGCATTGTTCACAATAGCAAGAACCTGGAACCAACAATGCTGTCCATCAAAAGAGGACTGGATTAAAAAAATGTGGCAACCTGGATGAAACTAGAGTGAATAATACTGAGTGATCTCTCACAGAAACAAAGGTCTGAGTATCAAATGTTCTCACTCATATAGTGAACCTTGAACATCTATCATAATACTATAGGAAAAGGATTGACAGTGGTAGGAAATTATGGGGGGGAGGGGAAGAGAGGTGGGATTAACAGCAGTCAATATCTGTCTGGGGACAGGGAGACATCCCTTATCCACAAAGGTGCCTGAGCGATGCATATTTGTATATCTAACCCTTAATTGTACCCCACAATTTTAAAATTAAAAATATGATTAAAAAAAGAATAGAAGATTAAAATGGAAGATTAAGAATATTAAACTGGCAGGGCTCAGTGGCTCAGTCTGCAATCCCAGCAATTTGGGAGGCCGAGGCGAGTGAATTGCCTGAGTCCGCGGGTTCAAGACCCGCCCGGGCAACTTGGTAAGACCTCGTCTCTACAATAAATCAAAAATTAGCCGGGCATGGTAGCACGTGCCCATAGTTCCAGCTACTTGGAAGGCTAAAGAGGAAGGATCGCCAGAGCCCAGCAGGTTGAGGCTGCGGTGACCGGGAGCGTGCCACTGCACTCCAGTCTGGGTGACAGAGTGAGACTACAACTCAAAAAAAAAAAAAAGAATATAAACTAAGTTATAGCAATAATGGTAAACCATACTTCCGAAATAAACCATAATAAATGTGAAGAAACACACACTTACATTTTATTGATGGAATTTTTAAAATTCCCATTTTGTAACTCTTAATTATAAGACGGATCTATGCAATATTGATCAGTGGTGAATGTTCCTGAGGAACTTTAAATGGAGAGATCACATTGGCAATATCTAAACCCATTGATCAATCGCCAGATATGATGTGATTTCTGATGTAATTCAGTTCTATCTTTGAAGTATTTTTGCAAAACAAATGTTAATCAAGAATCTGGATCAAATGGACCAGTTTTCAGGAAATGCAGAAGACAGTGAAATAAATTAAACAGCACTACAGGAAAGCAGTCAGCCAAATACAGAAAGGTAGAGAAGATTTTGTAGGAAAAATGACTCATGGAAAAAGATCAGAGATGAAGAAGATGCTCTATAGATTAGACAAAAATAGGGTATAAAAGATTTAAAGACCTATTATTTGTGTACTTGGTTTTGATTCTGATTTGAAAAACAACTATGAAAAGTAATTGAACTTTACAGCAGTGGTGATCTCTCCATGAGAACATGTCTCTTGAAAGAGATCACCTTCATCCCTCTGCAGAAGAGAAGAGGAAACACAAGAAGCACCTGGTGCAAAGCCTCAGTTTCTTCATCACAGATGTGAAATGCACAGGCTGCTATTCAGCCACCTCGGTCTTTATGCACACATGGTGGTTTTGTGCGTTGACTGCTCCATCATTCTTGGCCAGGCAGCAGAAGGAAAAGCAAGGCTTACATAAGGATGCTCTCAGACAAAAGCAGCACTAAAAGTACCCTGGATCAAAATGGATGGGAAATATTGTTCTCATGAGCCCCATAAACACAATTTGGATACCAAAAAAGAAAAAATATTTGAGACAGGGAAATTTGAATATGGATTAGATAGAAGTAGCATTTAGGAATTATTAATTATGTATATGTGAGAACGACATAGGATGGGGTTTTTTTTCAGTTCTTTTCTGTTATAGACGTATATTGACATATTTATAGGTGAAAGAATATGTCACCTAGTATTTAGCAATAAAGTGTCCAGAGAAAGCCTACCTCACACACACATACACACACACACAACCCCACGACCAGATCACTTCCCAGGAGTAGTCTACCAACACATTAATTTAATGTAACAGATAATTACAATGCTATTTAAAATGTTCCAGAGTACTTAGAGTGGATTCACTCATTTAATTCTCATGACACCCCTCTGAGGCAGGGATCATCCCCACTTTACATATGAGGCCACTGGGTCACAG
This sequence comes from Cephalopachus bancanus, assembly GCA_027257055.1. Taxonomy (NCBI): domain Eukaryota; kingdom Metazoa; phylum Chordata; class Mammalia; order Primates; family Tarsiidae; genus Cephalopachus; species Cephalopachus bancanus. The sequence continues at coordinate 1,663,419 of JAPVLO010000446.1, read as the reverse complement.
AGACTCAGTGAAGAATCTGACCCAAGGTCACAAAGTTGGAGGTGGTGGAGACAACTTTTTTTTTTTGAGTTGGAGTCTCACTCTATCACCCAGGCTGGAGTGCAGTGGCATACTCACGGCCACCCAGCGACGACCTGCTAGGTGCCAGCGATCCTTCTGCCTCAGCCTTCCAAGTAGCTGGAACTACAGGGGCACGCTACCATGCCCAGCTAATTTTTGAGTTATTGGAGAGACGAGGTCTCTCCAAGTTGTCCGGGATAGTCTCGAACCTGTGGGTTCAAGCAGTCCACTCGCTTCAGCCTCCCAAAGTGTTGGGATTACAGGCTGAGCCACCAAGCCCGGCCAGTGGGGACATTTAAAACCAGGAGATTCAAGCCCATAGCGAGTGTCCCTCCCTAAGGCTGCCACATGTGATCCTTGTGAATAACACCTCTGGAGTTGTGCAGAACACAGCACAGTCTTCGGGAATGTACGTATGAGACTTCGTTAGCTACGAGGCAATTCAGTCTTTCATAAATGGATAAATGTACGATAAAGGAATGAATGAATTTTCTTCATGTAGTCTTACTAGTTACACCCTTAGCAGATGGGCTCCCTAAATCCTGCCTTGTTCTCAAGAAGGCTGAATGCAAAGGTCTCCATGCCGGGATTGCACTGATTGAGTTCCAGCAACCTCTTTGCTAACTCAGCTTTACTGGTTGGGAACAAATCAATTGTCAAATTGTCTGATAGGAAATGAAGTGATGTTGGCCTGGTTCCTTATGGCTACTCTGACTTCCTCTAACTGAGAGGGACAACAGTCAGCCCCCTGTCAGAAACTCTGGCCCGAGATCAAGGGAAAAGCCACCAATACAGCAGGATACAGAAGGATCCAGAGGCCCATCTGCCCAAAATTACATTCCTCCTTGGAACGCTTCTGCATATGAAGCTCCTTCCGTTGGGGAAGTTACCTGGATTAAGGAACAGTTAAAATGTGAATCTGTAAACTGAGGGTAAATTACCAAATTAACTCTGGATAACACTTTTCATATGAGCACAGATTCCTTCATCAATGAGCTAAAAGAAAGACCAAAAGGAATGGGATCCAGATGGGAGTGTTGAGAGGAAAGAGAAATCATGGAAAGCCATGAATGTGGAGCTATCTGTTGAGAAATATCTGCCTCTGTCTGGTGCCATTTTGGAGGAAAGGATGGCCCAGGAAGATGGGGCCAGGTAGCATGTGGGCATTGGGTGACCAGCAGAGGAGGATCTGGGAGACCAGGTAAGCTGTAAAAGAGAAGACCGAAAGAGGCTGTGATTCTTCAGGGAGTTCGTCTCCATTTCATATGGTCCCTGGAAAGGCTGTCAATCACAGTGTCTAATCCCACCTCTCAGTGAAAGAGCATGTGATCTAGGCTAACCAATTAGACCCTTCCTTGAGATTGATACATGGATGGTGAGAGATAGAGGTCTGTCATCAATACTTTTTAAATACAATTATAAATTTAAGTTTTTAAAAATTCAAGCCTATAAAAAAGTAGCAAGAATGAACTTAGTATGCCCTTCACCTAGATTAACACTTGGCTACATTTGTTTTCTTTTTCTCCTTCTCTCTCCTTCCTTCTCTGTGCATATTAAATTAGATTATATGATGTGACATAATGTTGTTTTTATTGAACTATTTGAGGGCAAGTTGCAGAGATCATCCTTAAATACTTTGCATTTATCTCTTAAGAACAAAGATAAAATATTTTACGTAACCACAACACAGAGTTCAAATTCAGGAAATTTAGCATTGAAACAATACTTTTACCTAATACACAGTATATTTTCAAGTTTTACCAATTGTCTTAATTATGTCCTTTATAACAATTGCTTTATCATTCAAGATCTAATCCAGGATACAGGATGATGCATTGCATTTAATTTTCATTTCTCTTTAGTCTCATTTAATTTGAAGAGTTCCTTCCTATGTCTTTCATGACACTGATATTTAAAAAATATATAGGCCAGTTGCTTTGTAAAATGTTCCTTGATTTAGGTTTTTTTGATACTTCCTCATGATTGGGTCCAGTTTAAACACTTTTGGCAGGAGTACCAGCAACTTTCTTGACAGTCATGAAGGGAGAACCAAAGAAATGAAGGCATTGAGAGACAAGACTAACAGGTAGAGAAAGAGAATCAACCCTGATAAGCCCCTTGATCTAGTTACATAAAGCAATAATTTCCTCTCGAATTCATTCGAATTGGGTTTTTGGCTCACTCACATCTCGGCCAATAGTCTTAGACCACACAGTATCCTTCAAAAAGCTCCAAATCAAGCCTGACCAGAAGGACTTATACCAGGCATCCCACATGAAATGGACCATCTTCCCTAGTAGCAAGGCAGAGACCACACAGCAGTGACTGCTTTCACTCTATTCCCACCTGGAAAGCCTTGCCTCTACAGAAAGCCCATAACCTGCTGAGGCCTGTCCAGTGACACAAACAGGAATCTGACTTACATGCATTTTCAAGAATACAGTCCTTTTCTTCTCTCTGCTTTTATCCCTTCTCTAGGCCTTCCCCTTGAGGATCTCCCTTGTCCTCTCCTTTGTTCACTGAGTCACCAGATATCCCGTCTCCAGTTACCTTTTACCTGATAGTGCCTATCTACTATCTCATTCTAATTAGTACAGTTGTATAGAGGCTTCAGCCTCTAAAAGATGAGAGCTTGAGTGGGTGCGGCCGGCTCTCCTCTGGGGGCAGTAGGCCAATCCATCCTCTTGCTTCGCCCCAATGGATCCTGTTCTTGCCTGGGTGTTGTACGTGACCATCAGAGCTGACCATTTCTTCCTGTTCCCATTTTATCAGTTCTAATGTGCTATGTTTACCCTTTCTGTACCTACATGTGGACAGGTTGCTAGGACTGACATAACAAAATACCACAAGCTGGTATCTTAAGTGACAGAAGTGTATTTTCTTACAGTTCTGGAGGTGAGAAGTCCAAGATCAAGGTGTCAGCAGGTTTGGTTTTTCCTGAAGCTTCTTTCCTTGGCTAGTAGATGGCTTCCTTCCTGCTGTGTCCTCACATGGTCTTTCCTCTGTGCATGGACATGTATGGGGTCTCAGCTTCCTCTTCTTGTAAAGACACCAGTCAGATTGGATTAAGGCCCCATCCTAAGAGTTTCACGTTAATTTAACCTATTTAAAGGCCCTATCTCCAAATACAGTCACATTCTGAGGTACTGGGGGTTAGGCTTCAACATATCAATTTTGAGGGGACACAATTCAGCCCATAACAAAGAGGGATACATCGTATTTTATCAGGCAGAAGTGCATTTGACCTGCATTCAACTTAACTCAACTAAAAAGTATTTAAGCAATAAAGACATTTAATTATCTTCCATAACCAAAAAATTGTGGAACTATTTTGTTCCCAGAATAGTGTATTGACTTAAGGATATATCAAAGACCTAGTTTATTTTTACCTTTCCATATGCTACCTTTTATATTTTGGGGTTTTGTCCTTGCACTTGTCACAGGATGGTTGCCACAGTTCCACATAGTGTCATAACACTCTCCCCCTGAAAGTTATTGGCCAGGATTGAGTCATGTGGTCATTCATAACTGCAAGGGAGGCTGTGGAAACAAGTATAAGATAAATAATTGATCGTATGCAGAAAAGAGTTCACATCACAGGCCTGAGATGTGCTATCCTTAGGAAGGCCTATACATGCCATGGAAATTGAAGAATGGAGTGGTCAGTGCTTACAAGGTTGGCCCTTAGTTAGCATCTGGGAACTAGGATTTTTGGAGGGGTTCCCCATCCTCAGAATTGATAAGAGTGGTTCACTGTGCTGAAACTTTGTATACAGGCCATATGGTATATGCTGAATACCTGCTTTAATTCTGGAAGTCTGAAATGTACCTACCAACATTCTAGACTATGACCAGCCCCCAATAAAAACTCTGAACACTAAGTCTCTAGTGATCTTCACTGAGAGATTACATTTCACATGTATTGTCTCAACTCTTTGGAGGAAACAAGCATGTCCTGTGTGACTCTACTGGGAGAGAAGTTTTAGAATCTTGTGTCTGTCTTCCTCTAGGCTTTGTTCCATGTACATTTTCCTTTTGCTGATTTTGCTGTGTATATATCCTTTCATTGTAAGAACTCTTAGCTGTGAGTTTGACTATATGCTGAGTCTGTGAGTCTTCCTAGCAAATCACTGGACATGGCATGGTCTTGGGGACCCTGACACAGATAACTACCTTGGTCTTAGACCAGGTATGATTCATCTCCTGGAGGCTGGCCACCTTGGGGTTCCATCAGTGGAGAGGCTATGGGGAATGACAACAGTGTCTGCCCGACAAATTTGTATTTCATTGCCAGATATACTTCCCAGAAGAATAAGAACACCTAAAGACATCTGTAGGGCTTCTGTCACTTGCAGGTAAACTCTCTGATTCAGTGGGTCAGAGATTCTTGATTCATTGTGATAAAGATACTTATCACAATTGAATCGAAATCTAAATTGTAAGGATGCTTACTTATAATCTCATTCAAATTCACTCGACCTCTTATTCTACAGTAAGAGAGACCACAATGCCATGGAGAGGAGGTATGAAGAAAATGCCAAATGCCAGTGGCAGGATGACATGCATATTGCCCCCTGTGGTTATGCTTGCGCTTTGAAGAAGGGTGAGTGCTCCTGCACTACAAATACTGTGGCTTAATGGATTGCCTTGAGAAGAGAAAGCCCCTGGTTCCCGAAGTTGGTCAGTAATTCAGTGATTGATTCTTAAATCAGAAAATCTGATTCCACTCAGATGTTTCCCCATTCTGAATAACAACTTGGCTCTGGCCATGTTGAAAAGGAAAATATAAATGGCTCCAGGCAACTAAACACCCAAGTATTTGCCAGAGTGTTGGCAAAACACAGCATGTCTACACATGTAAAATAGCCCCAGAGAATGACATTTGGCTCAAGAAGACCTTGGAGGAAGATCCTGGCCTATCCAAGCACTTTCCCTGCCCCAAATCTCTCTGGCTACAATTTTCCCATTCTAATCAATCCATAATCACAGTTCTAGGTTCTTGGACTGAGACAGAGACAGAAGAAGGTGAAAGACATGGCCTATGTGCTTACAAAGCCTGCTTAAAGCTGGGTCAAAAACAATAAGAAGCAAAACTGTGGGTCCCCTGAACTATACATGCAGTGGAAATCGAAGAAAGGAGTGGTCAGTGAGGGCTGAAGTGACCAGGAAGGCTTCCTGGGGACAAGACCTGAATTCAGTCTTGAGAGATGAGTGGGTTTGAAACTAATGTGGAAGAGGTGGGTGCTGAACTGCACAGCAAAGCAAGGCACAGACGCAGAGAGGAAGTCGGGAAGTTCAGGGCTCACTGAGGAGACTGGCTGTGGGCCTCAGGGGAGGAGAAGGAGGAGTGAGCTTCAGGGGAAAGAGAAAGGATGAGGCCAAGGAGGCAGGATCTGAAAACAGATGGAGGGCAGAGTGAGGAGTCTGAATCCGATAAGGTCAGCCATCTTGATGCAGGGGTGTGGCCATGGTCCAGCTAAGGGGTACAGGGGAAATGGAGACAAGGAGAATCACTCAGAGTCACTCATTGCCTCTGAAACAGGTCTGGATTGCCAAGGGGCTGAAGGGGACAGAGTCAGCAAGAACAAAGAAGATGGGCAGATTGGTGAAAATGGGCATAGGTGAAGACATAGCTCCAAGAGTAAGCACAGAGGACAGACACGGGCCAAGAGGCTGGCTCCAGGACCTTCTGCCCAAGAGACCAGAATTTCCCCATGCAGACGCTCCTCATCCCCACTAAGCCTCACACTGACACCCCAGACGGCTAGGAAATGGCTTGGCAAGGCCCCTCCTTGCTTTCTGGAAAGAGCTATGAGGAAGGTCTGCTTCTCCTCCCTCTCTTTTTCTTTCCTTCCTTCCTGTCCCATCCCCCTTCTTTTTCTTTCTCTCCTTCTACCTTCCTCATCCCCTCCTCCTCTTCTTCCAGCTTTCTAGATTCTTTGGAAAAGCGATCATAGTTCCCTCCCACTGTGCCCCCAATTCTTGGAGGACAGATCCCTGCTCTTGCTGGGCTCCAGCCACAGCAGGAAGATTCCAAACCATTCTGCCTGCTGCTCCCACCAGCCTGGCTCCAGGAACCTGTCCAAAGCAGAGGGTCTGGGACACATAGGTACCCCTCTTGCTCTCAAGTAGCTTGGGGGGAGAGAGGACAAAGTGGCACATAGGGCAGGAAGAACACCCGCTCACTAGAATAACTGTCTTCTATTGCAAAGGGAGCATGTGTGTTCAGGCCCATGGCCAAGTACAGACAGAACAGCCCTGTTGTGTGTCCTCAAGGGGGCAGGGCTGGCCCTTCTTACACGTGCGTGTATGCTGCACACACAGTAACCCACCAGACATTGGGAAGAAGTCATGCTAGCCCCACAGTTGGTAGGAATAGACTCTCGCAACTGTAGATGGGAATTTGAAAGCCCAGGTCAGCAGGGAAATCAGCCTTAACCACTCCAATGAGCCATTGTCAAATCATTAATAAAGATTGGTGCCTGGGAAATCCAGATCTCAGGGATAATATCAGAGATAGAGGGAGAAGGAGGGAAGGGGCGAGGGAGGGAGGGAGGCAAGGAAGGGGGGAAGAAAGAGGAGGAGAGAGAGGAAGGGAAGAAAGGAAGGAGAGAGAGAAAAAGAGAGAACCCGTGAGCGTGCACTGGTTTTGTCCTGTAGAAGGCACGTACCCTCCATAGCCTGAGATTGCTAAGGCCTCTCTCCTTTGTGCAGTAGGCCTCTCTCCTTTGTGCAGTAGGCCTCTCTCCTTTGTGCAGTGGGCCTCCCAGAAGAGCCATTTTCTACCACACACAGCGCTTTGCACATTGAAGGTGCACCACACACTGTGCAAGGGGCTGTGGATTTTCCTGGAGAAGCCTCTAAACCACCAGTGGTCTTGGCTGCAAAGCGGCAGCCTCTCCCATTTGTAATTTATCCAAGCCCGTTTTGGTTAAGCCAGGAGCCCTGGAACAGCCCACAACGGCAACCCAGGTGATGTTTATGTCAAAACCTTCAAGTGGGTGCACACTCTTGAGGTTTCCTTCCAAAGTGAGAAGGTTTGTGGATGTGACCAGGATCCAGCATTTGCACCAAAAGTCCTGCTTTCCCTTGAGACTCCATCCTCTGTGCACACACATGTGCAACACACTCCCAGAAACGCAGACACACATGCATATGTGTACACACATCAACACAGTCACATGTAATTACACATTTTCTCCTTTGCTATTTTCTTAAATTTTTAAGTTCATTACAAAGGTGGCAGACTCTCTGCAAAAGGCCAGATAGTACAGAGAGACTTGCAAGTAATCATCTTGCCGGGCTTGGTGGCTCAGCCTGTAATCCCAGCACTTTGGGAAGCCAAAGCGAGTGGATTGCTGAGCCCGTGGGTTCAAGACCAGCCCAAGCAACTTAGCGATACTTCGTCCCTACAATAAATCAAAAAATGAGCAGAGTTGGTGGTGTGCACCTGTAGTTCTGGCTCCTTGGAAGGCTGAGGTGGAGGGATCGCCAGAACCCAGCAGGTTGACACTGGGGTAGCCATGAGCGTGCTCCTGCACTCCAGCCTGGGCGACAGAGTGAGACTCCAACTCAAAAAAAAAAAAAGAAAGAAAAGAAAGTAATTATCTCAATCCCTTGATGTGATCAGCATTAGAATTTTGGGGCATATCCTTCTGTAGTTTTCTCTGTGTTGATGCAAACATATACATCTATACTTTTTGAGACCTAAAAATAGGGTTATTACTAAGCTCGTTTTTCAGCAACTTGCATCTTTATATTTCGGGCATTCTTTCAACTTAATGCATATGGATCTAATTCTAATGGCTGCACACACACACTTAATCCACATCTATTTGTGCTAGTATAGACATGTTGGATACGTACAGACACGCCCCTCTCCATCCCACATCACCCTACCCCTGAGGCTCTTTATACTGGCACCACCCCCACCTCTGGCTCCAGCCAGCCAGCCAAACATGAGATTCCTGCTGTGTGGTCACCCCTCTAGTCCACCTTCCAGACCTCATCAGCTTGACTTCCATAGATGGGTAAAGGCCATCCAATAGGCCCAGGCTATGCTTCTCAGCAGGGTGCTCTTGTAATCTCTCCACCCCTACTCAAACTTTCATGGGGATAAAAACTACAGCCTGGGAACACAGATCCGGCTCAAGGCCAGGCAGAAACATCTGAAGGCTGCTGTGGTAATGGAGAGGAGGCAGAAGATTGGTCATCCCAGTAAGAAGCAAGGGGTATCCTAGAACAGCAGCAGACCGCCAAGCTGAGGCATCAGTGACCTGGGTTCCAGCACCACTCTGATAGTAACTCGCTGTGTGATCTCAGGCAATCCTGTACCCTCTCTGGGCCTCGTTTCCTCTTCCAAAAGATGAGGATGTTAGCCTGGATGTGCCTAACACCCTTCCAGCACAAACATTGTGTTTGAGCAGTGAGTCCTGCTTTTCTCTTAGTGCTAGGGGGCCCATCTCACAATAATGCTCCCCTGAGGCTCTGCCTCCTGCACCCCCTGAGAGCGAAGGCCACTGGGAAGGAGCGAATGAGGCAAGGTACAAGCTGAGCCTGAACAGAGAGACAGGCTGGGAGGCTGCCCTGGACCTGGAAAGCCTCACCACCTCCTTCCAAGGCATGACCTTGCTGAGCTTTGTAACCATGCTGCACAGTGAATACACCTAGGACACCAAGCACTTTCTCTTCTTAATTTTAAAAAAAGAAAGAAAAAAAAAAAAAATATATATATATATATAATCAAGCTTTAAGCACTTTCTGTCTTGCTAAGTGAGTACGTGTCTGCTCTTCCCTGTTGAACTTGGCCCCTTCAATGCAGCATCCACTATTTACTCATGTCTCTATCCCAGGCTCTAGACAATACCTGTACTAAGTGTCCAACAAATATTTCTGTCTCTCTAATTGTCTGATTACAAATATAATAGTCATTCACGTTGTTAAAAAAAAAAAATTAAGCAGAGCATGGTGGCTCACGCCTGTAATCCCAACACTTTAGGAGGCAGAGGTAAGAGGATTGCCTGAGTTCAAGTGTTCAAGACCAGCCTGGGTAACTTGGTGAGACCTCATCTCTACAATAAATTTTTTAAAAAAGAAAGAAATTAGCCTGGCATGGTGGTGCATACCTGTGGTTCCAGCTACTTGAAAAGCTGAGGCAGAAGGATCACCTGAGCCCAGCAGGTCGAGGGTGCAGTGGCTACGAAGGTGCCACTGCACTACAAGCCTGGGCGACAGAGTGAGACCCCTACTCAAAAAAAAAAAAAAAAATTCAACTATAGATAAGTGATTAAACATAATCAGTGGAAAGTTTTCCAAAATTCTATTCCACACCCTCCCCATAAATAATCATTCTTAACAATTAGGTGACTTTCACTTCTATAAAGGGGGACCCAAAAAAATTGTATTATTTTTTGCAGGGTGGATCCCTTGTAGGACAGGCTTCCCCTGCTAGGTAGGCAAAAGGATAGAGCCCCAAATGGAATTTCTCTGATCTCCTTAAACCAGACAATAATCCTTTCCTAGAACCCTTGGCAAGTCACAAGACATTGAGATTAACATCTTTGTCCTAAGAATTTGTCTTTCAGGCTGGGCGTGGTGGCTCACGCCTATAATTCCAGTACTTTGGGAGGCTGAAGTGAGAGGATTGCCCAAGCCTATGGGTTCGAGATCAGCCTGGACAACTTGGCAAGACCTCATTGCTACAATAAATCAAAAAATTAGCCGGGCCTGGTGGCACATGCCTGTATTTCCAATTACTTGGAAGGCTGAGGTGGTAGAATCACCTGAGCCTAGCAGGCCGAGGCTGCAGTGACCTTGAGCGTGCCACTGCACTCCAGCCTAGGTGACAGAGTGAGATTTCAATTCAGAAAAAAAAATTGTCTTTCAGCTATGGACCTGTCCCTCCCCATCCAGCCATCAGGGAGGCGACAGACAGACCCCATCACCTTGGCAACAGTCATGTGACTGAACCATCCATCTGCTTACCTGGCCCCTTCATGATGATGTTAAACAGACCACCACCCAATCGCCTTAATGACCTGCCCCCATCAAAGGGAAGGAGTAGAAGAGGTTCAACCTCAAACAACAGGGGCCATTGCTTTTGTAAAGCTGTGTTTTTACCTAAGCTTTGGCCCTCCTCTCTTTCTCTCTCTCTCTCTCTCTCTCTCTCTCTGCAATTTACTTTCTAAACAAACTACATTTTCCAATCTAATTTCTGTGCAATTTTTTGCATCTCTTGAGTGACACTGGTTCACAAGACACCCCTCCTCCCCTTACATCTGACCTAATAGTAAATGTTCTAGGAATCCATGGCATCAGTGTACCAGCTAGCATTGTTGAGAGAGGCTGTGTTTGCCTTCAGTGAATTTTGTTTTTTGTTTTTTGGAGATTCTTTCAACACATTTGCCCATTTCATGATGGGTGATTTATGAACACCCCTGCCCACACCACCCTGAGTGTTCAGCCATTTTTGACCAAAATTTGCCATGACCCCCCTGGGCCCCACCCTCCCTATTCACCCAGTCTCACCCCAAGCAACATTTTTTTGTCTCCCCGGATGAAAAAAGTCCTCAAAGGGAACCATTTTTGCTGATGTGGAAGAGGTGAAACAAAAAACAGCAGAAGCACTAAAAAGCACCAGAATTGACGAGTTCAAAAACTGTTTTGAGCAGTGGAAAAAGCATCTTGAGAGGTGTATTGCATCAAATGGAGAGTACTTGAAGGTGACTGACGTTTAAACATGTGAGAATAAATACAGTTTTTTATAAATAAATTCTGGGGGTTTTTGGGTCCCCCCCCCATACTAGTGTTTCTCAACCTTGCACTGCTGTCGTTTTGGGTCAGGTAACTCTGTGCTGTAGGATGACTGACAGCACAGGTGGCCTCTGCCCATCAGATGCCAGTAGCATTTCCCCCAGCTGTGGCAGCCAAAAGTATCCTCAGACATTGATAAATGTCCCAGGGGACAAAATTATACCTCTGACACCCTCATCTCCTACCCCTGTTGAGGACCACTGATCTATACACATACACAGGGTGTAAGTGGTGAAGTTGAAAACAAGTAAGGCAGGGCGCTGTTGCTCACACCTTTAATCCCAGCACTTTGGGAGGTAGAGGCAAGAAGATTGCCTGAGCCCACAGGTATGAGACCAGTCTGGGCACCCTGATGAGACCTCTTCTCTACAATACAATAAGAAATTAGCTGGGCATGGTGGTGCATGCCTGTAGTTCCAGCTACTTGGAAGACTAAGGATCTCCTGAGCCCAGCAGGTCAAGGCTGTGGTGGCCGTGAGCGTGCCACTGCACTCCAGCCTGGGTAACAGAGTGAGACTCCAACTCAAAAAAAAAAAGAAAGAAAAGAAAAGAAGTAAACAAGAGCAAGAGAGAAGAGACAGTAATATAGACATAGGTATGGATAACTATATATAATTGCTTGAATATAAATTAAGATTCCTGTTTTCTGATTTCTATGCTTGTGTAAGCCTTATCCATTTATTCATTCTTTATTTCATGAACCAAATATTGATTGAGTACCTACAATGTGCTAGGAACTGTGCTCATAGAGGTATTTTAAATACACAAATTACAGCTAAATAACTACTTGCCAGGTATTTTCAGCCCCCCAAAATGGAGCAAAGGAGTGAGACTAAATCCCCAGATTCTGATGTTAGACCTCAGTCTCCTACCAGTGCATCACTCCATCTTGAACTAGCACCCACACACTTCCACCTGCCATATGGTCTGCCATATTGGACCAGGAAGAGAGAAAGAGAAAGAAAAGAGGAGAGAAAGGGAAAAGGTGTTGCCTGTTGCCTCTGGCCTTCCTTGGAATGGACAGCTAGAGTAAACACTATCCAGAAAGAATTTGGTTCCTTTCAAACCGAGCTTACCAGCCCCACAAATGCCAGCTTCCAGCAAGAAATCTCTAAACACTCCTTGAGTATCCATCTCCTAAACATATTTAATCCCAGTCTTGCCCAACTGGTCTCAGTCTTAACTGTTTACCTGGGCTGATCTCTGAGCAGAATCTGTGGCTGCCCTGAAATCAGGTTACTGGCACAACCTCTAGGTATTGACTGATTCAAAGATTACAGTTGAGCAAACAGTAGCATGTTAATTTTTAATTTCACTTTGTTGATTAGTTGGGCTTCTTTGTTCCGTAACCTATAATCACCTGGTCAGAAGAAACACTCAATCCTTGCCCTGCAATGAAAGTCCACTCATCTGGCCTTCATGGCCCTAGCTGGGTTTTTCAAAGCAACTTCCATGTTGGCTTGGCCTCCAACAACTGTTAAAGAATTGAGGGACTTCTGAGTTGGGCAACCCTGGATCGATGTGACACCCAAGTCAAACATGGTGCTGCCCTTAAGAATTAAAGAGGAGTATACAGTGAGGATCTTTGAGATCTGGGCCTTGAGGTGGAGATGGGATTTTTCTTCTAACAAAAAAGAGACTGTGACAAAGTATTTCTTTCACAGCCCCTAGTTCACAATAAGTCTTCCTCATATTCAGGAACCAAGGTCGTTCTTAGGAGTGATTTGACCATAGCAAAACATAAGGACAGAAACAGCAGCAATACATCCACCTAATTACATTGTTTGCTAAGGGTCTCTTAATTTGCACAACTGTGATGCCATCCTGGGAGATATTTATCAGCACTTCCATTGTGCAGAGAAGGAAACTGAAGATAATTGACTTGCCCAAATTTGCAGTTTCAATTTCTAGAATCCAGTCACTGAATGTAGAGATCTGACACAATTTTTATCCTCTTCCTTTTTTTCCTTTGCTTTTTGGACCAAAGTGGTTTTGGTTGAAAACCATGATGAATGTACTATAGGTCAAGAAAAGCAACAGAAGCAATTTTTTCCCATCTGGAATGAAGTATATTCTTCTATTTTATGCCATTTGTCTACCCTGTCACTAACTACAGAGAAAACATTCTAAAAACTGCCCTTTGTGGCCTCAGGCCATTTCCCTGGGGCTGTTGGATTGGAAAAAAAAAAAAAAGCCAGAGAAATAAAAAATGTGGTCAGAGCCTGAGTGAAATTTTAGTCAGAAACTCACAGCACAAGGATTCATTCAGTTGGTTATTTTAAATAATTCAATCCAGAAAAACACGGATTGAATATATATATCTTTCTAAGCAACTTTATTCACAGATGTTGGCAAGTGACTAAAAAAAGAAGGGAAACTTAGTTCAATGCTCAGAGATGAATGTGCCAAATTATGCAAGTCCCACAGAATTTAAGAACTGAAAGGAGACTAAGAAATCAGTGAGTATTGTAAATCAGGGTTTGCAACATTTTTCTGGGTAGCAGCTTCTGATTTCCCTTAAATTCTATGACTGTCAGAGACATGATTCTTGGTGTGACCAGAGGGGAAAGGATGGTTTTTACTGAGCATACAACGCTACCATCTGCCTACTTCAAGGTCTCAAAAGTCTCCCCACTGCCTACAATGGCATGTCTGTGGGACATCGGTCCCATGGGTTCTTCTCTACAAAGGTTTCCGTCATATGAGTTTGGGAAATGCTGCATTTTGCACCCAATTCTTGAATGTTGGCAATGTACACCTGCATCAAAAATGCTATTGCACTGAGAAGTCCTGAGATTTTAAAAACCTCACTAACTTTATGTAAGCCAAACTTCCATTCTTATTTTATGAGATGTAGGATACAGTTGCATGTGGCAGAATTCCTGACTCAAAACTGGGATAAACAATCAGGACTGTGGGAAACTTTGGAGATTTTTCCTGCCATTTTTCTACTCTAGCACCTTCTGTGTCCGTTTCATCTTCAGTACAATTGTGGGACTGTGGTCATAGGCATCGCACTCAGGCCTGATACATGGCAGAAGAAGAAAAGAGACCATTTCTTCATAGGCTTCTCTTAGGAGAGAAGAAGCTTTCCCACAAGACCCATTGGTGTCTACTCAAGTCTGATTGGCCAGAATCTGGTCAGGTGTTCACTCCTAAACCAATCACTCACAAAAGAAATGGCATTTTTCCTCTGACCTATCTTTCCGGAGCTGGAGATGGGTCAGCTTCCCTGGAGCGGATGTAAGAAGTAGGAATGGATTTCTGAACAAAACTGGATTTCTGTTAAGAAAGTAAAAGGGAATGGGACGGGTGGTTCACACCTGTAATCCCAGCACTTTGGGAGGTGGAAGTAAGAGAATTGCCTGAGTCCAGGGGTTCAAGACCAGCCTGGGCAACATGTCAAGATCTGGTCTCTACAATAAATCAAAATAATACTACTAATAAAAGCTGGGTATGATGGCATGTGCCTGTAGTTCCAGCTACTTGCAAGGCTGAGGCAGAAGGATTGCCTGAGTCAGCAGGTCAAGGCTATGGTGGCTGTGAGCATGACACTGCACTCCAGCCTGGGCAACAGAGACTCCAACTCAAAAAAAAAAAAAAAAGGAAAGCAAAAAGGAGACTGAGTAGGTAGCCAACAGTGTCCACTGTAACCATAGGCCATCAGACACCACGTGATGGTTAATTTCATATGTCAACTTGAATGGACCACAGGACACCTAGACATCTGGTCACATGGTATTCTGGGTGTGTCTGTGAGAGAGTTTCTGGATGAGATTGACATTAAGTTGGTAGGATGAATGAAGCAGACTGCCTTCCCTAATGTGATGGGGCTCATCCCATCAAATACCTGACCAGTACAAAAAGGTTGAGTACAAGGGAACTCTTCCTGCTTAACTTCTTGAGCTGAGATATCGGTCTTTTCTAGCCTTCCGACTTGGACTGAAACATCAGCTCTTCTTGCGTTTTGAGCCTGCTGGCTTTTGGACTGGAACTTACACCATTGTGCTACTGGTTTACAGGCCTCCAGACTCAGGCTGCAACTAGGTATTGGGTGTCCTGGATCTCCAGCTTGCTGACTGCAGATCTTGGATATCTTCAACCTCTAATTCTTTAAAATAAGGAAATAAGTAAGTAAGTAAATAAATAGCTTATTGGTTCTGTGTCTGTTGTCTGGAGCCAGACATCTGTTTTTCTGACTAATATACAGCTAATAACATTCCTCAGAAGCTGGGCTCCCCCATACACTTTGGAAAATGCTAGAATGCTTTCTTAGAATTCAAGGGTTTGTGGTTTATTTTTTGTTTGTTCGTTTGTTTTTTGAGTTGGAGTCTCACTCTGTCAGGTTGGAATGCAGTGACATGCTCACGGCCATCCCAGCATCTACCTGCTAGGCTCTAGCAATCCTTCCACCTCAGCCTTCCAAGTAGCCAAAACTACAGGCATGTGCTATCATTCTCAGCTAATTTTTTGATTTATTATAGAGATGAGGTCTTGCCAAGTTGCCCAGGCTGGTCTCGAACCCGTGGGCTCAGGCAATCCCCTCATCTCGGTCTCCCAAAGTGTTGGGATTACAGACTTGAGCCACCATGCCTGGCCAGAATTCAAGTTTTTTAACAGAGCATTCAATGCTCGTTATGGTCTGGTCCCATACTATTTGTTGTTGTTAGCAGGATTAAGTAAGCCAATGCCTGCACGAATTTTAAACAGTACCTGGCACATGAGGCTCAATAAATGTTAGGGATCATTCTGGAACTCCACTACACATTGTTCACCCCTCAGTGAAAACACACTCCATGCAGTAACGTAATCAATTACTTGTTTTTACCTTTATCTCCAACTAAATCATGAGCTCTTCAAAGACAGGAAGCCCACGTTGTTCCTCTTTGAGTCCCCCAAACTTAGCATGACATGTGGCACTTAGCTGTGATCAACAAGTGCTTCGTGAGTGAATGGCTGAATGATCTTCACACCTAAGGAAATTGAAATGCCAACAAAGTGAAGTAAGTTGCACATCATGTAGATAGATAAGGAGTACCAGATCTTGAAATCTGGGTCTCCTGGTTTCTGAAATTAGGATTACCACATGGTACCTAGAGATTACTTCCCACCATGTGGCAGCATTCCTGTCATTCAATTCAACAAACCTTTCTTGAGAACCTACTATGCACCAGATACTCTACTATTGAGAACCTACTATGTGCCAGACACTTTCCTAGGGACCAGTGATGATGAAACTCAATCCATGCCCTCAAGGCATCAGGTAGCCATCGCCTGGACTGAATCGTCTGACTGGCCTCCCTGCCTCCACAATTCTGCCCTGCCACCCATCCTTCAAGGCATCATCTGAATGACTTCTTGGGCTTATATGCTTCAAAAGCCACAGCCTGTAGAAATAGTGTCCACATTCTTAGTCTGCCACCATGGTAACCCATCTATAATCTAACTCTGTTTACCCACACAGGCTCATATCTGACCACTGACCAACCTGACCCTTTTCATTGTGGGTTTGAGACTTCTCACAGTCCCACAAAATGCCCAGCAGACTTATTTTCATCTCTACCCCTCTGTTCACTTGGTACCTTCTGCCTAATAAACTTCCTTTGCTTCTCAATCAGTAATTGGTGTGATCTATTTCACTAGGTTGGAGTACAAACATAGTCACAACTTTAAAAAAATTATCCCTCTGTTAGAACTATATTCCCCCTATCTGTTCTCCCAGAATTTGCACAAGAAACCCAAGGGCTTTATAAGTACACATAAAATGACAGCTAGAAAATTGAATCAACTCACTACTGCCATTGCGTTGTGTTGCCTAGTGCTGTTGAAGCCTTGCCCTGCACCATCTTGGGACATTTGTCTGTCCTGTGCTTATGCCCCTGGTGCAGGTTCTGACTGAGGTTGCAGGTTACAGCTCCTCTAATGACACCTATGGCCTAAGCCATGTCCCCAGAGCATGATACTAGCAGCTTCACAGCCATCATTAGGCTTTGTGTTGAGACCAGGTCACAAAGCCAGGCACCTCTTTCCTTCACATCAATTCCCTATCTGAAGATGTTAGAGCGATTCTGTGCCAGGCTTTCCAAGGTCCTGGCCACCGCAGGGCACCTTGATCAGATTTCCCTCCCTTCCAAACTCTGCAAAAGGAGCCTGTGTTCTTGACCTATCCTGCCTAGAAGAATCCTGGGCTTCTTAGGCAAATGGACCCAACTTTCCTCCGAGTGCTACCAACCAAGTGAGAAGAAGCTGCTTTAAACCACAAAAGGCAAGAAGCCCCTACTATCCCTTTCTTCCAGTCCAATAGGTGTTTGCTGATGCTTGCTTAACACCATTTGAGCCACTCTTCATGAACCAAGGTGACCTCCTGTGTCCCTCTTCTCAAAGGGAGGCTGGTAGCTTCCTACTCTAAGTGGTGGTTTTTGTAGGATTTTCCCTACCCAGCAACTTATGACACAGCTATATCAGGCCCATCCTTTAAGGCCTCAAGAACGTACCCAATAATGTCTTTCTAAAATTCCTATAGTGCTGGTATATAGAGCCCATATCTTAATTCGTTCATTGAGCAAATATTGATTGAGCCCCAATCGTATCCCAGGTCCAGGCACTGAGTGTGCAAAGTGAAATGGGCCACACCGTCTGCCTCCAGGGCCTAACCGAGCCAGAGGATTCTATATTGGTCCATGTTGGTCAGTGTGACAGTTGCCAGCGCCCTGGGCCTACAGCTGTAACACAAGAAGGTCAGGCAGCACAGGGCACCGTGATGCCCCACTTGCCCTATAACAGTTAATCTGGTGGATGATGGATAAGGTTGCAGCTTGGGTCAAATTGCAGTCCAGGCTCTGCCTTCCAGGCTGTTGCTTCTTTCTGCTCCCAGCCCCTTAGCATCTGCTCCATTTGAAGGAACTATGGAAAAGGGTCTCTTATCTTACAGAAGTGCTTGTAAGTGATAAGGCTGAAAACATCTTGGCTGAGACACACACACTAAAGATTGGGTTGGATTTCTGAGAAGGGTTTCACCTGATATATTCATCACAAAATTGATTCAATTCCACAGATGCTTGTAGAGCATCGCTACTATATGACCTGATGAGTGGTCAGATTCGGTTAATAACATTGGGGATCTTACCTGTTTTTGTTGAGACTACCGCCAATCTTAATATACAATTGTTTCATACATATAAATTTCTCTTTGAATGAAGAGGAAGAGAAAAAAGAAGGTCTGAGAGCAAGTAGGTACTTGCCTACAAAAAAAGAGCTAGTAGAAGTTGAGTGGGAAAGGGAGATAACTAAGGTCAATAAAACTTTGCCCTGACTCAGGGGGCCTCTGTGGAGGAAATATGATAGGTTTCCAAGTGAGTATGCAGTCCAGGAGAAGGAACCGATAGCACTTCAGGGATGCAGAAGAGCAGGACTTGAGGTCCAGCCAGAAAGGAATCCGTTTCACCAAGAGCTGGAGGTGAGCGAACTTGAAATTGCCAGCCAGCCTGGGGAATGAGAGGAATACAGCCAAGCTGGACTCTCACACTTCAGAGCACTCTTGCAAATTGTCTTTCTGAATTTCACATATACCCTAAAATTCCTCATAGGGTTGTAAAATTTAGCTCCGGGAGGGTCCTGTGCTTCAGATGATTCACCTTAAAACAAATTTAAGGAAGGAGGAGAAACAAGGAGCCAAGTCTTAGGCCACAGACTAAAGAAAGAAAAGACCTTTCTTTTGGTGGCTGAGAGTAGGACTGACCAACAGTGAAAGAGGTAGCCTCCCATGTAAGGGTGTCTTGGGTAATGTTATCCTCAGAGAACTGACCCAAAGCTATAATCAGAATCTTGTAAGGAGCCAGCTGGCAGAGGATAGACAATCACAGTGCACACCTTAGTGGGCTCTCAGGTGGCAGGGGAAGTCTGCAGCCTGACTCTCCTCTGAGTGGTGGTGTCCTACCAATGTCCTGGTGAGCCTGAGTTGGTTGGCATCTGTGGGCTGAGAGAGAGACCTTGCCTGAGTGGACTTTGAGGCAACACACAATTCTGAAATCTTAGCTTGCTGCCAAGGCAATCCCTGCAAAGTACACCTGGAGCAAGGACTGGCATATTGACCCCAAGCTCCCACAGAGCCAGGCAATAGGGGGAGGACATTCTGGCCCATGGATATCATCAGGGGAGTCAGGGTAGGTCAGCTTTCCAAGGTATTTGGGGAATTTAAAGGAAACTTTCTTGAAAGCGAGTAGTGGATGCTTCTAAGGGCAACAGATCAGAATATTTGGAGAAGGAGAAGGATCAGGAAGCAACAATTATTGAATGACTGCCATGCAGTGGCTATTTTATGTGCACTCTCTCTTAATCCTGACAACATTCCATAAAGGAAATGTGACTTTTCTGCATTTGACAAATGAGGAAACAGATTTAGGAAGAGAAAGGGAGCTGCCCTGGATGCTGGCCAGTGGCAGGGTCTGGATGCAAAGTCTGCTCTTGTTTTCAGCAGAGCTCATGTTTATCCCAGGTTGATTAAAAATCTAAACAGCAACAAAAAGATATTAAATACGTACTATGACCAAGGCTTAAAGCTGGGCCCTGTGGGCATGTATAAATAGGAATATGACACACACACACACACACACACACACACACACACACACACACACACACACACGATCCCCGATTCACAGGCTAATGAGAGAAGCAAGACCTGTCATCAAAATGGCTGGAAGCTACGAGCAGTGAAAATAGTTAATATTAACAACTCTGCAGCTTCCTTCTGCACCCTCTTCCTTCAGTTAGTCACTAGTCTGACCAGACTGATCTGGCTGTTCTACATAAGTCTCATTCCTTCCTCATTTTCCTGTGTTTACCCCCTCCTCTGCCCACCGTTGCCTTCCCAGCTCTGTGTCACCTTCTCAGATTTCTGCCCCAGCCTCTTCCCCACCCCTCTCCCCATAGATACACCCACATCCCTTTCCTCTTTCCTGACTTTATTCTCTTCCTAACATGTGCAGGCTTTGACATCTTACTGTCTGGATCTCTGCCCTGGCTTCACCACCTTCTAGCTGTGTGATTTGGTGCAGATCACAAACTCCCTGAGCTTCAATTTTCTATCTGCAAGCAGATAATTGCATGTAGCTCAGAAGGCTTTTGAGAGGAGAGAAATAGAATAATTTATGAAAATACTTACAGCAATGACTGTTGCATAGAAACTGTTTAATGCATGCTAGCTATTGTTGTTATGACTTTGCTTATTTACCATGTTTCATCCCTACTAAAATGTAAGCTCCAGGATGGCAGGGACTCATCTGTTCATCACAAGAGTCTCAAGGTCTGGCACACAGTAAGCCCACAATAAATATTTATTGAATAAATAGCTGACTTTCTCTGTGCCAGGCATGGTTTATTCCACTTAAGCTTCAGAAACCCATGAGGCAAGAACCATTATAATCTTCATTTTACAGATGTGATTAAGAGAGGCTAAGTACATTTCCTATGACCGCGAAGTCAAAAAAAAAAAAGCTGAACCAGAATGCAACAATAGCGATGTTACCTGCTGTGTTATACCACACAGCTCATGGGGTCATGTTGTGGAAGCATCACGTGAGAGGACTGAGCACTGTAACCCTGGGTCCGAGAACACAACCCTACTGTGGTCACTCAGAGCTCTCTGCATTGCTAAACAGATGTCCATGGACAGTGAGGAATGCTATGACCAATATATGATGCTATTGGAATGATAGAACATTCCAGTTCTCTCTCTGTTTAGATTTGGAAATGATATTGATAAACACTTGAGATCTTTGGCTGATTTTGAGAAACAAGCTTCTAAAGGGAGATATCAGACTCTCTGCTATGACGAGCAGAGAAACCAGAGCAAATAGTTGGAAAGAAGCAGTGGTGTGGTTATAGTTGACCAAAAATGGCTGAAGTCACCTCCCAGCTACATCCTGAGGCAATAAGGTAGGTGACAGGGTGGGGAGAGGGAGGAGACATAGATAAAGGGACCTTGGCCATAAGGGGTGTGTCCAGGGTGAGAAAAGTATCAGGGTGACAGGAAGGGGCTGGAAGGCAGCTGAGGCCAGGGAAGACACCCTTTGTCTCCATTCCAGGGTATCAGCTAGTCCCCATCTTCCACTTTCAAAAATTATAGAGGTATTTAGAACAGACTTAAACTGCCACACATAGAATTTAGTTATTTTTATTTTTTATTTTTTGAGTTGGAGTCTCACTCCACCTCCCAGGCTGGAGTGCAGTGGCACACTCATGGTCACCCCAGCATCGAACTGCTGGGCTCCAGCGATCCTTTCGCCTCAGCCTTCCAAGTAGCTGGAACTACAGGCACGTGCTACCTCATCCGGCTAATTTTTGATTTTTTGTAGAGATGAGGTCTCACCAATTTGCCCAGGTTGTTCTTGAACCCATGGGCTCAGGAAATCCTCTCATCTCAGCCTCCCAAAGTGCTGGGATTACAGGCTGAGCCACCAAACCTGGCCTGTAATTGTAGCATTCTATAAGGCATACTCTCCTAATACAGATTACCTAGCAAGGTTGTGAGATCACATTCAGTGAAGATAAAAATGAAAAGAGTAAGACTAATTCTTACTGATTCTTAGAAAAGGTTTTGGATAGGGCAGCGGTTGTCAAAAATTTTTTGTGACAGAAGTCTTCCTTAGAATAAAATCTTACATAGACTCTCAGGATTTAGGGAAAGATATGTGGTTTGGAGTGAATCAACAGAAAGATCCACTGAGCCATGGATACCAGGACCTACCTTTGTGGCCCTCCACTCACTATGGTGTCTTTTAGGGACCTTAAAGGGATATATAGGACTCTATACCATGCAATTTAGAAACTGCTAGGGCAGGAGACATGATCAGGCAGAACAGATAATCTCTTTAAGTCCCTTGTTTCTCTTGAGTCTTTGCTTCTAACACAGGTATCTGAACAAAAACCGCTCCTGGAACAGAGAAGTGAGGTTCCCTTGTCCTTGGCCGAGATCACTGGCCTAACTAGAATGATGAGTCACACGTCTCCCATGTGTCCCTCAGGCCACTATCTCACCTCTATGTGAGCATTCCCATGCGGGCAAGCTGCTGCCAGTGTTCTAGGGCTCAATGGTCTCTTGGTATTGGAGCCTAGCCTGTGTAACGCCCTTCAATGATGGACAACCAGAAGTGGCGCCATTCCCACACATTAACACCTCCTGCAGTCAAGCTCATGCTGAGCTATTCTCAGAGAGGAGAGCCTCTACAGAGTCCCACTGTGCCAAGTGCCACAGATGTCATCCCAAGGGTGGCCCATGGAATAATCAGAGATGTAAGTGACAGACATCAGTGTAGACCGCAGTGGCAAAGTACAGATGAAGAACTCAGTGGTAGCCTGTTCACCATCAAATCTCCCAGATCTGGGACAGTACTTAGAATGTGTAGACTCTTAGCAGGTGCTTGTGGAATGAGTAAAAAAAAAATCCTTTTGTCCAGAGACCAGGATTTGTTCTGTCTCTGTGACTAATTAGTGGTGACTTAGAACAAGTCATTTTTCCTCTTCGAATCTCAGTTGCCCAATTATAAAATTAGAAAGTTAGACCATATAAGTTGCTCTGAGATAGTAGAGGTTCCTCAAGAAATATTTGTCACTAAAAAAATGAAAAATTTAACTCTGTGGTAGCCCATTTATCCTGGTTATTTGGATATAATTTGGATTCTGCACACATTTAACTTGAAAAAAACGGAGGCGATCTTATTAAAAATGATTTCCTCTTGATGGCTTCTTTTGCTTTACAGAAGCTTTTCAGTTTGATGAGGTTCCACTTGTCTGTCGTATCTCTTTTTTATTATTATTATTTTAAAGACATGGGGTACAATTGAGGGTTAGGTATACAAATGCTCATTATACATGTACCCTTGTTGATGAGATGTCCGTCCGTTCCCCAATAGATTTTCCCCCCACACCCCCGCTCCTGCCCCCGGCAGATTCCCACTACTGCCAATCCCGCTCCTGACCTCCCCTGGTAATTTCCCTCTATCTTATCTCTTATGTCATGGGTGTTTGGGGCTTTGACCAGGAATTGGTGGTCAATTTCAATTTCTGTAAGGGTGCCTCCTGTGCTTTCTAAAATTCCTATAGTTTGAGGTTTTACATTTAGGTCTTTGATCCATCCACTGGTCTGCCTAATCCTGCATTGTCCTCCACACCTTTAAAATAAAGTTTTTTTAAAAATGATTTCAAACTAGCAAACCAAATGATCTGCAGTATTCCATTAGGCTCTGGTGTTTTTCCATACTTAATTTTCTGGGTTATTCATAACCTATTCCAAAATGATAATGAAGTTAACCCAAAAAAAGTGAATTTAAATTCCCTCTTAGTTCTGGCTCCAGGTTAAATGAACTTAGCCCAGTCAAACTGACACATAAAATTAACCATGATATACCTTCATCACCTATGTGTGTCAACAAATCTGTCTGATTAACAGAGTCATGCTAATGCCTTCGGGTCATAGGACGAGTAGGAACCTTATTAGTCATCTGCTAAGTTACCTGGTAACCAAGCCCAGAGCAGGAGGGTGATTTGCCTGTGGCCACTCCAGAATTTGGTGACAGAGCCTGAATCACCAACATTTGGTATCATCAATTTACTTATTTAGTCATTCTGGTGGGTGTGTGTGGGTATTGTTTTAAGTTCCCCTGATGATTCTAGTGAACAAAGGCTTTGTCCTTATATTCATAATCACTTGGGTCTTGTAAAGATAATGTTCTTGCTTTTACTATCTAACTTAATGCTTTATGATATTCTAGAAGCCATCGCAAAGTGTTAGGCCACAAAGATAATTTTTTTTAAAAAAGCAGTTCCTAATTTATGCAAAACACTAATTGGTTGATAAAATTTTTACTTAATTTTAAGTTCTCCAGGAAATTTTATTTATATTTTTGGTACCCACTGTTGCTTTCCACTAGTGAATGCTGGCAGTCAACAAAATAAGTAAATAACAAATGAAACAATAACTTCTTCCAACCCCTCACATGGAGTTCAAGGATATGTCATTTGCTTCTGTACATTTTTTGGCAATCACAAGCATTTCCTGCTCTGTACACAAGTTTCTCTGTGTTTAAGTGTCCTAATACCCCTCATCCTGTTCTTCTGTTATATTCTATTGTCTTCACAGCTAGAAAAAAAGGCAGCCCTAGATCCCATGTGATCCTCTTTCCATTGTAATTGATTGAATGAAGAGTAAACACCTGACCCGAGTTGGGTCAATCAAATTCTCTCTCTCTCAGAAATTTGCAAATAAGATCTACAGGCTGATTCAGTTATTTGAAGTCATATAGTCATGCAAAACTGAAACTTGACTTGGTAATGAGTTACTTGGAAACCACACAAAAGCAAGCATGACATTAGCATGAGCAGAGTTGGGGTTATATACCTGCAAGAGAGCTTGAGAGAAAAATTAAATAGGTGGCACAAAGTAATTTCAATCTCAAAACTCCAAATTATTTTAGTTCTCTTGTACTATGCAGGACTAAGGGAGATGGATGTCAGTCAATTCTCATCATTAAACCAGAAAGGCATGGAGACAGAAACAGAGGACCAGACTCAGAAAAAAAAAATTTTTTTTAGCATGTTAAGGATAATTCTGAAGAGGTCTCTTGAATAAAGGATAATAAATGGAAACTAATGGTTCAGATTCAATAGACACTAATTTAACATGCATCAATTGTCATTGGTTTTGTCATTATTTGTTGTGTTATCTTGGTGAGAAGAATATAAGTTTTGTCAGTTCATCCATAATTATTGTCCATTTAACATACTTTTTCCCATACAATTCTAAATCCTTCAAATATGGATTCTCCAATCACATGGTCATCTGGTACTAGGCCTCCAAAGTTGGAAATGAATGACTAAATGAACAGAAAAGTTATGACAAAATCAGCCATGTCCCGTTTAACAGCTTATTGGCTTATTTTTGATAAGTATCTGCATCAGTTAGGATAGGCTAGGTTTTGCTGTGGTAACAAAACTCCAAAATATTACTGGCTTAAACAAAGATGCTTTTCTTGTTCATACTACACATTTGATGTGGTTTGGAAGAAGGACTCTGTTCATCATAGCAGCGCGGGGACTCAAGCAAACAGAGGTACTCTCTCAATCTGGACTTCCATGAATTCAGGGAAGAGAATGAGGAGAATCATACACTGACTTTAAAAGCTTCCACTCACATTCCATTGGCCAAAACATGTTATATAGTCATGTCTTATCAAAGGAAACAGAAGACCAGAATATATGTGACTATTCTTAGCAACTAATACAGTGTGTATGATTTATAAGGTTATCCTGTGCACGTGTGATACAGTGAGCTTTTGTGCTAGTAAAATTGCTTATCATTTGTGTGATGGAATTAAGTCAAGAATTTATTCCTTGAGTGTACTGGCACCTGAGTTCATTTGAAAACTGCTAGCCTAACCCATAGTGAGAATTCTAGTTCGATGGGAAGTTATTGGGGACTGTCTGAGGCCCACACTTATCATACCCCACAGGCTTCTTTGTCCACCACACCTGAGGCCAGTCCTCTTTCCTGACCATGGTGTAGATGGAATACGGGAAATCCGGGCACTAACTTGGGTTTTGGTAGGGTTGGAACTGGAAAAATGGAGCAAAATAAATAGGGGGACAAATCCAGCATGGTGTTTCGTGTCCTGTTTGACCTACGGCACCATGGCACCACCACATCCTGTGGGGAGTGAACACATGGTATTATGTCACAAACTGGCTGTAAGTCTCTAAAAAGTCACCTTCCTTTCCTGAGCTAGCAAATAAAGAGGTTGGAAAGGAACATCAATTTTTAAGTACAAAGCCTTTCACAGAAGTAAATCATATCCAGAGTCCCAAGGTATAAAGGGATACCAAGATGGGGTGAAGAACGAGCCCCACATTCTCTTACGCTACTCTAAACAGCAGTCCCCAAAACACCTTTACATAAATGTCAAGATTATGTAACCTCTAAGATCCTTTCCTGTGATTCTGTTGTTCTAACTTTAATGCCAGCATTTGCTGGTTCCAAATCTGAAGAAACAGTGAATACGCCCAAGGCTCCTCACCTGGCTCCAGGCTGAGCCCTGCCTGGCCCTGGTCCCTTTACTTCTCCAGGAACCAAACACTCCTCCCTCACCTACTCCCCATGGCTTGAAAACTTTTACTATTACAATCCCAAAGCTTCATGCCCAGAA
This sequence comes from Cephalopachus bancanus, assembly GCA_027257055.1. Lineage (NCBI taxonomy): Eukaryota > Metazoa > Chordata > Mammalia > Primates > Tarsiidae > Cephalopachus > Cephalopachus bancanus. The sequence goes on along the minus strand of JAPVLO010000446.1, from coordinate 1,637,350 downwards.
CTGTCAACGACACTGACATCTTGTGCCTCTACTTGAGAAAGAGCAAGCCATGCCTGTGAATTAGAAATCTCACAGGCAGCAGCCTTCTGCTTCTAGGCCCTGGCTCCGTTTTCTTTTCTCTCCTCACCAAGTGTCGCTTTTCGTCACCCAAATGTCATAGGGTTGCCGAGTTGCAGTGGAAGGAGGCTTTCTTCCTGTCCGAAAATGCCTTGTTAATTCTCCAGGTCATTAACGAGGACTCGGGGGACACTGGGAACGCCTTGGGAATGTTAAACAAAGTGGCTTTTATTCTGGCTGCCTTGCTGTGGTTTCTTACACATAATGAAGGGGCCGACTGTGCTGTTGGTGGGTGTACCTGAACATCCTTTTGCCACCCTGGCCCTAGGTCTTCCTTTGGTCTCTTAAGTTGGTCTCATGTCAAGATGTTTCTGGCCAAAGAGGGACAAGACCTTTATTCTAAGATTCTCATAGCAACCAGGAGCACCCTTTTCAGTTATTGACATTTAAAATGTACGATTTGCCAGTAAGCCCTGTTTTTATCTAGGCCATTTGCTTTGTCTTTATCTGAACCATTCTCTAGCTTCTTGCTAGGAATAGTGTAGACCATAGATATCACCTGGGAACTTTCTAGAAAGGCAAGACCTCAGGCTCCACCCCAGACTTACTGCGTTTAATAAGAACCTGCATTTTAATAAGATCCTCAGGTCATTGTTCTAGTCTAGACAACCGTAGAAGTTTGAGTGGCTTGGTCAATGGCCAGGACCCAGGTATCTTTTTTACTTTTTTATTTTTTTTTGAGTTGGAGTCTCACTCTGTTGCCCAGGTTGGAGTGCAATGGCATGCTCACAGCCACCCCAGCGTGGACCTGCTGGGTTCTGGCAATTCTTCCACTTCAGACTTCCAAGAAACCGGAACTACAGGCACATGCTACCACGCCCGGCTAATTTTTTATTTTTTGTAGAGACAAAGTCTCGTCAAGTTGCCCAAGCTGATCTCGAACCCGCAGGCTCAGGCAACCCACTCGTCTTAGCCTCCCAAAGTGCTGGGATTATAGGCTGAGCCACCAAGCCCAGCCAGAACCCAGATATCTTGAAGAGGCATGTTTTTTGTCATAGAGAGTCTAGATTCAGGAGACCTTTGGGTTCTGAGATGATCCCTAACTCTCTGAGTGGCCTTGGCTAAGTCACTTAACCGCTCTGGAACCTTAGGTGAGCTGGACTCCTGACTCTCCTAAGTGCCTGTTCTCAGGACAGAAAACAGAGAAAGGTTTCTCTTATATGCTGATGACAGGGTTTGGTTTTTTGTTTGTGTTTTTTTGAGTTGGAGTCTCACTCTGTTGCTCAGACTAGAACACAGTGGCTCACCACAGCCTTGACCTCCTGGGCTCAGGAGATTCTTCCACCTCAGCCTCCTGAGTAACTGAGGCTACAGGTGCATTGGCTAATTTTTTTACTTTTTTGTAGAGACAAGGTCTCACTATATTGCTCAGGCTGGTTTTAAACTCTTGGGCTCAAGCAATCTTCTGGCTTTGATCTCGCAAAGTGATAGGATTACAGGCATGAGCCACAAGCAGGCCTGATGACACGATTTTAGCCAAACACTTAACAGACAATTGTCCCCAAGATCTAATTACTCTTAGGAAAAAAAAAGTGTCAGAGCAGCTACCATAGTTCTTTTGTTTTATTAACTGTCCACCGGTCTTTAATTGGTTTATCATGTTCAATGTCTCTCTAGGGCAACTCACTTCACTCAGTTACCTGGAGTATCTTTGGTAACTTCTTTGCACTTGAGTCCTCCAGTCTCCAGAATATGAATATTCATATCTGCCTTGTTTATCATACAGGACTGTGCTGAGTAGCTGCACCTTGAAAAGTATGAGGTGCCACCACACACACTGCAAATTGACAGAGTCTTTTTGGGACGGCCATTTGGTGATGTGAATTTTTTTAACCTTTAAAATATATATACCATTCTCAGGAAATCATCTGTTAGGCATAAGCTCTGGGGGAAAAATCATGGGCTGTTAATTTCAATTACAGTATCATTAGTAATTGTGAAAAATTATAAACCACCTAAATGCCCAACCAACAGGGTCCTAGGTAAATAAACTAATAAATGATGATACCCCCATAACACGGAATTCCATGAGCCATTAAAAATGATGCTGAATGACTCCAGCCTGTAATCCCAGCACTCTGGGAGGCTGAGGCAAGAGGATTGCCTGAGCCCAGGGATTCAAGACCAGCCTGGGCAACTTGGTGAGACCTCATCTCTACAATATATCAAAAAATTAGCCGGGTGTGGTAGTGCATGCAAAAATGACATGACTTCCATGCCCCACCCTCCCTATTCACCTGACCTCACCCCAAGCAACTATTTTTGTTTCCCCAGACAAAAAAAAAAGTCCTCAAAGGGAAACTTTTTGCCAACATGGAAGAAGTGAAACAAAAAATGGCAGAAGCACTAAAAAGAATCAAAATTGATGAGTTCAAAAACTGTGTTGAGTAGTAGAAAAAGCATCTTGATAGGTGTATTGCGTCAAATGGAGAGTATATTGGAAGTGATTGAGGTTTAAACATGTAAGAGCAAATCCACAATTAAAAAAATTATTTTAAAGATGTGAGGTACAATTCAGAGTTAGGTATACAAATAGTCATTGTACTGGTAAAGTTTGGACCTCACTTTGATCCCCTCATCACTTGGTCTGAGATCAGGTACCCTGGTTGATGAAGTGCCCCCACCCCACCAGCAGTTTCCCACTACTGCCAATCCCTTTCTTATAGTATTATGATAATTGTCCGGGGTTCACTTATGAGTTTTTAATAAATAAATTTCGAATCCCTCCCGTACGTCTATGGTTAATTCATTCTAAATTAATGTTGGAAACCACTGACAAGTTTCATCACTTAACTCACCCTCTTCCCCAGTCTTTGTATTATTTTGATGCTTCAGAAAGATGCACCATGTTTGCCCTATGGCTTCTTATTCTCCTAGCTGATCACCAGGGAAATGCATGCTCCCGGTTGAGTGTTGGACTAGGGGAATCTGGGAAGCTTCCTGGGAGAAGTGAGTTGTGAACTAGAATTTGACTGACTGGCAGATGCAAAACTGGGACCTGGATCTTACAGCTCTTTTTTCCTCCATCCTCTCTTCTTACCCCAAATCCTTTATCACTTTATTCATTGGTAAGAGGGGAGCAGAGTGGAGGCTTGACACAGAGCTCAGAACATACTAGGTTCTCAGTGGCAAATACATGAATGAGTAACTGGAGTGGATGACCAAGAAACTGGTCAGTGACAGGTATCAGAATCCCCTTGAAAAGACCAATGGACTGAGAAAGGGTAAGAGGGGGGCTTCGTATTATGAAGGGCTCCCTGGAGGAGGAGGATACAGCCACCGAGGACACCACAGCTTTACCACCTTCATGAATCCTTTCTAGATCTGAGGCTCTTATTGATGCTGCTGTCATCCCTAAAAGTCAGTTAGGGAGAATTTTGTGCCACAACCACTGGGTACTCATAATCTATTGGAAAGGTTTTCGAGAGCCCTGAGATTTTCTAGTCCATTTCTCCCATTTTACAGATGAGGAAATAGAGCCATAGAGAAGGAAAATGAATGACCCAAGGTCATATGGCTTGGTAGAACTGTTCATTTGCCTATTCAACAGCCATTTCCTGCTTCTCACGCCTTCCTAGTAGAACTCCAATTTTGTTTGGTATTGGGTATCCATGGTTTCGGGGAAGATTTTACTCACCTTTGTCTTCAGAGAATGAATCTTGATTCATTTGCATCAATCATAATACTTCTGTCCTTTTTGGCCAGTGATGGGTTTTTGGATGAGCATGTGTTTCAATTCTAGCCAATGAAACACAAAGGGGGTTTTGGAGAAAGTTTTTCTGCATCTTAAAGAGCAATGATGGTAAAAATTATACACTCTTAGTCACTACGGCTTTGAAGTTTGCTGGAGGAGGACAGGATGCTTGGAGTACTTACAATCAAGAAGAGTCACATTGAGGAAAAATTCTAGTACACAGTCGTTGGCAAAGCGGAATGACATAGCGAACCCAAGCCCAAGGTGGTGTCACCGAGCTTTTGAATTAACCATCCTTGGGACTGTTCTACCTCTTGACTTGTTGAGTGAGATACCAAATGTCCTTATTGTTTAAAATAGTTGACTTGAGTTTTTTGTTATCCGTCAGCCAATGCATTCTTATTGATGCCCACCCCCAGTTAGGAGTACCTTTCCAATCAGGTAGTTAGATGGCACTTTGGACTGGTTGAGTGATCCCTGTGACTACCGGGAGGCCATAGGGGAAGTAAAGAAGCATTTGGGATTGTCCACTGAGTTGCATATGGATTGTGCTTCTGCAGAAAATTAGGGGACCCTAGGAATAGCCTTAGATTTTGATTTGAACTTTGTAATCAGTAGAATTAGGGTTGACTTCATGAGATGAGAAACACAAAACAACGATTTCTACCCTCAAGCTTTTAGTCTGACTCATATCACTAATTGTGGCAGTTCCAGGAAGTCATTAGGAACTCAGACTCCTTCCACATCTCTGATCCATTATTTCTAGGATGTGGCCCTCACCCTCATGTCCAAGATGGTTGGTAGAAGTCTACTCTCACATCTATGTCCCAGACAGCCAAATAGAAAAAGCAGGAAGAGTTTACCATTCCCCTAACCTTTTTAAAGGCTGAAACAAGTTTTTATTTATCTTTCAACTGTTTCTCCTAATAGCTTCTCCCCTTTTTCTTTCTCCCTCAACCCCGAAATGCCAACACAGGAGCTCAGTGAGGATTTTCGAGCTTTCTATATTTCAGTTTTAGTCTTCTGATATTTAAGTGCTGGATAAATATTTTTTTCCTGATGATGAAGAGAACATATGCTTCCCTTTGCATTCCGGCTTCTAGGGAAGGGATCACACCCCCAATGCCTTACAGAGCCAGGCAGGAAGTAATGAAAGGATGAAACAATTATGTGTAAGAAAAATTAGAAGTGGTAGCAACTGTTCACAAACTAGAGAACACAGCTCCCTTGAAAGACGGGATTTTGCTGCTGCAAATTGTCATCGAGTGGAAGTTCAATGTTTCTACTCTTCCATTATTCAATAGAAGCAGAACATAAGCATGTTAATGTTAAATATAGTTTTTAAAGGTTAGGCCAAAATAGTGGGCTGGGAGCAAATGTTGAGCTCAAATATTGTATTGGGTTAGTTCAGCAGAATCTGGAATATATATATAATGGTTGTTCAATGCTTATTGAATGACTACATTAATATTTTTTCAATTGCTTTTTTCTTCCTAGAAGACTGAATGAGGCATCTGGAATAACTGACGAAAGACAAAGGTGCTTATGTTGTCATATGTTTGTATGTTGTCCTAGTTCTATTTTATTTCTCTATCTCAAATTGGAGTCTAAGCAACTCAGAGGCAGAAAACGTGTTATTCATCACATCAGTCTCTCCCATTTTAAGGAGAGTTCCCAAGAATTCCACTTGATGCTTGCTCTTACATCTCATTAGGTAAAACATAGTTACATTGCTGGGAACTTGAGAGCTTGAGTCTTTTGCTGAGTGGCAATCATTCACCCAAAAGCTGGAGTTCTTTTACTAATGAAAAAGGAGGAAAGGATATTGGAGGGCACTTGCAGTCTCTTCCACATGACCTTGAAGAGAAAAATCTGGGGCTCTGCAGTTGATAGTCACTGGATTCCATGTTACAGTAAATAAAGTGAATCATAGATATCAAAACTAGAAATGGTTGTTTATCTTATCGGTAGGATATTTGAGGACCAGAGTAGTGAAGGAATTTACCCAGGGTCCTTCCACCTCGGTCTTGTATCTGGTGTCTCCATCAACTCTCATTAATGCCCAGATCTCAGCATTCAGTGCTCAGTGATTCTTCCCTGCCATTGTGATGCACCTAGACTCTCTCACCTTCCCACCAATCTGCAAACTTGGCACCATCTCCCCCTCTTTCCTAATCAAGTCTTCACTAATGTTTTCCTCAGTCCCTTCAGCCTAAGGATGACTCATCATTTTCATTGTAGGGATCAGCTAGTATTGACTGCTAGAGGCTTCCAGAGAACTATTCCATGGATAATTTTGAGGGCTCAGGGAAGAAGAGTACTGGGATTGATGAATGGGGTCTTCTGTGGTTGTTGCTCAAGAAACAGTGACACTTGTGGGGCAGAAGTTTAACTGAGCCTTGGCCTCTTTTATTTTAGGGGTAAGAAAAAGCCCCCTTCATGAGCTTACCCTACAAGGTGTCTGGCACTCACATAGGACAACGCTGTTCCTTTATGCTCGGTAAGCCTCCAGCCACACTGCAGCCATCGGGGAGGGGTGTGGGTGGTGATGTGACTTCTCACATATCAGGAGCTCAAGGCCATCCATCACCCGGGCAGGCTCATCTGATCCTGTCTTGCATCAGAAAGATAACTCTTATCACCACTCTACAAACTCAACTTGTAAAAAAGAGACAGAATTAGGTTGTGATCAGTGCCCTGAAGTTACCGAGGCAGCCACACATTGAAGTTCTTCTAGTGACAGCTCTTTCCCAGGCCAGATGCTAAATATACCTTCCCCATGGTGTCAAGGACTATGCCAGGGAGCACACCAGCTGCATGATCCTTCCCAGTCACAAGGGGAGAAACCCTGAGCACTCTGTTCTCAGGGTCTATTCCTGAGCCAGGCTCAAGCTCAGACTGAGAATAGATTTCCTGTGTCTTGGCACACTGTCCTACTTGTGGTCTCCAGATGGGAATACCATGTGTCACACCCTGACAGGCATGTAGGCAGCTGTGGAAGAGACGTCAGGATTCTTGGGCATGTCTTGAGAGAAATCTTCAGATCAGGGAGGGCACACGTTCTGCCTGCCTCATAGACTGTGGGAAAAAGTGGAAGCCTTGGGTTGATAGTGTTGGAGGGTAAAGGGGGCTGGGAGTATCCCCTCAGGCCCTGCAAGGCCACAGAAGGCACCAATCTGTTTCACAAAGACTTTGTATTTGATCAGATGTGCCCATTCCTTCCCTAACACTACATTGCTTGAATAACATACAGCTGTTAGCTGGCTCAGCAAAAAATTTCAATTACGCAAGTATTACATTAATACATTTTATTGTAAAATCCTTCAAGCAACACAGAAGTAGAGAAAAACAAAAATTCTCCCTTTCTCTTACCCTCCTTCCAATTTTACCTTTTTTCAGAAGTAACTGTGGTTGACAAATCGACATGTATCTTTTAAATTTTTTCCATGCACACATCACACAATACACTACCACACATATATACACACATGAAAGTATGGTATAGTATACAATAATGTAGTATAGCATAGAATAGAACAGTATATTATAAAAGGATACATGTAATCATTCTGAGATTTCCTGGGTTCAAATAACTATATATATATATCTTTAGTCAAATTACTAGCCTCCTTTGTGCCTTGGATTCCGCCTCTGTAAAAGAAGGATAATATTAGTTTCTACTTTACAGTGTTATTATGAAGATTAGATGTTGATACTTAAGAAACAGTGATTAACACAGGGTAGGGCTTGAGCCTTATTACTACATGTGCAGATAAGTGGGTCATTTTAATTGCCATTTTTGCAAACAAAACACACTAAAACTTAATGGCTTCAAACAGCAACAATGTATTATCTTGCAGTTTCTGTGAGTTGGGAGTTTAGAAGCAGCTACATTTAGCAGTGGTTCTAAATTAGGATCTTTCATAGGTTGGATGTTGACAGGGGCTGCGATCATCTGAAGGCTTGATTGGGGATGGCGTGGAATTGTCTTCTAAGATGGCTCACTCATATCTATTGGCAGGAAGCTCTAGTTTCTTGTCATATGGATATCTCCGTTGACCACCGAAGTATCTTTATAACATGGTGGCTAACATCCCCCAGCATGAGCAACCTAAGAAAAAGTGAATGAAGAGGAAGCCAAAGTACCTTTTATGACCTTGTCTCTGACATTGTCTAGTGGTAATAGTGTTTATCACTACTACTTCTTTATTCTATGCATTAGAAGCAAATCACAATTTTTCAAGAGGAGAGGGATTGAATGGAATTGTATGACAGAATTTAATGTTTAAAAGGGATATATTTTACAACCACCATAAGGTTATCTTAGACATACATGTTACCATGTTCTAGGTATTGTCTTATCATTTGCTTTTGTGCTTATAGAGTTGCATGATTCTCTCTAAGTGCCATGTGGTATTTCATTGTAAAGATAGACCACAGTTTCTTCAGCCATTTTCTGTTTGGTGTGCCTTTATTTTTCTTTCTTTGCAGAGAACAAGGACCTAAGTAAAGAGCAAGGCACTTCTCAGAGGCATAGTTCAAAGAAAAGCTTCTAAGTCTCTGCATCCAATAAATTAGCAATAGTAGTATCAGGGAGCAGAGAGATCTATAGATTCCAAGTGATCTACAAGGTTAGACCAAGGCACATATAGACAAAAACACTAACATGTGACATTGTCATCATGGATTTCAGAGCAGCTGCCTCTGGCCCTGGTTTTATGCCTCTCCTTTCTCTTGAGAGAGGCATTCCTGGGATCCCAAGAAATGTCTTCAGCCTGATGTGCAGCTGGATGGCCAAGTGTTGACAATGTTAGACATCAAGATTCAGTGAGTTTTCTTCAGATTGGCTTGAAACTTAATCATTGTGATGAATAGTTGTAGTCAGCTATCTTTCATCCCTCCCCTCTCACCACATAGCCCAAGTTATCCTGATTACCCTGATTTTATTTAAGATGGCAATAGCCTGGCCTCCGAGGTTGAATTGTGTTTAGTCAAGTCAATGACTATAATTCCTTTCACCAGATATTTACATTTCCAGGCTCCCTTATAGCTAGAGGTGGCTTGTGTAAATGTTTTGGCCAGTGTGGTCTAAGTAGAAGTCTGCCGAGGGACTTCTTGGAAGGCCTTTGCTTTCTGAATAAAATAATCAGATATGGCTGGCACTCTCTACCCTCTCATTTTGAGTTAAATGTAGCTATAATACTTAGACTTTTGGTTACCATCTTGAGACATACAATAAACAAAATTGAAAAGCCACCATGCTGAAGACTTGGGGTGGAAGGAAGGACACACAGGAACTTTAATGAAGCTACTGCAATAGGTATGGCCTGTCTACATACAGACTTTTTGTTATGGAGAAAAATAACTCTAACTTTACTTTTTTAAAAAGGTACCCCTTGCTGGGTTTTCTGTTGCTTGCAACTGAGCGCATTCTTGTTACATCTCTGCTTCTCTCTAAACTCTGTGAGTGCAGGGACTTGGTCTAATATGCTTCCCACTGAATCCCCAGTGCCCAAAACTATGCCACAAACACAGAAGACACCTGAAGAATGGATAAACTGAATTAATGAGTACCTCCTTAGGTACTAGGACCTTCTCTATAAGAGCATCAGCTTCTTGGAGACAACGCCCTCATTTTTTATTCAGCAGAGGTGGGGGTTCCCTGGACATGCAGATGGGTTTACAATACCTAGGCCATTGCAGAAATGTTTCTGCTGTATAATGTCCTTTAACTCATCGAGTCACAGTTTCATCACTGGGAAACATAGGACATTTAATCACTCTAAAAAACTGAAAGAAAAATTCTCTTCTGGACAAAAATATGGACTTCGCAGCAACTTGGATGGATTTAGAGTGATCATACTCAGTGATCTATCACAGAAACAAAGAACAGAGTACCATATGTTTTCACTCATAAGCAGACCTTGAACAATTATTATAATACTATAAGAAAGGGATTAGCAGTAGTGGGAAACTGTCAGGGGAGGGGGGTGGGATTGGCAGTTGAGGGAAACTGCTAGGGGAGGAGGGAGGGGCATACCTCATCAACAAGGGTACCTGCATAATCAATGTTTGTATACCTAACCCTGAATTGTACCCCACATCTTTATAATAAAAAAGGGAAAAATTCTCTTCTTTTTCTAGCAAAACATTCTTATATAGGGTTAGATTGGTCTCGTATAAGATTCTGCTCAAAAGCAAACCATGTTCCAGCAGGGGAAGTCCGGGGAAAACCTCCTGCTTGATGACAGCCCATTCAGAGAATGTTGGCTGGTACATTATCCAGGCGGAAGAATGCTATCTCCTGCAAAGTGAAGTGGTTCTTTAGTGAAGTGGACAGAAAATATTTTAAGAGTCTCATTCACTATGACGTAAGAAGAGAATGATTTTAAAAAATTAAACAGCGCCCTGAGTTTGTTGAATGTAACTGGACCCTTGTATACAATTCTAGAGCCAACCTCAGGTTGTGTATGGATGCAAAACAAGGACTGAATTATTCCATAATCATTAGGCTTTTGTAACTATAACTGGGGCTGGTAACATCTTAATTTCTGAATGTGTTACAGTAGGAAGAAAGTTTTTTGAACTTCCTAGACCTAGTTGGAATCTGATTTCCAGTCCTTACTATGTGACTCTGAGCTAGTTACCTTCTCTGAGCTTTGGTTTCCTCTTTCATTATACTACCTACCTCACAGAGTTGTTATAAAGATTTAAATAAATTCATACAGGAGAAAAAACAGGCATACAATATTGCTACTATCACAAACTACCATCACCACTCCCACCATTACCACTACACCTACCACCACTACTGATTACTATTACTACTATTATTTATTATTTTTTGAGTCAGAGTCTCACTCTGTCACCCAGGCTGGAGTGCAGTGGCATGCTCCTGGCCACCACAACCTCAACCTGCTGGATTCAGGTGATCCTTCCGCCTCAGCCTTCCAAGTAGCTAGAACTACAGGCACATGCCACCACGCCTGGCTATTTTTTTGATTTGTTGTAGACATGAGGTCTCTCCAAGTTGTCTGGGCTGCCCTTGAACCCATGGAATCAGGCAATTCTCTCACCTCAGCTTCCCAAAGTGCTGGGATTAAAGGCATGAGCCACTGTGCCCAGTCACTATTATTATTTATAATGCAAAAGATAAAGCCAGCTTTCCATCACTGTTAGTTCTTTTCTATGCCAGATAAAAGAATTGTTGTGGTTTTTTTTTTTAGATTAGGAAATATGTTTATTTAGAAAGCAAACTAGAGAGAGAGAGGAAAAAAAAGAGGAGATTTACCTCCCCAAGGTAGAAGAGGGGGCCAAAGCCAGGAAACATGGCCTGGCCATGATGGAGGAATTTTAAATAAGGAAGACAAACCTTCCTTGCAATAAACTAGGAGAGAAGAATCATACAATCAAATTCCTCTTCCCTCTTGAAAACAAATCACCTTCCTTTGGATTTTGGAAGAACATCTGGCAGGTAAACTGGTCTCACTGTTTTAGGCCAAAGGAGACGGGAGAAGTGCTATCTGCACCTCCCCTGCCTGGCTCTGAAATTGTGTTTTGGACTTGAGGTCCTTGCAGAAAACATGTCACATACCTACACTGCTGTGCTGCTCGTAGAGCTATGGGTTTTCATTTTGTCCTCCAGAAAAAATTTATGATTTCCTTTCTTGTTCCCCCTCTCCTCTGAGTCCCTGAATGAAGACATTGCTCCCTTCATCTCCTGCAGATGCCATGAAATATCCTTTAAAATCTGCTCAAAAGTTATGTGTGAGGACAGCAGTATGGCCAGCGTGGAATGCTGTCCTTTGGGTCCCCTTTTCCCCAGCCAGAGGGGGCTTTCTCCACTGATGAGTACAGTGATGACAAAAACAGGGCTTCTAATTTTTAAAGACTGCTGCTAAACCTTTTTTTCTAAAAAAATACTTTTTTCTTTTGAGAATTGTAACATACTTTCACTATGGAAAATAGAGATAAATAAAATGAGGAAAATAAAGCAGTCCATAATCAAGAGTGCACCAGTGTTAACAAATAATGGAGATGCTTCCTGTCTTTTTCCTATGCATACTCACACACTTCCTTCTCTTTCTTTACTTCCTTCAATCTTTCTTTTTTCTTTTTCTTTCTTTCTTCTTCTCTCTCTTCTTTCCTTTTTTTTTTTTTTTTCCTTTTCTTTCTCCCCCCCCCTTTCTTTCTTTCATCAGGGTATCATTCTGTCACCAGGTAGAGTGCATGATCACAGCTCACTGTAGCCTTGACCTCCTGGACCCAGGCAATCATTCTACCTCAGCTTCCCAAGAAGCTGGGACTACAGGTGTGTGTCACCAAGCCCAGCTATTTTTAAATTTTTTTTGTAGAGACAAGGTCTTGCTATGTTGCCCAGGCTGGTCTTGAACCCCTTAGAACCCAAGAGATCCTCCCATCTTGGCCTCAAGTATTTATACACATTATTTTCAAGCTGGAATGTGATCATACTCCATAATATAGTCTTCAGTGTATTTTCATAAGCAGTGACTAGTCACCAGCAGCTTCCAACATCTTCTAATACTTGTCTTCAGCATCTTTTTTTTTAAGTCAGGGTACACTATGTTGCCCAGGCTGGAGTGCAATAGCACGCTCGTGGCCACCCCAGCGTCAACCTGCTGGGTTCAGGTGATCCTTTCGCCTCAGCCTTCCAAGTAGCCAGAACTACAGGCATGCACCACCATGCCCAGCTAATTTTTTGATTTATTATAGAGATGAGATCTCACCATGTTGCCCAGACTGATCTTGAACCCACGGGCTCAGGCGATCCTCTCGCCATGGCCTCCCAAAGTGCTGGAATTACAGGCTTGAGCCACCGTGCCCAGCCCAAATATTTGTTTTTATCCCATAATAAGTGTTTACTAGTCTTATAACAAACAGCTAGTATATGTTAAGCACCTACTGTATGCCAAGCACTATGATGGGCATTAGGAAAATAAAGACATAGATGGGAATATCTTGCAATTAAGTGCCTACTTTGTGCCAGGTACTAAGCCAATGCCTTCACATACTTACATACCTTTTCATTTAATCAAAGACAAACAAAATGCAATCCCTGCCTTTCATGTGCAAGGTGGTGTGCTGAGAGCATAGAACACTCATTGCTTGGAAATTCACTTTATTGGATCATCATGGTTGTAACAATCATTTGTGCTTAAAACCTACTCCCGGCCAGGCTCGGTGGCTCAGCCTGTAATCCCAGCACTTTGGGAGGCCAAGGCAAGTGGAATGCCTGAACCCAAGGGTTCAAGACCAGCCCCAGCAACTTGGTGAGACCTCTCTACAATAAATAAATAAATAAAAAGTAACCGGTCGTGGTAACACATGCCTGTAGTTCCAGTTACTTGGAAGGCTGAGGCAGAAGGATTGCCACAGCCCAGCAGATCGATGCTGGGGTGGCCATGAACTTGCCACTGCCCTCCAGCCTGGGCGACAGAGTGAGACTCCAAAAAAAAAAAAAAAAAACCTACTCCCTTCCATTTATAACAATGCACCTGTGAACTCTTCTATTTTATTTTACTTTTTCTTTCTTTCTTCCTTTCTTCCTTCCTTCCTTCCTTCCTTCCTTCCTTCCTTTCTTTTGATGTGGGGTCTCACTTTGTCACCCAGGCTGGAGTACAGTGGCATAGTCATGGCTCGCTGCAGCCTCCACCTCTTGGGCTCAGGCAATCCTTCCACCACAGCCTCCCGAGTAGCTGGGACTACAGGCATGTGCCACCATGTCCGGCTAATTTTTCTTAATATTTTTGTAGAGATGAGGACTCATGTTGCCTAGGCTGGTCTCGAACTCTGGGCTCGAGTGATCTTCCAACCTCGGCCTTCCAGTGTATTGGGATTACAGGAATAAGCCACCACATCCAGCTGAATTCTTAGTGATATTTATTGTCTATAGTCAATTATCAAAAGTAAGGCGCTAGAGACAACATGAGAGACTGACAGTCACCCAGACTCTACCACTTCTAATTTTCTTAGCGATCATGTCTGGCTTCCTGGGAGGTAACACAGGAAGTATTTTTGAACCTGGACTCTGGAGATAGACCGTGTGCCACAGCTAGAATTCTGGCTGTGTCCCTTACCAGCTAAGTACCTTACTGGCTAAGTAATCTCGGGCAACCCACTTGACCTCTCCAAATTCCATCTATTCATTTGTGAAACAGGGGTAAAAATAATTCCTTCCTCTCATAAGATTGAGTGTTTCTTTATCTGTTAAGAAGGACAAAAATTAGCTCCAACTTCATACAACTGAATGGTGTCCTACACCTAAGTCCTTAGTACATTGGCTGGGACATAAAAAGTATAAAATAAGAGACATAATGGCTGTTATAATAATTATGATTAGCTCCTTACTGCCCTACATAACCTTTTCCCCAGAGCTACACACTGGTTCATTTAGCTGCTTGGTATGAGTCATTGCCTGTCATCTTTCATGGGATAAATATGAGAAAACCAGTGGGCGTCAGTGAAACACGGAAGCAAAATAGTTCTCATCCAGAATAATCCATCTTTAGGGATGTTAACAGAACTGCCCCTTCCTGAGCACGTACGTGCCGGGCCTGTGTGTTTCTATCCACATTCGATCCTCAATGACTCCATAAGAAAGATACCCAACCCACTGTACCCCATGACTCCTCATGGACCTCTTATTCCTCCTCCAGAATCTAGGGGGGAAACGTGCTCCCCGGCGTTGATAGTCAGGGCCCAGTTACGATGCTTCCCTGACTAGCTGACATCCACCAGGATAACATCATTTTATACAATCATTCCTTACCCACGCAGGGGCCATTTCAATTTCTATTCAGGGTGTTTTATGTGCACTGTGTGTTTTCTATTTCCAGCCCAAATGAACAAACTGTCCTTTAGCTTATTAGGGTGCATGTCAGATATATTTTTAGTGCTGTAATTTTTCAGAGACACAAAGTCGCCCCCCCTTCATCAATAGAAAAGCAGACCATTACCACATGCTGGCTCTACAGACCCTTCAGAATGGAGGCAGAAGATTCTGGAGAAAGTGCTCGTGGCATCAGACTCTGTCCGGGTCAAGTGACACGGGGTATCTTAACCCTTCTGGATCTCAGTCTCCACATGGGCAAAATGAAGACGTTGGACCCCATAAGCTTAAGATTGCTTCATTCATCCATAAATAAATAACTATTGTGCTCCTGCAGCATGCATGTAAGGCATTGGGATACCACAGTGATCAAGTCAGAACAGGGCTTGCTCTTACGGAGCTACGATGCAATCACAAAGGCAACAAACAAAGAAATAACTTCAGACAGCGAGGAGTACCATGAAAAAAGAAAACACAAACAAACAAAGAATGATGAGAAGACAGTGCTTTGGATAGGACAGAAGAAGGAGCCACTTTCGATGGGATGGTCAGACAAGGCCCCTAAAAGAAGCCACAATCAGCCTAGAATTCTGGGGCAAGAGGACAGAGGGAACAACCACAAAAGTTGTCGAAGTTTCATTGGGAAACCCAACCGGGTCTATGACCCAGGATCCCAATAAGGAAAAGCTGTTTTGCCATAGACTGTGATCACACAGACCCTCCAGACCTGGTAGGGAGCAGGACCTGAAGCCTCTTCGACAAACATTCATGAGTGCCGACTGCATGCAAGACTCAGCGCTTCCAAGTCTAATCACTGCTCAGAGCCAAATGTCTGGAGACAACGAGCAGAATGCGCACTGACCTTTCTGAGCAGCAGTGACAATGATAAATGAAGGGGGATTTGGATGCTCGCCCTTGACTATAAGAGGAAACAGGCGGACTGGGAACCTGGCTCATGTTCTGAAGCTTAAGTTTCACCCGCGATGCAGTTTCTAGAGCCGTTTGCTCCCACAGAGCAGGGCAGGAATTTGGACTTAAGGACTGTCCTACTGGACTTAAAGACTGCTCAGCTGTCAGCACAGATCCCTGAGCCAGGAGCACACAGGCAGCCTCAAAGCTTGCAGCATTTTCTTGGGGTGGGTTGCTGGGGGTGGGGTGGGGGAGAGGCGGGGGCTTGGGGGTGGCTGAGACAGCATAAAAATCTGTGCTGGGAGTCAAAGCACTTGGTTGACAGTCCCAGCAGTGCCCAGAGGAGTCAGGTAATCTCTCCGGTCATTATAATGGAACCAAGTGAACACCTGCTAGGGACCAGACATGCACGGGGCCCTCACACACAGTATCTCATTTAACCCTCAGCACAACCTTTAGGGAAAGTATCTAGTATCACAAATAGAGGAGGCTGTGAGAGGTTTTGCAATTCACCCTAAGTCACTCAGTAGTAGAGATGGGATTCCACCTTAGATCAGGTTAATTTCAAGTCGCCTACCATTCTCTTAGTAATGCATCAGTCAGATGGGAATAGTAATCATATGTGTTCTACCCTCTTATGCAATTGGTGGGAGACTCAAATGAGGTGAGAGGGTGCTTTGTCCACATGAACGAGCTGTTGCAGGGACTGCTGGTCCCAGCGTAGTTCCTGGCAGCGCTGCTGTCTACAGAGGTTTCTGTCCCGGCAACCACACACCTATTGCCCACCTGGCTGATCCTCTATGGGACACTCACCCACAACTCTCCTACTGCTGAAATTCCTGCCCATGCTGTGTCTTAGGATGGGGGCACAGCCCCCCACCGCTGCTTGTCCCCAGAGATGCCATGGCCCTGTCCCCAGCCTTGCTGGGAAGTCCTGGCATTCAATCAGCAGGATGGGGCGGGCGTGTGGAAAATCTGAAGAGATGTTTTTCTTTCTTGGGAAGAAAGCCAAACTGCAGTTCGCTGGAGTTCTGTAAATTATGCACCCAGAGAAGATTTAGTTTAGGAAGAAAAGGGGGAAAGGATCCTTTACTATTTGCTTAGTGAGCTGGGTTGGCCCAGCCAGAGCCAAACCCCACATACTTGGGCTGGCTTGCTGTGTTTGCAAAACAGGCCCATGTTCCAGGAGACCGTCGGGGAGGCCACAAAACAGCGAGGATTTCTCTGCCGGCCTCTCTCTGGCTTATTTTCCATCCCCTGCTCCAGCCGGGGTCCGTGACTTCGTTTCTTGGGCCTGGAATCTGGTGGAGAAGGGATGTCAGGGGAAAGGTGGTCCACCATGACCTCTCTCTGCAGTCCCATGAGGCCCACTGTTGGGAGAGCTGACCAAAGGACATCACCTCCAGGAAGCCTTCCTAAGCCCTAAGGCTGGACCAGGGATCCTTCCCAAGGGCTTCCACAAGTTCCCAGAGGGCAGAGACCCCTTCGGTTTTGCTCACTGTGTTATCCCCAGTGTGGGATTTCAGTGAGTGAATAAACAAAACCACCTCTAGCCTCCTATGTCTCACCCCGGGCTTCTCCACAGTTCAGATCCAGAATTCCTTGGATCAGAAGAAAGGCATCCTGGGTGGTGTTGCAGTGTGTTTGTTTTGTTTCCACCTGTTTTTCTAGCCTCATCTCCCACTCTTCCCAGCTTCCCATTAAAGCTGCATCAAGAGTGAACTGCTTGCAATTTCTCCCCTTTGTGTTTCTCCCCCATGTCTCCACCCCCACTCCTTGTCAGCCTTGAAGAATCGTTCCATCCTTTTTTTATTCAGAAGTCTCCCCTAGCTTCTCCACTCACACCCAGCCTATGCTCCCCCCCACCAACCCGTGCCCCTCTTCCTTTGGTTAGAGACAGCTTATCTCAGATCCCACAAAAGCCCTACCAGAGGCTCACCATTGATTTGTTTACATAGCTGTCCCCGCCCCCACACTCCAGGCTACTTGGGAGAAGAGAACCGGTTCTAATCATCTCCAACCCTGGCCCTTAACACAGTGCCTGACACGCAACAGCTGTTCCATACATGCTTGCTGAATTAATTAATTAACTAACATATGCGGATGATAATAATAGCAAGCGATGTCATGGGGCTGCGTGTGAATAAGATCCCGGCAAATGCTGTGAGCAAAGAGGAAGAAGAGACTTCTGTGGTTGGCGTGACTTGGTGGGGGGGAGGAGACGGTGTCAAGAGAAACTGACAGGAGACAAAGCCCAGAAGGCAGATGGAGAAGGGCCATCGGGTAGCAGGGAAAGTGAGCAAAAGGTTTAAAACACATAAATCAGATCATGGCCTATTCCTGCTTAAACACCAGTGGCTTCTCCCTATGTTTAGGGAGAAACAATCCAAACATCTTAGCAAAATCTGTGAGGCCCCATGAATCTAACTCAGCACCCAGCACTCAGACTTTGGAAACTGAGTCCCAGAGTGACAATTGCAGGGATGCTATAATCATAGTGTTTCTGTTTGTTTGATGATGATAATAATAATAACAATTATTATTATTATTATTATTATGATCATGAGATGAAATTTCACTATGTTGCCCAAGCTGGTCTCAAGTTGCCCAAGCTGGTCTCCTGGGCTCAAGTGATCCTCCCATCTTGACCTCCCAAAAAGTGCTGGGATTACAGGCATGAGCCATTATGCTCAGTCTAGTGTTTTATTTAAAGCACTTATTTTTGTCTAAATAATTCTTAGCAAATCACGTATAATATTTTTACCACAAATGTATTGCCTTTGGTTTGAAATCCCTAGTAGAATTTTCCAGAGTTTTTTTCTTATGCGAACCAAGTCCTGTGAGCCTGCCTTATATAACACAGTAGAGATTTTTTTTTTTATCATGACCCATTTGAAAGTTGCCCTATTTCATGCTTTAGGAATCTATTTTGGGTTTGTTTATTTTTTAAATTGCTATGGGACCTTAATGTTACAGCCTTCAGATAGTCTTCTGAGAACCAAGGAGAGAAAGTTATTTGTTTTATCCATTGCTAGCAGCTGAGGCATCTCTTCATGCCAGCCCCTGAGCCAGGAGTGATGAAGACATATTTCTACCCATAGAGACCTTCTGATCTGAGAGGAGTGAGGGTGAACCCAATTTCGGGTGATGGTGTTTGAGCCAGGCACTGAACATTACATACTTTGTCCTTTACTCTTCCAATAATCATGAGGGTAGATATTATTACCCTCATTTTATTTACTTATTTATTTATTTTTATTTTTGATTTGGAGTCTCACTCTGTCACCCAGGCTGGAGCGCAGTGACACACTCATGACCACTGCAGCCTTGACCTGCTGGGCTCAGGCGATCCTTCCACCTCAGTCTTCCAAGCTCAGGCAGTCTTCTTGCCTCTGCCTCCCAAAGTACTGGGATTACAGGCATAAGCCACTGCACCCGGCTGTTACCCTCATTTAATAAATGAGAAAACTGCAGCTGAGAGAGGCCACCAAAGACTCACCCACATCTAGCATCAAGACAGTGACAGAGTGAAAACCTGGGCCCAGATATGTCTCCAACACTGCTTTGCCTCAATCTAAAGCAAAACAGGATTATTCACTATACCAAGGAAGAGAAGAAGTTGCCTCAAACGTTGTGAGTGGGAGAAACTGTCCCACAATTTACCTGTCCTCACCCCCCACTGAATGAGGTGATTGTTAATGGCCAACAGTTATTGATGATATTGTTGACAGGCACTTTTGGATAACTCCAGCCTCCATAATAACCTCCAAGGAAGGTAATACAATTCCATTTTACAGTGGAGTCTTTAGAAGCTCAGAGGGGCTAAAGAATTTGTGCTGAGTCATGCAATTAGTGGCAGGGCTAATGTCTGAACACTGTCTGTCTTGATGTAAAGGCTTTCCCCCCACTGTTTTCTGATTAGAAAAAGCAAAGAACATCAAACCATTCCATTTACTGAGATTACAGAAAAAGGATCCCTGAGACAGGCTCAGCAGAGAAGGGCTCGTCCTGAGACAGAAACTCATGGAAATATATAGAAGAGGTTCAAGTCTCTGAAAAGGTTGGCAAGAATGGGGCCAGGAGACTGGGACAGAGAGATCTAAAGCAGGGGCCCCCTACCCCTGGGCCGCGGACTGGTACCAGTCCTTGGCCTGTTAGGAACCAGGCCCACAGCAGGAGGTGGGCAGAGGTCCAGCGGAGCTCCGTCTTCTGTCAGTTCAGGGGGGCGCATTAGATCCTCATAGGAGCAAGAACACTCTTGTGAACTGCACATGCAAGGGATTTGGGTTGCACGCTCCTTATGAGAATCTAATGCCTGATGGGCCCCCTCCTCCCTCTTCCATGGAAAAATTGTCTTCCACGAAACCACTCCCTGTTGCCAAAAAAGGTTGGGGACCGCTGTCCTAAAGCGTCACAGAAGAGAGGGGGAGCCTCCAGCTATGTTTTTCAATCCTAAAATAGCATGGCTCCAGACAGAGCCTGGGCCAAAGTCAGATTACCAGGAGGCATAATGATCACCAAACCCATTCGAGAGTGAAAGGTATCTAGTCAAGATTAGGGACTAAAAAACAAAACAAAACACCAGGAGCTACCAGGACAATCCAACACGGGAACAGGCAGAGAGAGCCCATAGAAAGGTCAGAGAGACCAGGAAGTGGACTGATGGGGGAGGCTTGTTCAACCCACTCAGGGCCTTACACAGAGCAGGCAGGTGTTTACAACACAGTGGAGTTCCTTCCTATTCCAAGCAAATGGTATGCCCTTGGGAGAGTAGAGATGAAGATGGAGAGACAGAGAGAAAGGGAAGAAAGAGAGAGAACAATTAAAATGGTGTCTTTGTCTGCTCACCATTGCCCTCCAAGAACACTCGCCCCTGAGAAAACCGAAAATATGCTGTCCCCCACTGAGATCAGGCCCTCTAGGATCTTTCTTTGCAAGAGCTTCACTTGACATTGAAGGTGATCATTGTGTTCAAAGGCAAGCATTTGTCATTCATTTTGACCTCTGAATGCAAGCCAACCAATTTATCTGGTGCTCATCCAAAGAGAGTGAAACGTTCAAATGCTGGAGAATGAGATCTCTGTGAAAAGTGAAATTCTGCAAAGGGTTACTTTCCTAATGCAGAGTCATGGGGAACTTTGACGACATAAGCTTTTAATCTTTTGTGCTGACTTTGGATCCATCCCCAGGTCGATGAGACTTCGCTGTCTCGATGCCTGATGTTCTGAGGGCCCAGGGCCCAGAGTCTGAAGTCTGACTTGAACCGATATTTGGTTTTTGAAAAGCGGTTTTGTTTTTAAAATAAAGATAGTTAAGTTCTTCCCCACCAGCTATTACAGTGTGGCTGGATAATCTAACAGGGGAATGTATCTGGGGAGACTTTTCAGGAAACAAAGAAAGGCACTTTCTTTTGCCTACTGCTTCTTTCTGTATCTCTTTTTTCCAGGAAATATGAGCTTCTCTTGCACCAAGGGAGGGTTTGTTCTCTAACGCCTGGCTTTATTAGGATATAGACTCTGCTGATACAACATGGTTGTAGTGTCTTGACGGAAAGGAGAGTCCCTGGGGGGAGAGAATGGTGGACAGAGGGGCGAGTGTTTCTGAGAGGCGGGGACCCATACCCTACTCCCATGCAGTGTCCCACAGAGCACTGACTTTGGGTGAGAGGTGACCACCTGATGCCTCTGGAGGCTGGACACTAAGCACAGTGGCCTTAAGCCATGGAGAGGGTCCCTGTGACCAAGGTTATGATCAATAGAAGGTTTAGGGTCTGTAAGGGAAAACAAGACCAGGACAGCTGGAAGTCCTTCCCGAAAAGTGGTGTTGAACAGACGGTGTAAGATCACAGCATCAGACAGCACCAGGGACCAAAAGGAACAATGCCAGAGCAGAGCTACCATGAGCTGTATTCCGGCTACCTCCTACATTCTTCCAGCAGGAATCTTGTACACTCCAGTGGACGGGAGGGAGTGACCTCTGAATGCAAGCCAACCAATTCGTCTGGTACTCATCCAAGGAGTGAAATGTTGACTGATGCTGGATTTCTCCTCTTCTTATAGAGTGGGGCAGTGTGCTCAAACTGTTTTACTTGCATTTAGAAAAATGAATAAATGTGTCGCTTCTTAAGCCTGCATTCTGTTCCACAATTTCTTCCTGGATATTGTTATTATGCCTAACTTTAACAGAGGTTTCCTCCATGTATACTTCCATGTGCAAAAGCTCCTGAGCTCCGGATATCATGACCCTTTGGGGAGTGGCTTATGGAAAGGACTCATGACCTTTCACTTCATCCTTGAAGGTTGAGACCTCAGCCATGGCCCTCTTGGGTACTTTCTGATGTCCGCCATTATCCACTTCAACCTTGTAGAGAACTGAGTTTCTTTAAATAACGACACTGGAACTCCCTTTTGGCGAGCAAGTGTCATGGATGATCTCAAGTGTATGGCCTGTGTGGTGACCAGCATGACTGACACATGGGAGGGGCTCGATACATGTTTGTTGAAAATAAAAAGTGAGTAAGTGAATTTATTTAGCTGTTTTTAATTAATAGGCTTTATTCCTTACAGAAGTTTTAGGTTTACAGAAAAATTTAACAGAAAATACAGAGAGTTCCTATGTACTCTTTTCCTACCCCCACTACTTTCCCCGCCCCCATATTAACTCTCTGCTACATACGTAGTTTTCTCTATCATTAACATCTTCCACTGGTGTGGTACATTTGTTACAATGAGTCAATCTCTATCGATACACTGTTAGTCATGAAAGTCCATACTTGACAATACAATTCACTCTTTGAGTTGTATAGTACTATGGGTTTGCCAAGTGCAAAAATGTCCTGTATCTATTATTACTAAATCACACAGAATAGCTTCACCGTCCTGAAGATCTTTAGTACCCTGCCTGTGTATCCCTTCCTCTTTCCCCAACCTCTGGCAACACTGATCTTCTTAATGTCGTCATAGTTTTTCCTTTTCCAGAATGCCATATAGGTGGAATCATCCAGTATGGTTTCTTTTTCCTAGCAACATGCACTTAAAGTTCCCCTATGCTTTTTGTGGGCTTGACAGCTCATTTCTTCTTACCATGGGATAGTATTCCTCTGTCTGCTGTATAATATTCTTTTCTCTGAATGAACCACATTTTACTTATCCATTCACCTATTGAAGGACATCTTGGTTGCTTCCAATTTTTGGCAATAATGAATAAAGCTGCTATAAACACTTGTTGCAGATTTTGTGTGGACATAAGTTTTCAACTCCTTTGGGTAAATACCAGAGAGCACATTGCTGGATTGTGTGGCTAACACTATGTTTAGCTTTGGGAAGTCTGATTTTTAAAAAGCTATTTCTAACCAGCCTTATCTCATAAAACAGGGGAGAGGTGGTAAGTTATGAGCTGACTTCCCACAGGCCCTGCATTTATTTGTACTAAACAAACCGTTCAAGCTTCCAAGCATATTCTTAAGTGCTAGGAAACTCGGATTCAGTGACTACTGTGCTATATAATTGCCTTCTGATTTTATTTTTGGCCTTTTAAATTTGACTGCCAAGACAGACTACCTGAAAAGTCCCCTACCCACAGGAATTATATATTCTAATGGGAGAGGCAGTGAATAAATATACAGCTAAACCCTGTATTCTGGTGGAAGCACTGGATAGGAAAAGTCCACAAATAAGCAAGCAAGAAAACAAATGTTTTCCAACTAACTTATGGTAGTAGTCCTCAGATGAAGTAAACTAGGATTTGAGGAAGGGGGGGAAGAAGAAGACAAGATAACTCAGAGACAAGTTGTATTCGAGGAGATACTACCAGGATCTCCCTGGAAATATTTTTCACAATGTTCAAGTGACCCTCGGGAAGGCAAGTATGTTAAGGGAAAAGATTCGTGTTTGGGGCAAAGTGAAACTTTAAAACATGAAGACAGAAAACAGGACGTCTTTACATCTTCTCTCTCCAAAATTAGCAGTCTTACGCTGCATCTCTATGCCATAACCACTTTTCCTTCTCCAACAAAAATGGAAGAAGCCTGCTTTTCTCTTACTGCCCCTTGTATGGCTATTTTGCAAACAGTAGATGCTCAAGAAAAGCTTGCTACCTTGAGGGGAAGCTTTCACCAAAACACACATGCCCCCCCCAAAAAAATAGAATTTCATTTTGGTCCTCAAAGTCCAGCTACACAAAAATCAAACAAAATCGGAAATATGATCTGTTCTCTTGGGAATTATGTTTTTATTTTTTTAAGTGGTGTTGGAATGAAACCAGCATATACATTTTCAGAGCTTTATAATCACTAACTATTCTCTACCATCCTGGGAAATGTGAACTTGGATGAGCTCCAAGAATCTTAGCAACGAGACAGCAGCTCCCAAGTACAGCCCCAGTCCTCTGATGGGGCCAGAATCTCAGAGACAAAGCACTATTTATCGGCATGAACTGTCTTGCTCGTGAAGCTGGAATCCCAAAGACCCAGCTAATGAGAAGACTCAGTGCCAGGATGTCACATTGGGTTAGCAAGGCCAACCCATTAGCAGTCTGTATCTCTGTGCTCACCCCAGACTGGAGGAGACACAGAGCAAACATATACGGTGGCTTCTGAAAGGCCCCAACACTTGACACTTGAACACCAAGACAATCACCGAGTTTAGCCGGGAGTGTGGGAAAGGGCACAGACCAGGCAATGTTTTCTGAGCAGATGGGCAGTGCCCTGCCTGGAGCAACAGAGGCTGCCAGCTGTAGGTCCAGGCAGCACAAATGCTCACAAACTCCTGAGTGTGGTGGGCTTTCTGCTTGATAAGCCCGAAGGTGAGACCCAAGCCCTCTCTTCTCCTTCTAAGCCTACCCAAAGGTGTCATCCAGGGCCCAATGACTGGCACAGGTAGGAAATGCGACCTCAGCATAGCAATAGGTGTCCCCTGGTTTTAGGCAGATAATCTTGTTTCTGGAGGATAATTTACTCCCCTGAAAACCTTAAAAGGAGGTCCCATGCTTTTGCATCCCATCTGGAATTACCTTTGAATGTTTCCTGACTTGGAAACATCTTGGAGGGACTTAGCAAGCCAAGCACAGAAGAAAGCTTCCACTCATGTTAATAACAGTCGGTGATTACTCACATTTACTGAACTCCACACAGAGCATGTGCTAAGCACTTTACATTCATTACCTCACCTGATCCCCACAACAGCTCGATAAATTAGACACATCACAAAACCCATTTTACAAATGGAAAAACAGGCTTCGAGAGGCAAACCCGGCAGTTCTCAAAGTGCAAATCAATATCACCAGGAAACTTGTTAGAAATGAAATTTCTCAGGCCCCACCCCAGACATACTGAATCACAAATTCTGAGGGTGGGGCAATCTATCTTTTAACAAGGCCTGCAGATAATTCTGATGCACACTCAAGTGTGAAGACCTGTGGATAAGGCAACTGACCCAAAACTACACAGCCAATAGGATCCAAACACCCACAGCTTGGCTCCAGAGTCCTGCTTGCAACTGCTGTGCTATGAATTCCTGGACACTAGACATAAGAGCTCCTCTCCTACCTACAGTCGCAAATTTCAGATTTAGAGAATCAATGATACTGGTTAGATTTACAAGAGAGGATAAAAGGAAGAAGCAAACTGCTCTTTCTACATTAAGTCTTTAATTTCTCACTGCAGTCATGGGGCACTGTCGCATTCCTCATGGGAATGAAGATTTCCTGCTCATTAAACACCCCTCCCTGCTCTAGCCACAGGGGCACACCCAGAGGCACCACCCAGGCCTTACAGAAGTTTCTTTTCACACTCAAGAGGTCAGGCAAAGCAACTCAAGGGAATGACGTGAAGGTATTTAAAACTAAAAAATTAGAACTGAGTACCACATGTTCTTACTCATCAGCGGACCTTGAACAATTAACATAATACTATAAGAAAGGGATTGGCAATAGCGGGAAATTGTCAGGGAACGGGGGCAGGCGGGCGCACCTCACCAACAAGGTGCACCTCACCAGCATAATGAACATTTGTATACCTACCCCTGAATTGTGCCCCACATCTTTAAAATCAAAAAATAAATAAGTAAAATACAACTAAAAATTTAATTTCAAAGGCGGGGAGGAAGGAGAGATAAGGAGAGATTTGTTAAAGGATTCAAAATTACAGCAAGATAGGAGGAGTAGGTTCTAGTGTTCTATTACACTGTAGGCTAACAATAATATATTATCTAGTTTCAAATAACTACAAGAAGGATAGTGAATGTTCCCAATACAAAGGAATGAAAAATGTTTTAGATGACAGATATGCTAATTACACTGATCTGATCACTATACATCCTATGTATCAAAACATCACTTTTGTACCTTATGAATATGAACAGTTATTATTTTTCCTTTGTAAAGATAAAATAAAAAGAATGATGTAAAAAAAAAAAAAACCCTAAAAATTAAGAGCACCTGAATTAGATTCCTAGGACTGACCTAATTACAAACAAGGTGGCTCAGAACAATGGAAATGGATTGTTACACAGTTCTGGAGACCAGAAGTCTAAAATTAAGGTATGGTCAGGCCTTATTTCCCTGCAATCTGTAGAAGAATGATCCTTTCTTGCCTCTTCCAGTTCCTGGTGGTCCCAGACATTCCTTGGCTTATGGCCACATAACTCATGGCATTCTCCCTGTGTCTCTTCAGATCACCTTCCCTCTCTATGTGTCTGTCTCTGTGTCTAAAGTTTCCCCTTTTTATAAGGATGCCAGGCATGTTGGATTAGGGGCCCACTCTACTCCAGAATGACCTCATCTTTAATTATACCCACAATGGATCTATCTCCAAATAAAATCACAATCTGAGATAACTAGGGGTTAGGACTTTGACATTTGAATTCGAGAGGGACACAATTCTATCTATAACAGCATCTATTTTGAGGGGAGGATTAGACTGTAGAAATACTCATGCACGGTGTTTACTGCAGGACCATTTCTGAGAATCCAAGATTGACATCAACAAGGCCACCCACTGGAGGGCAGTTTCCGCCATGGCTGATGGTCATGGCTGGTACTTGTTAAAACTAGAGCTTCCCAAGTCTCATCCCATATATCCTAAATCAGAAAGGGATTGAGGGATTGATATGTGAACAAATGCACCTGTGATTCTGAGGTGGCTAGCCCTTCAGAGCCCTCAAATTTGGGAAGCACAGTTCTAGCCAATCCTTTTGGGATTCTCAACATTCTGGCCCAGGTACCAGCCAAGTCTGATGTGGTACCCAGGCTCTCTGCAACACTCCATCCCCTGTGATGCCCATGGTGAACTCTAAGCTCAGTCCAGTCACTCTGAAATGCTCAAGGGGGGATTCCCAGATCATCCCAAGATTTTTCTTTATGCTCAGGTCCCAGATGACCAGCTTTGGTCCACAACCAGCACCAAAGATCACCTGACTTCCAAGTCAAGTGATTTTGCTGGGTAGGAGCCCGATTGAACCAGATTCCCTGGAATCCATTTCCATGAATCCAATAACTTTTCCCCTTCATAGAAATGTAGACAGGGAGGCCACTAAGAACCAGTGGCCAACCCAAAGGGGAGGACACAAGAGGCCCCTCCATGGCTCTGAGCTGAGCCTGGGTGAGTGGCTGCACAGAACGTCAGGGGAAACAGAACTCAGAGCAGGAAAATATCAGACAGGGTTAGAGCCACCTCTTCCCTCCAAGGCTGCATCTCCTTCCCCAACCCACCTAACAGACTCCCTACTGGTGGTCCAAGACCAGAGAAAATCCCACTTGTAATTGTACTTGTCAGATAAAGCAGCAATAGCATAAATCTTGGACTGAGCATCTAGGCTCACCCACTACTTGTACCTCTAAGAATCTCCATTTCTTCATCTGTTTTGTTCCCATGATCCATCTTCTCTCTGTAAGGAATAGATACCCATTCAAGCCAGCCTGTGAAAAGGGAGATTGACTCTTTATAAGGATGCATGTCCCATGGAATCCAATGGCAAGAAAGAATTCACCTGGTTTCATAAGAACCAGGAAACTATTAAGAATTGTGGCCACATGACCTGGCTCTCATCCCTATGCCTCTGCTCACGTCTCCCTTTCTCTCCATCAAAGGACTTCCTCTGCCACTACCTCAAGGTCAACAGTAGTCATCAGGGTTGCCTCGGTTCCTAAAACCACACCTTTCCACTCAATTTCTCACAGTTCCATAGCTCAATCCTTCAAAGTCTCCATTCCAAATTCCCAGGAGAGGAATTCAAGACCATCCTGGGTCAAACAACCTTCTTTCACCCAATCAACTGTGACTGAGGGATAAGTCACACAGTACAAGCCCAGATCCCTCAGCAGGGCTATAGGTGGTGGCCATTGCCAGAAGAGAGTGCTATGGGTAAGCAGCACTCCAAGTAAGTCTACTACAGTCATGATAAAGAGTCATCGCCATTTTTTACGCACCTACTAGATGACAGACACTGAGCCATGTGACATGTGATCCTTACTTCAAGCATTCAAGGCAATTACAGATCTGATAGCTAGGACTTGTCTGGGGTCACTTGGCTAATATAGGGAGCAGGAATTCCAACTCAAGCCCACCAGGTCCCACAGTTGTGCATGTTCCCATCTGCCATCCAGCCCAAGGAAATTGCACCAGGACATGGTACCATTTCAGCAAGTTAGGAAAAAAAGAGGTTAACAATCTACCCTGCTGCCAATCCCACCAGTCTATACTGAACATGACATGACATCACAGGCTGGAAAATGCCTTGGGAAAGCGGAACAAAGTGAAGCCTTGAGTGTGCTTGCTGCTACCATGTCACAGTGTGGCAATTGCTCACTGGGTATTTCCCTGAGGACTGCAGCATTTGTTTGTTCGTTTGTTTGAGTTGGAGTCTCACTCCATCCCAGGCTGGAGTGCAGTGGCACACTCATGGCCACCACCAGCGTCAACCAGCTGGCCTCAGGTGATCCTTCCACCTCAGCCTTCCAAGTAACCGGAACTACAGGTGCGTGCTACCATGCTCGGCTAATTTTTTTTTTTTTTTTAGATTTAAAAATATAGTTTACTTAAAAGCAAATTAGAGAGAGAAAGAGAAGGGAGAGAAAAGATTCACCTCCCCGAGGTGGGGGAGGGCCAAACCCAGGAAGCATGGCAACAACCATAGCTCAGAGAGCACATCCAGGCTAATTTTTTTATTTATGGTAGAAACAAGGTCTCACCAAGTTGTCCCAGGTGGTCTCAAACCCGGTGGCTCAGGCAACCCACTCGCCTCAGCATCCCAAGGTGCTGGGATTACAGGCTGAGCCACCAAGCCCATCCTGCAGAGTATTTTTTTTTTTAATCTCTGCTCTATGTGAGCAAATTTGGTCAAAACCACAGCAGGGGGCTTAGCAGCTGACCAAGACCTCTTGGCAGGAAACGCCTGCTGCTTCCAATATGGTGATGTGGCCCCATATAAACAGGATCTGAATTCTCAGCCCTGAGCGTGGCACTCCAAGGTAGGTGGCTGTTTGAATTGGAGACACTTCACTTTCTTGTTTGCCACTGAGAAACTTAGCCAAAAGAGTTGGTTAATTGGGTTCAAGCCGGGCATAACAGAGCAAAACCACCATCACAGTCAACTTGCAACTGCTACCGCCACCTTTCAAATCCCAAGGAGGGGGTCAGGCCCACAGAGAGTCTCTGCTCCAGAAGGGAGGCGGGTTTGTCCACATTCTGACATGTTAGGGATGAAAAGCACAATCTGAGGCCATGAAACAGGCTATGTTCTTTGGCCCTTGTGTTAATTCATTTTACATGTTAACTTGATGAGACTATGATGCCGAGTTGACAAGTCAAGCACTAGTCTTGTTGCTGTGATGGTATTTTGCATACGTAATCAACATTTGCAATCAGTTGATGTCAAGTAAAACAGATTACCCTCTTTGATATAGGCAGGCCTCATCCAATCAGTTCAAGGCCTCACAAGAAAAACTAAGATTTTCTTGGAAAGAAGGAATTCTGCCTCAAAAAATTCTTCCTGGGTTTCCATCCTGCTGGCCTGGCACACAAATTTCAGCCTGGACACTTCAATATCAACTCTGATCTGAATTTCCAGCATGCTGATCTGCCCCACATTCCCCTTAAAATAAATCCTTCTCTCTCTCTCTCTCTCTCTCTCTCTCTCTCTCTCTCTCTCTCTCTCTCTCTCTCTCTGTCACTCTCACTTGCTCTCTCATTCCCTCTGGAGAATATTGACTGATAGAGTTCTCAAAAACAGAGCTACTAACTGTATCCTGATGACATTCACCTCTCACTGACTGAATAGCTTCTGGAGGTGAGAAGCAGCTCGTGCTGTGAAGTGCCCAGGTACAGATGTTATTGACTTAGGCCCCTCCTGCTTCCATTGGCTCCTGTCTCTGTCTGAGACTCAGGTAACCTCAGATAACTCACTAAAGTTGGTATAGAACTTTTTTACTCAATGTGTGACCCACAAACCAGCTGCATGGGTATCACCTGGGAGCTTATTGGAAATGTAGAAATTCAGGCCCCATCTCAGACCAGCTGAATCAGAATCTGCCTTTTAACACAATTCCTAGTTTGTTCAAATTACACATAACATCTGAGAGGTTCTGTAATCAAAAGCAGCCTGTTATTCCAGGATGAACCCTAGACCAGATGTTAACAGATACGGGTGGAGTTCCTCATTGGACTCTTGCCAGCTCTGAGCATTTGAGCCAAACTAATAAGGAAATAGGTATTACTCAGAACTAACTAATAAGAATAGGTTACACTAATGAGATTTCATTAAGTACCAAGCACTGATCTAGGCATTTATACAAATTAACTCAGCAAACCTGTAAGAAAGGTACTATTAATATCTTTGTTTTACAAACAGCAAAACTGAAATTCATAGGTGTTAAGTAACCCATCCAAGTTCATATAGTAAATAAATAGTTGAGTCAGGCTTTGGACTCAGAAAACCCAGATCCATAGACATGGGCTGCCTCTCAAAGGACAGAGTCTCCATAATGTTGTACCAGATATGTGAGAAATTCTAGCAGGGGAATAATTCTATTCAACCATGGGGTATGAAGAAAGCTTCACAAAGAATGCAACTGTTGCAATGGTCTTTGGATGACAGGTAGAAATTTGTTAGGAGTTATAAGTTGTGGTGCCTTCCATGGGTCCGAAGGCTGTTCCCATAACCAAGATGGAGTTTGCCAGGCAGCCTAGTACTCCTATATGAATGCTGTACCCTCTGCCTGGAACATCCCCGCCATCACCCCTCTCTACTTTCACCTGGTTGCTGTGATGTCATCCTTCAGATCTCAGCCTTCCAAGACCCCCACACTAGGGGGGAAACTTCCAAAGTTTCCCTTCTGAACTCAGCTAACACCAATGGCTTTTCCTTCATGACATTGACGCCAGCTTATAATTCAACAGTTGTAATGAGAGAGTGATTAATGTCTGACTCTCCCCCTAGAGTGTGAACTTTTGAGGGTAGCGACCGTACCTGTTTCCACCCACTTGTGAATGTCCAAGGTCTAGCCAGTGCCTGGCACAGTCAGCACTTGGCATTCAGTAAGTGTCAAGAAGATGCATAACAGGGATTGTCTAAGGCTCTTAATCATCACCCACATCCCCTCTATCTGCATAAAAGTTGGAGGATGGGCTGCAACCTAGAGCAGAAAACCACCCTCCCCTTGATTAATAAATGACAAACAAGAATACTGCCAAACCCGCATACCTTGGGCTTATCCATTTCGACTCCTTCCTAATTTGAACTCACAATAAACAGACAAATACCTGTCTGTAATCCTAATGCCTGTTACTTGTACAAGGTGTACTGTTGCCCCAAAAGCATAAGTCAGATGATGAAGATAAATTGTGTATTTAAATTTAAAATGTGGCACACGTTCCAGCAATGCTGTGGCTTCTCCAAAACTCAAGATCAAAAAGGAATGAAATGAAGTTAAATCCTTTTATGTTAAGGCACTGTGAGTATAGTTCAAACACCAATGACCTAAAGGGGCACATTCTTCAAAATTATGTAATAGATTCAACAAGTTTTTGCACGTAAATTCTCTTTTCAGTATAAAATCCTTCCTTCAGAGGCCATTTTGATAAGGGATTAATTTAGTGGTGAATGAAAGAGTCCATTGCACTTCAGAGCCCTGCCTCATGTGGTCTGCTTGGGATCCTCTCGTAAAGCCTTCATTTCAGGCCACTTGGCTATGAGGGCATGTAAATAAAAGCACTTTTCCACATCAGGTTGCCATTTATCAAAGCTGCAATTCTTCTCCTTAGGGTCCAGTTCTATGTTCATTTGCTTGTTTACCAAGTCTCCGTTGGTCTCTTTCAGCTCCACATAGAAATACATCTCCAACTTTGATTTAGGGCCAAGGATTTCTAACAGCAAGTCAGACTTTAGAATGTTGTTCTTTCCTGTAGGAAGGCCTTATCAGATCCCGTCACACACATATTGGTTTTGTGAAAATAAACTCACTGGAAAACCAATAATAAGCCTAGCTTTGGGACTGGTGACAGTGAAAACAAAGCATAAATATAGCTCTGAGCTCTCCTGGCAAAGGCTTCTTTTATTCTCCAAATATGGCAGAGGATCAGCTTGGAGACATCCAATTCTCCTGTGTTTCTGGATGGCTCAAAGCAAATATAATTTGAAGCAGTGATAGCAAGTAGCCCAGTGCAGCCCTGTGAATTGATGTGAAGTCAGAAATAATTGATTTCAGAAGGAAGGTTTTCTCTGAACAAAGGAATGATTATGGTGACCGTTGTCCTTTGAGATGTTTGAGTCTCTAAAGGGCCAATTTGAGACAAATCTCAAAAAGACTAGTTTGTTCTCAAGAAGACAGACATTTTAGAAAACTGGCAGAAGAATCTCTTCCATGCAGATTGTTCATCTTCCTGTTAAGTCTGAGACCGCTACAAAGAAATGACTCATTTATGCTGCAGCTCAATCTGCTTTTTTGACCTCCTGCATTAAAGGCAACAGAAAGGTCAACATTTTCTCTGCTAGGCAAGATTCTGCCAAGTTTTTATGCTTGAGGCCAGGTTACCTGCAAGTAGGAAGCAAATTCTTTCCCATTCAGGACTTTTCAAAATCTTCCAGTTGGAACTTAGATTTAACCACCTAGACCAGGAATCTCACAGTGGCAGCCTGTTGCTTGCTTTAGCTAGTATATGCTTTTCCATTGGCACTAACAGTATATTTTAAATTGAATTTCCAGGGCTATGCACACACCACTCCTTCTGTTACATAAACCTGGTTCAGGTCACCCATTTGCTTTACCTGCTGGTTCTTGAAGGTATTTGAGTTTATTAACCCTCATGAAGATGGAATCTTTCTGGAAAGTTTATGTCTTCCCAATTTTTTGGTTTTTGAGTCAAGGTCTCATTTTGTCGCCCAGGATGGAATGCAGTGGCATGATCATGACCCTGGCTCAGGTGATCCTTCCACCCCAGCCTCCTGAGAAGCAGGTGTGCCACCACACCTGCCTAATTTTTTTAATTTTTTTGTAGAGATGAGGGCTCACTATGTTGCCCAGGCTGGTCTCAAACTCCTGGGCTCAAGGGATCCTCCTGCCTTGGCCTCCCAAAGTGCTGGGATTACAGGTATGAGCCACTGCTCCTGGCCTCAGTACAACCTCTTTAAAAAGGTTAGTAAGTCAGGCTCGGTGGCTCAGCCTGTAATCCTGCGCCTTTGGGAGGCTGAGTGGATTGCCTGAGCCCGCGGGTTCGAGACCCACCTGGGCAAGTTGACGAGACCTCATCTCTACAATAAATCAAAATGAGCCAGGCGTGGTAGCACAAGCCTGTAGTTCCAGCTACTTGGAAGGCTGAGGCAGAAGGATCGCCGGATCCCAGCAGGTCGAGGCTGAGGTGGCCGGAAGTGGCCACTGCACTCCAGTCTGGGTGATAGAGTGAGACTCCAACTCAAAAAATAAAATAAAATAAAATAAAATAAAAAGGTTAGTAAACTCATGACTCCTGTCTAATGAAAAAATTATTGAAATTGAAGTCGGAATTCTGAGAATAGGTTCTCCCTTGAAGACTCAAAAACCCACTCACCAAGCCAAGTAGAAAGTAGGCTCACTGATCTTCGACTGCAAGCCATCCCTGCCAACCACAAAACAAACAGCTAGAAGCAAGCAGCTTCAGATGCTACAACCTTGAGTTGATTAGGAGGCATGGCGAGCATATTGCACCCAGCACTGTTGTTGTCCAGATCATTCACATAAGCAGCAAGCCACTTTTCATTAACAGGATAACTGTGGCCAAGCCAGCCCAGCCAAGAGCTTCTCACTCTACTTGGAGGCCACAAAAGTAGCTCACTCAGAGGGGCCGGGTTGCCTGGTCACTCACATCCAATCAGGCCCACTGCCCACTCCAGCCCAAGTTTTTATCCCTTCTTACCTGGGTTCCTACTATGACCCCTGATGACCTTCTGCTTCCCATCTGTCTTTCCTCGAGCCGTCCGGCCAAACTTTCTAACCCTCTGCTCTCTCCACATGGCGTCTGGGTAAAGACTGTCTCCTTATTGCCTACTTTCCTCAATCCCCCTCATTTGGCTCTGCCGCAGTCTCAGTGCAGCTCCCGCCCTGCGGCCAAGCACATTGACCTCTCTCTGCTTTCCACCACCCCACAGTCATTGCCACCTCCCCTTTGCTTATGCTCTTGTGCCTTCTGGGCCACCATCTTTTTTCCTCTCTGTCCACACTCCTTCATATCTCCACTTGAGAAGCTTTTCCCAGCCACCCTATTCCCTCGGGATTGCTCCTTTCATTCAACTCCTTACAGCTCCCAAAGTTTTCAACGTTCCCTTTGTTTTCCACCCTCCTGGACATAGGTCCTGGAGAGCAGGGGGTCTGACTTGAAACTTCTTTGATACCACTCAATTTCTTTTCTTTTTTTTAGATGTGGGAGACAATTCAAGATTAGGTGTACAAATGTTCATTATGCAGGTACCCTTGCTGATGAGGTGCGCTGTCCTCCCCCCAGCAGATTCCCACTACTGTCAATCCTTTTCTTCTAGTGTTAATGATAATTGTTCAAGGCCCACTTATGAGTGAGAACATGTGATACTCAGTTCTTTGTTTCTGTGATAGATCACTCAACATAATAGACTCTAAGTCCATCCAAGTTGCTACGAAGTTCATAATTTCGTCCTTCTTTATGGCTGTGTAATATTTCATCGTGTATATTTACCACATTTTTTTATCCAGTCCTCTTTCGATGGGGAGCATGAAACCACTCGATTTCTATTCCTCTAAATACTAACATGCTCAGTGAAACAAAGGGAATGTTGAAAACATCAGAGGCTGTGAGGAGTTGAATGAAAAGAACAATCCTGAGTGAGTAGGGTGACTGGGAACAGCGCCTTGAGTGGAGATATGAAGATCTTACATGAGGGGACACCAATAAACCTGGAATTGATTTATTAAAAATCGTGTATTTATTCTTACATGTTTAAACTTCAGTCACCTTCAAAGTACACTCCATTTGGTGCAACACACCTGTCAAAATGATTTTTTTCACCGCTCAAAACAGTTTCGGAATTAGTCAATTGTGATGCCTTTTAATACTTCCACCGTTTTTTGTTTCACCTCTTTCACATCAGCAAAATGTTTCACTTTAAGGATCATTTTTCATCTGGGGAAACAAAAATAAGTCTCTTGGGGCAAGATCGGGTGAAGAGGGAGAGTGGGGCATGGGGGTCATGCCATTTTTTTGGTCAAAAATCACTCATCAGGGTTAACGAGTGCATTATTCTGGGGGAAGAATACCTGTTTGCCACAACTTGGGGCGTTTCTTCCTTAAATTGTGATGCAACCTTCTCAAAGCTTCCAGATGAAAACTTTGGTTGACCATTTGATTCAGAGGAACAAATTCCAAGTGTACTATAAGGGGCCTGCCCTCCTAAAAGATAATTCCGGTTTTGGGGGGTCCCCCCTCGTACATGCAGACCCTGAGAAGTGCAACCTTTATATTTGAAGAAATTACAGTCTTTTCCCAGAATGACACATTGCCCTTCAAGTCTCATGGAGAAGGTGCTTGTGGGCCAAGTTCCCAGATACCTAGCAAAGAAAGGCCAGTCAGCCTCCTCCCCTCCCCCAGCACACCCGCTCTTGCCAGACAGCATTAAAATGCACTTCAGCGTGTTCTCTTTTATTTGGAAAAGAAACAAGTCTTGACATTCTCTTTGTCCCGTTTCATTAAGGACGGAGGTCATCTCAGGAAGTTTCCAAAGAGAACTTGTGAGATGGTGGAGGTGGGGTGGGGGACACTCTTGTCCCTTCTTTTCAGGCTGCTTCGCCCTTTGAAGAGAACAAGACCAGCTTTCACAGTGAATTATTTTCAGTGCAGCCTCTGCCAGGACTCAGCTCACTCTGGCTGAAGCAATACCCGGAAGGATTGAGTGATGTTCAAGGTCAGACAAGAAGTCCAGACAGAACTGACAGGAGGAGGAGGTGGCACTAAGACAGATAGCCAGTAGATAAGGGAGTTGGAGAAGGAAGAAGGGAGAAGACAGGGTGTATGTGTTAAAAGGAAGCCCAGAAAAAGATGAACCTACACAATTCTCTCTCTCTCTCTCTTCCCCCCTCCCCCCACCACACACACACACACACACACACACACACACACACACACACACACTCCTGCACAGAAGCACATTCTTAGCTTCCCTCTCCTCTAACTCCTCAAAGCATTTCTATAAATAAACAACGCCACCCTGAACATGCCAGAAGCCCATGATAACTCTGGCTGTAACTGTGTAAATCCTGACATTTTTCCTCACAAAATGGTTTGTAAAGCCCTTTCCCACATGTGACCGCCACTGGATCCCTACATCACACACCTTAAAAGTCCTGTAAGCCCCTCCTCATCGGTCCCATACACAGAATCGGGCACCCCGTAACCAAGCTCCCGGCTACTCCAAAAATCTCCTATGGTTCAGGCCACATTATCTTACTTTTGAAATTGTCAAATAAAAATTGCATTTATGTATGGGATACTATGTGATGTTTTAATATATATACATACATTGTGGAATGATCAAATTGGACTAATTAACATAGCCATCATTTCACATACTCTCATTTCTTTGTGATGAAAACATTTAAAATCTATTCGTTCAGCAATTTTGAAACACATCATACATTTTTTTAATCTTTTGTGAAATTTTTATTTTTTTATTTTTATTTTTTTAAACTTTATTTTAAAGACATGGAGTACAATTTAGGATTAGATATACAAGTGATCATCATACAGGTAAAGTTTGGGCCTCCCTTTGGTCCCTACTTCACCTGGTTTGAGATAAGGTACTCTTATTGATGTTATGTGTCCCACCCCTCCCCCCAGAAATTTCCAGCTATTTATCCCTTTCTTAGAGTATTATGGTAAATGTTCAGGGTCCACTTATGAATGAGAACATGTGGTACTCAGTTCTTTGTTTCTTTGATAAGTCACTGAGTACTATACACTCTAAGTCTATTCAAATTGCTGTGAAGTCCATAATCCCCCTTCTGGGAATATACCTGGAAGAACTTAAATCACTCCACAAAAAAGATACCTGCACACGCATGTTTATTGCAGCACTATTTACAATTGCAAAAACATGGAACCAACCATGCTACCCATCAAAACTGGACTGGATTAAAAAAATGTGGTACATATACACAATGGAATATTATGCAGACATAAAGAATACAATATTATTAACTATAGTCATCATACTATGCGATCGATTGCCAAAACTTATTCCTCCTGTCTTACTGAAACTTTGTACACTTTGACCAACATTTCTCTGTTTCCTGTCCACACCCCTCCCCTTCAGTCTCTGGTAACAACCATTCTACTCTCTACTTCTATGAGTTTGACTTTCTTAGATTCTACCTTCCAGTGAGATTTATCTTTCTGTTGCCTGTCTTATTTTTCTTAGCTTAATGTCCTCCAGGTTAATTCATGTTGTTGCAAATGATAGAATTTCCTTCCGTTTTAGGGCTAAATAGTATTCTGTTATATCCTACATTTTTTAATTCATCCACCCATTGATGAGTACTTAAGTTTTTTCCATCCTGGCTATTGTGAATAATGCTGCAATAGACATGAGAGTGTAGATATCTCTTCAACATACTGATTGCAATTCATTTGGATGTATACTTAGAAGAGCAATTGTTGGATCATATGGTAATTCTAGTTCTAGTTTTTTGAGGAAGCTCCATACTGTTTTCTAAAATGGCAGTACTGATCCACATTCTTGCCAACAGTATTTAAAGTTTCCCTTTTCTCCACATTCTTGCCAATATCTTTCATATTTGTATAATTGTCTTTCTAGCAGGTATGAAGTCACAGCTCACTGTGATCTTCATTTGCATTTCCCTGAAGATTAGTAATGTTGAGGATTTTTTTCAATATCTGTTGGCCATTTGTATGTTTTCTTTTGAGAAATGTTTATTCATGTCATTTGCCCATTTTCAGTTGGGTTATTTATTTCCTTGTTATTGAATAGTTTGGGTTCCTTTCATATTTTGGATATGAGCCATTTATCTGATATATGATTTGTAAGTGTTTTCTCCCAGTCTATGGGTTGTCGCTTTACTCTGTTAATTGTTTCCTTTGCTATACAGAGCTTTTTAGTTTAATACAATCCCAATTGTCTGTTTTTGCTTTGATTGCCTGTGCTTTGGAGTCTTATCCAAGAAATCATTGCCCAGACCAATGTCATAGAGCTTTTCTTCTCTGTTTTCTTCTAGTAGTTTTATGGTTTCAGTTCTTACATTTAACTTTTTGGCTGTTTATAACCTAAAACATTATCTGCACACCCCTAATAATTAAAATCACCATCTATTAAACATTTGCTCTGTCCCAAGCACTGTGCTGAGGTGTTTACATGCATGATCTCAATTATATTCCACAAGAATCATGAAAGGTCAATATAATAGAGGCATTTTGTAGATAAGAAAAGGGAAGCTCTGATGTTATGTCATTTGACATAAATGCAGAGTGTGGAGCACAGTGTCTTGAACTCAGGTCTGTATGACTACCGTGTGCACGTTCTTAAGCCCTGCCCTGAGACCCTCTTACTAAAAGTCCTTTGACAGCTAAGATTCT
Source organism: Cephalopachus bancanus (assembly GCA_027257055.1). NCBI lineage: Eukaryota > Metazoa > Chordata > Mammalia > Primates > Tarsiidae > Cephalopachus > Cephalopachus bancanus. The sequence continues at coordinate 1,598,701 of JAPVLO010000446.1, read as the reverse complement.
AGAATCTCTACTGGGAAGTCTAGTCAGATACCTGGAATACCAGGATTGATAACCAATTAGACTTCTCCATGCCTGTAGTGGTTGTCTTTTACTTTTTACTTCAACAAACACTGATTTTGCCAGACTCTTTGCTAGGCATTGTAGATAGAGCAGTAAATAAAACAGATGTGTCTTGCCCTTATAGAACTTACAGTCTGGTTAGGGGAGATAGTTCATAAATGAGCACAAGATTAAACACATGGACCAGTTCACCAAGAAACTTCAAATCTGCTGAGAATAAACATGAGTATTAATGATTTTCCACTGTCCTCGGCTGTACTATGTTGAATCACCTCCTTCCCCCTTTCCTCCCCTTGAAAGTATCTCACAAAGTTTCCATTACTCTTTTCACTTTCAGTTATTAAATGTAGACCAATTTAAACTCCCATCCCATATCTGACCTGAAGCTTTCTGCCCTCCCAGAGTAGCCAAGACTAGCTGCAGGACAGGCTGACGTGGATCTGGGTGAGGTCTGTGCTGTACTCGCCTCCCTACCTTCCTCTCTAGGCAGTAGTTCCCTTGTGTTGGGGGCAAGAAGGGTAAACGGCATTTGAACTCTTCCTCCCAAGCTCCAGCCCTTGCCAGTTATAACCCACCTCACAGAGGGTCTAGATGGAGGTCCACAAGTCAGCTCAGGCCCAGGACCTTCCTCAGTGTCCTTTTGACCCATGAGGATTCAACGCATGAGGATTCAACCATCCAGCCATGCCAAGCTGTGGGAGAGACTCTGCCCCATGACCATCCCTTGTGTCAGCCCTGCTATCTCTCTCCAACATTTCTTTTCCCCCAGGACAGGGCAGGCAGCAGGACTGCTATTCAGGCAGAAATTCAGCCAGGAAATATGATGCAAGTGAATCCCTCCCCCAACTCTCCCTTGGCTTGGAGGAGGGGAAAACACCCCCTCCCCAGCCTTTGGGAGAAATGCTGTCATGGGGAACTCTGTATCTCCCATAAGCTGAGTCCCTATTCCAGCCCAGCCTTCTCCTCACAGACTTGGGATGGAGTCAGGGTTGGTGGTATCAGGGCCAGCTCTGCTGCTTCTTTGACGAAGACTGGTTAAGTGTTCTCTTTAGAAACATGGAGTGTTTAGCACCTTCCAGCTTACCTTTGTGCCTTGGCAGTCAAGCCAAGACAACAGGAAAAAATCTCACTCAACATCCTGTTACATACAATTATCATTGTGAGACATGGGAGGAAGGAAAAGAACAGGCTGCTATGAAAGGAAATGTCCATGCTCTGGGATCAGACTTCTTGGGTTCAAATTCCAACTTTGCCCTTTATTAATTATGTGACCTTGGGCAGGTTACTTAGCTTCTGTGCACCTCAGCTTCCTTATATGTAAAATGGTGATGATAATAGTACGTATCTCATAGGATTAAATAAGAAAATGAAAGTAAGATTCTTAGCATAGGGCCTGGCATATTAATAAGTGCTTGGTATATGTAAGTTCCCTGAGGACACAGATGAAGGGATCAGGTACTTCACAGGCACTCAATGACATTTGATGAAGCAATAAGTGAGAATAGCTGGGAATACCTATTTGAGATTGGGTAGTCATAGGAGACCCCTCTGAGGAGGTGACACTTTAAGCTTTGACATGAAGAATGAGGGAGAAGTCAGCCAAAGGGCAAAGGGATTATATCGTACTGAGATCATGTGACATAACTGACCTAGAAAAGTTGTCTTAGACATTTTAATACAGGATTTAATAAAAATACAGGATTATAAGATATTAATTCCTTCCAGATCAAAGATTATCATTACCCCCAGGAGCCTCTGTCCCCATCACAGCTGTTCTAACCATGCAGTTTGTTGCCACCAAGGTGGTTGCTTTGGGAGTTTGTTCCCATTTTCCTAAGGTGTTAGTCAGGACTTTGGTAGCAACAAGATCAAGATCCTGGTTAGATAGTACAAGCGGGGGACATATAAAAAAATAGAATTTTTCTTTGGAGGGTGGGCCTGTTATAATACAGGCTTCCCCTGCTAGGCTAGTGTTCTAGGAGTCCATTGGCATCAGTGTACTAGCCAGCATTGTTGTAAGAGGCTGCATTCAGCTTCAGTGAATTTTTTTTGGAGATTCTTTCAACACATTTGCCCATTTCATGATTGGTGATTTATGCGCACACCTGCCCACACTGTCCTAAGTGTTCAGCAGTTTTTGATCAAATATGGCATGACCCTTGTGCCTCACCCTCCCTATTCACCCAATCTCACCCCAAGAGGCTTTTTGTGTGCATTTGTTTCTCCAGATGAAAAAAAGGACTCAAAGGAGAAACATTTTGCCAATGTAGAAGCAGTAAAACAAAAAATGGCAGAAGCACTAAAAGGCATCAGAATTGATGAGCTCAAACACTGTTTTGAGCAGTGGAAAAAGCATCTCCATAGGTGTATTGCATCAAACTGAGAGTATTTTGAAGTTGACTGAAGTTTAAATATGCAAGAATAAATACACAATTTTCTAATAACTAAATTCCAGTTTGGTGGAAGGTCCCTCCTCAGAGATCTGATTCCACATGAAGGGTCAGAGCCAGGAGTGTCAGCTACCATGAGAAAGAGAATGTGTCGTAAATCAGGAGGTAGACATGTGAACAAGCAGTTTATAGACTGAGGTTTACCCAGAGATTAGTTTTGAAGGTCATATCATCCAACAGAGTGCATAACTGGACACTTGACTCTGTGTGTGTCTCTAGTTACAGCCAGTTTTAGTTACTTTGAATCTGGTCAGCATTATAAATGGCTGGGATAAAATATCTGCTGGATGAGGTATACGTATGTGATTCATTAGCTTCTCTGACTCAGTGGACCCATAGTTGTCATGAGCTGCTAACCTAAATGAGACTCAGGGTCCATGAGACACTGCACCAACAAATAGCCAGGAATACCTCCTACCCGTGTTCATGACTGTATTCTTTTGTGATATGTAGCCCCTATTTTTTTTTTCTGTAATTGCAAGTTTTTGGCACAGGTGTGGCCTGATCATTGCTTTCAAGCACACTGATATAATGGAACTAGACAATGATATAATGGAACTGTTGGGACTGGGTGTTATGGTTCATGCCTATTTTCCCAGCACGTTGGGAGGCTGAGGCAGGAGGATTGCTTGAGCCCAGGAGTTTGAGAACCACCTCAGTAACATAGTGAGACCTCATCTCTACAAAAAAATTTAAAAATTGGCCAGGCATGGTAGTGCATGCCTGTAGTCCCAGCTACTTGGGAGGTTGAGATGGGAGGATCACTTAAGGCCAGGAGGCCAAGGTTTCAGTGAGCCAAGATGGTGCCAATGCACTCCAGCCTGGATGACAAAGTGAGACCCTGTCTCAAATAATAATAATTAAAATAATAATAATAATAGAACTGTTCCCAAGACAGGAGGATGCCTCTTTCCACTCTGGTTTGATGTACTCTTTGTACAGACAAATAAGGGCTGGGAGATTATGCTAGGAATCAGAAAGGTAGGGTGATGAAGGTGCCTAGTATTGTAGGTGATTTTTTAAAATCCCCAGCAAGGGGATTTTTATTACATGGGTGCCACTTAGGATGTCAAGGGAGGGTGGTTAGTTACCATGGTAAATAGGATTACCCTCTCTATCAACTAGAATCTAGAGTCTAGCTACATCTAGTAGATGTAGAAACATCTAAGACTGTAGCTTGAAACATCTAAGACTGTAGCTTGTATTTTCATGTCTGCCACAAGAATGAGAGCACAATGGGACGTTCTACCTAACTCGATGCAATTTGCCATCTCAAAATCACAAAGAAGGTAGAAACAACACATACAAGTGGACTATTTTATGAATTCAAACCACATCTTAAAAGCTGACAGAATAATATGCTTCCAAATCCCAGACATCCCAAAATAACTTATTATTATTATTATTATTATTATTTTAATCAGAGTCACCCAGGCTGGAGTGCAGTGGCATGCTCACAGTCACCACAGCCTCAACCTGCTGGGCTAAGGTGATCCTTCTGCCTCAGCCTTCCAAGTAGCTGGTACTACAGGCATGCACCACCATGCTCAGCTAATTTTTTGACTTATTGTGGAGATGAGGTCTCGCCAAGTTGCCTAGGCTGGTCTCGAACCCCTGGGCTTAGGCAATCCTCTCACCTCCACCTCCCAAAGTGCTGGGATTATAGGCGTGAGCCACTCCACCCAGCCAACTTATTATTCTTAAGGATTATATTGGAGAGATCACCCCCATCCCACCCCAAAAACAGGAAAAAGAAAATAAAAATTCAGTGCAAGATGCAAATGGAAAGTTCCTACCATGCTAGTAGGTACAAATGAAATCTGTTTTAAAATTTTATTTAAAAATATTATTTACATATAAAATAATATATACAATTTTTATACAAGAAACATTTGCTTAAGAAAGAAAATATTAGCCATACTTTTGGACCCTTCTTTGTGCCATTCTCAATTTCCTCTATTCTTCTCCCCTAGAAATAATTACTAGGCCAAATTCTACTTAATCCCTTATTTTCATAGACATATGAGGTCCATATTCATTAAAAATATATAGATTCAGTTTTAATGGTGGTTTTGAACCTTATGGAAATGATTTATGCTGTATATATTTTCTGCAACCTGCCTTTTTCGCTGAATTTTATGTTTGTGAGATTCATGCATGTTGGTAAGAGTAGCTGCCATTTATTTTCACTTAGGTTTTTGTTTTTTTTGAGTTGAAGTCTCACTCCATTGCCCAGACTGGAGTGCAGTGGCACGCTCCCGGCCGCCGCAGCCTTCACCTGCTGGGCTCCGGCGATCCTTCCGTTCAACCTTTCAAGTAACTGGAACTACAGGCATGTGCTACCACACCCAGCTAATTTTTTGATTTATTGTAGAGATTAGGTCTCACCAAGTTGCCCAGGCGGGTCTCGAACATGAGGGCTCAGGCAATCCACTCACCTCGGCCTCCCAAAGCGCGAGTTTATAGGATGAGCCACCGAGCCTGGCTCACTTAGGTTTTGTATTCCATTGAAACGATAAAATTTATTTAAGCAATCTATCTTTAGTGGATATTTGTGTTGGTATTCAGTTTTGCTTTTACAAATGACAATATTATAAACATACTTATGTATCTCTTGATATACATGTGCATGAGTGTCTTTGTAGAATATATACCTAAAAGTAAATTTGCAATGCATTTTCAACGTTACAATGCTAAATTGTTTTCCAAGTGGTCCACCAGTTTATACTCTCACCAACAGGCTATGAAACCCATTGTCCATGAGCTCACCAATACTTATTGTGTTTACAGAGGTCTTAATTTTTTTTTTTTTTTTTTTTTTTTGAGTTGGAGTCTCACTCTGTCGCCCAGACTGGAGTGCAGTGGCCACTCCCGGCCACCGCAGCCTCGACCTGCTGGGCTTCCGGCGATCCTTCTACCTCAGCCTACCAAGTAGCCGGAATTACAGGCATGCACTACCACGCCCGGCTGATTTTTTTTTTTAATTGTAGAGATGAGGTCTCGCTGCCCAGGCGGGTCTCGAACCCGCGGGCTCAGGCAATCCACTCACCTCAGCCTCCCAAAGGTGCAGCATTACAGGCTGAGCCACCGAGCCCGGCTGGTCTTAATTTTTTCCATTCAGGTAGATGTGAGACAGTTACTCATTATAGTCTTAATTTGCATTTTACTGGTTGTTAATGAGATTGAGAATCTTTTCATATGTTTATTAGCCATTAACACTTCCTCTTCCGTGAAATGCCTATTCAAGTCTTTTTGCATGTTTTTCTATAGGTTTTTGTGTTGTTGTTTTTTTCTTATTGAGTATAGGAGTTCTTTATATATTTTGGATACTAATCCTTTGTCAGTTATGGCTTCTCCCAGTTTGTAGCTAATCTTTTCACTTTCTTTAGATTGTCTTTTGACTTAAAAAACCAAAAATTTAAATGCTAATGTGGTTAATCAGTTGTTTCCCTTTGGTTTGTGTTTCTTCTTTTATTTTAGAAATCCTTTCCACTCCAAAGTTCTAAAAGTTTCTTCTCCAAAAAGTGTTTTCAAATTTTTTTCCTTTCATTAATTATTTAATCCCCTGGGGACTGCTTTTTGTACAGGACACGTGGTAGGGGCCTGGTTTCATGTTTTCCTATGTAGATAACTCTTTGCTCCAGTGCCAAGTTTTGTGAAATTCATTCTCTTCCTACTCAGTGTCAGTTCCAGTTCTGTCACAAACCAATTCTTCATACATATATAGGCTTCTTTCTAGGCTCTATACTTTATTCCACTGGAAATTTGTCCATCCTTGGTATTTGCTACAGCAAGTCACCCCATTACGTTCTTTTTCTACTTCCACACAAATTTCAAAAGCAATTTGTCAAGTTCCTTTAAAGAAAAGAGAGATAGAGAGACCTACTGATATCTTGGTTTTGATTGGCATTGTATAAGACAGAAGATAAATATCTTCATAATATTAAGTCTTCCTTAATAAATACATAATTGTTTTTCATTTGTAGATCTCTTGAAATGCCTTTTAGTACATTTTAATAATTTTCTCCATATAGATCTTGTGAAGCTTTTGTTATATTTATTCCAAAGAATTTTATATTATTACCACTATTGTAAAATAATTCTTTTTTTAAAAAAATTACATTTTTTTGTTCATTGTGTATATAGAGATAGTTTACTTTGGGGTGTTGATCTTTGTGTTAAGTCATCTATTGCTAAACAAGGAATCATCCCAAACTTAGTAACTAAAAATCAAAATATTTATATTTTGTAGTTTCTTTAGGTCATAGATTCAAGAGCATCTTAACTGGGAGGTTTAGGTCCAGGGTCACATATAAGGATGTAATCAAGATGTCACCCGGGGTGTAGTCATCTGAAAGCTTGACTGGGGCTGGAGGATCCAGTTCCAAGCTACTTACACAGTCGTTGTCAAGAAGCCTCAGTTCTTATCGTGTGGAGTCAGGCTTCTTATAACAAGGGCTTCTTGTAACAAGGCAGCTGGCTTCCCCCAGCACAACTGAATCCGAATAAAAGAGAAAGAACTAAGATGAAAGTCAGGGGGTCTTTCATAACCATATTTTGACTGTGATATACCAATAATCTCTACTGTGTTCTACTGTACAAAGAGAATGTGACTCTCAGAAGGTGGAAATCCTCAGGGGTCATTTTGTAGGCTAATTACCATAGTCTTATATACAATAATGCGCTAAATTATCAGATTTATTCTATTATTCCATTCTTTTGGATTTTCTACACAGGCAAACATGTTATCCATAAATAATGCCAAATGCATTACTCTCCTTCCAATCCCATTTTTATTTATTTCGTGTTTTACTTCACTGGCTTCAATTTTTAGTGCAATGTTTAAAATAAGTAGTAATTAAAGATATTACCTTAAAAAGACTTTCAACATTTGCCATAGTATAACGCTTTTGGCATATTTTAACCAGTTTTTTAATTGTTAGATATCCTTTTTTCAAATTAAAAAAAAAATCTCTTATTCCTAGCTTGAGTTTTTTGCATTAGTGTGGAAAATTGTACAAAAAATTTTTGTTATCTATTGAGTTGACTATATATTTTTATTCCTTTAAACCTTACTATGCAGCAAATTACGATAATTGATGTTCTAATACTGAACCAATCTTGCCTTCTTGGAATACATCCAACTTGATCTTAATACTTTAACTTTTTATATATTTTTGATTCATTTAAAAAATTTATTCTGTGTATATTTTTGCAACTACCTATATGTGAGATTGGCTTATAATTTTCCTTCCCTATACTGCCCTTATAAAGCTTCAGTATCAAGGTTATACTAACCCATAAATGATTCGGGAAATGTTCCCCTCTTTTTTTTTTTTTTTTTTTTTGAGTTGGAGTCTCACTCTGTTGCCCAGACTGGAGTGCAGTGGCCGCTCCCGGCCACTGCAGCCTCAACCTGCTGGGCTCTGGCCATCCTTCTGCCTCAGCCTTCCAAGTACCCGGAATTACAGGCATGAGCTACCACACCCTGCTGATTTTTTTTTATTTATTGTAGAGATGAGGTCTCACTGCCCGGGTGGGTCTCGAACCCGCAGCCTCAGGCAATCCACTCACCTCAGCCTCCCAAAGGCATGGGATTACAGGTTAAGCCACCGAGCCCGGCTGTGTTCCCCTCTTTTTATATGCTCTTCAATATTTTGTATAATATTAGAAATATTTGATCCTTGAATGTTTGATGCACACACCTGTAAAAACATCTGGACTAAATACTTTATTTGTGGGTGTATTTTAAGTGACAAATTTTAAACTATTAATCTTAAATATTTATAGGTCTAGTCAGGTTTTCTGTTTCTTTCTGAGACCATTTTGATATAATACATTTTTCTAGAACTGGGATCATTTTACCTAAAATTTCAGAGATAATAGAATAAGTTGTTCATAACACCCTTATTAATTTTTTTCCATTTCTGCATTACCTTTATTTACTTACATTTTTTAAATTTTCCTTTTCTTTTTTTTTTTAGCTTTCTCACTTTTACCTTCACTCAACTTGTAAAAGTTTTTTGTTGTTGTTGTTATTGCTGCGTGTGTAAACTCATGTTTGATAAAAATTCCTTGAGGCCTTGGTTGAAGACACACTCTTACAGAGAGCACATGCGTTTGCTGCTATTGAGTACCTATGGGTACTGCAACCAGGACCATTTTTTAATCAATATTTGGCATGAGGTTTTTAGCACACAAGGAAGGTGAATTCAGATTTTAAATTCATGCAAGGGACAGATTGTGGTTATGAATTTTAAGAGAAGTACCCCCCAACACCACCCAGGACTAATGTTGAGACAGGCATCTTTCCTAGTTTGTAAGAAGAGCTATATATTTCTCCCTACTGAGAGTGTATCCTTTCTCTGTCCTGGCTATGCTAGATATTTACTGTGACACTCCCCTAACCACTCATACACTTCAATGGGCCCTAATCTTTTGTCTATTGACCCCTTAGCAATCATACCTGTTTAAAACAAATGTTGTCAACTGGGGATAAACAAGTGACTTCAGGACAGATGCCAGCTTAACACTCATTCACCTCTCTAAAGACCTGCAAAGGAGGCCTTTAAGGCAGTCCTTACTCTCTTCCCAGATCAGCAATACTTCTAAAAATATAATTAGAGAGTATCTTATCTAGCATTTTTTAATTGTTTTGTACTGGGAGAATTAGGGAGAGTAAACTACACTTTATATTTAATTTTTATTTAATTCTACACTTTCACAGCCAAAGTCTTCTTGGTCATGTTGTGCTGGGGTGCTATCAAACATTTCTTTGGATATTAGAATAATCCCCAAAATGCTCCCAGAGGGCAGAGGGGAAATGTTTTTTCATCTAGACTAGGATTCTGTTTGTACTTTTCAATTGTTATGATACCAAATTATGCTTGTGTCTTTCTTCTTAGGTTTCCAGAAGAAATCCATATAGCATGAGACACTGGCTTTATATAAGTTATTTAAGATTTAACATGCAAGGTTATGGCAGAGTAGCTTGTGAAAATAACTAGAAAAACCAGTTTTAAAAAATTATTTTAAAAATATTGGAGAGTTTTTGAGACAACTAAGGTCTTGAAATAAAGAGAAACTATACAGAGAGAATCAAAGATCTGATAGACTTCAATTTCTGAATGTGATAGAGTATCTTGAAGCAAACCAATATTACACAAAGATCAACTAGAAACACTAGGAAAAAAGTACCAAAAAATCATTTAAAGCAATGGAGAGCTACTAAAATAACTAGGACTTTACGGTTAGGCATACTTGACACAATGCAGCTGTTGGTTTTTTGGTTTTTTGTTGTTTTGGGGGTTTTTTGAGTTGGAGTCTCACTCCGTCACCCAAGCTAGAGTGCAGTGGCATGCTAACGGCCACCCCAGCATCAATCTTCTGGTCTCTGGTGATCCTTCCGCCTCAGCCTTCCAAGTAGCCAGAACTACTGGTACTCACTACCACACCCAGCTAATTTTTGATTTACTGTAGAGATGAGGTCTTGCCAAGTTGCCGAGGCTGTTCCAGAACCTGTGGGCTCAGGCAATCCACTCACCTTGGCCTCCCAAAGTGCTGGGATTACAGATTTGAGCCAATGCACTCGGCCAGCTATTTTTTTTTAACCTGATTTGCTGATTCTGAGGAAAAGTAAGATACAACAAAAATTGGGTTTTGCCAGGGAAGAAAGCCAATGGCATTGACAGCGTTATTGATGGCCTCATGGAGCTGGAAAGAAGAAAAATTTAAGAATTCAGAAGTCAAAGTCCTGGTGAGCAGGGGGTATGCAGGAAACTGAACTTAACATTTGGCCCATTTTCTACTCAAGATATTTGCCAAATTCTGAAGTTGCAGAGGGAAAAAAGCTAACAGGCTTACCTGAAGAGCAAAGTAGAGTTTTGGCAATCTCGGTATGCTGAGGAAACAAGTACTTGAGTTCAAAACCTCCCAGGAGGGGAATCCCTGGGGTATACACTAAAATCTCAGCTTCAGAAGGCTGCAAGTTAGAAGTGGGGTTGAACCAAAGGTAGAGATTTAACAAGACTGCAACCTTACCTTGACTCTGGTCAATTCCTCCTTGGATTGAGGTGAGCAGCCTTGAATCTGTCTGCCTAGCAAAAGAAATGGTGAATGCTCTCTGAAGGAAGACTGTATATCAGCTGAAATTCTCTATCTTTTCCTCTATTTTCCTAAAATTACTAATAATATCCGTTTTTCTAATACACAATATTTATGTTTAATCAAAAATTACCAGAATGCTAAGAGGTAAGGCAATATGGGGAAAAGAAAAAAAAATTCAGACCCACAGGAGATTCAGATATTGGAATTACTAGGTAAGTACTTTTAAATAACTATTGCTGGAGTCCCACTCCAGCAGAGTTCAGAGATTCCCGAAGGTAGAGACGGCGTCGAAGATTATGAGAAAGAAAGAAAGAGAGAGAGAAAGAGACTTGGACAACTGTTCAGATTTGAGCAGAAGACGACCTTTGAGTGTTAACAGTGGGCTTTTATACTCACATGCTTCTAAAGTTAGCTTGTGTTTGTCCCAGTCTCAGAGTTTTTATGTTTGAGCTTAAAGGAGGTTTTTCTGGTTATAGTGCTAAGTAGAAAAGGGGGAGGAAATGGGGTCAACAGTTCCTGAACGCATCCTAGTGGTCTCAGGATCAATGGCCCTCCCTGATCCCTAACGCTCAGTGGGCCTCCGTGGCCGGCTCCCAACAAACTATCACAAATGTTTTAAGGAAAAATGAAAGAAGAGAAAGTAGATGAAAAAATAGAGAGGTTCATAGGAAATTATCAAAAATAATTAAATGAAAATTTTACTCAAAAAATATGATAACATAGAAATTGTAAGAATGGATTTAAAGGCAGAATTAGACATAGCAGAAGAGAGTCTACGTGAACTGGAAAACAAGTTGATAGCAATATGTGAACTGAAGGCCAGACAGAAAAAGAATGGGAAATAGAGAATAGAGGATAAGATAGTGGAGCAGAGTGGAAAAGTGTATAACATAAGCATAATTAGAGTCCCAAAACCAGAAGAGAAAGTAAGTGGGAGACAAGAAATATTGGAGGAGACAATAGTGGAGAATTTTCTAATCCTTACCCAGACCGCTACCTAGAAGTTTACATCTAGGAAAACTCTCTTTTAAAAATGGAAGCTGGGCAACCCTTTTGGGTTTCCACCCCCCTCCCCCCCCCAGCCCCATGGGAGCTTTTCTGTCATCTCAATAAATCCTGCTTTCTAAAAAATTAAATTAAATTAAATTAGTATGGAAGCTAAATAAAGATGTTTTCAGCTAAACAAAAATTGAGAGATTTCTTTACCAACAAACATATATTAAAAGAAATACTAAAAGGATTCTTTTCAGGTCAAAAGAAAAATAATCCAAGATGGGAATACAGAAGGAAGGAATAACAGAATAGGCAAATTGGTAGATAAATATGAAATTAAAATGATTGAACAAAACTACAATTCCATCTCATGGGGCTTAAAACATTTAGAATGAAATTGCATAACAGCAATGCAAAACATAGATAGATGGTAAAAAGTTTAAGGTCCTAGCTTTATCAAGGAAGTAGTCAAATAATTTTTTATAATACCATAAGAGTCAAGGATGTGTGTTGTGATAACTAGGATAACTACTAAAAGAACAGGAAAAGAATATATAGCCAGAAGCTAATAAACTGGAAAAAAATTGAATAACAAAAAAGTTTAATGCAAAAGAAGACAAAAAATAAGTGAAAAAGAGTATAAACAAGTGGGTCAAATAGAAAAAAATATAAAATTTATCCATCCTCAACTATACCAATAATTGGATTAAATACAAATGGACAAAATACTGTAATTAAAAGATAAACTCTAACTAAGAGTTTTGAGAAGCAGCATAATGTAGAAGATATGACCACAGACTTTAAGTCAGGCTCAAATCCTGTCTCCAATTCTTACTGTGTGACATTAGGCAAGTCACAAATCTTGTCTGTGCCTCAGTTTCCTCTTCTGTAAAACAAGATTAATAAGAGTAACCACCTCATAGGACTGTTGTGAAAATTAAATAAGTTAACATATGCACAGTACTTAGTGCTTGACACATAGTAAGGGCAATGTAAGAGTTAGCCACTGTTAGCCAGACACGGTAGCTCACACCTGTAACCCCAGCATTTTGGGAAGCAGAGGTAAGAGGACTGCCTAAGCCCAGGGGTTCAACACCAGTCGGGGCAACATGGCAAGACCTTATCTGTACAATACATCAAAGAAATTAGCTGGGCACAGTGGCGTGTACCTCTGGTTCCAGCTATTTGAAAGACTGAGGTGGAAGGATCACCTGAGCACAGCAGGTCGAGGCTGCGGTGGCCATTTGCATGCCATTGCACACCAGCATGGGTGACAGAGTGAGACTCCAACTCAAAAAAAAAAAAAAAGAGTTATAGCCAGTGTTATAAATATTTAAACCTCACAACAACCTTGTAAATAATTAACCCATTTCACAGAGGATTAAATTGAGGCTTGAGTGTTACTGCAACTTGCCCCAAGTTACCCAACTGGGGTGTCACTATGAATTGATAGGGTAGAGGCATGTAAACGTCTCCAGTACTTGTACTCCAGGAGAACAGAAATCATGTTTGTTCTGTTCATCACTATATATTCAGTGCCAAGCACATAGTTGATGTTCTACAAATATTTGTGGGATGCATGAGCGACTCTTACTACAATCCTATTTCAGACACTGTACTCTCTCAAGCAGAAACACAGAATACTAATATTAGCACTAAGTCCTTATTTGACACAAGAATCTCCAGCGCTGATACTCATCTCCAACCAGAACACCACTGTGAAAAAAAATATGTGTGGGAAAACTTATCATTAGCAATAGCAATACTTTATATTTACTTATCACATATTACTGGTGAAATAATTTGTATTTCGTCTGTATGATCTCACTTTATTCTCACAAACACTCTGGAAGCTAGGAATTGTTATCGTTCCCATTTTAAAGATGGGAGCACCGAGGTTTGGAAACATCAAGCCACTTGGTGAAACCAGTACCATAAAACTGGTGGAACAGAAACTTAAACCCAGTTCTGTCTGACTCCACGCCCAATCTCTTAAGAAGTGAAAAATATGTGGCCAATCTGCTCCTCTAGAGATCTCAATTCTGTCCTTAATCACAGACTAAAAAGTTGACTCCTATTACCTTGGCCACATGAATAATTATTTTTTGGTTGCTGCTGAAACAATGGGCCTCAACCACTTATGTCAAGGAGAGCCGTGTGATAGAGTTCCAGTATCTCCCTTCCTCTATAACAGGGCTCCCCAGCGCCTGGTCGCAGACCAGTACTAGTTCTCCGTTGGCCTGTTAGGAACCCAAGCTGAACTGGGTGGGGTGAGGTGCAAAACTCATGAATGTTTTGGCTCATTTCTAAAATTGAATTTTAGAGCAGCCAGTCAAGTTTTAAAGCAAAGTTTATTAGAGACAGAAGAGAGGAAAGAAAGAGAGACCAGGCATGGGCAAGAGAAACCGCACGTTTTGCTTTTTTCAATAGACCTGATCTACCTTCACAATGATTGATATGCAAAGAGGGTGGGACACGGGTCACTGTCATTCTGGAGATTGACATCTGCTTCCAATGGAAGGTGAGGAGGGGAGGGAAGGTCTTTTTCTGACCACATTGTCTTTTGCAGGAGACCTGCCAGACATTTCCAATTCACAAGTTCCTGAGCTAAAAGGTGGCCTTATTATTATTTCTATGGCTTTGCTTAGCTAAGGAGTGGTACTGGGCCTTCCTGAAAGATTCTTAGTGATTATTATGCTAAACCATGAATAGAAAGGTTGGGCTGTCCTGGTCTTACATTCTATGGGGTTTTCTTTTTGATTTGCCAAGAGGTTTGGGGTAGGTTGCCAGCTTGGCTTTCAGTAAAATGTAATTTTAAAAATGTCTGAATGCTTCCTTAAACCTATCTATGGGAAATGTATCTATCTATATCTAACCTGTGCTAGCTACCCTGCCTCAGTTTGAGTCAATCATGAAGTCCCATTTCCCTGTCCAGAGATTGGTTCATGTACAGATTTGTGGCTTCACTCTGATCAGTGAAATGTGGGAGAGATGTCTGCAAGTCTACAGTGGAGGTAAGAAGAGCTTCTAGGCAAGGTTTACTCACCCATTAAAAAGAAGTAACACAAGGAAGAGATAAACTCTTCCTCGTGGGTGCTACTGTGTCTGCGTATCATCCTTGGAAACTGTGGCAGCCATCGTATAATTACAAAGCAAGTTAGCACAAGGACAATCAAAAGTAATGAGATGACAGAATGAAAAATGGAAGTCACCTGAGTTTAAGCCACTGAATTAGCCAACTTTGAAAACACCCTACCTTGGGACTTGTGCTGTGAGATAATAAATTTTATTGTTTAAGTTAGTGGAGTCAGGAGATCATGTTACTTGCACCCAAAGGGATCCACATTAACCTACCCCTTTATACAGAAAATCAGAGAAGAGAAAAAGAGAGAAAAAATTAGTAACACTGAGAAGTCTATGTTAAGCAGGAGGTGTATGGATAAGGATGGAGATATTAGGAAAAACCAGGAGGCCAGGTTCTCCTATTTCTGTAGCTTGAGCAAGTTTTAACCACTCTGTGTCTCCATTTCATCATTTGTTTAAAAAAAAAAAAACATGGTAGAGGAATCCTCTGAGTCATTACATATGTTCTCTGAATTGGGACAGTTGTAAACACTTCACATAGCTTAAATCAGAGTTCCTCAAATTGATGCATACCGGAAATCCCTGGAAGGTTTTCAGAACTGTATAATGCACAGGCCACAACTTGGACCGATTACATGAGAATCTTGAGTAGGGCAGGGGGAATATTTTTTAAAATTTACCAGTTGAATCTGATATGCAACCAAGGTTAAGGACCACTGGTTTAGAGGGACCCTCCAAACCCAGTAGTTGACAAAAAGAGGGAAGAGTCAGGAGGCCAGGAGTTAGCAAAACTATACATGGGGTTGCTCTGAGTTTGGGATCCTTGCCCACTAATGAGAAGGTCTGTTCATGTCATAGCTCCCAGTAGCTGCTAGAAAACTCTGTGAGGAACCTGGAAAATTAAGAGACTCTCTTTGACGGTCAAAGGGCCACCCAAACTTGTGCAGACACTTTGGGCTAACATTGATAAAGATGCATAGTTCACCCCCACACTAGCGATCACCAGCCTTTCAACTTGGGAATGAACTAAAAGAGACATCAATTTAGAAAATAATAGAGTCTTTCCTTAAATAACTAAATTAAACCTCTTGGGGGAGGCAGAACATTATGCATTCCAAATTCAAGCCATTCTCTCAAATGAATTTTTTTTTTTTTTTTTTTGAGTCAGAGTCTCACTCTGTTGCCAGGCTGCAGTGCAGTGGCACACTCACAGCCACTCCAGTGGGCTCAGGAAATCCTTCCACCTCAGCCTTCCAAGTAGCTGGAACTACAGGCATGCGCTACCACCCCCGGCTAATATTGTAGCAATGAGGTCTCACCAAGTTGTGATATATTGTAGAGATGAGGTCTCACCAAGTTGCCCAGGCTGGTCTCAAACCCTGGACTCAGGCAATCCTCTCGCCTTGGCCTCCCAGAGTGCTGGGATTACAGCCAAGTGAAAATTTAAAAGCAGAACTGCTTCTGCTGTTAGGTGAGATATCAGGGTATGAGTTCCAGTTAATTCCATGATAGTAAAGGCCCAAGGGCATCACTCTTTGGCCAGCTCCTCCTTCAGAAGCAGCCCAGAGACATACCAACATTGAATCAAGCTGGCACAGGTGACCATTAATAGCTGGCCAGAGTCAGGCCTGCCTGGAAATGGCTGCCCTTTTAAAAGGGGGGATGGGGCTGCCAGAGAAAGAGGGTCTCCATGGGAGACTTCAAGGAGGAAGTGAAACAGAGGGAGGGACACTAAGCACAAGGCCACTGTCCAGCCAACTCAACTTGACACAGGACGTCGAATAAGTCACTTTGCCTGTCTGAATCTTTGTTTGGTTGTTGTTGTTTTGTTTTATCTTGTTTTGTGAGCCAGGGTCTTACTCTGTCACCCAGGCTGGAGTGCACTGGCACAGTTCAGGCTCACCACAGCCTTGACCTCCTGGGTTCAGCGATCCTTCCGCCTTAGTCTCCTGAGTAGCTGGGACTATAGGCACATGCCACCATGCCCAGCTAATTTTTTTTTTTTTTAGAGAGATGAGGTCTTGCTATGTTGCCCAGGCTGGTCTTGAACTCCTGGGCTCAAGCAGTCCTCCCATCTCAGCCTCCCAAAGTGCTGGGATCACAGGTATGACCACTGTGCCAGACCATTAGTTTATTCTTTTACGAGGATAGGCACTTGAGTCCCATGGTTTTCAAGGTCCCTGTTGGACTCAAGTTTGATTTTTCTTTACCTCTTAGAAAAAGGGCATTCTCCACCACCCAACTATCAGCATGAATAGAGAGCCAGGGGAAACCCAATGGAGTAATAAACTCCATCACCTTCACAGGTAGACAGGTAGTGTAGGAGACTGAAGCCATGGGTGGGGACTGCGGCCAAAACAAGGCAGTGCGACCCATCTAGGACAGCATGCCCATCTAAGGGGGACAGCTGCCATGAGAAAAAATCCTGAACTTTTTTTAATGTTTTTAAAAAACAATTTGCTGATTGTTCTACCTTGGCAATAAATTCTTGTTTTAAAAAAAATCTTGTGTGTCAAAATGTATAAAAATACATCAGTGTCCAGATACAGCCTTCAGGCCTGTAGCTTACAACCTCTGACACAGAGGATGCTATGATATGATAAAGGTTTGCTCTTTATAATTGCACCTTTCTAGTATGTTGGTCCTTGATATATCATGCAGATGGACTTTCTGAAATTTTAGGCAGAACTGGAGCAACAACTTAGGTTCATGGAGCTGCTACCTCTCACCCCCAGGAGCTACGCTTCATGCTTCAGTCCAGGACTGATGTCTACTGCCCCTTTCTATGCCCCTCTGTGTGGTCCCAGGCTTTGCCCCTTCAGGAAGGTACCAGATCACAAGAGGCAGAAGTCACTCCTGCCCTTCCCACACCATCTCCTCCCCCATTTTAAAGCTGAGATGTGACCTCCAAGATAACCCTGACCCAGTAGAGAGTGTAGTGTGTATGATGAGAAGTAAACTCAGATGGGGACAGTCAGGGGGCAGTCACAGCAGCTTAAGCCACTGGCCCTGATTACCAGCCCCCAAGGGTCAAGTGGTAGGAAGTGTGCTCACCTTGTGAAAACCCTCAGGTGACTTCAATTCCTGGTCCACACTAACTTTACTCAGTTGCTCCTAAATAATGCAGTACAATGTCAGTTGAGAGTTAGGCTGTGGCTTTGAGAAAGAAAAATATACTCAGGTCTTATATCAAACACATTTATTCTTAAAGTGAGAAGCTCATAAAGGATAGACAGAAGAGAGAGAAATATTTACAGTAGAAAAATTAAGGATGCTAGCCAAGTTTCAAATGCTGTCACAGCAGAGTTATTCCAATAGTACTTATCCAGCATGGCATATCACACGTGTTAAAATTAACTCCATTGTCTTAACGCCTCTCAGTGGATGTGCACAAAAATAGCAAGCATTCTGGGATGACTTTCCTTAACGTCTTACAGAATGGATTTATGCACACACAAAAACAAGTATATTACAACACATCCAAAACATCCAAAACAATTCACATCCATTAAAAAACAAAAGAAGCATTCTGACTTCAAAGGCATTTAAAACAATAAGACAAAAGTAGGCAAGAGATCGGTTTCTAAACCTATGTGCAAGATATTGGATTCTTGCCATTAGAATCCTAGTGTAGGGCCTCACTTCAAACATCACGTCAGAAAAGTGTGGCAGAAAAATGAGTCACCTTCAATATGAAGGATGTGAGTTGTATACACTGACAACACTCTCAAAGATACAATGGTATTGCAGGAGGAATGCCTGTGTACAGAGAGGACCTTCTTCTGAGGCCTTGTGGATTATCAAATGACCATTCAGACATTTGGGTTAAGCAACAACAGTTTCCTGGTGTAACGAAGGCACTTGCAAAGAGCTGTCTTTGACATGACATGGAGTCCCTGTGTGTTGTCAGTCAGTGATGATGGCAAGGTTTTTGTAAGGCAGCATTCTATACCAAGAACCCAAAGCCAGGAACAGTGGCTCATGCCTGTAATTCCAGCACTTTCAGAAGGCCCAGGCTGGAGGATCTCTTGAAACCAGGAGCTTGAGACTAGCCTGGGCCAACATAGCTAGACCCCTATCTCTACAAAAAATTAAAAAATTAGCCAGGCATGGTGGCATGTGCCTGTAGTCCCAGCTACTCAGGAGGCTGAGGCAGGAAGATCATTTGTGCCCAAGAGTCTGAGACTATGGTGAGCTATGATGGTGCCACTGCACTCCAGCTTGGGTGACAGAGCAAGACTCTGTCTCAAAAGAAAAACAAAACAAACAAACAACAAATCCCAAGCATGACGTCTCAATCACAAAGTCACATATAACATTAGGACTGTAAAGCCAGATTTGCTTAATCTTTCCCCGAATCGTGATTTTTGATAGATCACATTTGAATGGAAAGGCTTCACCCCAATATGATCCAACACCCTTCAAAGTTATTTGGCTTTTCTTCACAAGACTCTGCAGAATGGATCTTCCCAACCCCCCCACCCCACCCCCACCAATTATTTCCCCAGTTGAGAACTGTAAAACCAACTTAAAATCACAAAATAACCTTACGTTTTCTCACCAACAATTGAGTATCAAACCTCCCACTCCTGCTCTGACTTAAGCTTCAGAGCCCTCTATGTACACCTTTCACACGTTCCTCATACCATTAACACAGCTTTCTATCACCATCAGCTGACCTTCTTCAACTTGTCCTTGACCGACATGGAAGCTAGTGAATCGTGAGGGAAGGAGGAAGGGCACGGAAAAAGTATTACCTTCATGAAAGTAGTTCCCAGGCTGTTACTTGATCCTCCAAAGCAAAATTGGGGATCATCACTTGTGTGGCTAGACCCCAACACTAAATTCTCGAGTGGCTGTCTCTTCCGTAGCCAGGCCTCAAAAGCTCACACCTAAGCCTACTGATGGAAAGTAGCACAGATTTCCTAATATTGAGCAACGCAGACCTAGAGTTGCATGGGGAATATGACAGGCGAAGGCCAGTCACGAGGTTGCTTAACTCAGCGATAAGAGGCCAAATTCTCCATTCTCCCCCAGCTCTGCCACTCTGGGAAGAGCCCACTAGCCAGCCTGGGACTACCAAAGACCGTGGACTCTAACTCTGTCTTAGGGGATGCCTGGTGGAATGCACAGTCCTGGGGTGCCACCTGTGTCTGCACCCCATCAGGTTTCCACTGCGCGTGGACAATTCTATAATTCTGGCCCTCGTTGTTGTCCCAGAAGACTTGCCCATTCGCGTGGTAAGAAATGCAGAACTCAATTTTCTCCTCAGTCGGAATGACGGGGGGTAAGTCAATGGCAAACGAGAAGGTGTCACTATCTGAGCCACCATACACATTTTTCATGTAGACACAGTCCACGTCGGTGTAGCTTTTCCAAGTATCAAAAGTGATACGGATCTGAACCTTCTTCTCAAAGCTCACGTTTTTGACTTTCACCGTCCCCGTCACCGTTCGCTCTTGCAAAGAGCAGTTCTCCAGACAGACAAAGTTCTTCTGAAAGTGGTTCCGGAAACGTAAGTAATCAGTTGAAGGCTGAGGGAAATCTAAAATCAGGTTTTTCTCCTCGTGGAGTTTTAAGCCAGAGGAGATATCGTTGAGGTCCAAAAGATCAAACTGGAGATCCCACGCTGGTTCTTCGGGGAGGTCAGAGAAGACGTGAATAGCTGTGAGCGAGAGGCCCTTGGAGTCTGCAAACACAACCCGCTTCTTGGCTTGGTTGTGTGAGCACTTCCAGTCGTTCTGCGATTTGGCTTCCTGCTTTATGTTGAGACACGGTTTCAGAGGCTTGAGTTTATTCACAAAATGTCTTCGTTGAAAGTCATCATAAGGGCCCAAGAAGCTCTTCAGAGGTGGCGAATGAGCCAGGCAAAGTCTCATGGCCACATCCACTGGCATGACCGAACTTGTCAAAGGACGTGGGTCTAAAACCTGGATCATCCTGGAACGTAAAAGGAAGAAGGATTATCACCTGGATCTGAGATGCCCGTCCCCGGGCCCAAATGCATGAGTTCTATTTTTGCACTGACTGAATGTAGCCAGCGCAGTACCCAGGAGGTGCTGGCATATGTAGAAAAAGAAAACAGTATTAGGAGATCAGATCACTCTCTGAGTATGTCTTCCTCTATGCTTGACCAGCTACTGGGCTGAGTGTTAAATGCTCCAAACATCTGTGAGTGGGGAGAGGGGAGGTGTCTCTGTTTCCCAATCTGGGAAATAAAAGGGCTAGATCTGATGATCTCTAAGACAGCTCTAAGAACTATTTGCTCTTTCTGGATTAGAGATTCTCAAACCAGAGGTCACCCAGCCTAGGGAATTCATTTTCTTGACCCTCCTGGGATGGGGTGAAGGAGATAGATATGTTCTCAATCTTCCCAGGTGGTTCAAATGACCAGACAGGTTCAGGAATCATAGTGCCAGACCCTCTGCTCCCTCTGACTGCTTTTACTTATGTTGCTGTTAAATTGGTTACACTTCTCTGGCATGGTAATCTACTTGGAAAGAAAAAACAGCACGGAACAGTTTTGAGAGTGAGAAGACTAGACCAAGTAGAAGTCAGAGGATTATCTTTGCACTTTAATTATCACGCTCTTCCTCATTTCCCACAAATAACTGAGTGAAACAAGTCAAGAATTCACGCACTTAAAGAAAAACTTTGCATAATTTATGCTTCGTATAAAAAGATGCCCACAAGTCCACATTTAAGTGGAAAAATACATTACCTACAAGTTGTACTGTTTTAAAATATATATTGTAAATATGAACTTATAAACTAAAAAACTCCATAGGAAATATATTAAATGTTAATAAGTATCTCTGGGTGATAGGATTACAGATGATCTATTTCAGTTTTTGTACTTTTTTTATATTTTCCAATGTTTTGGCAATTTTATACATAGAAAGACAATAAAGCTCTTTAAAATTTTAAACACTATCCTTAGCAATATTAAACCAAGAAGTATCCATTAAGAAGGGTTTTTTTCTAGTCTTGAGCCCTCTTTACATATCTCCCAGCTCATGAAAGTAGGATTTTTCCCCCATCTTAGCCTTACAGATTAGAGGTGTGTGTATACTTTATGTGACATTTCTCAATCTGGCTTCACAGCAGCTGTAAAAGAAGGCTAGCAGTCATGATCACAAAATGGATATTAAGGAAACTGGCAGAATCTACTTTATTAGTGCTGGGTTTTTTTCTGGGAGACCTGCAAACTTAGAAGAAACAAATGAAAGTTAAAGATATATTTGTGGGTCTAATAATAGTTAGGAGTCAAGAGTTCTAGAGAAATCTACGGCTAAGTCATGTCTGGAGAAGCTATTTGAAGTAGTTTTATGGGAGTTTTGTTTTACTTTTTGCATTTATAGAAAGATAATTTTAGTGTATTAGATGATTTTCTTGAGACTTCAAGTGCTGGACATGAGTTAAAAATAATAGTTTGGGCTGGGCTCGGTGGCTCAGCCTGTAATCCCGCACTTTGGGAGGCCGAGGTGAGTGGATTGCCTGAGCCTTTGGGTTCGAGACCCGCCTGGGTAACTTGGTGAAACCTCATCTCTACAGTAAATCAAAAAATTTGTCGGGCGTGGTAGCGCGCGCCTGTAGTTCCAGCTACTCGGAAGGCTGAGGCGGAAGCATCGCCGGAGCCCAGCAGGTCGAGGCTGCGGTGGCCGGGAGCGGCCACTGCACTCCAGTCTGGGCGACAGAGTGAGATTCCAACTCAAAAATAAAATAAAATAAAAATAATAGTTTGCTCAAACTCTGAGACAGTTTGCTATGGTTAACCGTGATAAGAGGACGGATGAACATGCAAACATCGCCCTGCAAAAGCTCAGCTACCTCACCAGGAGGGTCAGACTGCTGTTCTCACAAGCGAAGCTGCCCTTCGTCTTTGGGACGTTTCTGCAGGACCAAGAGAACAGTCACATCCATGAGAAAATCCGAATTAAAGCTGACTCACGTTAAGACAGTTTCTGGAATAAGATGCCGTTTCCCTAAATAGGCTCTGCCCGAGAAACAGCGAAATCCCCACACCCCCAAGGCCTCCCGGTGGCCAGATCCAACCCAGCAGGCGACCAACCCGCCCCCCCCCGCCGCCCCCCCCGGGGGGTCTCGGTCTGCAGAGATGACGGGACGGGAACGCCCCCCAGCCACCCCGCAGCCGCGCGCTCCCCCGCGTCCTGCGCGGAGCGGCCGCGACCCACCTGGTGCAGCTCATGGGGCGGAGAGGCGGCGCGGACCGTGGGAGCCGCGCCCGCTGCCTGCGCACGTTCGCACCCCGGATCCGGGCCGTGCCGCTCGGCGCTCGCTCGGGCCGATGGCGGGGCCGGCGCGGAGGAGCCGCTTATCTGCTCCCGACCACGTGACCCGATTCCCTCGGACCAATCGCCGCGCCCCGGGCCCGACGGCGCGGCCAACCAGCGCCCGGCTGGGGGCGCTGGCCCTCGCCCCGGGAGCGTGATCGCCGCCGGGCGGGACGTGCTGGGCGCCAGCTGGGAGCCCCCAGGGGGCGCCGGGACGCCCGGGCCAGCTGGACCTGGCCGCGGAACGCTGACCCGGGGCGAGGGGCTGGGCAGCACGTACCGCGGGGCGCGGGTGCCCGCGCGAGGGGTGGGGGGCGGGGGGCGGGGAAGCGGCCAGCCTCGCCCGGGCCCCGCGCCGGCGCGTCGGGGCTCGCGGCGCCGGCGACTTGGGCGTCAGGCGTGTGGGTCTGTGCGGCTGAACCTGAGCTCGGAAGTCGTGGCTCAATGCGGAGGGATGGGTTGTTTGAAACGTTCACGTTGTTCCCTGCTCGGGTTATCCGCGCATCTTCCAGCCTGCGCCATCCGGAGTTGGCTGCGTGTCTGTGGTTAGGCGGATCCCCCACCAACGCACCGCACGCTGGACCGCGGCTGCCGGGATTGACACCGGCTTCTCCAACAAATGCTACCCGGAGAAGGTGCGAGCCCAGGCCAGCAATGAGGCGGCTTCAAAATGAAAAGGCGCGTGGCATTTCGGTCTCTCCTTCAGTTTTCACCCTGCAAGAGAAAACTGAAGCCAGAAATGAACTGGCCTTTGTCCACTCACTGGGCCGGTCAGGGCCGTTGGTCAACCCAAACCCCTCGACTCGGTTCTCACGTCCTTGGGCAGGGATATGGAAATCAAAGTGTTGGAAAATCACACTGCCCATTTCACGGGTCTTCAGAGCCAGTTACTTTCCCTACGGTTTCATTATTTTGTTCAGTTTGGGTACGTTTGCAACCATAAAATTAAATGTCTAAGTCAAGCAAGCATTAATGACTTATAAAACCCACGTCCCAGTTCTGCTCACTAACTTAGATGTCCATTCGTCAGTTCAATTATACAAAAAGCCCTGTGTCTTTTAAATGACCGTTCAACTTCACATTGTTCAAGTGAAGTTTTTAGAGTGAAGGGAAAAAATTAAAAACAAAAAGCTCACGCTGAATATCACTGGGAAAGATGCTTATGCTTGGTTTTTGAAATGCAACCTCTAACAAACAGCAGGTCTTTTAGCTTCTTTGCTCAGCCAAACCTAGCGGAAAGGGGTTTGGGTTTGACACTTAATAGCTGCGTGAATCTAGGTAAGTTCTAACCTCAATTGCCTCACGTGTAAAATGGAGACAGCAATGTTGTTCTGAGGATGAAATAAGATTGTGTGGATGAGCAAACAGCACAATGCCCAGCTCGGGTGTCCAATCCATGTTAGTTCTCAAGTTCATACTGAATTCCTCGGTATTCATTTTTACTGTCGCCTCAGGATGCCTGTTGCCTGAGCTAAAATATTGATGATAACCACTGTTTGTTGAGCCTTTGCTCTGTGCCAAAGACTGTTCTAAGTGGTGTGTGTGTGTGTTCTATTTAATTCTCACAACAACCCTAGGTTATGAATCCCATTTTAGAGGAAAAAAAACAAAAAACAAAATAAACTAAGGCCCTGGGTGGTCAAGAATCCTGCCCAGGATCCCACAGGTGGAGCAGGGATTAGAACTTGGCTGATGCCAGTGATTATCTCTGGGTGATAGGATTATAGGTGGGTTATAGCCCTGAAATCTAGGATTATAATCATATAATCTAGGATTTATAATCACTGCACAATGCTGTCTTCATTTAATTACCCATCAATTAGAATGATAGTTGTGGAAGATGCATTAAGTATCAAACTCTTTCTTTCACAGATGAAGACCCTAAAATTTAGAGAGCTGAGCTACTTGCCAGGGCTGGTTAGGTCACAGCCAAAATTAGAACCCTGGGTAATCTCTTCCTCCACCCCTCATTATATAGTGAGCTAAAAAGTGAATGTGACCAATGAAATTTATAGAAAAAAATAATAATAAGAAGAATTTATGGTGATCCCATTTGGGGGCAAAGGTGTGCATGCCTAAAATATAGAATACACTCTACTAAAACATTAACAGTGTTTATTTTGGGATGGTGAGATTATGAATAATTGAAGATCTCTGTTGCTTTGCTTCTTTGTATTTTTTAAAACATTTTTCTACAGTGTACATAGATGACTTTTGTAATTAAGAAATAATTTTTCAAGAGTTTTAAAACTTCCAGATTCAACCAGCATATGTAGCCTGCCGGTTAAGTGCCACAAACTGCGTCGGAAGCTTTTTCATACCCATGGCATTTGTCATCCTTTTGTGCCTGTTTGCGTTCATACTGCTTCTCTCCTGCCCCCTGGTGTTGACTAATGCCATAAAAGTCACTCTCCATTTCACGCCTTCAAATGGAAGAGTGAGGGAAACAGAGCTCTCTCCAAAAAGGAGTTAACACTCAATAAACCTCTAAACTGAATGATCTGAGCCCCTCGTTTCTGTCTCCTTCCTGGCTTTGGCTGCCCTGTATTGTGGAATGAAAGGAGCTGGGATGAAATCAGTGTTCTTAGTTGGGATTTCACCAACGAAGATGGGTTAAGCCAGGAATTGTGGGGAGTTCTATTATTATTCATGGGCTTTCTCCAGCTGTGGTTGGGCAGTATCCAAACATTTCTTTGTTCCACCCATCTTGACAATGAATTGATCAACAGGAGATTATTGAGTTGTGCAGTGTTTCCAGCACCATTCGAGGAGTTACAAAGACTCACAAGCCATAGACCTTCAACCTTAAGGATGTTATAGTCTTTATTACAGAAAACCACACTCATGAAATACTCAGGGGACATTATTAGTAAAGCAAGAGGCTGATGACTGTGTAGCTTACCTAAGAGGGTCTCTTGCAGCATCCATTCAATGTGTTACCAGAAAGCTGCCCTTGTGGGAGAAACACCTGGGAAGGGAGAGGCCAGGTTGCCAGCTTATTTTCTGCAAACTTACCTTTTTCCAGTGCCCAGTTAAGAAAGGATTGATCTTCATGTTGCACAGTGAAGAGTCAGTGAGGTTGAGAACTACTCTATTTGACTCACAGGGCCAGGCTTTCCATTTTTGAGAATAGAAAGGGGCCAGTTCACATGTCTCAGTTAATAGTAAGTTCTCTCTTACACTATTTTCTTCTTCCTTCTTTAGCTACATTGAGTGGGAACAACAATATTAGGTGATGAGGTGTCATTCAGTATATATATGTGTGTACATATATATAGCCAAAAAAAGTATTCACATTTTAAGAAAGGAGACAACTGTATCAAAATTGTAATGCTCAAGATATTCTGATAAGAAAAAATGAATACAAGTCATGTTTGACTTCTGCAATTACAAGAGGTGCTCAAAGTGGTTCCCATCAGTGTCCTACTACAGGTCTTGTTGCTGTGTGAGGCCTGCCGGGTCTTCCCTTGTACACATCACACACAGGACCATGCGTCTTAAACTTATCACAAATGCATGCAGTTATTAGGTGTGTCAAAGATTCTGTTGCATACTCACACCTCTGTTGTCGTTGGATTTCCATAATGTTCTCAAATTTCAAATACCACTTCAAAACAGTCTTGCTCTCCTTGAATGACAACCATGCTTCTGCCATTTTCTTTGACTGTCCTGCCTGTCACAGGGTGACGCTAGCATTCATTTGAGCAATGCAATATTTTGAGTGAATGTCATACTACACATTGCTACTGGAATTCAATTCAACCTCAAAAAGTAATACATAGATAACATCTCTTAAAATGTGTATACTTTTTTGGGGGCACCTCAGAATATAATGCTTACTTGGGACTAAGCACTATTTTAAGCACTTAGAAATGTTAACTCATATACTCTTTATAAGAATCCTATGAGGTAGAAACTCATTTCACAGATGGGGAAACTGAGGACATCTAGAGGGGAAGTTGTCCAAGATCACATAGCAGGTGACAGGACCAGGTTTCAAACTCCTCTGGAATTCAGGCACCAAGAATATGAGTTGCTCTGGAAAAGACAAGCACCACATGGGTGCCTACCAATGCCAAAAAGAAGCTCTGAAGAAGACTAGAGAGATTCCAAAAGGGGAAGCCTCCCATAAATATCTGCAGAAGCTTTGAGAAGGTAGTGGGATTTTGGAAGGCAGGAAAATGGGAAGAGCATAAGTGTGGTGCAATACCATCTTTAGGGCACTTAGATGATCAGACCACAGCTATGTGGCTCAACCAATCAAAAGCAAATGAGATCACAATTGAAATGGTGCCAGCACTCCACTGTTCCACTCAAAGGACGTACTCCCAGAGGGCAAGTGGAGGAATTAAAAGTGTTTCCAAGTAGACTATGCTACCAGTCATTCAGTTTGCACTAAGACACTTTCTTTTTTTCTTTTTTTTAATTTTTTATTTTAAAGATGTGGGATACAATTCAGGGTTAGGTATACAAATGTTCATTATGCAGGTGCCCTTGTTGATGAGGTGTCCTTGTTGATGAGGTGCCCTTGTTGATGACCCCTGGCAGTTTTCCATTACTGCCAATCCTGCCCCCACCCTTCCCTGGCAGTTTCCCACTATGCCAATCCCTTTCTTATAGTATTATGATAATTGCTCAAGATCCTCTTATGAGTGAGAGCATATGGTACTCTGTTCTTTGTTTCTGTGATAAAACACTGAATATGATAGACTCTAAATCCATCCAAGTTGCTGTAGAGTCCATGTGTCTGCCCTTCTTTATGGCTGCATGATATTCTTTTGTGCATATGGATCACATTTTTTATCCAGTTTAGTCTTGATGGGCAGCACAGTTGGTTCCAAGTTTTTGCTGTTGTGAATAGTGCTGCAATAAACATGCATGTGCAGGTATCTTTTTATAGAATGATTTTAGTTTCTTTGGGTATATTCCCGATAGAGGTATTGCTGGGTCATATGAAAGATCAATTTCTAGTTCTTTCAGAAATCACCACACTGTTTTCCAAAGAGGTTACACTAGTTTGCATTCACACCAGCAGTGTAGAAGCATTCCTTTTTCTCCTCATCCTTGCCAGCATCTATTGTTTTTTGTTTTATTAATGATGGCCACTCTTACTGGGGTTAGGTGGTATCTCAATGTGGTTTTGACTTGCATTTCTCTGATGATTAGTGAGGCTGAGCACTTTTTCATGTGTCTCTTGGCTGCATGTATATCTTCTTTTGAGAAATGTCTATTCATGTCTTTTGCCCACTTTTTAATGTGACTGTTTGTTTTTTCCTTTCAGCAAGTTTGAGTTCCTTGTAGATCCTGGATGTTAGGCCTTTATCAGATATACAGTTGGCAAATATTTTTTCCCATTCTGTGGACTGTCTCCCTGCTCTATGGATGGCTTCTTTGGCTTTGCAGAAGCTTTTCAGTTTGATGAGGTCCCACTTGTCTGTCTTATCTCTAATGGCATGGGCACTTGGGGTTTTGATCAGGAATTGGTTACCAGTTCCAATTTCCCTAAGGGTGTCTCCTGCATTTTCTAAGGTTCTTATAGTTTGAGGTTTTACATTTAGGTCTTTGATCCCTTTAGAGTTGATTTTTGTGTATGGTGATAAGTAAGAGTCCTGTTTCAATCTTCTCATGTGATCAGCCAGTTTTCCCAGCACCATTAGCTGAATAGGTTCTCCTCTCCCCAGTGGTTGTTGTTGGAGGCTTTGTCAAAGATGAGTTGGTTGAGAAATTGAGGTTTTGCTTCTGGAATCTCTATTCTGCCTCATTGGTCCATATGCTTGTTCTCATACCAATATCAGGCTGTATTGATTATTGTAGCCTTATAGTAAAGTTTGAAGTCTGGAAGAGTGATATTCCTGCTTTGTTTCTTTTGCTAAGGATTGTTTTGTCTATTCATAACCGTTTATGTTTCCATTAAAGAGATTTTCAAGCATAATTTTCACTACTTGAAATTTTTTAATTTTGACTTCATATCTCATTTATAAAACACCCCTGTAAGAACAGACAACAGTCTAGGTGCAGGTGTGGAGGTAAAATTGCTGTTACCAGTAATAAGGGATTTAAAAATGTGCAGAACACCACCTGAGACATATAGGTATCATAGGTGAGATGAGGAAGGGGAGAGGAATGGGGACAGAACAAGGATGACATGCCTGGCCTCTCTAATAATCTGTCAGGAGGAAGGACATGGAGGTCAAAAGATAAGTGACCGATTCAGGTTGGCTGAGTGACAAATGGGTCATGTGAATGTTATGCATGCTCACCACACATGCTTCAGGACTTTAGAGAAGAGGAAAAGTCTCTGGGGGCTGGGATGGCCAGAGAGGGCCTGGGCATGTTGGGTAACTGCAAGAACAGTTTGGCTGGAGGTGAGGATCCTGGCCAGGGAGCATTGTGGGGAAGGGTCAAAGGAGAGAGCATCTTAAATGTTAAAAATTGTTAAAATCTGCTGGGTTATCTTGAACAAGATTAGAGATCTGAGAACTAAAAAAGGAAATGAGCAAAGAATGAAATAACAATCTGACTGCAGGGGAGGGATCATTCTCTCATGTCAATAGTTATAGCTTCAACTTACTGCAGTTTCTCTATATTCGTGGGAAGCTTAGGCTGAATAAACATGTAAGGTAGAAAGAATCTATTAAAAAAATCATAATTAAAACACTACTGAAGGACACTTTAAAAGGCTTTGAGATGAATATATGGATGGTGGGAGAGGGATAGGTCATGTCAGGAGAGAATTAGAAACTAGCCAAAATGTACTAAAGTTCATAGGAAACTTCAGCATAAAAATAAGAATATTTTGAAGAATGATGAGGATATATTAGCCCTACCAGCTTAAAATGTATTATAAAGTTGGAGTTTAAAAAAAATAAACTGGTATTGAGGCTTGAATAAAGAATCAGATTCATGGGGTGAAAAAGTTCACAAATAGACTTACATATCAGAATTTAATATATGATTCAGGTGAGCACTTCTAGTAAGGAGTGTGGGAAAACTGATTATTCAATAAAAGGGCAGATAACTAGCCATGTAGGATGAGGCGAGGGGATTGGAAGGATATATACAATAAGTTGTTTTCATTTATCTCTGTGGAGGGTACTAAAGTGCTTTGATGACATGGCCACTTACACAAATAAGGCACCTCAAGAGGGAATTCTGCAATGGCACTGCTGACCAGGTCCAACCTGCTCTGAGCACTGTCATTTGGGTGACTTGGAGAGTTTTCTTTTTGACTCAAGACTTACAGGAAAAAGAAAATACTGAGGCCATGACAGAATCCACCCCATAAAAGAAAACCAAAGCAATGCACATTCTCAAGAATAGCTCATCCTTCCCTATCTCCAGTTCCTCCTCTCTAAGAACTGAGAAGAACCTTCAGGGATAAGGCTGGTTGAGTGTGTCTATGCTGGATGGGCCTGAATGCTCAGTGTATGTGCCTCTTGTTCTGCCTAGGCGGGATGTATACCTCTAGCTTAGTCCCATAGTTGACTAAATCTGCATGTCCTGCCTTGGCATTCTGACTTTTAGCTTGAAAATCCAATAGCCCACAGGATGCAGAATCTCTCTGCCTAACCAGGCTATACTTCACTTGCCAGGTTCATGTTGTCTAGAGACAGGTATTCTTCAGCTCTGTAATCTGGTCTCTAGACTCAGCTATGAACTTTAGCTGTTGGAGGGTTTTTAAAGACCCTTTGGCAGAAGGAGTCCAAACAGAAAACAGGTCCCTGATTTGTAGTATCACAAAAATTCTCTTCTATGACAACATTCAACTTCTCTTCCTCTACCTTTTCTACTCTCACCCTATATAAATACTTCGCACCACCTCCCTTCCAACTTTGGACATAACTGTTAATACTTGTTCCAAAAGATGTTCAGAACTCTTTGTTCCTTTCTTTTAAACTAGAATGCTGTGTTATCTCCCTTGACCATGGAGAAAAAAAGCAAATCTGGTCTAAGTCAGGGCTTTGTGCCTATCAAAACTGCTTAGAGGCTTAGGAAGTGGTGAAAATTTCCAACTGGGAGAAGCTGGGGAGGATGAACCATTTTCCAGATCCTGCTGAGTCAACTGTTTTCACTAGGGCTTTCATATTTTGTCTGAAGTGTAGTAAATCTTCTAGAATGTCAGCCACAACTTTAAAAATACAACTTTAAAAGCTAACTCTCTCCAAGCCTTATTTGCTATTAGCAAGGTAATAATTTTTTTAAATGAGCAACAGTTAAACTTTTAAGTCACATAGTCAAGCCGGCAATTATTTGAGAGTCACCAACAGGAAGACTAAGGACTTCAAAATGCCTTCACTTCCCCTGTCAAAAATATGTCTCCTAGCCGGGCTCGGTGGCTCAGCCTGTAATCCCGCGCCTTTGGGAGGCTGAGGTGAGTGGATTGCCTGAGCCCGCGGGTTCGAGACCCGCCTGGGCAGCGAGACCTCATCTCTACAATAAATCAAAAAATCAGCCGGGCGTGGTAGCACACGCCTGTAATTCCGGCTATTCGGAAGGCTGAGGTGGAAGGATCGCCAGAGCCCAGCAGGTCGAGGCTGCGGTGTCCAGGAGCGGCCACTGCACTCCAGTCTGGGCGCCAGAGTGAGACTCCAACTCAAAAAAAAACATCTCCTAGAACCAAAAGCAATGTTGTTGGGCAAAAAAGGATTAGGTCTTGCTTTTCTGTATACATTGTGAAGTTTTCGTTGTTGCAGACATTTGGAGTTCAAGGCAATTGGTGATTTTAAAAGAATTTTTTCTTTCTGACGAAAGGGTAGAAGAGAGAAAATTAACATTGTTAAGATTGTTAAGAATCTGGTCAACAGAAACAAAGAACTGAGTACCGCATGTTCTCACTCATAAGTGGACCCTGAACACCTATCATAATACTACAAAAAAGAGATTGGCAGTAGCAGGACACTGCCAAGGGAGGGGAGGGGCCCATAACATCAATAAGGGTACCTGATCCTAATCCAGGGAAAGTGAGGTCCAGTGGGAGACTCAACACTTCACCTGTACCTAAACCACTTATGTATGCAATCTTGACTTGTACCCCACAACTTTAAAATAAAATAATATTTAATGAAAAATAAAAATAAACAAAAACAAAACAATACTTGAGAAATTTTGACCCTGAAGGAATAGATAAGGCAATGCATTTGAGAATCATGGAGTCAGCCTAACTGAAATAATAAAAACCATCTTTACTCTGCAAAAAAAGAAAAAAGAAAAAAAAAAACTGTATCCTTCCTTCCAGTCACCATCCCTCACCTGAATTGTTGTAATTACCTTCTAACCAGCTTTCCCCAACCTATGTTGTATCACCTAAATTCATCTTTCACACAACCCACAAGGTGTCTAAAATGTAGCTCTGACCACAAAGTCTAACCATGGATCTAAATCTACTACTAATCTCATCTAAATCTACTACAAATAAACAACTGAAACATTCACAGCCCTCTGTCTCACCACTTCATCTTCTCGTCATTCCCTAGCCCTAGCTGTATGTACTATAAACAGTTCCTCCACCTGGAGTCCTCCCCACCAGTCACCTTTCCAGAAGACCCTGTGAGTACTTTTTCCATTTCATTACCCATCTACCTGTATGAAAGTCTGGATTATGCTTGTTTCCTCTGCTAGACTGTGAGCTTCTTGAGGGCAAGGACTAGGTCTTATTTATCTGTGTCTCTCCAATACTTGGCACGATACCAAGCACAAGCCACGCATACCTGTTGGGGAAACTATATGCAATAACCACAAAGACGAGCTACTGGCTTCAGAATCCTGCACAGATAACACAGAAATTGAGAAAATGTTGTTGAAACAAGGTACAGGAGGGGAAAAGGACAGATAACACAGAAATTGAGAAAATGTTGTTGAAACAAGGGACAGGAGGGAAAAAGTGCTTTCAGACACAGTCTAAAGAGGAGTGTTGACAAAAACCCTAAATAGAGATAGTGTACTATTAAGTTGGCAGTCAGCATGAAAAGATATTTAAAAAGTGTCACAGAGTAGTGCCAATCAAACCATCCGATGTCCCATACTTTGGAACCTCAGCAAAAGCACAGGTTGTCCTAGGACACGGTGGAAATGTTTTCAGATCACAAGTCAGACACCAGGACCGGGACTGATGGAGAGTTGGATTCTGTCAAACAAGAGCTCATCAGGAATTATTTTAATATATATAAAACCATTTTTCATCCTTTGATTGTCCCTTGCTTCTTCTGGCTATTGGCCAACTTTCCCATTTATTTGCGAGCCTTCAAATATCTCTCTCCTCCTCTATTGTCCAATGTCTCCTTGCTTTTTGTCTCTCATTTTATTGCTTATGTAAGATCACCATTGACATTAAAATGTCCTGGAAAAATCCTGGCTTAATGCATGTGTTTAATTATGGAAAGTACATGGGTCACATAAGTCTGTATTAATATGCCATGTTCTCCTACTTGTTCCTGCTGTTCCCTCTTCCTGGAAGTCCTTCACCTGGTTAAACCTTATCCATCCATCAAGGTCCAGCTCAAATGTCCAATGTAAAACTTACCCAACACTAGAGACGGAATGCCCTGTTCTTTTCTCTGTGCTCCAGAGAAGAATTTGCTTAAAGAGCTAGAATGGTTTTTATAGCACTGGATGATTTTATTTGTTTACAACTGTCTCCCTTATTATACTATGATCTTCCGAGGACAGACACCAAATATCATCCATCTCTGTATCCCTTGCACTTACCAATGCTTAGAACATGGTAGGCACTCAAAGATATTTTTTGGAATATCCTGCAGTTTTCTTTGTTCACTACAGTGTCAAGTTTACTCCTAAAGTTAGCAAGACCAACTCTAATCAAAGTTGGATGACAAACAAGAAGAAATTTGAAGATTGGACAGTATGGGTATTAAGTATTCAATTATTCAACAAATTTTGATTGGGCTTTTACTACGAAGCCCACTATACTTAGGCCTAGGGATAGTGTGAGGCAAAGAAGATCAATAATAGTCTCTCAGTTGAACAGAGAGATTATTATTGAGTAAATAGTTGTAGAATTAATTATGCAATTTTCATAAGCATACCAAAAGATAACTAGGGAACTGTGAGAACATGTAATAACAGATCACGAACTAAACTGAAGGAAATCAAGGAAGGCTTCTTCCCTGAGTGAGCGAAACTCAGGGAAGTAGAAGAAAACAAGTGTTGCTAGGCGAAGGGGGAAGTATGAAAAGACAGAAGGAAAAGCACATATGGTGCCATAGAAAACTGTACAAGGGCTTACTAGAGATTTTCAATTGCCCCACCAGATGCACTTGCCACACATTTACAACCTACTGTAACGACATCAGTGGGCTCCTGGTCGTCTGACTTCCGGTTGCGTTTGGTCAGCGAGGCACTGGCAGGAGAACAGAAGGTGAGAAGAGAATCAAAGTATGGGGTCCTCCAGCTTCGACTCTGCCGGGTGGCTATGGTTGGCTTCACTCTACCTATGGCCACGGCTTCTGCCAGGTGCTCCTCTCCACGGGGCTGCTCCGTGGACTACGTAATGCTTCCCTCTACTTGTCCCGCAGCCCCAGAGGTGGTAACAGCTCCCTGAGTTATACCCATAGAGGCCTGTATGCTCCCTTGTTCATTTCTCTCAGCTCCTGCCCATATCTTTGTAATTACCCATTTTTATTAAACTATCTTCCTGCCAGAATGCCCACTGATATAAAGGGGAAATGAGAGGCTAGATCATGCAGGAGGTTTTAAAATATGATAAGGGCTTTGGATGTGGCCCTGAGTGCCATGGGAAGCCATTGAAAGGGTTAAGCAGTGAGGTAGATGATTAAGTTTACACCTTGAAAAACCTCACTCTGACACTGCTGTGTAAAGAACAGAAAGGAAGAGGTGCAGGACCAGAAGTAGGAAGTCCAATTAGGAGGCAACTGGAATCATAAAAACAGCATTGATGGGCCACAATCGATTAACCTGAGACTGTCTATAGAGATGTGACACAGAACAGAGAGGAACCCACTATACTTAGGCCTAGGAATATTGTGAGGAAGAGAAGATCAATAATAGTCTCACATGGGCAAGTGCTTTGGGGTCCAAACTCCAATGATGAATTTGCTTAAATAGCTAGAATGGTTTTTATAGCACTGGGTGATTTTATTTGTTTACAACTGTCTCCCTTATTATACTATGATCTCCCGAGGACAGACACCAAATATCATCCATCTCTGTATCCCTTGCACTTACCAATGCTTAGAACATGGTAGACACTCAAAGATATTTTTTGAAATATCCTACAGTTTTCTTTGTTCACTACAGTGTCAAGCTTACTCTTAAAGTTAGCAAGAGCAACTCTAATCAAAGTTGGAGCCTAAGGCCCAGCAAGATCTTGAACATCATGCACATAAATCACCCAGCTGTGGTTACTGAACTTCCTTCCTTCCCTCACACAGTCCTGAACCATCTTCGTAGATACTCAGGGATTAGTTGAAGTGACTACATCAACAATCGCAGTGTACCCTGTGCCTGGTATTCTCCATCTAGAATGTTCTTCCTCTTTCCCAAATCCTCCCACCCTTCAAGGTCAAGCTCAAAAGATAATAGGTAATCACAGCTAACGATTTCTGACCACTTACCTTATTCCAGACATTATGTTACTAGCTCATACAGTCCACCTCCCTATGAAGTAGGCATTGTCATTCTCTCCATTTTATTGATGGGGAATCAGAGGCTCAGAGAAATGAAGTGCTCACAATCACACCCCATTGGACTTGAACCCAGACCTGGTTGACTCCAAAAACCTGGGTTTGATCCTGACCTAACACTACTCCTGAAATAATAGTTAACTTTATTGGTGACTTCCTAAATGACAGGTATTGTCCTAAGCACTCCCTTGAATTGTTGTGTTTGATCCTGATATCATCCCCGTGAGATAAGAATCTATTTAAATATCATCTTTAGAGTATGAAACTAATGCAGAGAGAGTAAGAAACGTGCTCAAATGCCACCTCCTCTACAAAGCTTTCCTGGGTTTCCCAAACTCTTGAGCAAGCCTCCTACCTCCTCTTAGTATGAGGCACTGCAATTTACCTTCAAATAGCAACACCACTCTCTGTTTCACATCATTCTTGGTTAACCTGTCATCTTTTTAATAATAGGCTTCAAGGGCGACTGGGTCTGATTTGCCACCAATTACCCCAAAGCACTTGCCCATAGTTCCCCAATAGCCATTTCTTGATGACTCCTTACTCCAAGTAAGCACTTGCAATATATGAATGGTCACTGGAATGTCTGTGGCATGCTGTCGACTCCACCAGGGATGAGTGACTCAACCAGTGATGAATGACAGGGTGTTTCTTGGCATTTCCTCAGACCACACCACTGGGCCCTCCAGCCAGGGCAGAGCCAATTATCTCTCAGCCACTAGACTTTCTGGATCACATTCAACTCAAACCCAGGAGCTATGCACCACAAGCAGAAAAAAATAAATTCAATTTGTATTCATTGTATCTACTTTGTTAGGTAGGAAAATAGTCATAGAGGTGGAGAGTTGTAGGTTTTGGAAGCCATTGCACTCACCCCTGCTCTTTACTGCCCTGTAAACTTGAGCCCATTAACGACTTAATTTATTTGAACTACAGACTCCTTATTTACAAAATAAAAGTAGTAAGAACCACCTGCATGGGAGTGTTGTGAGGACTAAGTAAGGCCATACATGAAAAGCATCAATTGCAAGGTGCCTGGCAGGAAATGGTATAATAGTGATAATTAAGTGTGAAAGTAGTATATTCTCCTCACTACATATTAGGAGGATCATTGGCAAATACGAAATCTAAAAGAGAAGAAGAGGAATGCTACCATGCTGTCAAAGGAACTAGAAGAGTTTGGACTATGAAGACTGGGAGAAGGCACAAATGCATCTTCAGAAACCTGTAGAGTTCACACGTGGAAGAGAAGCATAATTCTCTGTGGCTTCAAAGCTGAACTTGAACCAGTGAATGAAATTTTGATTCCACATAAGAGAAGCCTTTCTAAAAACTAGGCTGTCCAAACAAGTGACTGGAAAACTAGTGAGAGTTTGCTCATCGGACTTGCTCATACAAAGCCTGGAGGATGTGTCAGAGATGTTAAAGGCAGATTGCTTTATGTGGGAGGCTGGTCCCAGTGGAAAGGGAGTCTCATTCTAATGCAAAGATTCTGTTATTTGATTGACCAGACGCCCAAACACACTTTGGAAAGTTGGATATTGACAGATTCGAGGAGTTCATGCACTAGATATTAATTGTGGAGTGGCACAAACTAAGCTATGAGCTGCAATGACCTGATTCCAGCTAAGCTCTGATCCCTGAGTACCTACGAAGATGATTCAGGGCTGTCATCTTGGCATCTCTCCAGACAATAGACGCATAGTTTCCTAAAGGTGGGCAGGACCTGTGAGGAAACCAACTTCTGATCAAATGTCTTTGAATAGGAGAATAATCTCCTTAGTTCATTTGCAGTGTCCAAAGAAAAATAATCCTACACAGTGGAGATAAACATATAAGGTGATTCCTGTGAACACCCAAACTTCGGGCACTGCTACACCACGCCAAGTATAAACTCTCTGTTTTAATCTAGTCATTCATAAAACATGTATTTAGCCCCTGCTCTGGACAGGACTAAATGCCAGGAATGAGTGAATATTCAAAATAAAATATGCTCAGATTCCACCCTTTAGACTCTTCCAGAGATAAGATATGTACGTAAATGAATAAAACACAAAGTAGGAAATAGAGGTGTCATAAGAGGGATCCAGATAGAATAATCTGAGAGTTTGGAGGAAGAACAGCTCTCTTTGGCACAGGATGGAGTCAGGGGACACTGGGGTGAGGGTAGACGCCCTCCTAAAGCATGCAAACCAGGCCATAGAAGAGGGGTAGAAATTGGCAGAGAGGGGAAAGGAGGATATTTTAGGCAGAAGGACCAGAGAGAGTAAAGGCACAAAGGTGGAGAAATGTAGAATATTTGCATTAGGTAGTTCAGTTAAAATAAGGAAAGGAAGCCGGGCTCAGTGGCTCAGCCTGTAATCCCGTGCCTTTGGGAGGCTGAGGTGAGTGGATTGCCTGACCCTGCGGGTTCGAGACCCACCTGGGCAGCGAGACCTCATCTCTACAATAAATCAAAAAATCAGCCGGGCGTGGTAGCACGTGCCTGTAATTCCAGCTACTTGGAAGGCTGAGGCGGAAGGATCGCCGGAGCCCAGCAGGCGAGGCTGTGGTGGCTGGGAGCGGCCATTGCACTCCAGTCTGGGCGACCGAGTAAGACTCCAACTCAAAAATAAAAAAATAAAAATAAGGAAAGGAGAACAGGGTAAAAACAGATCACCAAAGATCCATGACAGCCACACTGGAGAATTTGAACTTCCTACTATGGACATCGTAGCATGCCTTATGCCTTTGAGGCCCTTGAACCGGGAACACTAAACACATATGTATTCACATATACTCACTCAATTCATCCTTACAAAAACCTATGAGTAGCTTTACCCTAATCCTATTTTACAAATATAGTTCACACTCTTATTCTCCATGCCAAGAATGTATCATGACAACTTGGTAAACATAGTTAAAAAACACACAGACACACATACTAAATCCATTAAAATAAATCCTAAATTCAGCAGCGGAACTATTTTATTTTCTTCTTTATTTTGTTTTTAAAATGTGGGGTACAAGCCAGGGTTAGATACATAAGTAGTCTACTTGAAGGTGAAGTTTGGGCCTCGGACTGATTCTTATTTCTCCTGGTTTAGGATCAAGTACCCTTAGTGATGTTATGTACCTACTCCCCTCCCCTGGCAGTGCCCCACTACTGCCAATCCCTCACTAGTAGTATTGTGATAAATGTTTAAGACCCACTTCTGAGTGAGAACACGTGGGACTCAGTTCTTTGTTTCTATGATAGATCACTATAATAGACTCTAAATTCATCCAAGTTGCTGCGAAGTCCATAATTTTGTCCTTCAGAACTGCTTTATAAAGGACAATCTCTTGATCCTATGTTTGAGATACAGATTAGGCGAAAGACCCTGGCAAACTATGCAATTCAACAAGCAGTGAGGTTTGTGCTTGTGAAAAGGAGACCATAGTCCTTGAGTGGTTCTCCTTAAGACAGACATCTTACTTCAGCACCACCCAGTGTTCCTCATGTCTTCATCCAAGGCTGGCCAGGTCAGATGATCAAGGTCAGCACGATCCTCCAGTGGGCCTCTCTTTCTTCACTTAAGGGATCACGTAGGCAAGACTGGCCAAAGGCTTATTTGGAATGAGTTCCAAGGACAGAAGTGGTCATGAATGGTTTTCACAACCACATTCTGTAAGAGACTCAAGTTAATAGCCTGTATTTTGCATTCCAGTTTTCCATGCAGGGTGCTTTGCTGTATATGATTGATAAGGAGCATGTTAACCAATTTTTCACATTTCCTGTTCTGTGAATTATTTGAGAAACTTCTAAATAGGGCCCGATCTCCTAACCAATCAGAATTTACTTACAGACTGTCTCATGCCACAGCCCTTGGGTGTGTGTTCTGCTAGTTCAAATTTCTTTAGCAGGGGGTCCTGGTGGAACCTAAATAAAAATTGAGTACATAGGCAGCTTTCCCTACATTGCTTCAATTGAATTAAATTGATCTCTCAGGGAATGAAAACTAACAGAGTCAATGAGTTGAATTCAGACCCATGTAGGCATGGGCAGTAGACATGGTGGTGAGTGGTGTGGTGAGTATGAGAGACCCAGAGGGGTTAATCACAAGAGGAAGGGGAACTGGAGGTCCCTGGAAGACAAGCCACCATAAAAAAAGAAAAAGCCTTCATGACTAGATTTGGCAACAGAAACTGAGGTGAGAGGGAAGGAATGGTTTCAGATGCAGCATGGTGGCTGTGGTTTAAACCCACCCTAACGCAGCGCCCCACCCTGGAGGAAGTGTATAACACTAAAACAACTGTGACACCAAGCTACCATGCCACGAGACCCTCCAGTAGAGCCTAACTCCAGAGATGAGATAAGGCATTTCTCAGTCCATCCATCTTCAAGTGAGCCACCGAGCCCGGCCCTTAATCACCTCTTAAAGCTCCCACCTCTTAATCCTCACTGGCCATTAAGATTCTACATCTGGCCAGGCGTGGTGGCTCAAGCCTGTAATCCCAGCACTTTAGGAGGCCGAGAAGAGAAGATTGCCTGAGTCCATGTGTTCGAGAACAGCCTGGGCAACTTGGCAAGACCTCCTCTCTACAGTAAATCAAAAAATTAGCTGGGTGTGGTGGTGCATGCCTATGGTTCCGGCTACTTGGAAGGCTGAGGCAGGAGGATAGCCTGAGCCCAGCAGGTCAAGGCTGTGGTGGCCATGAGCATACCACTGCACTCCAGCCTAGATGACGGAGTGAGACTCCAACTCAAAAAATAAAAAAAGATTAAACACCTACAATGGGAGGCCCAAACCTCACCTGTACGTTGACCACTTATGTACCTAATTCTGAATTGTACCCCACATCTTTAAAATGAAATAATAATAATAAAAAAAGATTCAACACCTACATTTTGGAAGGAACATCAGTCACATTCAACAACTCATTGAGTCCACCAAATTCTGCATGATATTCTTCTTAATACTTTGTCACCCAGACTGTGACTCCAGGCAGAAAACAAGGGGAATTATAGGGTTCACCTCGTTTGTTTTTCTTCTCTGAGGGGTCATACTCATGTGATGCTTATTGCCAACATCTAAAAACAGTTGATATTTTGTCCAGTTTAAGATAGGTAAGTAAATCTTTGATGGTCAAAAAGTGAAGTCCTTTAGTTGTTTTTAACTTTATAAAAAGAGTATCATGGCCAGGCATAGTGGCTCATGCCTGTAATCCCAGTTGGGGAGGCTGAGGCAGGAGGATCACTTGAGGCCCGGAGTTACAGGCTGCAATGAGTTATGTGTATCCCTTCACTCCAGCATGGATGACAGAAACCTTGTCACTAAAAAGAAGAGAGAGAGAGAGAGTATTGTGCTGTGGGTAACCTTTGAGGACTTGCATTTTTCACACCATATTCCATTGCTAAGTTGGATCCATATTACATATAGCTGTAAGTCGTTCTTTTGACTTCCATATAATTTTACATTGTGTGAGTAAATCATAGCTATTTATTCATTCTCCTGTTGTTGAACATTTGGGCTGTTTCCAACTTTTTGTTATGAATATTATTGTACATGTTTCCTGGTATATTTTTGTAAGACTTTGTTTTCTTCATTCAATATTTTAGTTGAAGTATTAATTAGAAATGGTTGCTGATAGTATCAAAAGCTTTCTGGTATTTATTTATGATTTCATATTTTTATTAATTTGTTGCTCTAGGGAATTGTATTTTGAATTTTCTAATGGCAAACCTTCTGGCATTTCTAAAATATAGTTAAGGTCTATTATTCTTTCAACACCACTACTAGACTTATTAAGTTTTGTGAGTCCAGTTTATTGACGTATGATTTATACCTAGTGAAATTCATCCTTCTAAAGTATATAGTTTGGTGCATTTTGGAAACTATATTAATCATGTAACCACTACCACAACAAAAATATAAACATTTCCATCCAAAATCTGCTCTTATTTCCTTTTGCAGTCAGTTCCCTGTCCCACCACAAATCCCTGGCAACTACTGGTCGGATTTCTGTTAAGGACAGACTTTTCTGTTAGTTTCACCTTTTCCAGAATGTCATAGCAGAAATAAAGTCACCTTTTCCAAAAGGTTATAGCATAAATAAAGTCATACAGTATGTAGACTTTTGTGAAAGGCTTTTATCCCTCTACATATTGCTTTTGAAATTCATCCATATTGTTTATCAGTAGTTTTTCCCCCTTTTTATTGTTAAATAATATTTCATTGTATGAATGTACCACAATTTATCCATTCAGTGGTGGGTGAAATTTTGGACTTTTTTAGTCCCAGTTTTTGGCTATTATGAATTTGTGTGGACAAATGCTTTTGTTGCCTTAGGTAAATACCTAAGTGTGAAAGTGCTAGGTCATCTGATAAATGCATGTTTAGCACTAGGAGAAACTGACAAACTTTTCCAAAGTAGCTGTACTATTTTTCATTCTCACTAGAAAGGTATGAGAGTTCTGGTTGCTCCAAATCTTTGCCAGTATTTGTTATTGCCAATGGGTTGTTTGACTTATTACAGAACTGTAAAAGTTATTTACATATTCTGGATAGGTCCTTTATTAAATAAATGTTTGAATTTATTTCCAATAGTTTCTCCTAGTCTATGCCTTGTTTTTTCAATTTACTTAAAATTGTCTTTCAAAGGTCAGAAGTTTTAAATTTTCACAAAGTCCACTTTATCAATATTTTCATGTTTCATTTTTCAGGTCATATTCAAGAAATCTTTTCTTAACCCAAGATCACAAAGATTTTTCTCCTAAACATTTTATAGATTTAGCTTTTGCATTTATGTCTATAACCTATATCTATTTAGTGTCTTTATAGATGTGAGGTGAGTGAGAGTCAAGACCATTGTTACTCTGTTGCTCTTGTTTCTACACATGGAGTTCCAATTATTCCAACACCATTTGTTTAGAAGATTATCCTTTCTCCAGTGAGTTTCCCTTGCATATTTGTCAATATTCAGATGAGCATAAGTGTGGGGTTATTTCTGGAGTCTCTATTCTATTGTTTTATAAGACTATTCTTTTGCTATTATAACACCTTCTGGATTACCATGACTTTAAATTAAGTCTGAAATCATGTACTATGGAAGTTTTCCAACTTAGTTCTTATTTTTCAGATGGACTTGCTAAAACTGTATTTAGAATTTTTCATGTATATTCATAAGTTGAACTGCAGAAGCATTTTGTGCTATATCTATCAGGTTTTGATATTAAACTTATGCCTGCTTCATATTCTTAACTGAGGAAATTTCCATACTTTTCCAAAGTCTGAAATAATTTGATTAACTCTTCCCCAAAGGTTAGATAGAATTCTATTGTAAAACAATTTAAACAGGATTTTTTTCTTTAAAAAAAATTTGTTTTTTTAAAAGATTTTTTAAAAAATCTTTTGCATTTCTTCTATCATTTTTGGTCCATTTGGGTTTTCTATGTCTTCTTGCACCAACTTTTCTCATTTATATTTTGCTGGAAAATTATCCATTTTGTTTAGACTTTCAAATTTACTGAAATTTATCCACTTACAATTAGTTAATAAGTTTCAAATTTATAATCCTATTCATAAACATAGAAAACTGAAGTATGAAGACATTAAGTAACTTGCCCAAGGTCACACTCAGCTAATAGGTGGTAGAGCCGGGATTTGGGTCTGAAATACTGAGACACAGTGACCTTCAAGTTCAGGTAATCATTTGATAAAGTCTTTCATGATATTCTCATGAACAAGATGAAGAAATATTAGGCAGCTACAAAACTTGTTGAACAACCTTACCCCAAAAAGCTCCATCTTTATTTCTTCTTTAAATCCATCAAGAAAGAAAATACAGGACTTGACATGGAGATTAAAGGCTTGGATGAGAAGATGAAATATGGTTCCCAAGTTTGCAAATGAGGCAAAAGTGCATGGGATAGCTTGATAGGAAAAAGGAACTCAAAAAATCTTCGCTACTATAACTTAGCCAAATAAGTATAAGATGAACAGACTTTAGGCCCCACAAGAGCAAAATGAGATATGTTTTATTCATTAATGTAAACAAGGCTCTCAGCAGAATCTTAGCTGTGTAGTGAATATTTTTGAATGTTTATTAAAAGAAACATATACATAGCTGAACTTAACTGCACAAGTGTAAAATGTAGATGACATTGTTAAACATTGAGACAAGTAAGGAAAATAAGTTTCAGTTTGTCACGAGCTCAGTGTGAATCAACAGTGCAATAGCGCAAGATCTGGCATCAAAAAGCTTAAAATTAGATCTAATTCTAGGAAAAGTCACTCAAACTCACAGTAAATAAAGTTGGTAATAATTCAAAAGACTGACTTGAGGGTAAAATCATTAATGCTAGAATTTTTTGCAAACTACAAATGTCTATTATTAAGTATTATGGTTATTATTAGATTATAAATCCCAACAGAAAGTTAAGAAGCACCTTGAAGTTTAACTGTAATTGTAAAATTTTGTGTGCTCAAG
The DNA here is from genome assembly GCA_027257055.1 of Cephalopachus bancanus. Lineage (NCBI taxonomy): Eukaryota > Metazoa > Chordata > Mammalia > Primates > Tarsiidae > Cephalopachus > Cephalopachus bancanus. The sequence continues at coordinate 1,554,604 of JAPVLO010000446.1, read as the reverse complement.
ATTAAGAGAAGGTATAGATGAAGGCCAGGCATGGTGGCTCACACCTGCAATTCCAGCAATTTGAGAGGTCAAGGTGGGCGGATCACTTGAGCTTGGGAGTTTGAGAACAGCCTAAGCAACATAGACCTAGTCTCTACGAAAAAAAAAAAAATTAGCTGGGCATGATGGCACGTGCCTGTAGTCCCAGATACTTGGAAGGCTGAGGCAGGAGATCGCCCGAGCCCAGGTCAAGACTGTGGTGAACGGTGATCATTCCACTGTACTCCAGTCTAGCGACAAAGACCCCAACTCAGAAAAACAGAGAGAGAGAGAGAGAGAGAGAATGAGAATATATGAGGTGCCTAGCAGGATGTTAAAAATATATTTAAACATTTAATAAATCTTAGCATAAGTGAATTACTGTTTCATACATATGAGACTGCATAAATAAAAGGACTTCAAAAAGCTCATGGAAAATAGAATTAAAAGATAAAAATAAAAAAAATTTTATTTCTCAACATAGCTCTCTATCAAGGTTAAGACAGTTTTGTCAGTGATAATATCACCCATTTAGTTCACCCCTTAAAGAACTGAGGGTGCTGGGAATATAACCATGTTAATGCAGCCTGTTCTACATTATTAACTGAAGAAAAAAATAAGTGCCCTTTAACGATTGTGTGTGTGTGTGTGTGTGTGTGTTGAGTCAGAGTCTCACTCTGTTGCCTAGGTTGGAGTGTAGTGGCTCAATCCCAGCTCACTGCAGCCTTGACCTCCTGGGCTCAGGCAATCCTTCTGCCTCAGCCTCCAGAGTAGCTGGGACTGCAAGCATGTGCCACAACACCCGGCTTTTTTTGGGGGGGCGGGTAGAGAAGAGACTGATCTCAAATTCCTGGGCTCAAGCAATCCTCCCACACTGGCCTCCCAAAGTGCTGGTACAGGCATGAGCCGCCACGCCCAGTCATTTAAGGATTTTTTAAAGATTGGAAAACAAAAAGAAATCTGAAGGAGTCAAATCAGGACTGTAAGGTGGATGCCTAATGATTTCCCACTGAAACTCTTGCAAAATTGACATTGTTTGATGAAAGGAATAAGCGGAAGCATTTTTGTGGTGAAGGACTCTCTAGTGAAACTTTCCCAGGTGTTTTTCTACTAAAGCTTTGGCAAACTTTCTCAAAACACTCTCACAATGAGAAGCTTTTACGTGGCACTTCAAAAAGTCAACAAGCAAAATATCTTGAGCATCCAAAATCACTGTTGCCATGACCTTTGCTCTTGACCAATCTGTCTTTTGACTGGACCGCTTCCACCTCTTGGTAGCCATTGGTCTGATTGTGCCTTGCCTTCAGGATCATACTGGTAAAGCCATGTTTCATCTCCTATTGTAATTCTTTGAAGAAATGCTTCAAGATCTTAATCCTACTTGCTTAAAGTTTCTATTGAAAGCTCTGTTTTTGTCTGCAGCTGATCCTGGGCACAACAGTTTTGGCACTCATCAAATGGAAAGTTGCTCAGCTTTAATTTTCCAGTCAAAATTGTGTAAGCTAAACCAACTGGGATGTCTATTGTGTTGGCTATTGTTTCTGCTGTTAATCATTGGTCCTCTTTAATTGGAACGTAAGATTAATTATTTCCTCTCAAATTGATGTGGATAGTCTGCCACTGCAGGTTTCATCTTTGGCATGGTTTTGTTCCTTCTTAAAATTAGTTATTCATTTGTAAATTGCTGATTTCTTTGGCTCATTGTCCCCATAAATGTCTTGTAAAGTTTCAGTGATTTCACAATTCTTCCACCCATGCTTCACCATAAATTTGATGTTTGTTATTGCTTCAATTCTAGCAGAATTTATGTTGCTCTGATAGGGGCCCTTTTCAAACTGATTTATTATCCTTCTTAGTGCTTCAACCTACATCTTGTTCAGGCATGTTATAATGAGTTAGTACAAGTTTATTTTGATACAGAAATTTTTGAAATCCATGCATAGTTTTTTTTTAATAATACACATTTACTGTGAACTTTTTGAAGACACTTTATATCGGTACATATTCATATATGCATGTACAATCACCTATGCAAGAATATATGTTAAAATGTAAAAAGGTTATCCCTAATTATTTCACTGTCACTATTCTAAATACTGGAAATATCATGGAGAATTAGGTAGACAAAATACTGCCCTCAATTTTTTGTCATTTACTTTTTTCAATTCCTCTCCCATTTACAAGAATCACATTTTCATTAATAAAATAAAAACCAAACTACCGTATAGAGACAATATAAAGATAAATGAATGCCAGGGGCTGGGGAAGGAAATAAATGGATAGTTGGAGCACAGGGGATTTTTAGGGTACCAAATTACATGATCACTTGACAAAACCCATAGAACTGTACATCACATAAAGCAAGCCCTAACATGAACTATAGATTTTAGTTAATAATAATATAGATTATTGGTATTCAGTTGTAACAAATGTAGCACACCAGCGCAAGATTCTGATGACAGGGGTAACTGAGCATGGGAGGGAGTGTATAGGAACTCTCTATTCTTTCTGTGCAATTTTTCTGTAAGTCTAAACTGGCTTTGAAAAATAAAGTCATTATTGTAAAAATAATTTTTTTAAAGGAAAAAAGAAAACCAATTAAAAACCCTGGGTTGTTTAGATGGAAACTTTCCAAATACTAAATTACAATTAAGTTACTATTCTTGGCAGTAAACAACTGTGGCCTTTTTTCATTTTATAGAAAGAAGTCATTAATTGCCTCTTTTTTTTTTTTTTGCCTCAAGTCTGTTGAACGATAACAATAAAATGGTGGGTACAGAAAAATTTTCTTGTTACCTGGTTTATTTATAATGTGTTGGATATAACCTAATGGTGGTTGCTTGGCAACTATGTTTGAGACTATCTTCCAGGTAAAGGTGAGTTATCTAAATAAAGCACCTCAGTGTCTTCAATGCTAGGTTTCCTTTTTTTATTTTTATTTTTTTTGAGTTGGAGTCTCACTTTGTCGCCCAGACTGGAGTACAGTGGCCGCTCCTGGTCACTGCAGCCTCGACCTGCTGGGCTCCAGCGATCCTTCCGCCTCAGCCTTCTGAGTAGCCGGAATTATAGGCATGCACTACCACACCCAGCTGATTTTTTGATTTATTGTAGAGATGAAGGTCTCGCTGCCCAGGCGGGTCTCGAACCCGCGGGCTCAGGCAATCCACTCACCTCAGCCTCCCAAAGGCGCGGGATTACAGGCTGAGCCACCGAGCCCGGCTCAATGCTAGGTTTCCAAAGCCACCCCACCATACCCAAGGTTATGGAATCCTTCTTGGCTTGAGTAACATTCATATCTGGTTGTTTCCTTATTCATTCAACAAATATTTATAGAATATCTACTATATGCCCATCACAATTTTAGGTACTGGAAATAGAGTGGATAATAAAGTGAACAAAAATCCCTGTCTTCAAGGAGCTTACATTCTAACAGTGCAGGAAGGGATAAGCAAATATAATTTTCAATTACAACATTCAGATAAAGATAAAGATTTGTGCTATGAGGAAGCATAAAGTAGGAGAAGGAGTTATAAAGAATTGGAAGAAAGTTTCCTTTGCTAGTTTCATGAGTAGTTAGTGATGATCTTGTTACATACGAATTGTTAGAAATCAGATAATCAGCCCAATTAAAGGTCAAATTAATAAATAAGCCCTTTATTAAAGTCGGTGATTGAGAGGGGGCTTGTGACTCCCAGACTCTCGACGATGAAATCATATCATATTAACAAAACATAACTGACAAAAGAACTTGCATTTAGAATATACAAAGAACTACTACAGCTCAATAATTTTTTAAAAGTCTAATTTTGTAATTGGACAAAAGATTTTGAATGAACAATTTATAAAGATACACAAATGACCAATAAGCACAAGAAAGTGTTCAACATTAAGTCAACAGAAAAACACAGAGTAAAATCACAATAAGAGGCAACACACTCATTAGAATGGCTATAATTAAAAGGGCCAACAATACCAAATGTTGCTGAAGATATAGAGCTAGAATGCTCATATCTTGTTGGTGGGAGTATAAAATGGCACAACAGCTTTGGGAAGTGATCTGGCAGTTTCTTCTAAAATTAAATAAAGCCCCTACTCTGTGACTCAGCAATCCCACTCCTAAGTATTTACCCAAGACAAATGAAAGCCTATGTTCACAAAAAGAAACGTACATATAGTTTATTCAAAATATCCCCAAACTGGAAGCAGACTGGGTATTTTCAACAAGAAAATGGATAAACACCCTATCGTATAATTATGCAATGGAATACTAAACAGCAATAAAAAAATAATTAATCATGCACACAATAACATGGATGAATCTCAAAAACATTATGCTTAGTGAACAAATCCTTGCATTTAAAGAGACATAAGTATCATTCCACTTATTTGAAGATCTACAACAGTCAAAACTAATTTATGGCTAAAAAAAAAGTTAGAACAGTGGTTACTTCTGGGTGGAGAAGCAGGTGGACAGGGATTAACTAGGAAGGAACAAGAGAGAAATTTCTGGAGTGAGGATAAATTTCTATAGCTTGATAGAAATTTAGATTATGCTGGTGTATATACTTGTCAAATTTTTTTCAAAGCCTGGCTTGGTAATGTATGCCCATAGTCATAGCTACTTGGGAGGCTGAGGTGGAAAGATCTCCTTGAGCCTAAGAATTCAAGACCGGCTTGGGCAGCTTAGTAAGACTATCTCAAACAACAACAAAAAATTTCCCAATGGCTCAAAAACAAACCTCCAATAGCTCACTTAATATTTATGCATGTCACTGTATGACAATTTTACCTCAAAAAAGTAAAAATAACCATTAACAAAGATTGAACCCAAGTCTGATATTCATTCTGAAGCATTTAGGGATGAAATGTACAGACATTTACAACTTTGAAATTCTGCAAAGTAAAAATAAAATGGATTGATGGATGATGTGTGACAAAGTAAATGTGGTAACAAGTAAATTGAGGAATTTAGGTAGTGTGTAAATTATTTTAACTCTTCTATATGAAATTTTTCATGTTAAAATATTGAAGAGGAAAACATCAATTTCTCCTATTTGAGTTAAATTTTTTTCTCCTATTTTGAGTTAATTCTTCAAGGGCAATAATTGACTCTTCTTAGCAGATGGTAAGTAGTCAATACATTTTTGATGAATTAATTAATTAACATAAATTGGAAGAAGCTAACCACTATTAATTAATGATAAACCTCAGAGAAAATATCAGAATATCAAAAACTTGGCCTGACAGTAGAAGAAACTATTCCACAGTTACCATTCAGTATTGGGCTGCAGATTTAATGCTTTCCAGGTGCATTTTTCTGATCATTAATTTATTTTGAACTAAGATTAGAGCTACATGTTTTATTGATAGATGAGCCCCATCATTCCAGGCATGGTTGTTTATTAGTAATAGCGAACTGGTAACTGAAATTTCAAGTGTGAGTAAATTGGCCTAAGTGAAAACTCAGCCAGCCATCATTCAAATTTTCCCTCTCTTACTAAATTTTTTAATAGAAAAATTATGTTGGTGGGAGTGTAAACTAGTGCAACCTCTGTGGAGAGCAGTGTGGCAATTCCTAAAAGCTCTAAAAATCGACCTCCCATATGACCCCGCAATCCCCCTACTGGGAATATACCCTGAAGAACTCAAATCACTCTATAAAAAAGATACCTGCACACGTATGTTTATCGCAGCATTGTTCACAATAGCAAGAACCTGGAACCAACCATGCTGTCCATCAAAAGAGGACTGAATTTTAAAAATGTGGTACATATGCACGATAGAATACTATGCACCCATAAAAAAGAACAAAATCATGAATTTCGCAGCAACCTGGATGGAACTAGAGTCTATAATACTGAGTGACCTCTCACAGAAACAAAGATCTGAGTATCACATGTTCTCACTCATATAGTGGACCTTGAACATCTATCATAATACTATAAGAAAAGGATTGACAGTGGCGGGAAACTATGGGGGGTGTGGGGAAGGGAAGGGAGGTGGGATTCATGGTAGTCAATATCTGTCTGGGGACGGGGAGACACCCGTTATCAACAAGGGTGCCTGAACGATGCATATTTGTATACCTAACCCTTAACTGTACCCCACAATTTTAAAATAAAAAATATGTTTATAAAAAAAGAAAGAAAAATTAAGACTTAAGCTACATTAGTCTAAACTTTGCCCCTCTTTGAGGATAAGAAACTTTCATTTTAACAAGAGTGAGTTCTATTTTCTACCCAAAGATAAACACCATGAATATTTTGATGTTTATTATTCCAGGGTTTTGTTTCTACACTTACAAATATAGGATTATTATAGACATTTTTCACATGCCTTTCTTACTTACTAATATGTAGTAAGCATCATTCTTTTGCATTGAGTATTCTTCTAAAACACCATTTTTTAAACACCATTTTTAATAGAAAGTTTGAGAATCTATGTCCCCAACTCTCACCTATATTGAATTTTATCCTTTCTTTTAAAACTTTGCCAACTTGTAAAATGAAAACAATATCTCCTTTTTAAATATTTTTTATTAGAAGTAAGGTTAAATTTTTTTTTAATTTTTAATTTTAAAGATATGGGGTACAATTCAGGGTTAGGTATACAAATGTTCATTTTGCAGATACAAGGTTAAATTTTTTATGTTAATTGGTCCTTTATTATTTTTCTTTTATCTTTTCTACCGAAGTACTTTTATTAATGTATAAAAGTTCTTTATATATGTCATCTATTGAGAACAAGAATAAAAAAGCTCTTTGTATATTAGGGTTATCAACATTTTGTCATATATGTTATAAATGCATACACACAAAATACATTTATTCCATATTTTTTATTTTGTTAATAGAATTTTTTTTACCATGACTTATATAGAACTCTTGAATTTATTCCTCCTGTATAACAAAACTGTATGTGATTTGACCAACATCGCCCCAATCTCCCCTCCCTCCAGCCTCTGGTAACCACCATTTCATTCTCCATTTCTATGAATTCAACTTTTTAATACCTCACATATGAGTGAGACCACATAGAATTTGTCTTTCTGTGTTGGCCTTATTTCAATTAACATCATCTCCTCTACATTCATCCATATTGTCACAAATGGCAGCTTTTTTTTTTTGAGTCAGAGTCTCACTCTGTCACCAAGGCTGAAGTGCAGTGGCAAACCACTGCTCATGGCCACTGCAGCCTCAATCTGCTGGACACAGGCGATCTTCCCACCTCAGCCTCCCAAGTAGCTGGAACTATAGGCACGCACTACCACACCTATTTTATTTTATTTTATTTATTTTATTTTATTTTATTTATTATAGAGATGAGGTCTCACCAAGTTGCCCAGGCTGGTCTCAAACCCCTGAGCTCAGGCAATCCTCTCGCTTCGGCCTCCCAAAGTGCTGGGATTACAGGCTGAGCCACTGTGCCTGGCCATGACGGCCTTTTTTAAGGCTGAATGGTATCCCATTGTTTACATATACTACATTTCTAATCCATTGATTGACCTTTTGGTTGATTCCATGTCCTGGCTATTGTGAATAATGCTCCAATTAACATGGAAGTACAGATACTTCTTTGACATACTGATTTTCTTGGAGATATACCCAGTAGTGAGATTACTGAATCATATAGTAGGTCTATTTTTAATTTTTTGAGCAGCCTCCATACTGTTTTTCATAATTACTCTACCAATTTACATTCCCCCAGCAAATCAGAAATTTTTAATTCATAAAGAGTTAAACATAAAATTCTGTTTTTTACTTATTGCTTGTTTCTTCTTTTTTTTTTTTTTTTTTTTTGAGTTGGAGTCTCACTCGGTTGCCCAGGCTGGAGTGCAGTGGCACGCTCACGGCCACCACAGCCTCGACCTGCTGTAGTCAAGCAATCCTTCTGCCTCAGCCTTCCAAGTAGCTGGAACTACAGGCATGCACCACCATGCCCAGCTAATTGTTTTATTTATTGTAGAGATGAGGTCTCACCAAGTTGCCCGGGCTGGTGTCGAACCCATGAGCTCAGGCAATCCTCTCACCTCGGCTTCCCAAAGTGCTGGGATTATAGGCATGAACCACCACACCTGGCCCTATTGTTTGTTTCATTACCACATTACCTTCCAAAAGGACCTGGAGAGCTGGGGGAGGGCGGGATGGACTTGAATGGAGAGACCCAAGAAAGAAAGAAGATGAACTAAGGCAAAGTGTTTTAAGAAGGAGAAGACAGATCTGATTTTAATTCCATCTCAACCATTAAATAACTACTACTTAGACAAGTGATTAAATCTCTCAAAACCAGTTTCCACTTTGATAGGCTGGGGATAATGATACTTTCTCTAAAGGGTTGTTGTCAGGACTAGATAAAACAAATGTTAAGTACTTCCCATGAAAGACACCCAAAAGGTTTTAACAACTGTGTAACAAAATGGAAAGATGTCCCAAACCACTGCTTCCCAAATGTTAATGAGCATAGGAGTCACCTGGGGATCTTGTTAAACGAAGTCTCTGGTTCAGGACACTCAAGGCAGAGCCCGAGTGTCTAAATTTCTATTAACAAGCTTCCAGCTGTTGCTGGTTAAAGGTTCTAGAGTCTTCTGACAATGGGAATCCTTGCCAGCAAATATTTAAGAACCAACTTAACAACTCATGTCTGTTTTCATGAGTTTTGACTCTTGGTGCTATATGGAATTTGCAAGATGGAAGAGATGACTAGCCCTTAAAGGATAAAATTTGAGTCTAAAATGATTAACCAGGCCAGTGTTTCACCAGACGAAATGCATTATAATTAGAGTCGGTGTTACTGTACAAGGAAGCCAAACATCCAGTGGATAAGAAATTGAGCATAAAGAATAAAGTAAGGCCAGGCATGGTGGCTCATGCCTATAATCCCAGCACTTTGGGAGGCCGAGGTGAGAGGATTGCCTGAGCCCAGGAGTTCAAGACCTGCCTGGGGAAGTTGGTGAGACCTCATCTCTACAATAAATAAAAAAAATTAGCCTGGTGTGGTGGCACATGCCTGTAGTTCCAACTTCTTGGAAGGCAGAGGCAGAACAATCAACTTAGCCCAGTACGTCTAGACTGCAGTGGCCATGAGTGTGCCATTGCATTCCAGCCTGGGCAACAGAGTGGGACTCCAACTCAAAAAAAAAAAAAAAGTAAAAGACTAGTGATCAGAGTCTTCCAAATGACCTCCTGCCCCACAGGAAACATCCTCATATGAAAAAATGAAGGCATTGGAGGAAACTAAATTGCAGTGTTTTGCATGCACCTTTCCCCTGATGCAGCATTTTTTAGCCTCAGCCAACCAGAAGTGCCACCTTGAGTAACTGCTCCCACCCCTACAGCTTGGAGGAGTCCATGAAAGGGTATGGGAAAAACCCCAGCACCGCCGGGCTCGGTGGCTCAGCCTGTAATCCCGCGCCTTTGGGAGGCTGAGGTGAGTGGATTGCCTGAGCCCGCGGGTTTGAGACCTGCCTGGGCAGCGAGACCTCATCTCTACAATAAATCAAAAAATCAGCCGGGCATGGTAGCGCGCACCTGTAATTCCGGCTACTCAGAAGGCTGAGGCGGAAGGATCGCCAGAGCCCAGCAGGTCGAGGCTGCGGTGGCCGGGAGCGGCCACTGCACTCCAGTCTGGGCGACAGAGTGAGACTCCAACTCAAAAAAAAAAAAAAAAATCAAGCATCTATATGTCTAAACAGAAATGGTTTGGGAAATTCTGCCTTACTGTGATCATCTCCTTTCTCTTCAATGTACAAGTTACAGTAGAGAGGAGCTGTACCTAGTAGACAGGTTCTGTCTACTGTGAGAAGAATTAGGTGGTGTTCATCCTGACACAAAGTGACCATGTAACATTGAGGAAGGTGATCATCCTCCCTGGGTCTGATTTTTCTCAGCTGTAAAACAAGAATAATAAAGTTTCACTATAATATCATTATAGAAATTAGCTAAAGTAATAGATGTGATTATCATTGGTAAACTGAATATAAATGCAGTTTTCTTTCTTTCTTTCTTTCTTTCTTTCTTTCTTTCTTTCTTTCTTTCTTTCTTTCTTTCTTTCTTTCTTTCTTTCTTTCTTTCTTTCTTTCTTTCTTTCTTTCTTTCTTTCTTTCTTTCTTTCTTCTTTCGTTTTCTTTCTTTCTTTCTTTCTTTCTTTCTTTCTTTCTTTCTTTCTTCTTTCTTTCTTTTTCTTTCTTTCTTTTCTTTCTTTCTTTCTTTCTTTCTTTCTTAGTTGGAGTCTCACTCTTGTCACCCAGGCTGGAGTGTAGTGGCACACTCACGGCCACCACAGCCTCGACCTGGGTTAGGTGATCCTTTCACCTTAGCCTTCCGGGTAGCTAGAACTACAGACGTATGCCATCACACCCAGCTAGTTTTTGTAATTTATTGTAGAGATAAGGTCTCGTCAAGTTGCCCGGGCTGGTCTCGAACCTCTGGGCTCAGGCAATCCTTTTGCCTCGGCCTCCCAAAGTGCTGGGATTATAGACTGAGCCACTGCGCCGTTTACTCTGTCAAATCTTCACTGAACAAAGCCGTTGAGAGGTCCTTGGGATTTATTAGTGCAAGATTGTATCCACTTAGCAAGGGGGAGTTGGTCAATGAAAGGTCAAAGTGGTATAAAACCTGGATATAAACCCAACTTTGCTGTTTTTGTTGGTGCCTCCTGGGGAAAGATGTTAACCTTCCAGATCTCTGTTATCTCATCTGTAAAACAGTGATAGTAATAACTCCTTGCTCCAATCTCGGAGTGGTTGAGAGGCTTTGTAAATCACGATGTCTGAAGGTGGTTCACACACTATAAAATGCCACACACGTTGCTGACACCTGTCGCACAAGGCCCGGAAAGGGCAAGGTGTCAGTTTTCAGATCCAGTAACATCCCATCCCGACTTCACCCACTCCACCCAATCCCTGCCCCAAAGGACAAGAAGACCTGCTGACAGAAGCGCCTGTGTCTGAGGCATGTCTTTCCATCAGCAGTTCAAGAAACCCAAGAGTACTTGGAGTTCCTGGGGCAAAGGTCAGTCCTCCAGAGGTGAGAATGAAGGGAAGCTGGTCATCAAGGACGCTGGCCCATTGTCTCTAGGCCCAGCATCTTTGCAGGTTCCCAAGTGATTAGTGATGGATGGTCTCAGACATTTCCCCTGCTGCTGCTGGCTGAACCCGTCGTCATGCATCAGATTTCAAGAGTGGAGTTCTAGAACCTGTGCCTTGGAAGAAGAACGGTATTCGGCTATCTGTAGAGTCAAGAACAAACTTCAGAGATTAGGAGTGGGGAAAGGCCTTACAGCATGCAACTGCTCACAATGACTAAAAGGGGAGGAGTGAGAACAGCTGTGTGGGAGAGTAAAGCATGCCACTCAGACATGTGTCGGGAGCCGCAACTCCTAACAGAAGGCAAAGTAAGGGTTACCTGAAAAAGGGAAAAAGGCTGGCTGGGAGCAAGACCCCAGCAAAAGCGGCCGTGCCGGAGGCAAAGCCCCATGGATCCCATTGATGGGCCCCCTTTGATCTTTGGGAGTGTGTGCATAAGACAGAAAGTACCCCTTTCTGATGAAGCATTAACTGATAAGCGAGGATGATGTATTGGTGAAACTGAAGTTTGAGACATGAATAAGGAACACAGCAAAAGCACAGCCATTAGAGACGCTAGAGAATGTTTAGTTACCTTCGTCTCTATAAAAAGCAAAACCATTGTGTATAAAGAAAATAAAAGAACTTTCCCATTCTTTATTTTTAATAGTTAACAGACCCTATACTAAATTAACACCTTAGACGGGTAAGATGGAGGAGGAAGCTTGTGAGACCTGAGACAAGTCAATCCTGAGGGCAGCTGCTTTTAAACACAATTTAAGGAAGTATAGACATAGTAGATATAAGTTTATAAGGGTAAAAGGATTTAGTAGTATAATAATATAGGAGAGAATAGTTAAGTAGATAAAAATAGGGATGATGATTAAAAATAATTAAATAGAAAACAAATATAGGATATAAGAGTAATCAAGTATAATTCATATAAAGGTTGTTAAGCATTATTAGATTAGGATTCATATAAGTAAAATAAGAATAAAGATAGATACATAATAGGGAAGTTTATAGGAATAATTAAGAAATAAAATTAATTATAAGAAACAATAAAATTAGTTATAGATGTAAACGCCAATATATTGCTGCTAAGTTACATGTAAGAATTGTTAGAAATATGGTATAAAAGGGGTAAGGGTTGAAAGGTTACAGTTAATTATTTTTAGCAAAAGTCGTTTCGTTCCTGTCTGTTGGTTTTAACATAATGGAAACAAAAAAAGAATAGGGAGAATCAAATAAATCATTGCAGAACGTTTGATTGTAAAAGAAAACATAATGTAAGCTTTTGTGGGCATATGTGTGAGGGGGTTGAGGGTTGAAAATGCCTTATATAAGCATGTGAAAATTGAATAAACTTTGGAAGAGTCCCGAACTCGACCCAGGAAGTTGACTTGTGTCTTCTTCCTTCGCTGTGTCTGATTCTCTCGCCTTAGGCCCTGACCTTTGTGTTGGAGCTGGTCTCTGACAGACATGGGAATCAGGAGGAGAGGGGAGGGGAGAGATGGGAGGGGAGAGACAGGGAGGGAAGGAAGAAATGGGGGAGCGAAGCCTGCAAGCAGAAGAGAAGACGGGGCAAACACCAGATTTAGCAAGTGGCGTGTGGACGGATTGGCTGCTCCCCACCCCCACCTCCACCCAGCCCTGGCAGCATCCAGGGAAGATTTCCAGGAAACCAAGGAGCAGGGCTCAGCAGTAAAGTTTGGGAGAGGTGGACTAAGGAGACTCATACCCCCAAAGAACAGCCTCCATTCCTTTATGTTTTTTAGATTTTTTTCAAGACTTTTTTTCTTACCAAATTTCACTCAGAAACCGGCAAGAAATGTGATATAACATTTATTTACAGTCTAGAGATGACAATTCTTGCATACTCTATCCTCTCATGGCATACCCTCTTATGACATATAGCATTAGACAGGGCGATCCTTTTTTAAAATAAAAAACTAGTGGATACACCTTAGAGTGGGGCAGGTCTGTTTAGCAAGAAAACGGTAGCTTTAAACTAACGGTCCTCAAATGTTAGCTTACATCAGAAACATCTGGCAGGCTTGTGAAACACAGTACTGGGTCTCACCCTCGCTGTTTCTGATTCGTTAGGTCTGGGGTAGGGTCTGAGAACTTGCATTTCTAACAAGCTCCCAGATGATACCGATGTCACTGCTAGAACCACTGTCCTAGATAATTAAGGATCCTTGACAGGAAATAAAGTGTACAGTCTTTGTGGTGGCGAATACATTTCCTTATCATTAACATTTCAGTTTTCTAAATTGAAGCTCAGACATGTCGCTTCTCCCCAGCAGATCACATGGCCTCCCAAAGTGCTGAGACAATAGGTGTGAGCCACAGCATCCAGCCGAAATTTTCTTTATATTTGAACATTTTCTGCCAAGTCCAGGATGACTTCTAGGAGATGGGAACTGGGTTAGACTCCCAATGGCTCCTGCACCCTGTACTGTTCCTCACACTCCTCATACGTCGACCAAAGGTAATGGTTCCCTCCTCAACAACCCCATGTCTCTTTTTACACAGAGGAAGGTACAAGAAGCCGGGTGCCAGGCAAGGACCAAGTCTGGCCTGTTCACAATTGTATCCTCAACATCTAGGTACAGCATCAGGCACGTAGCAGGTACTCAAGAAATATTTGTGATAGAGATGAACAAATGTATCAGTCAATTGTGTCTTTTAATAACAATGATGAGCTGGGCTCGGTGGCTCAGCCTGTAATCCCGTGCCTTAGGGAGGCTGAGGTGAGTGGATTGCCTGAGCCCACGGGTTCAAGACCCTCCTGGGCAGGCAAGACCTCATCTCTACAATAAATCAAAAAAATTAGCCGGGTGTAGTAGCACGCGCCTGTAATTCTGGCGACTCGGAAGGCTGAGGCGGAAGGATCACCAGAACCCAGCAGGTCAAGGCTGCAGTGGCCAGGAGCGGCCACTGCACTCCAGTCTGGGCAACAGAGTGAGACTCCAACTCAAAAAATAATAATAATAATAACAATGATGGCAAATACACAATAATGACAAATACATATCACACTTCCCATGGGTTCTAAGTATTTTACAAGCATTTATCCTCAAAACATTATAAGAGTAGTATTATTATTCTCCTTTTGCAGATGAGAAAAATTAGGGACAGAGAGGTTAAGTGACCTGCCCAAAGTCACACAGCTAAAAGCCTAGACTCTAAGTCAACAACAATAACAAAAAATTGTTAAACAAATAAATTCTAACATTCCCGTTTCCATTAAGGTCCCATTATTTTGTCCATTTGAGGTAACTGTAGGTTTTCGTTCCTACAAGGTGGCATTGCTACATTCGTTCATATTCTGGATATGATTGCAATCCAAACATGGGAAGAGATGCAAATTAAAACTACACTGAGATACCACCTAACTCCAGTCAGAATGGCCATCATCAATAACTCAAAAAATAACAGATGCTGGGGAGGATGTGGTGAAAAGGGAACACTTCTACACTGTTGATGGGAGTGTAAATTAGTACAGCCTCTGTGGAAACCAGTGTGGCAATTCCTAAAAGTTCTAAAAATTGACCTCCGTATGACCCCACAATTCCCCTACTGGGAATATACCCAGAAGAACTCAGGTCACTCTATGAAAAAGATACCTGCACACATATGTTTATCGCAGCATTGTTCACAATAGCAAGAACATGGAACCAACCATGCTGCCCATCAAAAGAGGACTGGATTTTTAAAATGTGGTACATATACACAATGGAATATTACACAGCCATAAAGAAGAACAAAATCATGAACTTTAAAGCAACCTGGATGGAATTAAAGTTTATAATACTGAGTGATCTCTCACATAAACAAAGAGCTGAGTATCACATGTTCTCACTCATAAATGGACCTTGAAACAACTACCGTATTACTATAAGAAAAGGATTGAAAGTGGCAGGGAACTGTGGGGGGCGGTGGGGAGGTGGAATCGACAGTAGTCGATATCTGCCTGGGGGGGGCACATCTCATCAATAAGGGTACTTGCTCGGTGAATATTTGTATACTTAGCCCTTAATTGTACCCCACAATTTTAAAATAAAAATTAAAAGAGAAAAAAAAACACAGGAAGAGGGAAGAAAAACCTTAAAATCCTTCAATGCAGTCCTATTACTCTCAGAATAAAACCCAAATGCCTACCCTTGGCCTATGCAGTGAGATCCCCTATACTGCTTCTGCCTGCATCCTGTATCACTGTTCCTCTGGGTCACTAAGGTCTTTGCCAGCTTTCTGCACTTTGAACAAGCCAAGCGTGCTCTCCCTTGGGGGCTACGCACCTGCTATTCTCTCTGCCAGGAATACTGTGGGTTTTCTCCTGCTGGATAATTCCTCACTGCTCAGGACTCAGCCTCAGTGTCACTTCTCAGAAAGGCCTTCCTGAGCACCCAACCTAAAGAGCTACTCCCCACCCTCACCCCTACCTCTGTCTGATCTGTCACTCTCTCCCTATTCCATTAACCTGCTTTCTCTTCTTCAGAGCACTTACCACTAATTGAAATCATCATTTTTGTTGGCTTGTTTGTTTCCCTATGTTCTCTTCTCTTGAGAATTTGAGTTCATGAGCTCAGTCAGTATGTTGGTAGCACATAGAAGGTGTGAAGTTCCTATTCATTGAATAATAAGTGGTTCAACACATGTCTATTCTTTGCCAAGCACTGGCCACCACCAAGTCAAATGAAGAGAAGCGTCTCTTATCTCTGTGCGCCCATACCTCAGTGCCAAGATCCTGCAGAATAAAATGCTCAGCCTCTTAAGGTTCTGTGTCAGAGCTCACTGATGACATTCGATAGCCCCCAAAGCAAGACCCCTTTGCAAATCTGGGAAATTAAATTGGGAGCTTTGGACATGAAGGAGATAACTGTAAAATCAAACTGAAGAGAGGATTTGGCAGCACCAAGGAGGTTGGAAACCTGCGAAGTCACTTCCAAAGTACCTGGGGAAGAAAATTGGTGCCATCTGTGCTTCCCAGCAGGGAGTGTTTCCAATTCTGTCATTCCAGTGTTACAGACTGGTGTGCAGTTAAGATTCCACATGAAAAAAAAGTGTTCCACTGATTTAAAAACATAGTTTGAAAAACCACTTCTCTCAAGAATTTCTCTTGATTATATACAGGATAAAAGTGCTGGAGGAAAAAAGTTGTTTTTTGTTTTGCTTTTTTTGTTTTACTTAGGTCTTTTTGAATATTCAAAATAAAAATGTTAAATGTTGTCCTTCCCGACAAACATATGGACTTCGCAGCAACTTGGAGGGATTTAGAACCTATCATACTCAGTGATCTGTCATAGAAACAAAGAACAGAGTGCCACGTGTCCTAACTCACAAGCAGACCCTGAACATTTACCATAATACTACAAGAAAGGAATTAGCAGTAGCGGGATTCTGTTGGAAAGGGGAGGGGGGTGGGGAACGCAGCAACAATAAGGGTACTTGATCTCAAACCAGGCAAAGTGGGGACCAAAAAGAGGCCCAAACTTTACTTGTACGATGACCACTTGTATACCTGAACCTGAATTGTACCCCACATCTTTAAAATAAAAGAAAAAAAATGTTGTCCTTCCTAAATTCCCCTTGGAATTTGAAAATTTCAAGGCCAAGTGCCCTGCCTGCACCGGCCTGGAGGCCTTGGGAGTTGTACACAATGGCCTCTCTGTCCACTCTTCTCTTCTCCCAGGTGGCAGGTAGGATTCATTGCCCGCTCCAGGCAAAACACGTCAGAAATGTAGGGTGCTCAAACATGCTGCTGAGGTGGATATCTTTCTTCCTGCAGGCAGAGACATCAGGAAAATAATTGCCCTAGAAATAACTCAATCCATGGGCATCCTACACCCAAAACCCACCAGGTGCCCACGCCTGCAAGGTAGAAGGTGAAGGCATGCATGCTCGCAGCTGTTGATGCACCCCTGGAGCCCAGAAGGCTCCTCACAGCCATCGCGATGATTTGGAATGTTTTGCTGAAAATACACGCCTTCCTCTCATTTGCACTTCATGCCTTTAATCTCCCAGGGCGCCGCTGGCCCTGCTGCGGAGTGGAGAATGGCAGGGATTCTGCAGAAATGCTTCCCAGCAGCACAGGCCTCGAAGCACAGAGCAGCCACCCCCGCACCTCCGCGTTGTGACTGCCACCTCACTGCTACCAGGCAAGATAATTTGGTGGCGCTGGAGCGTGACCAAGATTCAGCAAGATGCAGAACAAGCATCTAAATCGGGGCGCTGATGCCGGCATCTGAGCTCTGGTAGTGGGGTAGGAGCCAAGGTCACCACGAAGCCCAGTGTGGCCTCAGAGCTCAGGATGCCTCTGTCTGTGCCCTGGCTCCCACTCGCTCAGATGCCATGCCTCTCTTCCTCCATACCAGGCTCTTGCTAGGGCAGCCACGGGGAGGTGTTAGGTGATACTTGAATCCTGTAAGGTATGCAGGTGGCGACTGCACACCACCCACAGGTTGGATGGTGACAGTCTCAACTATATTTTGGGGAGGAGATTAGCACAGCCCTCCGTGGGTACTGCAAGTACTGGCACATGGGCTCTTTGCATTGTGCCAGGGAGCCTATGAGCAATGGGGAACTTGCTCCATGCCAACTGGAAGCAATCACTTTTAACTTTAGCCAGGGAGAGAACAGAACCTGATATTTAAAGGGAGAGAAAGGGCCACACCCTGGGGTTCCGCCAGACAATTGATTGACTCCAACAACCAGTGTGTCTGCGGCTTTCGTTGGTGACAATTCAGTGCCCTCAGTCATTGAATTGTCATCAGGGAAGTCCAGCCACAGCCCTAGTCCTGAGGCTATGGGACTCATCTAAGGGGCCTCTCCCTTGGATGGAAAGTTTTAAGTGAGTTCTACCACTCCCAGAAGCAGAGGCAGGCATCCCATTTCACAAGGAATGCCAAGATACCATCTGGCCCAGGTCTCGGTTCACAAAAAGCCTTAAACTTAGAGTTTTGAAATGATCTGTACAAGAAATTATAGATACAGTCATGGAGATATCCTGACAAAAGTAAAAGAAAATGGCATTTGAGATAAAACTTAATATCAGTGTCAACCAGACAGCACTGCTTGGAGTACATTAAAACAATAACAAAAGTAATAATGACTAACTTAAATAGTGCATAGTTTGTAAGAGTCTAGATACTCTTGTAAGACTTACGTTTAATCCTCCCAAAAACCCTGTGAGGAAGTACCTACTCGTCCATTTTACAGATTGGAAACTGAGGCACAGAAAGACCAAATAATGTGCCTAAAACCACACAGCTAATAAGTGCCACTCCGGGATTTGAACTCAGCCTATCTAGGCGCCAGAGTCCTCACACTTAACCACTATGCTATGGAGTAATTGTTTTCTAAAATAAATATTTGGTAATAGCACAATCACATTGCAGTGTTACTTGCTAAAAGCATTTACCTCAGCATGGGAACTTTTGACATTTCACCATATTTTTAATATCTCCAGAGTCTCTGCAAGACTTTGAGTGCCTCCTCAGCTAGTCTTTCTTCCTCACAAGGATTGCTCTCACTCTAGAGAAAAGTGACACATGATCTAGACAAGGACCATGGAGTCCCATTATGAAAGCCCCCACCGCTTGCTGCAGAGTCATCATTTATTTGGCCATGTCAGGTCCTCAACTCAAAACTCTCAAACTGAGAAACTAGCAAGCTCCTCTGTTCCCAACAACTGGTGACGCCAAGGCCCCCTAAGGGCTCTGGCCCTATCTCAGTCTTTCCAACACATTGGCAGCATCAGGGAGCAGGGCCGGGCACCCCAACCAAGATGCTGGGAGGTGTTGCCCAATGTGAGCTCTGATTGACCTACACAATGAAAAGGAGGCCCTTAAGAGCTGGCAGTTGAATCGGAAAATCTGTTAGAAATGGGATCCCAAGTATCAGGAGGGGACACTGTGTAGTTAGCATTTGATATATGGGTAGCAAGATGGATCCACTCATAACACACCTACTAACCCTCCCCAGGAAGGCACCATGTTAGGCACTGAAGGAATGGAGATAAATGAGACACACAAGAGCCCAGAACAGGGGTAACAAGACAAAATGACAAAACCCACTTCAGTCCAATGTGGTTGGGAAAGTAGGTCACGGCGTGGAAGATGCTGGGAGAGCTGGAGGAGGGAGTTTCTCACTTTGCAAGGGAGAATTTGTAGAAAGCTTCATTAGAGGAGCTGACACTTGCAGCCACCTTTTAAGGACGAGCAGCTGTTGTCTTTGCCAAGCAGAGAGACCTGGAAGGACAAAGAAAGGCGGCAGGAACACGGGCGTAAAAGCAAGGCCCCAAAGCCTATCCGGCCTATAGTCATCCCTGTGCCTTTGAGCAAACGTGCCTGTTCATTCATTGAGTTAATGGACATTTACTGAGCACCTTCCACGTGATGCACGGTGCTTGAGAATTTGAGGGACTACCTGACATTCTTAATAAATGTTCTAGAAAGATAAAGCTAGGTGTTTCTCAACTAACTCTTCTAATGTATGTTTATCTTCTGCAACTGAAGATAAGCAGGGGCCACAGGACAAGCAGAGAGCTGGATACACACACACACACACACACACACACACACACACACACACACACACACACACCTCTCCGTGAGGAGCAGGGCTGTGAAGGGTTTTTAGGACATTCCATCTTCAAGCTTGACTCCCTTCTTGCTCTGACTCCTTGGATTATATCTGTCGGCTTGGCATCCTTTTTGAGGACTGTTAGCAACAGTTTCCACTCCCAGCAGGCCTCGGGACACACCTGTCCCCATCAGAGTAGCTACGATCAGAAACAGATGCCAACATATGCAAGCACAGTGAGGCTGTCATGCCATTTTTTAGGGACATTGGGTACCCATCTGGTTCTTTGTTCTTTATTTCTTCATTGCCCTCAAATACTTTAGAAAAAAAAATAATCTGCTTGCATTTGAGTATTTGGCCTATATTCTGTAGATCAAATAATTCTGCATCTTAAATTGGCCTCCTTTATGTGCATATTTAAATGAGTGTATTCTTAGAATACTCATCTTTTCTGTGCATCTGACTAACTCCTAGTCACCCTGCAGATCTTAGTGAAAATGTCACTTCCTCCAGGAAGGCTTCTTGGCACCACTTCCATGCTCCAGCTGGAATTAGGTGTCACTTATGTGGTCCTATTGGCCTCTGGACTTCCCCTACAATATAGACACCTTATCACAATGCATTTTAAATACCATTTTACTTTTCTGACTTCTTGTACAAACTCATAATTATGTAAGACTGAAGACTGTGCCTCTCTTATTTGTTGTATCTCTATGCCCCAATACAGACTAAGGTACATGTTAGATGGTCAGCAATTATTTGCTAACTCAATTTATTGTTTAATTAACACATGCTTTAGATGACTACACATCAACAATAAATGCTTTAGTTACTTCAAAATGGAGTGTATTCTGCTTTCTAAACTGTTCCTATTTCTTTAGCAAGCCTAAAGGTATAAAAATATAGGTATCTCAGTCCTTCTGAAGAGCTTTCTAGAAATCCCAAATTTAGAGCTTGTTCAATTTAGTTGTTTGAATGAAGAATTGCTATAATTCCTAGTCCTACTTCCAACTGCTGGGGAAACTTTAAATCAAATTTCCTACAACATATGGTAAATCTCTGTCCCTAGTCTTATCCTTATTTCTCTCTTCAAAAATTTATACTATATATATCATATAAATTTTATATCACTTTCCTTTTTTCCCCTCATTCAGAAAGGGTTCTATACATCTTGCTATCATGACTGTTGAGGTTTGTCAGAGAAATTGGGGTCAGGGAAGGGACATAAAAAAATGATTTTTTGAATCAGTGAATCAACTGAGTGTATGACTAGACCCCTCACCCACCACATTTGGGATAACCCTGATAAGGATATGCTTTTTCCCCCCTCTTTTTTGAGTCGGAGTCTCACTCTGTGGCCCAGACTGGAGTGCAGTGGCCGCTTCCGGCCATCACAGCCTCGACCTGCTGGGCTCCGGAAATCCTTCCGCCTCAGCCTTCCGAGTAGCCAGAATTATAGGCATGCACTACCACGCCCGGCTGATTTTTGATTTATTGTAGAGATGAGGTCTCGCCAAGTTGCCCAGGCAGGTCTCGAACCCGCGGGCTCAGGCAATCCACTCACCTCAACCTCCCAAAGGTGCGGGATTACAGGCTGAGCCACCAAGCCTGGCTTTCCCCCCTTATTTTAAAGATTTCAATTTTATTTTATTTTTTTCTTTGAGACTTAGTTTTCTTTTTCTTTTAATTTTTTTAAATTTTATTTTAAAGATGTGGGGTACAGTTCAGGGTTAGGTATACAAATGTTCATTATGCAGACACCCATACCCTTGTTAATGAGGTATGTCCCCCTTCCCCAGGCAGATTCCCACTACTGCCAATCCCGCTTCCCTGCCCCCCTCCCAGCAGTTTCCCACTACTGTCAATCATTGTCTTATAGTATTACCATAATTGTTGAAGGTGTCGCTTTCAATAACGACTCTCACACGATTCTTCTGCAAGCTGCTTTAATCCCAGGTTACTACATCGTTCTTCCTCCTCTTTTCTCCTATTCGTGA
Source organism: Cephalopachus bancanus (assembly GCA_027257055.1). Lineage (NCBI taxonomy): Eukaryota > Metazoa > Chordata > Mammalia > Primates > Tarsiidae > Cephalopachus > Cephalopachus bancanus. The sequence goes on along the minus strand of JAPVLO010000446.1, from coordinate 1,532,938 downwards.
CCTTAAATCTAGTATCTCTGCCAATCAATTAAGGTAACGCGGCACGCACCGATAGGCCCGTAAGAGAGGATTGTATGCTGACATCCTTTAGTTGCCTTATTAGGGCTTGTTTTGTCTTGTGGTCTGGCTGCTTCGGGCGCCATGTTAGGGCGGAGGCGCTCCACAGCTCCCCCTTTTTTATTTATTTTGGCAGGAGAGGGTAGTGGTCACAGCCCCCATATAACAAGGACCATGTAAGACAGTCTATCTCGCGCGTGTAATCGCCAGACCGACTGCCCACCTGTCCGACACCGATTTTCTGGGGATGGGAGAGGCGGTGTCAACCCATATGCAGCTGGACATGCCCTCCACGGGATAACTCCTCCTGGGCCCCCGTGTGCAGTACTATTCTCACATCCTGCCCTGTTCTTATTGCCCTAACGCGGCAACCCGGACCTGAGGGGATTGATCCACCTCCATGGCAGCAAAGGCCTGCGCTAGTAGCGCACGGTCACGTGCATTGCATCGATGCATACGGCAGAGACAATAGAGACACAGGACACAACAAGAGAATAACAAAAAGGCCATTGAACCCATTCCCGCCCACTCATTAAGGTGGTATGCCGCCTGGGCGATCCGGGCGGCCAAGGTTTTGAGCGACTACTGGATCTACTCTAATGGCGCTGATGATTTCACGACGTAGAGCCTCCGTCAGGTTGTTGAACTCTTGGGACCAATTACCTAAAAGATGGAGGGAAAGCTCTCGAGAGAGGTTAGCAGCAATAGTCATATTGTGGTATGGGATGCCGGTTACGCATAAAGCAATAGTGTGCCATTCACACCCTATTTGCACCATGCGCCAGAGAATGTCTACTTGTTCTTGTACCACGTCAACTCTTTGATCTAAGATCATAATGCCGCCACACAAGTGACTGTTAATATTACTTTGGCAGCAACAGTGGAAGACAAGGTGTTTAAAGTGGTGGCGGTCTGTACTGTGGTACACATGGCAACAGCGGCTGTAGCAGCTGCAGCGGCCGCCATTGCAATTGCTGCAATGATGGTGGCTGTAATGCCGAAGTCTCTCCTCTGTCTAAAAGGAGAGAGAGCATTAGGGCCCAGCAAGAGTGTAATAGAAATCAGGGGCTGGTGCCAGTTAAAAATCTGGGGAAAGTACGTGCCGAATAAGTGTCTAGGAAATACTGTTAAAATTCCCCATTGTTGCTCAGCACGACTTATGGGGAGGTTCAGCATCAGCATTCCCAGCAGAAGCCACGTCGTCGGACTCATCATCAGCAATGGGGGTTCGTTCCTCGGGGGTCTTTGTAGTGCGTGTTAGTCGCTCAGGTACCCACACCGGGTCTGGGCTGTCCTGTGGAAAAACACACACAGATCCTCTCGCCCACGTTAATACTGGGTCGGGACCTCTCCATTGTCCCGTGATAACATCTTTCCATTTAACGTAGCCCCTTTTATGCGGTACTGCGCCTAGATGGCGGTCCGCAGCAGAATTGTTCTCGTTGTCCAGCTGAAGAAAATTTAAAGTTAATAATGCTAATGACAGTCTTTGTTTAGGTTTGTAACCCATGCCTATTCCCTCTTTTTGTTTTTGAAGTAGTTCTTTTAGTGTGCGATGAGCCCTCTCGACTATCCCTTGACCTTGGGGATTATAAGGGAGCCCATGGCGCAGGTCCACGTTCATTTGTGCACAGAACCGTTGAAATGTTCGGGAGGTGTAGGCGGGGCCATTATCTGTTTTGATTTGCTGAGGCATGCCCCAGGCGGCCCACGCCTCCAAGCAATGGGAGATAACATGATGTGCCTTTTCTCCAGCCATGGCCGAGGCAAACAAAATTCCGGAACAGGTATCTATGGAAACATGGACATACTTGAGGTTACCAAACTCTGCCACATGAGTGACGTCCATTTGCCAAACCCGTGAGGGGAGAAGGCCTTTTGGATTCACCCCCCATGAAGGGGGGTGGTGGAAAGTAACACATGATTCGCAAGATTTTACAATATCTCTGGCCACATGACGTGGTATTTGGAAACGGGTCTGTAATGTTTTTGAGTTAACATGAAACTGGGCATGAAAATCTTGTGCCTTTTGGGCAGGGGTTACAAAGAAAGCCTGTTGAAGTCGCGTAAGGTTGTCAGCCTGGGCATTACCCTCACTGAGGGGTCCTGGTAGGCCAGTGTGCGCACGGATATGCTGAACAAAGAATGGCTCTGAACGTTGCCATATCAGCTGTTGAATTTTGTAGGCAAATGTATGTATAGGGCTAGCGGGGGATATTCGGCCTGCCACTTCAAGAGATTTAACTAAATTGATTACGTATTGGGAATCTGATAACAAGTTAAACGATCGAGAAAAACGTTGAAATACGGCTAAAACAATTTGAAGCTCTACCTGCTGAGGAGAGCCGGACTGGAATTGTATTACCGTGGGGGAATGTCCATCTGCTACATATGCGCCAAGGCCAGTTTTGGAACCATCTGTGAAGATATTAATAGCCTGAGGAATGGGGTCATTTCGAGTGATTTGAGGGAAAATGACCGGGTGTTCTTTTACAAAGGACAGCATGGGATCTTTTGGAAAATGATTATCTATCTGTCCTACAAAGCTGCACCTTAGGATAGCCCATACATCCACTGTAGCTGCCAATGTCTGCATTTGATAGGCGGCGTATGGCACCACGAGGAGGTGCGGCTGTTGGCCAAAATGCATTGGGCATTGTTGTAGTCTACGGATGGCCAACTCAGCAACAGCGGTTGGATAATGCTCCACTGTTTTTAGTATGGCAGTCTTCGGATGGATCCATAATAAGGGGCCATCCTGCCACAGTACTCCCATTGGCTGAGTCTGAGTAGGGAGAATACAAAGCCATATAGGGCTCTCTAAGGAAACACGCCTAAGAGCGGCTGTACTAATTGCCTTTTCTACCTTATGTAGGGCCTCTCTAGCCTCCTCTGTGAGGGATCTAGGGGAGTCTAAATGCGGGTCCCCTAACAGGATGTCATATAAAGGACGTAAATCTTGATTTGGAATTCCTAATGACGGGCGGACCCAATTAATATCCCCTAGCAGTTTTTGGAAATCGTTGAGGGTTCTCAAATTATCTGTTCTAATGGTAAGCTTCTGGGGCGTGATGGTATCAGGGGAGATTTTTAATCCCAAATAATCTATTATCTTGTTTTTCTGAATCTTATCAGGAGAAATATAGAGGCCCTGAGCCTCCAAGGCCTTAATCACTTGTGTAAAAGCCTGTTGGTTAGCAAAACGGCCCTGCCCCAACAGCATATCAACGTCCCAAGCCCCGTTACCCGCCGCCCGGTTTCTTGCTGCCTGCTCATTAGCCAATTCTATGTAATAGGCCTTCGAATCTAAATATTGTCCCGGGTTCATGCAAGCCTTCACTAATCTCTGCCAGTCTCCGGGGGTCATGGCGAACCGGTCTAGTGCCTCCACCATTGCTGTCGTGAAGGCAGCAGTGAGCCCGTACGTTCGTACGGCCTCCGCGAGATTTTTCACTGTTTTGAAATCTAATGGCTCATGGTACCGGTTCCCTGCATTATCCACGAACACCGGAAAAGTTTGCCATGTGCCGCTGGCATGGACCTCCCTCCACACTTCATTGTTGAAAGAAGCGCCTCCTTTTCCGGGAGGCGCAGAAGGATTATACGGGGGAGGAACTCCTACCGACCCAGGGACAGAGGATCCGCCCTTATCTCGGGCGCGGCCCCGACTGAGTTCTAACTTTTCAACTCGAGTCACGAGATCTCTAAGTTCCTCATCTGACTCCAGTTCTGAGTCAGAGGCTGCCTCGCTGTTCCCTCTTGAGGAAGTTGATCGTTCCTCTTTTATTTGGTCAAGCGCTGCTTGGCCTTGCTCGACTGTTTGCACGCACTTTTGATCTTCCAAACAGGCACGAACAAGTCTCCAAAGGGGCTGGACCCCGCCTGCCACCTCTCCTAGCTCTCGGGCGCAGTCAATATCCTGCCCCACTTTGTCCCAACTACCCACTGTGAGATTCCCCGAAACGGCAAACCACGGTGCAATCTCGTCTACCTATGTGATAAAATCAGTCAAGGTTTTATCCCTTAATTTTAGTCCTTTTGTTCTTAGGAGAGTTTTAAGAGCCTGAAAAAGCGGGTGAGAGGAAGTAGTGCCCATGTTAGCAAAAAGGGGATCACCTCTACACCGAGGGCCCTTTTAGATCGCCTCTTTACCGAGGACCTTCCCAAATCGCCTCTTTACCGAGGACCTTCCCAAATCGCCTCCTTGCCGAGGACCTTCCCAAATCGCCTCCTTGCCGAGGACCTTCCCAAATCGCCTCCTTGCCGAGGACCTTCCCAAATCGCCTCCTTGCCGAGGACCTTCCCAAATCGCCTCCTTGCCGAGGACCTTCCCAAATCGCCTCTTTGCCGAGGACCTTCCCCAAAACGCCTCTTTGCCGAGGACCTTCCCAAATCGCCTCTTTGCCGAGGACCTTCCCAAATCGCCTCTTTGCCGAGGACCTTCCCAAATCGCCTCTTTGCCGAGGACCTTCCCAAATCGCCTCTTTGCCGAGGACCTTCCCAAATCGCCTCTTTGCCGAGGACCTTCCCAAATCGCCTCTTTGCCGAGGACCTTCCCAAATCGCCTCTTTGCCGAGGACCTTCCCAAATCGCCTCTTTGCCGAGGACCTTCCCAAATCGCCTCTTTATTGAGGACCTTCTTAAATCGCCTCTTTACCGAGGACCTTTCTAGTTTTTTCCCTCCCTTGTGGGATCTACATACCAGTCGACTGCCCTGAGCAGCTGCAGTTCTGAATCCAAGGATTTCGGCTTCTTCGAGGTCCCCGTACGGGCCACCACTTGTCGCTTTCAATAACGACTCTCACACGATTCTTCTGCAAGCTGCTTTAATCCCAGGTTACTACATCGTTCTTCCTCCTCTTTTCTCCTATTCGTGACCTTAAATCTAGTATCTCTGCCAATCAATTAAGGTAACGCGGCACGCACCGATAGGCCCATAAGAGAGGATTGTATGCTGACATCCTTTAGTTGCCTTATTAGGGCTTGTTTTGTCTTGTGGTCTGGCTGCTTCGGGCGCCATGTTAGGGCGGAGGCGCTCCACATGAAGGTCTGCTTATGAATGAGAATTTGTGATACTCAGTTCTTTGTTTCTGTGAAAGATCACTCAGTATTATAGAATCTAAGTCCATCAGGTTGCTGTGAAGTTCATGATTTTGTTCTTCTTTATGGCTGCATAATATTCCATTGTGTATATGTACCACTTTTTAAAATCTAGTCCTCTTTTGATTGGCAGCACGGTTGGTTCCATGTTCTTGCTGCTGTGAACAATGCTGCGATAAACATACATGTGCAAGTATCTTTTTTATAGAGTGATGTGAATTCTTTCGGGTATATTTCCAGCCGGGGGATTGCAGGGTCATATGGAAGGTCGATTGTTAGATCTTTTAGGAATCGTCAAACTGTTTTCCACAGAGGTTGTACTAGTTTACACTCCCACCAACAGTCTACAAGTGTCCCCTTCCACCCCCCCAAAAACACCTCTCCAGCACCTGTTTTTTGAGTTACTGATGATGACCATCCTGACTGGAATTAGGTGGTATCTCAGTGTGGTTTCAATTCGCATTTCTTTGATGACTAGTGAGGCTGAGCATTTTTTGATGATCTGTTGGCTGCCCGTATGAAAGATTTCAATTTTAAAGCTTAATACACCTTTAATGAACTGTTAGCTATAATTTTAGACAGTAAACTAAAAAGCTGTGTCCGCACATTTCTCAAATTCTAAAGCTTTCTCCTTAAATGCAATAAAAAGCTCTCAAGTCCTCGGGAGTGAGGGTATGAAAAGGGAGCTCTTGAGGGAATCATAAGAAATGCATGATTTAGATCTCGTCCTTGGCTTAAAAATCCAAGATGGCCACCATGAAGCTGCAGACTGGTGACCGGTTTCCCCCGCTGCACAAAGCAGAGAGTAGGGACCCAGCCGCAGAAATGCACAATTTATAATACTAATAATAAAGTTGTTTTCCTGGGACTCTTTCTATCTTGATGTTGGTTAAAGCCACCCAAGCAAAATTTGCAAAGGACATGGCTAGCCCAGTGTATTACACTTTTCCCTCACATATCTTTAAGATATAAAAAGACTGGAGTTGAGGTATGATTGGAAGTTGAAGCATTTCTTTTTTTTAAAGTTATTAGACAGTTATGGACCTTCCCCTTTGGGTAAGGGAAGGGTTGTATTCCTATCATCTCAAGATGAGCAAGAGGGATTTTTGAGAAACCCACTTGGCCGGGTGCAGTGGTTCAAGCCTATAATCCCAGCATGTTGGAAGGCCGAGGTAAGAGAATTGACTGAGTCCATGGGTTTGACACCAGCCTGGGCAACTTGGCGAAACCTCATCTCTGCAATAAATCAAAAAAATTAGCTGGGTGTGGTGGCACGTGCCTGTAGTTCCAATACTTGGAAGGCTGAGGCAGAAGGATCACCTGAACCCAACAGGTCAAGGCTGCGGTGGCCATGAGCATGCACTCCAGCCTGAGCAACAGAGTGAGACTCCAACTCCAAAAAAAATAGAGAGAGAGAGAAACCCACTTGGAGAGTTTGCCATGTGTTCATACAGTCAACAGAACACAGTGAACACAGTGACTAATCTGCACATATTGGAAAAGTGAAAAGACAATAGCCAGTGGCCAGAGCAATTGAATGAATGAATGAGCATGTTCAGGCTGACTGGTACTCCCAGCGTTTGCTGGGACAAAGTCTACGTGAGTGTTCCCTGTGATCAAGATGACCACTCAGGAGAGAGAACTGGCCAAGAGGGACATTTCATCTCTAAGCCAGGGATGGACCAGGGTTTCTGGGAGCTGAGGGAGAAAACATAGCAGCCATGGAGAACATGCATCCGAGCGTGACACAGGCAGTACAGTCAAATGCCCCAGGATGAGTCTCCAAAGAACCCATAAACACACCTCAAAAAAAGATCTGCTTTGAAATTCCCCCCAAACCCAGAATCGGCTTGAATCATCTGCCAAGGTCAACAGAAACCATCGTCAGATGACACTGGTGCCAGTCAAGTGGGACTCTTCCTGTCCCTTCCTGTCCTCTCTACTTCCTCTCCCAGTGAACTTCTCAGGCAGTGGAGAAAGTAGTGAGAGTCGGGGGTGAGAGGACCAAAATGAGGAAATCTAGAGGAAGTCAGCCATGCCCTACTCCAGGCCTGCTACAGGCTCCCTTCACAAGAAGAATCTTAGATGAAATCTAGTTTCCACTAGCACCTATACGGCTACTTTTATTACTGAAATAAAATCATCTTTGTGACAATGAGAAATCGGAAAACCTGTTATTATCTACAGGTGACTAGAAATGTCAGGAGACCCATATCATAGGAGCTCCAAATCACACAAGGGGCTCACATAATGTTTACCTGTTCTGAAGAAGTCACCCGGAGGACAGGTTGGTAAAAATGTGGGTTTATTCATATTTACAGGAGGAAAACAATGACAGCCAGCTGGTACAAAGCTCTCTGACCCCAACAGACATGGGGAGATATTCTATACCCCCAGTGTGGGAAAGGGAACAGGAAAAAAGCAATAACATTACATGCAAAGAATCAGAAACAAAGTTGCTTACTCTCTTAGGAACTGCCTTGCAAACCAAGTGTGCATATCCCCAAGGGCAATTTGACGGGCACAGACGGCCTTGGCCAAGGGCCATCCTCCCTATTAGGAAACAGTCATCAGCAGGGCTGGGAGAGCAGGGCATATGTCCTACATTTACCCCACAGGACCTGCCCTAGACATAACTAGAGGGCAAGGGGGAACCAGTTGGACAGAGCAGGTCCAAACAGGTGGTAGGAAAAAAGAATGAAGTTGTTTTCTCCCTGTGCTCTCCAAGATTCTGCTCTTCCCACGTACTCCCTGCCTAGTTTCTCCTGGAATTCTCAATATTCTGCTAGCCCAGCAGCCTGAAAGACCTTGTCCGCTGGTGGCTGGCTGCACTTAAGGGTTTGTGGGAAAGTAAGCAGGACGTTTATCCTGTATTCAGTTCTCTGTAAGATGTGGGTAATCATAAGACCTACCTCATATAGTTTTTGTGAAGACTCAATAGCCACAGAGAGTTTAGAACAGGTCTGGCACACAGGAAGTGCTCCACCCATGATGGCCATTATCATCATCCTCATCGTTGTAGACCTTGAAATTGATCAAAGATGTCGTCATTAACCTCTAAAGAAGAAAAGAGACACTAGTGAGCATTTGGTGTCTTGTTCCAGCCAAAACAAAACTCACATCCACCACCACTAGATGTGGGTTCCTCACAGGGCAACAACATCTTCTTTTCCAGAATTCTATCTCTAAGACCCAGTTCAATGCCTACTCACAGTCATTACCATGAGTAAATGAATGAAGAAGTCAATGAATGAATGCCTGCATTGCCTATGCTCTGGCCACCTTGATCCTGTTCTGGGGCCAGATGACTGGTAAGAATCTCTGATCTTTCCTTATCCTCAAGGGAAAATCCCCCTGATCCTACTAGGCTCTTCAAGAACTCTTCCCAGCATGAGTTCTTCACTCTAAACTCTGACAACTGAAAAGTATTGTCCTAAGCAGTGAATCTTAAACTTTAGCAGGCATCAGAAGCGCCTGGGGATAGGGGGTAGGTGTGGGCCAGGAATTTACATATCTAACAATTTCCAGGTCCTGGAACTACACCTTAAGAAACACTGTTGGGGCCGGGCTCGGTGGCTCAACCTGTAATCCCATGCTTTGGGAGGCCGAGGTGAGTGAATCGCCTGAACCCGCGGGTTCAAGACCCGCCTGGGCAACTTGATGAGACCTCATCTCTACAATAAATTTAAAAAATTAGCCGGGCATGGTAGCGCACCTGTAGTTCCAGCTACTTGGAAGGCTGAGGAGGAAGGATCGCCAGAGCCCAGCAGGTCAAGGCTGCGGTGGCTGGGAGCGTGCCACTGCACTCTAGTCTGAGTGACAGAGTGAGACTCCAACTCAAAAGAAAAAAAAAGAAACACTGTTGGAAGTGGACCTTGAACAGTTACCATAATACTATAAGAAAGGGATTGGCAGTAGTGGGAAACTGACAGAGGAAGGGGGGTGGATTGGTAGTTGAGGGAAACTTCCAGGAGAGGGAGGGGCACACCTCATCAACAAGGGTACCTGCATAATGAATACTTGTATACATAACCCTGAATTATACCCCACATCTTCAAAAGAAAAAAAAAGAAGCACTGTTCTAAAGCATGACTTTGTTTGCATCACCCACTGCTTAAAAATATCATCGAGTTCTCTCCAAAAGTCTATGACTAAAGCTACTAAATAAAGGCCACACTTCTTAGTCTCAGGCCCTTCCAACACAGCCCAGTCCAACTTTCTGGACTTATTTTCTGCCATTACCCTCCATTCTCCAACAACAGTGAGCTGTTCTCCCTTTTGAGGACACTCCAGTGACCCTGCCTCGGTACTGTCCCCTCCCCCCAACCCACCCCCGCCTGGAATTCCCTTCTCTCCTTCTCTGCCAATAAAGCCCTACTCATCCTTGAAGATCTGATCCAAATGCCATCCTCTGTGTCACCTTCCCCAAGTTCCCCTGGGCGTGCCATGTGACCACAGCACACTGTATATAACCTTACTATCACCCTCATGCATTGCGTGTCAGGTATCTGTTATGTTACTAGACTGTCGTTGCCCCTCCTGCCTTGACCACACGTTATCCCTATTTGATGCTTCAAGCCCAGCACAATGCTTGCTCCAAAAGGACCAGTGTGGTACACACATGACAAATAAGTGAGTTCCAGACTGCAGTTGCCCCAGTCGATACTTGTAGCCTGCACCACAGATGTTTACCACATGAATCAGATATTTCTATACAAATGTTGCATAACATAGCACTGGGCCTTGGCTGGGCCTTGGCTCTAAGTCGCAGTTTGGGCTCAGGTTTGCTCTACATGCTTCCCCATTCTGGGACCAGAAGCTGCGTGGGACATGTGCGTCTCATGGTGGATCACAAGAGCACACGAGGCCAAGCCAAATCATACAAGCACATCTCTAGACTCTGCACACATTTCATCTGCTAACATTCCATTGGCAACAGCAAGGCATACAGCCAAGATCAACATCCATGGAGCAGGGAGTCTCCTCCGTCTTCCAGTGTCAACAAGGCCACGTGGCAAAGCCTATGGAGGTTGAACATTATAATAGGAAGCCAGTCAGGAATTGGGAAGGAAGAACTGGGAGTAGTAATCTAGTCTACCAAATGTACATTTTCCCATCTAGGGGTCATCTGTGTTTGTTCTGTTCAGATGATGCCTTAGAATCACAGACACCGGCGAGTCTCTATTGCTGAACCCCAGACATTGGCTGGACTATGGCTGGACCTCCACTTCTGCATCTACAAAATGGACTGATCATTTTCTTAAGAAAAGTAATGGAGAAGTCTAGGGTGCAACTTTTCTGTGCCTGCATGAAGGGCCAAATACCACATATTTTTCTGGTTGCTAGATATTTCTATTACCTTTTTAAAGGGAATCATTGCCACTGGTTAGTCTGAAAGTTGTTTTTTGGATTTTTTTCGTTTTCATTTTTTGAAGGGGGAAGTTTGTCTGCATCATGTTTAAGACGTGGTTGATGATTTCAAAATCTCATGGAACTTCAGCCATGCCTAAAGTTGTTCAAGTACTTAAAAAGTCATCTAAATTAACAGAGTATCCAAAATGATGTGCTGTGTTGTGTCTGAAGGGTAACTCTAGTTCGTCTGGTGGTTTATAGACTGTGGTGTGGTCAGGCCCAGCTGGAAGTGTCCATTAGGATGGCAGAGAGAACCAAGAACTCAAAGGCCTCAGATAGATTCATGCCCTTCTCCCCAGAGCCAGACAGGAAAAAATTTCCTATTATGCTACTATATATAGGGCTTATGTCCTCTGAAATAAGAGTATTTAATCTGGGGCAGAGGGTACTGTGAACCAGATGGTATGTCTGATGGTTTGTCAGCACAGACCCACAGACCTACCAACATCCCAGGGTGGTAATGGGAGCCTGTGACCTTTTTTTGTCTCACCGCTTCTTCCTTGAACTTTTGTCTACCACATGCCTGGAAACCCAGAAAACCTGGACTCAGTCATTGTATTTTTAAAATCATCATTTACAGAGTCACTATATTCATTAGTGGAAATCCCCACTGCTAGAGAAATACCAGTCTACTCTGTTGTATTGAAAACACAATTTCCATTCTTCTTTTAAAACGTTACAGGCTGTGTAGTTTTTCCAGTCCTTCTATTCATAACAGTACTTGCCTTGAGCTAAAGATCTGTTCACCATGATTTTACCTTTGCCTAATCCAGGGGTTGACAAGCCGCCCTGCCTAAACCAGCAAAAGGGGACCAGTGTAGATCTCAGATGATTTCCATGGAGGTGGGAGAAAAAGCAGCCGGCCCCTCCACACCTACCCACATCCTACTGCTAAGGATTACATCACACCACAGGTCTTCTCCAGGACAGGGCAATGACCTCTAAAAAGTTTGCCATGTCTTGTCTCTGTGAGTTGTTTAGAGACATGTAGCAGCACGTAGCACACCTCCAGTCAGTGAACCTCTCCTCTCCCCCTAGTCAGCCTCCCTCCTGCTTTTGGAAACCAGACAAGAAAACATCCAGTATTTACACAGACACCAAAAAACAGAAGGCAGATTCTCTGTCGAAGCAGACAACATGTGACATAGTCAAAAGACTCCAGGAGCCAGAAGATCCTAGGAGTCAGAAAACGGAGGTTTGGCCCTATCACTGACTGAGGTGACCTTGGGCAGGTCCCATCACTTTGCTGCACCTATATTCCCTTTCTGGTCTCCTTTTTCTCAATTTCAGCCCCTTCATGACTTAATATGATTTGTAATTATTTGGCTTACTGGTTTTTCTTTTTGATTGCTCGTAGTCTGGGCTTTCCACTAAAATGTAAGCTTCTGTTGGCCATCTGAATATCCCATTTGTACACCCAGTACCTGGTACATTGTCAGCGCTCAATAAATATTCATTTAAATTAGTGAATGAATAAATGATATCAAATGATCAGTTTTAATATCCTATGACTTTTCATCTAGTCAAAACAAAAATGAAAACAAGTGATATGTATGTGAAAGAAAGATTGGCTCCCTTCTGTAGTTCCCAAGGAAGAAATGGGATAATGAATAAATGAAAAATCTCCTTTTCATCAGCCACATCTTTTTAGAGCATGTTTCTTAGCCTCATAGAGACCAACTTATTGTTTTTTATATTTGTGTTTTTAATATAGCCTGGGTAATAATTGTGAGCACAGAAATTTTAAAATCTTTCCTACCTTTCTGATACTTTCTTGTCCTTTCTAGCATTTCTCGTCTGATCTAATAAATCATTTTTATCAACACTTAGATACACGATCTAGCTTACTCACTAAGTCTAGGCTAGTTCCTCCACTTCCATCATACGTTTGTTCCTTGGAATTTTTGCATTATTTCTGCCCAGTCTTACTATCTACCCCAGAGAATCTAAGATCAAATTGCAACTTAGAAGTAGTAATACAAAAATACTTAATAGGGCCTTACAAACTGGAGTAGTTTAATTTTTGGTTAGCAGAAACCATCTGGAAAAAAATCACTATAATTGACTTCTATTAGCCACTGTTTTGCTATATAATATTGAGTTAAAACTATACTGATGGTTGGTCAGTGGATCTGGTCTCTATCCTAATGCCATTTCACAGTCAGTCACTTTGTATCCAATCAGGGCCATCCCAAGCTCGTGGACAAATCACAGATCATTTCAGCTTATTTCTGCCACATGCACACACTGTTATCTCTTCTCTTATTTGGTGGCTTTGACCAGAGTTTTCACCTTCTTTTTGCTTATTTACTTCAGTTAACATGATGCGTCTAGTACTTGTTGCTCATAGTTGCTCCTGACCCAGAAGTGAAGAACTGGGTTTCCTTTAAGTGTCTTTTCCAGAAATATATAGATTTGATCCTCTATTCTGTCCTTCTGAGAACATATAGCCAGAGCAAATAGGTTGATGCAGTGTCAGATGTTTATGGCACAAGTTATGTCAAATCCTGATATTTTGTTTAAAGCTTTGTCCTACATAGTCAAATTGTCATCTTTCTAGGCTTATTTCCCGTCATCCTTCATTCTTCTTTCACTCTAGTCAAATGGTACCATGCCTTGTTTCTTCCACAAGCTTATTGCTTTTCTGAATTCTTGCCTCCTAAATAATCAGCCCTGAAATCGCAACTCACCTATTGTTTCCTCCATAAAATACCCTAGATGCCCTCAGTTGAAAGTCATCTGAATTCCCATGGGACTCTTACTTCTTTTATAGGACTTTTATTTTTCTGCCTTATCTTACAATTATTTACCCCAAAAATTGTCTCCTGTATCAACATTATATTACTTGTCTATGAGGGCCATCTCTTCTTCATCTTTATATCTCACAGAGTGGTCAGGATTATTGCTTGGTTGAATGAATAAATGCCTCTAGCTTGTGACATGAGACACATGTTCTGCCTTTGGCGCTCAATACATGTTATTAATAATGGATAACTTTTTATTATTCCTTTTGGACTTCAATGTCAGCAGGGAGCTAGAAAGCTAGCCAATGACCTAAAGAAGAATGTAGGGAGTGTTGGTGTTTTGTTTGTTTGTTTTATTGTTTGCTTCAGTGTGCATTCAGGTGCCTAGGACTTAGTCCAGGTACAACATAAGTCTATGGCAGGTATATTAATTGGGCTGTGATAAACTAAAGCTACAAATAGAGGGCACCACCACCTCCTACTGGAAGAGGCTAGGACATGCAAGTACTAATAGAAATCTCTATTCCAAAAGGTAAGGGGTACAATGTCCTTTTTGTCCTTGTTTGGGTGACTTGTACTTCTACCTGTTTATTCAAGTATTACCCATGAGTTCAGGACACAGTGGGTGAGCATCCATAGAACATAAAACAGGTGAGATGGTTCCGGGCCTGGTGAAGCCTAAACAGACATTACCCAAGATCATTTATGAATGTATAACCAGACCTGACAGTTGAAAACATAGTCATGAGAATATTCTGTATTGGGATTAGGAAGGGTGGGAACATTCAAAAAACTAAAGATCTGAAGCAAAGAAATAAATGATGGAACAAACAGCAAAGTTGGTGATCTTGGGAATCACAGACAAACAGAAAAAAGAGTAAGGTATGGATTGGTCAGGTAATTTTGGAAAAGTGTTTAGAGAAGAAAGTGAGATACCACCCAAGACCTTCAAGATCTCATTAACCTAGTAGTTTATTACAGTCACTAAAATGTTTGTTTCCACACTTCATCTAGCTCCTCAGAAAGCCAAATGATTGCTTCATTTACTCATTCACAAATTTCTAAAACAAAAACATTATAGAGATATATGAATATTTGAGATTTAAAAGATGCACACTATTCCTGGTTATTGTAGGAATGTTAATTCTTCTCCAGTTGCAATCAAAATCCAAATGAATTTTCTTTTTAATTTTGGCCAAATAACTCTGAAGCATTTATGAAAGAATGAAAGGACAAAATTAGCTTCAAAAAATTTAAGCTGGAAGTGTTTAGAGAGGGTCTTGCCCCATTAACTATGAAAACATATTATAAGGCTGACATAATTGAGTCAATATGGTACTAACACAGGAATTATCACAGATTCATCAAATAGGGTAAATAACCCAGAGATATAGACCAACATATAAAAGAACTTAAAATAAATAAAGAAATTATCACAAACAAGTGGGAAAAAAAATTATTAAGTACATAGCAATCAAATTAACTATTTGGGGAAAAGTCAACTTAGAGCCCCACTTCATGCATAGGTAAATTCTATAGGGATTACCAAGAAAAATATAGAAACCAAATTAAGAAAACACAGGAAATGTTGTCGTATGACTGGATGGGAAATGACTTCCTAAACATAACAATGGAAAAAAACATTAAAAATTTAAATGTAAGACCCAATGCCATGAAACTACTAGAAGAAAGCAGGGGAAACACTTCATGAAATTCAACTAGGCAAGAGTTTTTTAAATAAGACCTCAAGAGCAAGGCAAAAATAAACAAATAAGGTTTGCACAGCAAAGGAAACAATCAATAAAGTGAAGAGACAGCCTACAGAATGGGAGAAAGTATTTGCAGACTACACATCTGAAAAGGAGTGAATATCCAGACTATTTAAGGTACTCAAAAACTCAATAGCCAAATAATATAATCAAAAATGGGCAAAAGACCTGAATAGACATCTCTCCAATATATATATATATATAAATGGCCAATGGAATTACAAAAAAAGTTACACATCACAAATCATCAGAGAAATGTAAATCAAAATGACAAGGAGATACCACTTTACCTAAGTTAGAATGGCTATTAACAAAAAGACAAAAAAATAGCCAGACATGGTGGCCCAGTACTTTAGGAGGCCAAGGAGGGAGGATTGATTAAACCCAGGACCTCAAAACCAACCTAAGCAACATAGTGAGACCTCGTCTCTACATAAAAAGTAAAAAACTAGCTGGGCATGGTAGCGTGTGCCTGTTGTCCCAGCTACTCAGGAAACTGAGACAGAAGGATCGCCTGAGCCCAGGAGGTTGAGACAGCAGTAAGCTATGATCATGCCACCACACTCCAGCCTGGGTGACAGAGTGAGACTCCAACAAAACAACAGCAACAAAACAACAGCAACAACAACAGCAACAAAAAACTACCATATGATCCAGCAATGCCATTACTGGGCATATATCCAAAAGAAATGAAGTCAGTACATCAAAGAGACATCTGCACACTGATGTTTATTGCTGTGCCATTCACTATAGCCAAAATATGGAATCAATCTAGGTGTTCAACAACAGATGACTGGATAAAGAAAATGTGATGTAGATAGATTCAGAGCTAGAGAGAGAGAGCTTCATCCATAATTAGTAGTCATCCATAAAATGGAATGAAATCTTGTCATTTGGAGCAATATGGATGATTCTTGAGGATATTACGTTAAGTGAAATAAGCCAGGCACAGAAAGACAAACACGGTATGATCTCACTCAAATGTGGAATCTAAAAAAAGTTGATTTCTTAGAAGCAGAGAGCAGAATAGTGATTACCAGAGGCTAAGGGTGAGAGGGGTGAGGGGACAGGAAGAAGTTGGTCGGTGGGTACAAAGTTACAGTTAGACAGGAAGGATACTGTTTTGGTGTTCTATTACACAGTAGGGAGACTAAAGCAAAGAACAACGTGTGTGTATTTCAAGATAGCTAGAAGATATTTTTGAATGTTCTCACCACAAATGATAAATGTCTATTTAACCTGATGGATGTGGTAATTACCCAAATGTAATCATTATACTATGTTTCCATGCATTGAAACATCACACTATACCCTATAAATACGTATAATTTTTACATACCAGTAATCAATTTAAAAATTAAGTTAAATTTTAAAGAATGGATATGTTTGTTTACATTGAATTTTTTAATTTCTGTATTTCAAAATAATATCATCAACAAAACTAAATTACCAACTAGAAAAGCATTTGCCACAAATATATATCTATATAAACTATATATAGATTTTTTAGAGGCAGAGTCTTGCTGTGTTGCCCAGGCTGGTCTCAAACTCCTGGCTTCAAACGATCCTCCTACCTTAGCCTCCTGAGTAGCTGGAATTACAGACTCAAGCCACTGCACCTGGCAACAACAATATTCTTAATACATAAGGAACCCCTATAAGTCAATAAGAAAAACACTAACAATGTTGAAGAATATAGACGGTTAATGCACAAAAAGTGGTAATATTACAATTAATAAACATGACAAATGCTTGACCTCACTAAAAATGAAATGCAAACCAAACTAATAACGAAATATTTTTCAACAGTTGTATGTTTCAAGTAACATTCCATCGTTGGCAAAGTGCTTAATAAGAGAAGTGCTCGCACATGCTACTGACAATAATACTGAATCTTTCTAGACAGAAACCTGGCGATAAGTAGCACTGCATTAAAGATGTTTGTATCCAGGCAGGGAACAGTTGCCTTCGACATCCCAGATGTGTGGTTGAGATGAGGTGTGCTTTCAACTTCTGAGCTGGTCCAGCAGCCGAGTGGGGAAGTGTGAGATGCCCCAGCAACTATAGCACAGCCCACAGCAAGACATTCCAGAACTCCAGGATCCTCTGGAGCACCTGGAGGAAAAAACACTGGGAACACAGCCTAGGCCTGCTAGAAGGCACTAAAGATGCACACCATTCTGAGCTTCTATGAAGGTGATTGTGTCCAAGATAGCCCTGGACAACTCATTCCGAAAAATTGAAAGAGTGTGAAGGTTGGGGGAGCAGGGTCAGAGTGGGACTCCGACGAAGATGGGTAGCACAGTGGTGAGGTGCGTGGGGTGCTTCTGTTCAAATTCCAGCTCCGCCTTTCCTTAACTTCGTGACCCCAGGCAAGTTGCATCATCATTTGTGCTTCAGTTTTCTCACCTGTAAAACAGAGGATACTCCTGCCAGCCTTAGAGAATCAAATACAAGAAGCTGCCGGGTACGGTGGCTCACAACCACGGTGGCTCACACCTGTCATCCCAACACTTTGGGAGGGAGAAGTGAGAGAATTGCCTCAGCCTACGGGTTCGAGACCAGTCTGGGCAATTTGGCAAGACCTCATCTCTACAACAAATCAAAAAAATTAGCCAGGAGTGGTGGCGTGTGCCTGTAGTCCCAGTTACTTGGAAGGCTGACACAGAAGGATCGTTTGAGTCTAGCAGGTAGAGGCTGTGGTGGTGGTGATCATGGCACTGCACTCTAGCTTGGGTGACAGAGTGAGACTCCAACTCGAAAAAAAAAAAAAGGTCTGCTGTGGCGCAGATAGAAATGTTTGTTAAATGTTCACCTTATTGCTACCATTGTTCCCCATAGTTCTGGAGTTGGGGAGATTGTTCCTCATCAGACACTCAAACATGTGACTGCCAGGCAGAGACCGCAAGCACTGCTGGGCGGCCACCACCCTTATCTGTGGCCGCCTCCCACTCAGTTCCCTCAGAGACAAAGCTTCTGGAAGCCCTGAGCCAAGAAGTTTTCCCAATACTGTGGGAACCCAGACGGGTAACCTGGGCCCCAGGCTAAAGTTGCTGCTTAGGGCCTTCCTTGGGGCAGCGTTGGTGTGAGAGCCGATGAGTAAAATGCAGACAGTGGCCAAGCTCCTCTCCCACTGGAAACCCTGGGGTCCGTGCCCGCCCATTCCAGAGAGTTCTGCCAGGCCTTCATGGAACCAGGCAGCAGATGGCTCAGCTTCAGGCTCAGGTCCAGCCGCCTTGGGGCAATTGGATCACAGAGAGGCTCTACCTAAGACCAGGTCCTACCTGCACCCTGCCAGAGGCAGCTTGTGTGGGGCCCTGTTAGCCAGGAGCCCATCATAGCTCTCACACATCAGGCTTCCTGCAGGAATGAAATAATTAGCAACCTCTTGGCCCTATTGATGAAGACACTTAAAACCTTCATTCCCAGATGATAGTGGCCCATACCGGTTTCTAGCTCTTGTAGGGATTCACACAAATTGGGCGGGTGGCTATACAGGAGGAGAAGGCTGTGCACTTGGCTGTGACTGTGCTGCTGGAAAGACAACTTGATCTAGGACAGGTGTCAGTTCTCCTACAAGTCCCCCACTCCCATCAAGTGATCGTGGTCTGTGCTCAGGAAAGCTCCTTCTTTCAGGGAAATAGAGGGGACACGTTTGGGTTCGCTGCTCACTCTCTTTTCTTTGCTTCCCTGGTGCCCCTGGGAACATGGACCCTCAAGATAATGTTCAACACCAGCACCCTGCTCCCCAGAGCCAGGGAGAAAATAGCAGCCCCAAACCCAGGCTTGGGGCTGAATCCACTTGGGTTTTCCAAGGGAGAAATTTGCAAAAGGCCAGGTCTGAGAAATCAGATGACTGAAAAAGGAATTCAAGAAGACAGGTCATCAAATTAGAGATTTATGGCCCATGGCTGTTATGGACTGAGTTGTGTCCCCACAAAATTCATAAGTTAAAACCCTAAACTAGCCAGGCTCGGTGGCTCAGCCTGTAATCCCACGCCTTTGGGAGGCTGAGGTGAGTGGATTGCCTGAGCCCGCGGGTTCGAGACCCGCCTGGGCAGCGAGACCTCATCTCTACAATAAATCAAAAAAAAAAATCAGCCGGGCGTGGTAGCACACGCCTGTAATTCTGGCTACTCGGAAGGCTGAGGTGGAAGGATTGCCGGAGCCTAGCAGGCGAGGCTGTGGTGGCCGGGAGCGGCCACTGCACTCCAGTCTGGGAGATCGAGTGAGACTCCAACTCAAAAAAAAAAAAAACCCTAAACCTCATCCCATGATATTTGGAGATGGGGGTCATTGGAAGTTAACTAGGTATAGAAGAGGCCATGGGGTTGGGGCCCTAGTGATGCAGCGAAAAGGGAACACTTCTTTTTTTTTGTTTTTTGTTTTTTTTTGAGTTGGAGTCTCACTCTGTCGCCCAGACTGGAGTGCAGTGGCCGCTTCCGGCCACCGCAGCCTCGACCTGCTGGGCTCCCACGATCCTTCTGCCTCAGCCTTCCGAGTAGCCGGAATTACAGGCATGCGCTACCACACACCCGGCTGATTTTTTGATTTATTGTAGAGATGAGGTCTCGCTGCCCAGGCGGGTCTTGAACCCGCGGGCTCAGGCAATCCACTCACCTCAGCCTCCCAAAGGCGTGGGATTACAGGCTGAGCCACCGAGCCCGGCAGGGAACACTTCTATACTGTTGGTGGGAGTGTAAACTAGTACAGCCTCCGTGGAAAATAATGTGGCGAGTCCTAAAAGACCTAAAAATCAACTTCCCATATGTCTCAGCGATCCCCCTGCTGGGAATATACCTGGAGGAACTCAAATCACTCTTTAAAAAAGATACCTGCACATGCATGTTTATTGCAGCATTGTTCACAATAGCAAAAACAAAGAACCAACCGTGCTGCCCATCAAAGAGGGCTGGATTAAAAAAATGTGGTACATGTACACAATGGAATATTACGTATCCATAAAGAAGGACAAAATTATGAACTTCACAGCAACTTGGATGGACTTAAAGTCTATAATACTGAGTGATCTATCACAGAAACAAAGAAATGAGTATCACATGTTCTCAACAAAGTGGACCTTGAACAATTATCATAATACTACAAGAAAAGGATGGTTAGTAGTGGGAAATTACGAGAGTGAGTTGGTATTGGCAGCAGCAGGTTTCTGCCAGGGAAGAGGGGTACACACCTCGTCATCAGAGGTAACTGCATAATGAACATTTGTATACTTCACCCTGAATTGTACCCCACATCTTTAAAATAAAATAAAATAAACCTCATCCCATGATATTTGGAGATGGGGGCCATTGGAAGTTAATTAGGCTTAGGTGAGGTCATGGGGGGCCCTAACGATGGGATTAGTGCCCTTATAAGAAGAGACACCACCGGGCTCGGTGGCTCAGCCTGTAATCCCATGCCTTTGGGAGGCTGAGGTGAGTGGATTGCCTGAGCCCGTGGGTTCGAGACCCGCCTGGGCAGTGAGAGCTCATCTCTACAATAAATCAAAAAATCAGCCAGGCATGGTAGCGCATGCGTGTAATTCCGGCTACTCGGAAGGCTGAGGCGGAAGGATCGCCAGAGCCCAGCAGGCGAGGCTGTGGTGGCCAGGAGCGGCCACTGCACTCCAGTCTGGGCGACCGAGTGAGACTTCAACTCAAAAAAAAAAAAAGAAGAGACACCAGAAAACTGGTTCTCTGCCTCTACTCCCTCCCCACCTCCTTTCCCACCATTTGAATACACAGTGAAGAGTCAAGACAGAAAGGTCCTCACCAGAGCTCACTGTGCTGGCACCCTGATGTCAGGCCTCTAGCCTCCAGAATTGTGAGAAAATAAACTTCTGTTATTTGAGTTACCCAGTCTATGATATTTTGTGATGATAGCCTGAGCAGTCAAAGACACTGGTGCTCACATGCAAAAAACAGAGACTCCAAAATTGCAAGCAGTGAAGAAGAAAGCAAAAACCTATAGAACAAGGAGAGTACAACACAGAGTGTACAGTGTAGATGGTTCAGGGCAAACCTCACACAACCAAGATTCCAGCCCCAACATCTCTGTGGAAAATTCTAGAACATTTCTGTTGGCCCAAGCCAGAGTCCTCCAGGGACAACTCCTCTGACTGAGAAGAACCCCCTCACACTCTTAGGAAACATTCCATTTGCGATGCTGACTGTGTAACAACTTATACCAGGGACCATGCCAGGCACTGGGGTACAACTGTTAATAAGACCAACCTCGTCTCTGTCCTCAAAGAGGTTCTCATACAGCAGGAATTGTAGACATTACACTAGAAATGACAGGTGCACTGAGCATTGCAAAAAACATCTGTTAGCCAGACACAGTGGCTCATGTTTGTAATCCCAGCACTTTGGGAGGCCAAGGTGAGAGAATTGCCTGAGCCCAAGGGTTAGAGACGAGCCTGGGCAACATGGCAAGACCTTGTCTCTACAATAAATCAAAAAATTAGCCAGGAATGGTGGCACACACCTGTGGTTCCAGGCACTTGAAAGACTGAGGCAGAAGGATTGTCTGAGCCCCGCAGGGTGAGGCTGCAGTGACCGTGAGCGTGCCACTGTACTCCAGCCTGGCCAACAGAGTGAGACTCTGACTCAAAAAAAAAAAAGAAAAAAAACTCTGTTCGCAAAAAAAAAAAAAAAAAGTTTCATTCTCTTCTCCACCCTGTTGTCTAATGAAGAAAATTTAAAAACAGATGTCAGACTTAGGGTTATCCAGCCTAGTCTTATGAGAGGCAACAAAAGGTTATTCCCCAAAAGCTTGGAACTCCTTAATGATGGTTATTTATCCTAAACATCCTCAAAGCTGTTCAATAATTCATTTCTATTTTATCATCTGTGAGTACCTAAATCCCTCGTGAACTTGAGCTTGACTATTGCTGATTTGTAACAACTTCCTATAATTTTGTTCATGTTCTCTCAACTTTATCCTTCTGTGTGGGAGAATTCTTATCACTTGAATGTATTCTCTCCCAGAACTTTCTCCTTTCCTTCACCTCTTGGGTTCTCTCCTGGACTTTTTCCAACCCGGTTAGGTCATTCTTGAGATGGGTGGTCAGAAATGGTAGAAAGCCTGGTTTTGTTGCCAGTGCTCTTTGCCAGACTCTGCCCACACATTCCCTCCGGCCAAGAGCAACCCCTTCTCTGCCTGCCCTTGCAGGCCTAGGAAGGCCACGACCCCGGTGCCTGCCCCTGTTGGATGGACTCCTTTCCTTAATAGTGTCTTTCTTTTGCTTAGATTTTGTAGTTAGCAAAGCTCCTTCACAGACATTTTCTTATCTGATACAACAATCTTGCTAGGCAGGCAGGCAAGGTAGATACCAGTTTTCTCATGTTGTAGAAAACAGAAGTTGAAAATTAATTAATTTATCAAATTAACTGCCCAATGGCATAAAACTTCTAGCAGCAGATGCAGGAATTCAACTTTGGTCTCCTGAGTTGTACTTGACCATCCATTCCCATTCTTTAACCCCAAAGCTGCATGCTCCATCTCCTAATAGCTACCTTAGATCTCCCTGTTTTGGTGCAAACCTTGCAATCAAAACACAGGAAGCTCCAAAGACAGGAAGCTCCAGGTGAGAACCACTTCCTCCAGTAGACCCAAGCCCAGAATATCCATACCTGGGAGGCCGGCCCTCCCTACAATTTTCTCCATCCAGCCCCCTTGCTTCCCAAGGGGGTGGAGGTGGGTGATCAGACCATTGCTAACTTCCTGCTGCTACTCTGAATAGTGACATCTCAGTGTAACTCAGAATTTCCGCCTCGCACTAAGCCATGCCTATAACCGTTCAACAAATGTTTGGCAAGTTGATAGAAACTCCGCTGTCTGCTGATTTTCTGACTCACTGCCTCACACTGCCCTCTGGCTCATATACTCTTTAAGATGTGATTTTAGGCCAAATGTCTGGAAAACAATCCCACCTCTTCCAATTTAGAGACTCTGATTTAACCTGTCTCTTACTATGAGAACTGACAAATAAGTTCACGAACTCATCCTGGAAAAAGTGCTGCATACTTCGTTGCTGAATATCGCTACAGTCACCTTTGAAGTACTCCCCTGGGCAAGCTATGCACTGACGCCAGTGCCTAGTCCACCTATCAAAGCAATTTTGGAACTCTTTCTCTGGAATGGCCATCAGAGCCATTGTCGTATTACCCTTGGTGTCCTGAATGTCATCAAATGTCTTTCTTTCAATATTTCCTTTATATTCAGGTAAAGAAAAAAAGTCATTGGGGGTCAGAGCAGGTGAGTGGGGAAGGGGTTCCAATACAGTTATCTGTACAACTGGTGGCAAGTTTGCAAACTTAATTGTCACACCTCAACAAGTGACAGCAGCTCTGATGGCCATTCCAGAAAGAGTTCCAAAATTGCTTTGACAGGTGGACTAAGCACTGGCATCCATGCATAGCTTCCCAAAGGGAGTACTTCAAAGGTGGCCGTGGTGATATTCAGCAATGAGTTATATAGCACTTTTTCTATGTGTTCCAAACCTAATTGTCGGACCCCGTATTATCAGCATTGTTGTCTTTTTTTTTTTTCTTGAGTCAGAGTCTCACTCTGTCGCCCAGGCTGGAGTGCAGTGGCATGCTCACGGCCACCGCAGCCTCAACTCACTAGGCTCGGGCAATCCTTCCGTCTCAGCCTTGCAAGTAGCCAGAACTACAGGCTGTTCTCGAATCCCTGGACTCAGGCAATCCTTTCGCCTCAACCCCCCAAAGTGCTGGGACTACAGGATTGAGGCACCGCCCCCAGCCTATCAGCATTGTTTTCAGAGGGTTCTTAGTGTGTGCACCGAACACTGAAGCCCTCCCTTTAACCAAGAGTGTGATCAAGGCTATCATGGGGCTAAGAGGACCCAAAGGTGCTTGACCCAAATGGATTGAGGGTGGAAAACGGGAGGTGGGACAGGTAGACTTCCAAGAGGAAAGTGCCTGAGTAAGTTCTGAAAAATGAATAGGTCTAGTCAACAAGGAAGAGCAGGAAGGACACTCTAGGCAGAGAATGTGGCACCGGCAGAGACACAGAATGCAAGAGATTATGGCTCTCTGAGGAACTACCTGGAGTTTAGTATGGCTGGAGGGCAGGTTGGGAGGGGCTGGTACCCAGAGATGGGTCTGGAAGAGGGCCTAGGCCAGGAAAGAAAGGGCCTTGCAGGCCATAATGAGGTGATGAGACTTCACATTGATGGAAATGGACAGCCCCTGAAGAAGGTTAACAGGCTATGATCAGGATTGTGGAAACACTCTGGCGGCATAAAGAGAATGGATCAGAGGGGAGCTAAATCTATGGAGAGGATGCTGCTTTAACCTGTGTGAGAAATAAACTCACAGAACTATCAAATGATGCACAGAAGGTTAGCATGTCAGTGCTGAAAGGGATCTTGCAAGGGATCATTTTGTCCAAATGCTCCATCTTCGAGATGAAGTCAGGTGGTGGGATGGAGGGAGGGAATTAAGTACCACTCTGCAGTCATTAACGTCCCTAATGTATTTATCAGTCCTCTCGTCCATCAGTCAATTAGCCTGCTAGGGTTGCTGTAACAAAATACCACACACTGGGTGGCTTAAACAACCCACAGAAATGTACTTTCTCTTACTTCTGAAGGCTAGAGCTCCAAGATCAAGGTATTGGCAGATTTGGTTTCTTTGTGCCCTCTCTCCTTGGCCTGCAGATGGCTGCCTTCTCACTGTATCCTTATGCGATCATCCTTTTGTCTGTGTGGGTCTGTATCCTAATCTCCTCTTCTTATATGACCCCAGTCATATTGGATTAGAGTCCATCCTAACAACCTGATTTTAACTTGATTACCTCTCTAAAGGCCCTGTCTCCAAATACTTTCACATTCTTAGGTACAGAGGGTTAGGACTTCAACAAATCAATTGGGACCTGAGGGACACAGTTTTGTCCATACTATTGATTAATAGAAAAGTGTACTTATAGATGCACAGGATGGAGGAGCATTACTCTAGGCATTTGGGAGTTAAAGGGTACATTCCCAAGCAGAAATAGGGAAAAGGAGTAATCCAGGCAGAGGAAAGAAGTGAGCAGCATCCCTCCTGGAATGCCAATCATATGACAAAGTCCCTTGGGTCACTAGACCCACATCATGAGCAGAAGCTCACATCCACAGTATTGCCAGTTCACTGTGCCCCTGCACAGCCAATCAGCACACAGTTGGCAAGACACTTGTCCATCACATCACCTTTAGCTTATTACTCATACATCACCACAGGGTCAGTGGAAGCCAGGAGAGAAGCCTCTTTCAGATCACTGAGGAATGTGTTGTCCCATCATCTTAAGCACTGGTCCATGAGAGAATCCCTCCACTAAATTAGTACTCCATGACTGTCCCCATGGTGGAATGCCATGCAGTCATTGTGCTGTCATAGTCCTGATAGTCACAGGGATATGCTCACAACACAGTGCTAAGTGAAGAGACATAAGACCAAGATGTACAATAACTTTCATGATGTTAACAAGAAAGAACTGGAAGACATCTCAAGAAGATGCTAATAACTAAATGGTCTATGAGAGTAATATCTCGTTTTCCAAATTTTCTATACAACGATGTGAAAAAAATACATTTAACATTTTAATTCTCTATCCATTCGAGCCACTTTTTTGCTCACCCTTTCTTTCCTCATATAGTCTATCACTGGCTATGTCAACTCCAGTGAGGTTCACTACCACAACAAAACACGTCCTCTATTCCATAATTATCAGTTCCAAATATATGAGTTACTGACTTTAAAAATAAAGTCCATGGTAAGTTTTATATTCACCTATTCACAAATAAGCCTACTTCAGAATATTCAAAAATAGAAACAGGCACATAGAAAAAAAGAAGAAGACCTTACTTTTTTACTTATCAATATGTTATAGATATTTCCCCATGTCTTTATTATTGTTACACATCATTTTTACGACTGCCTATTGTATCACTGTATAGATATATGCTAATTTACATAGTCAAGTCCCTTTTGATGGAGATGTAGGTGAGATTTTTTCCTTTCAGTCAAAAATTAGACTGTAATGATTTCTCAAAGCATACATTCATTACTATCTCCATAGGCTAAATTTCTAGCATTGAAAATGATGAGTAAAACATGTTGAAGACTTAGTATATACATTGCCTAATTGCCTTCCAGAAATGTTATCTACTGATTTATTCACTCTATGTGCCTATTTCTCTCTCCGGTATTGAATATCATAATTTTTAAAAAAATCTTTTCCAATTTGAATGAAGGAAACAACATCCTATTACTTTATGTCAGAGGCTTTTTAAATGTCTAAATAAATTTTGTTGTTTGGTTTGCATATGCACATTCACATATTTATTCCCTCAAAAAGCCCATTTCTCTAACACTCCATACTTTTTTATTTAGTGTCTGTTACATACAAAACCCTGTACTAAATACTTTTTTTAAATGTATTTATTTTATGCTTATTGACCCCGTACTTTATCTTTGATTGCACCAAAGTGCCAAGAATTACAGTGAAAATAACTTGCAGCCCATAATTCTCACTATCACTTCTGGAACTTCCTATCAGATGAGAATTATGTTACTAATCCTCTAGTTATCTGGTAACAATTTATAACTATAGGGTTCATATTTTAGCAAGTAACTTCACAATTTTACCTCTAAAAACAGCTGGTTGAGTGCCATATGCCCAAATGATTTATTCACATCTAAATTGTCACTTTGTTCTAGAACATTTTTTGTGTGTATCACCATTTGCCATACTCCATCTGGACTGACTGCTACCAAAGGTAATTTAAGTGTCCAGCATCTTGTCTGAGGCACCATTGTTAGAGTGTGTCAGAGGGACTAGACGATAATCAAGTGTGGAAAAAATTCCATGGAAAGAAGGGAGAATCAAGTTTAAGATTTTTTAAATAGTAACAATAATATGGAATCTGCCTAAAATCTAGTACTGTCTTTGTTGACTAGTCAGGAGTCAGTAGGTTTACTTCAGTAATAGGAAAAAGTCTTCAGTGTCTGGAGCATTTATTCATCAGGGTCCACTCAGGAAAATGGATTCCATGCCAGGTGGTTCAATAAAGATAAGTTAATACAAGGAATCAGTTATAGATGTGTTGGAAAAGTTGAGAAATCAAAAAAAGGGCAATGATAACCCAGAGATTCAAAACAGTAGGAAGGTAAAAAACCATATTACCAAAACCCAGAAGCCAGGACAGCAGAGCAAAAGATGAAAACCCAAGACACCCCCGGAGCAGAGAAATGGAGGAAGAAATACCCCGACTTCTCCTTTTCTATTTTTCTCCAATCTTTCCCTAAGGCTGGTTCTCCATGGATGAAATGTAGACAAAGTCAGTTGGCAAAGAAACTTGGGAAATCTAGTCTACAAGGGCAGCCTTCCTGGGATTTAGAGCCAAACAGAGGAAGTAAGTATAGCATCACAGATAAAGCAAGCAAATGATGGCATAATATGCCAGGGAAGAGCTAGAATTTTGCCATAAAGAGTGTACTCCTTCTGTGCTCGTGGAAGAGATCCCAGTGCCTTGGTCTCTCCGGATTTCCAAATTTCTTATCTTTAACTTCTAGTCTTCCCTACGCCAGCCCCAGACCCACTTGTACTTCCCACTCTTAATCTGTTTGTACTTTGACCAATGGAACTCACATTTCATCATCTTTGTCCATGGAGGTTGATCTGGACTCTCACCAGCTTTGAACTCTGTGCATCTCTTCAAAGGCTCTGGACTTCGTGCCCTTATCCAGACTTCTGACCTTTGTCCAACCCCCTGGATCCGTCTGCCCCTCCCAGTGCCAACAGTTCTTTCCTCAGAAAAATCAATGGAACCAGAAATAGAAGTCTAAGTACTTCAATAACTAAGTACATAAAACTATAATGGTAACTAATGTCATGACTAAAACTCATGTATATCTATATCACATGTATATGATTTATATATGTCATTATATATTGGGAGGAGTAGGGAGAGGAGATAGAATGACATGAGTAAAATTCTCATCTGATGCAAGAGGTTAACAGATAACATATAAAACTGATCAATCAAGGTAGTTATATAAGCATATTAATTAATCTGGAAGTAATCAACAAAACTAAAAACAGAGATAATTAAATATGATAGCTGCCTCTGAGCAGTGTGCTGTAGGAGGAAAGGAGAGAATAAGGGTCTACTGCTTTTTATTATAAGTCCTCTGTATTTTTTTTTTTTTTGACCGTCATAGATTCTGTGCCCAAAATTTGCACCCACTTTTCCCTCTACCTTTGCTCAGATACCCATACAATTTATTCCCTCATTTCCTTTGGGTCTTTCCCCAAATAGTACTTCAATGGGATCTTTTCTGGGTACCTCTACTTTGCTTTATTTCCCTCCATACCACTTATTACCTTTCACATCTATGTAACTTTCTTATTCATCCTACTTCTTTTCTGTCTGGCCCAATTACACTGTAATCTCCACAAAGGTGGGAACTTTGGTTTTTTCACTAGTAAAGGCCCAGTATCTAGAATAATGATTGGTAATAATAACTGACTGTATGAACAAACCATGTGTGGGTATTACTAGGTGAAAAAGGTTTTGATATGACCAATACATGTTTTATAAAAAGTCGCTTCTTTTTGCTTTTTTGTTTCTGTTTTGTCATGTTCACATTGAGGTAGTTCTTGAAGGATTTACAGGCCTAAAGTTTTCTAAGTGCAATGTTCTTTCATCTCTTTGTCCTTCACTGATTCCTTTGAGTTCATCCTAACGGAGCGTCAGGCTGATCAAGTACAAGGAACTAATGGCATTGAGCAAAAGAAAGGAGGTCCCTGGTAGCACACTTCCTTATCTGTGAGGATTCAGCTTCCCCAGGGTGTCACCCAAGAAAGGAACCCTTACAATGGGGTCAAGTTCCATTGAGGAATCATGGGATCAAAAGAACATGAATGTTGGATTTTATTGGTTTGTTTCCTTAAAATAAACATTTTGGCCAGGCGCAGTGGCTCAAACCTATAATCCCAGCACTTTGGGAGGCTGAGGTGAGAGAATTCCCTGAGCGCAGGGGTTTGAGACCAGCCTGGGTAACTTGGTGAAACCTCATCTCTACAATAAATCAAAAATTAGCCCGACTTGGTATTGTGTACCTGTAGTTCCAGCAACTTGGAAGGCTGAGGTGGAAGGATCACCCGAGCCCAGCAGGTCGGGGCTGCGGTGACTGTGAGTGTGCCACTGTACTCCAGCCTGGGTGACAGAGTGAGATTCCAACTCAAAAAATAAATAAATAAAATAAACATTTTAATTATTTAAGTTTAAAAAACCTGAAGAACTAAACGTTAGACAGCTTTGTTAACTTATAGGTCTTTTAGATAAGGAAGTCTAAAAACTATACATTTCAAAGATCTTAAATTCATTATAGTCAATGTGCTCTTATTCAATTTCTTTTGAAAAGACAAGCAATTTCCCATAAAGGAATCCACAGGTACTGGCAACCTCAAGAACAGTCCCTGTCTTCAGTCCCTTCAGAGAACTTTACTGGTGAGTTTTCTCACTAATATGATTAAATCACGGTCACAGTCAAGATAAGATCAGAGTGCAGTGTAAGACAGTCTGTGTTCAAGACTGCAATGGTTAATTTTATATATCAACTTGACTGGCCAAGGAGTGCCACCTTTTATGTATTTTATCATTTTTAGCATATTTTTATAGTATCTTTTAGCTTGTTGATCTTAAATATGTGGGTCACTAACTCTCCTATTTGGTCTGTTGATTCTCCCTCAGGGAGTATTTCTTCCTTATGGGTTGGTATTTTTTACTGTGAGCATATTTTCAGCAGGGATTTAGGGGGAGCAGGGGTGTCTATGGGAATGACTTGTATCCTGTGTTACAAAAGAGTTGCTAAAGATAAGTTTGATATTTGCATCTTATAAGTTGTACTGAATTGTTACCTACTTTTATATTGTCTCTTGGCTTGAAAATTCTGGGACTACTTGAGTAAATATAAATTTGAATTCCAGTCACACAAGATATAAGCTGAGTCTCTGATTTCTCAAGGATAGAGATGTTTTGGATCACTTCCCTAGGTGTGCAGACAAACAAACTTCTTCTAGTTCCATTTCACTAAGAGTGCAGCCCTTTAAGGGTTCTAGCTCTCAGATCTAGTTTTTTGTCTTACGAGAGTCCAAGGCCCTCAAATGAGCATAGATGTTAAATTCCTAACCACTAGTACCATGAGCCTATTTCCAGACTGCTATCTTCCAGAGCCATTGTGATATCTGTTCATGAAGTTACGCATCTGGCTTCACATTCCCTCATTGTTTAGGGCACCAAGGAATTTCTCTGTCTTCGTTTTTAGTTTGGTTATTGCATTTAAATTTTCTTGTTGCAATATTTGGTCTAGTACTTACATGTTTTGGGGATGAAGATTTTATGGGGTATCTCAGTAAGCCATGTCACTAGAACCCAGAAAAAAATTATTTTTATAAATTGTCCTATCAAATAGAAAACATATATTATCTTGGAAAAATGCTTATTTATATTTTTTCCATTTCCCAAAGCATTTTGGTTCATTCCCTCAATGAAATTCCTTTGTGAAAAGTAACTGACAGATCCCAAATTGATTACATATTATATATACAATTTTATAAACTACCTTTTTGTATATGGCTCTCATCGTGAAACATTAGATCACAACCATTTTCTGTATCACTAAAAATTCATCAAAAAACTAATATTTCAAACCTGCCTTTTAAGTCACTGCAATATCACAATTTATTTATGGGCATATTTTTCTAATGTTTCACATAAATAATACTATGATGATTACCATCATATTTAAATACCTGCCCAATAGAAATGTCTTTAGTGGGGGTTGCATTAACTCATTGCAGCCATTGAATGTGCTACGTGGGAAATAATTGTTTAAATTGTATCACTGCCAAGAACCTAACCAACTAATATGCTAGCAGGAAGACAATGATTAGCAACTACCCTCTAGTAAACCACAATGTCATAAGATTATTGTTTGTTTTACTAAAAGTTGTCCCTTGATTACAGATCATCAGGAGTCAATGATCATGAAAATCCTATTCAGGTTTCATAAGTGTGTTTAAATTTCACAAGCTTTGCTTATCTCCGCAGAAAGCCAAATTCAGCTGTGCTTTCACAGACTCTCCTGGTCTTACTTCTCAAAGAATGCCCTTCACTCCCCTCTCCATATTTCCTAATGGCATCAGTCCTTAAAGACCCAAATCAAACGTTTCTTTTAGGAGCTCACCTTACTAAAAGAATAAGTGCCAAACCTCATCTCTCTTTTGTTCCCCCAGAACTTACTGTACTCTCACAGCAGTGAATAGAAACACTTTCCACTCTCTCTTACAGTGGTTGTGCCCACATCTGATCTCCTATACTCAACTATATATGCTTTGAAGACAGAATCTTTGTCTGATCCAGCTTCACATCCTCCGAAACACCTAGAACTCGAAGTCTTGTCTTCAGCATAGAAAAGACATGATAGATGGGCACAGTGGCTCACGCCTGTAATCCCAGCACTTTGGGAGGTGGAGGTGAGAGATTTGCCTGAGCCCGCAGGCCCAAGACCAGCCTGGGCAGCATGGCAAGACCTTGTCTCTACAATAAATCAAAAAATTAGCTGGGTGTGGTGGCACACGCCTGTAGTTCCAGCTACTTGGAAGATTGAGATGGAAGGATCACCTGAGCCCAGTAGCTCAAGGCTGTGGTAACCATGAGTGCCTGCCACTGCACTCCAGCCTGGGCGACAGAGTGAGACTCCAACTAAAAAAAAAAAAAAAGAAAGGAAAAGACCCAATAAATAGTTCTCGTTGACTTTAATGCACAAATGGTAACAATCCTAACTATACACAATTAATTTCATTAACAATTAAGTGACAATATATATTTCTACCATTAAAGAATTAAAAAATTAGTTTGTACTCAATTTTTCATTTAATTAGTTTGTGTAATATAGAGTATATATTGCATTATATACAATAATTTTCATAAACAATAATTATTTTAATTAATTTTACTCAATTTTCTGAGAACGTTTGTCTCTTGGAATTTAAATGCTGCCTTGATAAAAGCCACCAAGTATCAGAGTTAGGAGATCAAAATCCATATAATTCAAGCAGAAATAAAGTAAAATTCAGAAATTCAGTTAATCTGATTTTTGCAACTAACATTGTTACGAATGTTATTGACATAATGGCTGAGAATAAGCCTAATTACAGTGCCAAATAGTGAAGTTAAGTGGTTTTCTTTCCTTTTTTTAAATTGACTTTTTTCAAACAAGACCCCTATCTATCCCCATACACAAAAATTAACTCTAAATGAATTAGAGACCTAAATGTAAAACCTCAAACCATAAGAATCTTAGAAAATGCAGGACATACCTTTATGGAAATTGGAACTGGCATCCAATTCCTGAACAAAACCCGAAACTCATAGGCCATAAGAGAGAAGATAGACAAGTGGGACCTCATTAAACTGACAAGCTTCTGCAAAGCCAAAGAAACCATCAAGAGAGCAGGGAGACAGCCCACAGACTGGGAAAAAGTATTTACCAACTCCAGGTCTAACAAAGGCTTAACATCTTGGATCTACAAGGAACTCAAATGTGCTGAAAGGAAAAAAACAAACAACCCCATTATAAAGTGGGCAAAAGATATGAACAGACACTTCTCAAAGGAAGACATCCGAGCAGCCAACAGACACGTGAAGAAATGTTCAACTTCACTAATCATCAAAGAGATGCAAATCAAAACCACACTGAGATACCACCTAACTCCAGTCAGAATGGCAATTATCAATAACTCAAAAAATAACAGTTGCTGGAGAGGGTGTGGGGAAAAGGGAACACTTCTACACTGTTGGTGGGAGTGTAAACTAGTGCAACCTCTGTGGAAAGCAGTGTGGCGATTCCTAAAAGCTCTAAATACCAACCTCCCATATGACCCTGCAATTCCCCCTACTGGGAATATACCCTAAAGAACTCAAATCACTCTATAAAAAAGATACCTGCACATGAATGTTTATCACAGCATTGTTCACAATAGCAAGAACCTGGAAGCAACCATGCTGCCCATCAAAAGAAGACTGGATTTTAAAAATGTGGTACATATACACAATGGAATATTATGCAGCCATAAAAAAGAACAAAAATCATGAATTTCGCAGCAACCTGGATGAAACTAGAGTCTATAATACTGAGTGATCTCTCACAGAAACAAAGATCTGAGTATCACATGTTCTCACTCATATAGTGGACCTTGAACATCTACCATAATACTATAAAATAAGGACTGACAGTGATGGGAAACTATGGGGGGGGTTGGGAGGGGAGGGGAGGTGGGACTAACAGTAGTCAATATCTGTCTGGGGATGGGGAGACATCCCTTATTAACAAGGGTGCCTGAATGAGGCACATTTGTATACCTAACCCTTAACTGTACCCCACAATTTCATAATAAAAAATATGTTTAAAAAAATAAATCGACTTTTTTTTGGAGGGGGGTGAGTTGTTTGTTTGTTTTTTGAGTTGGAGTCTCACTCTGTCGCCCAGGCTGGAGTGCAGTGGCACACTCACAGCCACCCCAGCATCGACCTGCTGGGCTTTGGCGATCCTTCCGCCTCAGCCTTCCAAGTAGCCAGAACTACAGGCGCGTGCTACCAGATTTTGGTTTTGATTTGTATTGGAGAGATGAGGTCTTGCCAAGTTGCCCAGGTTGTTCTGGGGGGTGGTTTTTAGTCATTGTAATAACTTCTAACTATTTAAGGAATAAATCTTGACCACCAAATTACTACTTTGTATTTCCTCGCCTGTTAACAACTGCATCATTTAAATCAGGGGTTGGTAAACGTTTTCTGTAAAGGGTCAGATAGTAAGTATCCCCTGTTAATAATGAATTTATAATGGATTGATGGATGGATATGTAATAAAGCAAATACAACAATAACTGTAACAACTGTATTATTTAAATCAGGGGTTGGCAAGCTTTTTCTGTAAAGGGTCAGAGAGTAAGTACTTTAAGCTTTGCAATCTCTGTGGAAACTAGTCAACCCTGCTGTTGTAGTGCAAAAGTAGCCAGAGAAAATACAAGAACTAATGAGAATGGCTGTGTTCCAATAAAACTTTATTTTAAAAAAACAGGCAAGCAACTAAATTTGGTCCATAGGTTGTAGTTTGTCAGCTGCTGATCTAAATGGAGAATGCACAATTCTTTCAATTTTTTGTATGTATTAAAACTTTCATAATAAACTGTTGAAAAGCACGTCTGTGAATTTTCCAAAGGTTTTAATTAGTACACAAACGTTTAAATATTAAAAGTTTATAAATTGTCTTCAAGCTTTTGTTTTTGTATATGCCTTTGCTATAGCCTTTAGACGGTAAAAGCTAAATATCAAATCTTCCGAAGTCTTAAGCTTGGGCATTAAAATCAACACGACCAGGAATGATTGATCCAAAAGGGGCTAATTCTTGGCAATTGTAAGAAGAAAATGTTCCTGCCTACTTTTCTCCACCAGAGCTGCATGGTGACTTTCCACTTAATTGTGACCTTTCCATTCCTGTCAGGAAAAGAGAGGTGGATGGTTTTGTGGCACTATTATTTTATATAGAGTGTACATACCTTTTTCCAGGCTTTTTTTTTAAGCATTTCACTATTTAAAGCTGACATTATCTAAAGTTGATAGCTGTGACTTTTCAAATTACGTTATTTCCTTTTAAATATTTCCATCTACATAGGGCTTAATATAATTTGACATATTTTCGTTTTCCTCACAATATGGATTTTTAAACTACTTTGAAGTTGTGACACTGATTACTTTAAAGCATTAAAAGGAATCTAAATTTGTACATGTTTATAATAGCAGCTCTGCTGGACAGAGCAAGAAGACAACTAGACCATAAGGATCTATGTAACCTTCTTGAATATAAGCAGGAAAACATTTTGTTTTTCACTGGCTTAATTCATAATCTGAACCAAACATCGGGGAAAAATTACGGTGTTTTTGTCCCTGACAGAATTTTTGTTCAGACCTATAAAATCGTTCTGGCCTTGGGGCCAAACCGTTCTTCATAAAAAAACCAAAAAAATGAGGCCGGAAGCAGTGTCTCACACCTGTAATCCCAGCACTTTGGGAGGTCAAGGCAGGAGGATTGCTTGAGCCCAGGATCAACCTGGGCAACATGGTGAGACTTGTCTCTACAAAAAAAAAAATTAGCTGGGCATGGTGGCATGTGCCTGTAGTTCCAGTTACTTGAGAGGCTGAGGTGGAAGGATGGACTGAGCTCAGAAGGTCAAGGCTACAGTGAGACGTGATCATCCCACTGCTCTCCAGCATGGGAGACAGAGTGAGACACTGATAGAAAGGAAGAAAGAAAGAAAGGAAGAAAGAAAGAAAGAAAGAAGGAAGGAAGGAAGGAAGGAAGGAAGGAAGGAAGGAAGGAAAGAAAGAAAGAAAGAAAGAAAGAAAGAAAGAAAGAAAGAAAGAAAGAAAGAAAGAAAGAAAGAAAGAAAGAAAGAGAGAGGAGCAGGGAGACTCCACAGAGGATCTGAACCTTTCCTATGCTACAGTCACCTGCACTAAGCACCTGTGGTCGCCTACATTGTTCTGGAGAGTCGCCGTGTTAAATGAAGAAACTGAAACTGAGAGAAAATAGATTACTACACTGCCTTCCCTCTTGCTGGGTGAATTCCACTCCTGAACTCTTGTGTTTCTGTCTCATCACCACGGCTTTCTGACAAGACCACTATCTTGCAAATGCCTACTTTGAGAAATTGTGCACAGAGTACAAACTCTGAAGTCAAATAGATCAGGGTTCAGCTCTCACAACTGCCACTTACTGGTTATAGATTTTGGTTGAGTTGCTTAATCCTGCAGAGATAGGTTGATAACGGCTCCAGAGATATGTCCATGTCCTAATCCCTGGAACTTGTGAATGTTGCCTTACATAATAAAGTTTTTGCTGGTTTGATTAAGAATCTTGAATGAGTGGACCATCCTGACTACTAGGTGGGCCCTAAATGCTATCACAAGTGTACTTATAAGAGAGAGACAGAGGAAAAGCAGATGCCACTCACTCAGAGGAGAAGGTGATATGAAGATAGAGGCGGAGATTGAAGTGGTGCAGCCACAAGCCAAAGAATTCAATAGCCACAAAAAGCTCAAAGACACAAGGAATGGACATGCCCTTGGAACCTCTAAAAGGAACCAAGACCTGCTGATGCCTTGATGTCAGACTTCTGGCTTCCAGAACGATGAAAGAATAAATTTTCATTGTTTTAAATTACCAACTTTGTGGTAACATGTTACAGCAGCCACAGGAAACTAATACACCTGCTAAACCTCAGTTTGCTCATCTGTTAAACAGAGATAATAATATGTGCTCTGCTCAGTTGTTGTGATAACAAAATTAACAAATGCAAAATACAAGCTCAATGTTTAGCACACAGTAGTTATGGGGGTAATACCACATAGCAGCAGCTAGAGGGGGACCCCAAAATTTGGAATTTATTTATTAAAAATTGTGTATTTATATTTTCATGTTTAAACTTCAGTCACCTTCAAAACACTCTCCATGTGATGCAAAACACCTGTTGAGATGCTTTTCCCACTGCTTGAAATTGGTTTTGAACCCATCAGTTTTGATGCCTTTTAGTGCTTCTGCTGTTTTTTGTTTCTTCCTCTTCCACAAGGCAAAACGTCTCCCTTTGAGCACTTTCTTAATCTGGGAAAACAAAAAAACACTCACTTAGGGAAGAGATTGAGTGAATAGGGAGGGTGGGGCATGGGGGTAATGCCATTTTTAGTCAAAAACTGCTAAACACTCAGTATAATGTGGGCAAGTGCCTTGTCATGTTAGAAGAACCAGTCACCTGTTTGCCACATCTCAGGATATTTCTTCCACAAATCATGTTGCATAACAATGCTAGCTGGCATACTGATGCCACTGAGTTTCTAGAACACTTGCTTTGTAGTGAAAGCCTGTACTCCAAGTACTCCAAGGAACCCATCCTCCAAAGGATAATTCTAGTTTGGGGGGGTTCCCCCTCATATTGTTTTATTATAATTATCTTCATTATTTTTGAATATTTAATAAAAGAGTAGGGGAAGCTTATCCTAAACCCAGTACTACTGTTTTAGAAATCAGTCAAACCAAATACCCAGTGGTATAGTGCTCATCTAGGAAGAACTGCACATGTATTTATAGTTTATATCAAAATAGTGCCTTTCGCCAAAAAGCTGTCTTCTACGCTGTTGCTATATTATTATGAAATGCTGGATCTGTTCATACCAATAATTAAATAACCCATGTTGCATTTTTTTCAAGTATTTAATTGTGTGTTTTACCACAAATTACATGTTTAGAATGGAAAATAAACATTTCCAGCTGTTTTGAGGGCTATGAATCTAAATTTGAACTGCTGGGTTCTGAAAAAACTGCAGATTTTTAAAGTATGTTGCAATTATTTTTTAAACCAATGTCAACTCTTGCTTATTCGGGAGTTGAACATTCACTGAGGTGTAATTAGGAGAGAGTGGGAGTTTTCCCTGATAGAGAATTGCCTCCCCAAACACAGAAGTATAGTATGTAAAGAGGTAATCATTCATTCAACAGATGATTATTAAGGCACTGTAATGGGCACTGAAGGATGCAAAGGTAAATAAGATAAGGCCTCCACCTTAGAGGGGTTCACAGGACAGCGAAGGACATAGCAATACAAGCAGATAGATATAAATTCAGAATGATAATGATAACGAATCTAACATTTACCAAGTGGCTATTATGTGCCGGACACTGAATAATCCTTTCCATGCATTATCTCATTTAATCTTTACAACCACCTGATGATTAACTTGTCCAAGGTCACATAGGTAGTTTAAGAACAGTCTCAGCCGGGCTGGGTGGCTTAGCCTGTAATCCCGCACCTTTGGGAGGCTGAGGTGAGTGGATTGCCTGAGCCCCCGGGGTTCGAGACCCGCCTGGGCAGGAGAGACCTCATCTCTACAATAAATCAAAAAATTAGCCGGGCGTGGTAGTGCGCGCCTGTAATTCCAGCTACACGGAAGGCTGAGGCGGAAGGATCGCCGGAGCCCAGCAGGTCGAGGCTGCGGTGTCCAGGAGCGGCCACTGCACTCCAGTCTGGGCGACAGAGTGAGACTCCAACTCAAAAAAAAGGAACAGTCTCAGACAGGCTTGGTGGCTCAGCCTGTAACCCCAGCACTTTGGGAGGCCGAGGTGAGTGCATTGCCTAAGCCCACAGGTTCAAGACCAGCCCAAGCAACTTGATGAGACCTCGTCTCTACAATTTAAAAAAAAAAAATTAGCTGGGCATGGTAACGCGCCTGTAGCTACTTGAAAGGCTACTTGAAAGGCTGAGGCAGAAGGATCGCCTAAGCCCAGCAGGTCAAGGTTGCGGTGGCAGTGAGTGTGCCACTATACTCCAGCCTGGGTGACAGAGTGAGACTCCAACTCAGAAAAAAAAAAGTCTCATCCTTGAATTGTCTCTCTTAACCACTACTACAGAGGCATAAACCATGTAATATGAGAACACAGAAAAGGAAAAAAAATTATTGTGCGTGGGGAAAGTGGGCAGGTTTCATTCAGAAATACATTTGACTTGGATCAAGGACAGATGGAATTTAGGAGGACTTGTTTTTTGTTGTTGTTGTTATTGTTGTTTTTTAGTTTAAAGATGTGGAGTACAATTCAGGGTTAGGTATACAAATGGTCATTGTGCAGGTATCCTTGTTGATGAGGTGTGCCCCTCCCTCCCCTGGCAGTTTCCCTCAACTGCCAATCCCAACCCCCTCTCCTGGCAGTTGCCCACTACTGCCAATCCCTTTCTTATAGTATTATGATAATTGTTCAAGGTCTGCTTGTGAGTGAGAACATATGGTACTCTGTTCTTTGTTTCTGTGATAGATCACTGAATATGATAGATTCTAAATTCACCCAAGTTGCTGCAAAGTCCATATGTTTGTTCTTCTTTATGTCTGCATAATATTCCATTGTGTATATGTACTACTTTTTTCTTCATCCAGTTCAGGTTTGATGGGCAGCCTGGTTGGTTTCATGTTTTTGCTATTATGGATAGAGCTGCAACAAATACGCATGTGCAGGTATCTTTTTGAGGAGGACTTGTTTTTAAAGGTGGGAAACAGGTCAAAAGACACTCCAGAAGGAAAGGAGGGGCATTGCAAAGGTGAGGTATCAGGAAAGGACTGTGTATTCATGGTGGTTGGAGTGCCATAAGGCCGGACTGACCAGGAGTATTATGCGGGACACAAAGAAGGATACTGAGTTATTAAAGTCGTTGGAGATAAGCAGAAGCAGATTTGCATTTTAGGACGATGCCTGCAGATTCTTGTAAAAGACGGACTATACACAAAATAAGTCAAGCCTAGAGACAGGAGTTTCTAGTCCAAGATGGAAATCAGATCACCACCCACTTATCAATCCCCCTCAGAATAATTTTTAAAATACAAAAGAAAATGTATAAAATATAAAAGAGTTTATATTAGTGTTAGAAATGAGGGAAAGGGGCCGGGCTCGGTGGCTCAACCTGTAATCCCAGCACTTTGGAAGGCTGAGGAGAGATAATTACCTGAGCCTGCAGGTTCGAGACCCGCCCAGGCAACTTGGCGAGACCTCGTCTCTACAATAAATCAAAAAAACTAGCCGGGCGTGGTAGCGCACACCTGTAGTTCCGGCTACTTGGAAGGCTGAGGTGGAAGGATCACCAGAGTCCAGCAGGTCGAGGCTGCGGTGGCCGGGAGCGTGCCACTGCACTCCAGTCTGGGCGACAGAGTGAGACTCCAACTCAAAAAAAAAAAGGAAAAAGAAATGAGGGAAAGGTACCATTCACATACCAGAGGATATTGCAGCAAAAGAGATGCCTGATCTTACTGGTTGGTCAGACTCTGCTAAAACTGTCTGAAGCAATTTTGATCTCATCTGGGACTCTCCACTACATCAATATTAAACAAACTAAAGTTCATGGCAAAAGGAATATTTAAATGACAAGAGGGAATAATGTTAGATGGATTAAAAAAATACCAAAAATACAATATAAATTATCATGCACCAAATAATATAGCATCAAAATAGATAAAGTCATAGCTGCTAGAAACACAAAGAAAAGTCTAAAATTAGAACCATAATAGAAGGCTTTAGCATACCTTTCTTTTAAAAATACATCCAGTTAATAAAAGCAAACATGGTTAGTGTATAAAAGTATAAACAAAAGATTGAGTTTAGGCCAGGTACAGTGGCTCACATCTATAATTCCAGCACTTTGGGAGGCCAAGGTGAGAGGATAGTTTGAGCCCAGGAGTTTGAAACCAGCCTGGGTAACATAGCGAGATCTTATCTCTACAAGAAATAAAAAAATTAACCAGGTGTGGTACATCCCCTTATAGTCCCAGCTATTTGAGAGGCTGAGCTAGAAGGATCAACTGAGCTCAGGAGTTGGAAGCTGCAGTGAGCAGTGATCTTGCAACTGCACTCCAGTTTGGGTAACAGTGAGACCCTGACTCAAACACATATATACAGGTGTGTGTGTGTGTGTTCACACTTTGTATCGCATGAACTTTAAATTTTGCCACATTGTAGTCAACAAGAAAATCTCCACAAGTTTCAAAAACTAAAAATTATACAGGCTATATTTTCTAACTACAATATAATTAATAAAATTGGCAATTAAGATAAGGAAAAATAAACAAAAAGTAAACCATGCGGGGTTATAAAACACTATCTTAAATAGATTATTTCACAAATAGAATACAAAACTGCAGTTAAAGGTGCTTTAGGAAATAAGTAGAATAGTAACTATCTAAACTTTTCCTCTGAGAAAAGTATTCAGAGGAAAATGTGATGCCTCAAGTATTTATAATTACACAAGCAAAAAAAAATCAAAATGAATGCGCTTTATTTCAAAGGGCCATAAAAAAGATCCACAAGATAAATTTAAGGGAAATATGAGGTATGACAAAATGCAGCAGCTCACAGTAGAAATTAATCAACTCAAAGTATAATTCATTTTAAGATATGATTCATTTTTAGAGAACAATAAAACACCTCATAAATCTAATCAAGTTAAGAAGAATCTACAGAAATGTACACCAAAAGGAATGAGAAAGGGGACACAAACAGAAGAATTTTTAAAATATCTGTTAACTAAACAATTATAGAAACATACATATTAAAAATCTTTGATGAAAAGGCGGTAAATCTCAGAATAATAACCAAAGGGGGCAATTTTAAAATGCGTCAAAAAATATTCCTCCAAAAACACCAGGTTACAGTCTTCCATATTGTTTCACAGATTGTTTCTTGCAAATTTTAAAGAGGAATGCATAATTTATATGCTAAAGAGTATAGAAGCACATCGCATGTTCTCACTCATAAGCAGACCTTAAATAACTATCGTAATACTAGAAGAAAGGGATTGGCAGCAGTGGGAAACTGCCAGGGGAGGGGGGCACACCTCATCAACAAGGGTACCTGCATAATGAACATTTGTATACTTAACCCTGAACTGTACCCCACATATTTAAAATTTAAAAGAAAAAGAGTATAGAAACCAGACACAGTGGCACAGGCCTGTAATCCCAGCATTTTGGGAGGCTAAGGAGGGAGGATTGCTTGAACCCAGGAGGTCAAGATCAGCCTAGGCAACATAACGAGACCTCATCTCCATAAAAAAATCAACAAATAAGCCAGGCATTGGTAGTGTGCGCCCGTGGTCCCAACTACTTAGGAGACGGAGGTAGAAGGATCACTTGAGACCAGGAGGTTGAGGCTGCAATTAGCCATGATGGTGCCACTGCACTCCAGCATAGGCAACGGAGTGAGACTCTGATTTAAAAAAAAAAAAAAAGACTGTAGAAAAAGAAGACATGTATCCCAATTCATTTTACCAGATGGTATAAATTTGATATTAAAACCTTAATAAAGCAAAGACATATAGTTATCTAACATATAAATAAGGGCTTTAAATTTTTAAATAAAATACTAAAAATTTCAATCCAGCAGCACATTTTGAGAATATTTTATTTTATAATTCAATCAATGTGTATCACCATGTGCACAAACTAAAAATATGAAAACCATATGACCATTTCAGTAGACACATAAAAAGCATTTGCTATATCTCAACATCCATTCCTGCTAAAATTCTCAGCAAGCTAGGAATAGAAAGGAACTTCCTCAACACAATTAAAAATACCTATGAAACCAACAACGATTATGTTTAATGGTAAAAGCCTAAATGTTTGACACCTAAGATAAGGCAACAACAAGAATGTCTACTCTCACTACTTCTATTTACCATTGTACTGGAAATTCTAGCTTATGCTATAGTAAGAAAAATAAATAAAGGGCATTCAGATTAGAAAGAAAGAAGCAAAACTGTATTCACAAATGACAAGTTTGTCTGTATAAATCTGATGAACTCTACAAAAAAGCTACTGGAATGAATAAATGAGTCCAAATTGTTGCAGGATACAAGAACAATATACAAACATCAATTATATTTTTATCTGTACTAGCGATGAAAAATCAGAACTGAAACTCTTTTAAAAAATTATTCACAATAGCAACAAAAAAGAAAATATTTTTAAAATACATCTGTAGATGTGCAGAACAAATAAAGATCAGTAAACTTATCTTTAGTAAGTCTAATATAGTTCAGAAGAATTCATACAAATTAGGCAAAACTTTTTAAAATATGAAAACAAAAGGACAATCCATAAAAGAAAAAAACTGATAAATTGAACTTAAAAATTAAAAAAAAAATTCATTCTGCAAAAGACATTGTTGAGAAATGAAAATAAAAGCCACAGACAGGAGGAAAATATTTACAAAGCATGTATCTGATTTTTTTTTAATGCTTTTCTTCAGAATGTAGAAAGAACCCCCAAAACTCAACAGTAAGAAAACAAACAACACAATTTTTCAAAATAGGTACAAAAAAAGAGAGACCTCACCAAAGAAGATTTATAAAAGGCAAATAAACACTTGAAAAGATGCAGAACAGCACTGTCCATCATATAAATGAAAAACAAAACCACAATGAGACTCTACTAGACACCTGTTACAACAGCTGAAATTGAAAGCTTAGCCTACCAAGAGTTGACAAAGATGTGAAGGAACTGGAATTCATACAATGCTGAGGAAAATGTTAAATGATACCACCATTTTGGAAAATAATTTGGTATTTCTTTTAAAATTGCACATTGTAGGTAACCATCTTTTGGGTCCCCTCCCACTTGGGAGCTTTTCTGTGTTCTTAATAAACTCCTGCTTTCTCACCATCAAATAAATAAATACAAATAAAATTACACATTGTTTTCAATTTTTGTACCATGCATTGTTTTCCTTGTTCTAGAAATTCATCTAGAGTCCTATAACATTTATCATTTTGTGCAAAGCTTCTTTCACTAAGCATACTGCTTTTGAAATTTACCTGTATTGTTGTATATATCAGTAGCTCTTTCCTTTTCACTGCTAGCAGTATTCAATGGAATAAATAGTAGTTTGTTTATCTAGTCTTTCATGGATGGACACCTGGGGTGTTTCCAGATTGAGACTAATATGAATAAAGCTTTGAACTTTTTGTACAGGTCTTTCTGTCAACCATGTTTTCATTTCTCTTGGGTAAATGCCTGAGTGTGAAATATCTGGGTCATAGGGTATGTGTGTGCTTACTTTCATAAAGTATCGCCAGAACTTTT
Source organism: Cephalopachus bancanus (assembly GCA_027257055.1). Lineage (NCBI taxonomy): Eukaryota > Metazoa > Chordata > Mammalia > Primates > Tarsiidae > Cephalopachus > Cephalopachus bancanus. Next base: position 1,489,115 of record JAPVLO010000446.1, on the reverse strand, counting down.
AGCAAAGTGGTTGTACTGTTTTATATTCTCACCAACAATGTATGACAGTCCCAGTTTGGAGTGAAGTGGGTGGGGAATGACTGAGTCAGAGAGTAGCTTTCTGAGGTGCTAGAAATGTTCTATATCTTTATATGGGTTTAGGTTGCATACATGCTTGTATTTGTCAAAACTCAGCAAATGTACACTAAAATGTGTGCACTTCAATGTATATAAATGTCATATCACAAGAAAAAAACTACACAAATATTGAATGCTAGGTAACAATATGCTTATTGAAATATTTAGAGTGAATTAAACTGATGTCTGCAATTTACTTTGTAATGTAAAAAGTGTAATTGAAAAATAAGATTGATTAGTGGGTGGACATAGGGATAGTTGCATTGATGCATACCTGATAAAGCAAGTGCCTAAAATATTAATGATAAAATGTTGTGGTAGGTATGCAGGTTGTCATTATGAAAAATATTTCCAACTTCACCATATGTTTAAATTTTTTGAAAATAAAATATGTTTTAAACATACTCCTATCATATGAGCAAGCCATTCCACTTCTAGAAATCTCCCCAAAAGAGTTGAAAGCAAAGACTGATTACAGAGACTTGTACATGAATGTTCATAGCAACCATATTGGTAAAGGCAAAAAATAGGAAACAATCCAAACATCCATCAACAGGTGAATGTATAAGCAAGATGTGATATAGTCATACAATGGAGTACTACTCAGTCAAAAAAAGGAATAAACTATCCACATATACAATGACATGGATAAATCTCAAAATAATTATGCTACGTGAAAGAAAGCAGACCAAAAAAATTCCATTTCTAGAAAATGGAAACAAATCTATGGAGACAAAAAGCAGAACAATGGTTCCCTGGAGATAAGGCAAAGGGAGAAGTGTAGAAGGAGAAAGACTACAAATGAGAATGAAGAAATATTTGGGTTTGATTGTGGAGATAGTTTCACAGTTAGATTTACATGTCAAAATCTATCATATTTTATAACTTAAACAGATGCAGTTTATGTCAATCGTACCCCAATAAAGCTATTTTTGGATCCTAAATAAAATATTGAAAATTTTAATCTAGCAGTATATTTTAGAATATTTTCATTATAAAGTTTTATGCAAGAAATACAAAGAGTACATAATATAGAAAATATATTAATCTGATTAATTATATTAATTATAATAAAAATATTTCACTTAACATCTTTTAATTCTGATATTTTTAATTCTAAAAGAAGACTATTTCACAAAATGATAAAAATGTATATATCTTGAGCTGATATTCAAGATGGTATTAATGGTAAAACACTAGATGTTTTCCTATTAAAGCCAAAAATACCCGCTATGACTACAGGTTTTAGTCTTGTTTTGTTTTTTCAGATTAACTGACATTTCTAGCTAGTTGAATTAAGTAAATCGAATAAGATATAAATATTTTCAAGACAGTAATAGAAATGCCATTATGTGTAGATGAACAGACTTTCTACTAGAATAGACTAAAATAAATCAAATGAAGGACCAGTGGAAGAAACTCCGGAAAGAAGGTATTTGTGGCAAAACATATATTAAAATAATAAAAGTCACTCAGGGTGAGATCCAGCAAATAGGGAGGGTGGGGCATGGTTGTCATACCACTTTTTAGGTCAAAAACTGCTGAACACTCAGCACCATGTGGGTTTGTGTGCTGGTAATTCATCCACCATGAAATGGGCAAATGGTTTGAAAGAATCTCCAAAAAAAAAAAAAAAATGCACTGGGTTCCTAGAACACTTACCTAGCAGGGAAAGCCTGTACTACAAAGGGCCCAACCGCCAAAAGATAATTCTGGCTTTTTAGGGGTCTCCCCTTGCATATATGCATATGAATTCAAGATATGATTTAAAATGTAAGAAAGAATTTACCAAAAAAAAGCTATTGCTTAGCTTCTTATACAAAAAGTCAATTTAGACCTTTGCTATACACAGATTATTTAAAAATTGCATGTCAATGTGATAAAAATCACACAGAACTAAATGTACACACACACAAATGAATGCCTGTAAAGCTAGTGAAATCTGAATGAAATCACTGGATTATATCAATGTTGATTTCCTGGTTGTGATATTGTGCTAAAGTTATGTAGGGTGTTACCACTGGGGAAAACTAGGTGAAAGTTTTACAGCAAATCTCTGTATTATTTCTTACAATTGCATGTAAATCTACAATTATCTCCAAATAAAATGTTTTTAACATAGTTTGTAAAAAAATTTAAACCTTACAGGAAGAAAATGTAAATTAATATTTGCCTAATCTCCAAGAGAAAGGAATTTATAAGCTCCACAGGGAGATAGAGAGAGGAAGGTTAGAAAAAGATGGATCAATTTGACATGTTAATTTGTCAAAATTAATTTGGTTGGGCATGGTAGGTCACACCTATAATCCCAGCACTTTGGAAGTCCAAGGTGGGAGGACTGCTTGAGGCCAGGAGTATGAGACCAGTCTGGGCAACACAGTGAGACCTCCCATCTCTACCCCAAAAAATTTTTTTAATTTGATTTCTACTGGCCACAAACAAGACTGAATTAAAATGCACACACATACCTCAGAGAGAGAGAGAGAGAGAGAGAGAAGAGAATTATAATAAGACCAAAAAAAGTTCAAACTATTGATATATAAAGACAATGACCAATAAGAAAAGGACATGAATGGAAAGTTCACAAAAGAGAAAGTGACAATTTTCATACCTCTTTTCAAAACTTTCAAGCCTCGTCTCTCCCAACTCCTCCTCAGACCTGTACCTGCTTCGTGGGCTTAGAATGCTTATTCCGAGGCCCTTATATAACAAGGACACCTGAACCCACGTGTTCATTGCAGCACAATTTACAATTGCAAAGATGTAGAGTCAACCTAAATGCCCAATCTATCGACCAGCAGATAATGAAAATGTGGTACGTATACACTATGGAATACTATTCAGCTTTCAAAAAGAATGAGATAATTTTTTTTTGCGGCAACTTGGATGGAACTGAAGAACATCATCCTAGGTGAGCCAACTCAAACCAAATATCACATGTTCTCTCTTATAAGTGGGAGCTAAATGAAGAATCTGCAAAGGCATAGAGAATGGTATCATAGACACTGCAGACTCAGAAGGGGGAGGGGGAGGGAGTAGAGGGGGAAAAAAAATCACCCGTTGGGTATAATGCTTCCAGGTGGGGTGGCAGATACACTTAAAGTGCAGACCAAGGTATTTGTACCCCCCAAAGCTGATGAAATAAGATAAAATAAAAAAGAATACCTGTTCCTTCCCGTCCCAACATTCTCTCAAACCCCACCATGCCCATCAGCTCTCACTTTCTCTACCCAACTTCACAGGCAAATGTCTCACTTGGCAAAACCCCAGCCTGAACCCCACCATCAATGTGCCTGCTCCCAAGCAACTCGTGTTGCAGGAGGAAATCGCACAGCTGGGCAGACTGGTGTCCCTTTAAACTATTGACCCAAAATCTCTATCAGGTACTCCACACTGCCCAGCAATCCCACTAAATTCCCCTAATATGCTTGCTCTTCTATTCTTAAAGACAATAATTTCATTCAAAAGCATCATTTACGAACTTAACCATTTTCTCATCTCTCATTCGCTTTTTAACCTATCCCCAATCCCATCTCTCCCCTTTACTAAACCACAGTAATGAAGTCTTTCCTACTAGGGTTGCTGAATCCCATAGACACTTTTAATCCTCATCTTACTAAACCTCTCAGTTGACTGCATCCTCACATCAAAACACTCTTCCGATTTCCATGAAAATTCAATCTCCGTATCTTTCTGCTTGCTTGAACTCAGCCTCCTTTTTTCAGTTTTCCCATCTCTTCCCAGTCTCTAAAGAATGAAATCATTCTAGGTCCCCTTTCTGGCTCTTCTCTTCTCGCTCTGTACTAGAGGATCTCGTTCATTCTCATTGTTTCATCAATTGGTTGCTAGTCATTCCCAGATTTTTATCTCCAGGCCTCTCTCCCGGTCTCAAGATTCAACGACCTTCTTAACACCTCCACTTGGGTAGCTCACAAGCTTCCCATGTCTCATGTGTCCAAATCAGGACTCTGATTCTTTCCACACCCTCCCTCATCCAAGCCTGCTGTTGTAGTCTTCTACATCTCAATAAATGACACCTCCATCAAACCAGTTGCCAAACCGGAAGCCTGGAAGTCATCATTGATCTTTCCCCGCTCCTTACTCCCGATATCTAATCTATCACATTTCTTGCTAATTCTGCCTCCAAAAGATATCTCAAACTGTCCAAGTCACCCTTCTTTGCCTTCTTAACTATTATCATAGCCTTTTGACTGATCTCATTTCCATTCTTCCCTTCTCCAATCCATCCGTCACACAGCTGCCAAAAATAGATTTTTGAAATGTAAATCTGATTGACATTCTTCAGTGGTTTTTTTGTGAAAAGTAGGATAAAAATCCAGAATCCTCATCATTACGCTATACTGTGTGACTCTTTGTACCTTTTTTACCTCATCTCCTATCCCATTTTCCTTCAGGCACACTGCTAATCTTTCAAGTCCTCAAGCATATCAAATTCTTTCCACTTCTGGAAGTTTAGATATGTTTTCCTCTTTACTGAGCCTCTCTCCATGAATCTTTGCCTGTCTAATGCTTTATCCTTCTGTTCTAAGTGTAAATGTCATTCCCTCAAAGAGGCTTTCCCTGACCACCACCACCTCTAATCTACATTAGATCTATTACTCCATCGTGTACTTTGCCTTTATAGAATTTACCTTGGTTTGTGTTATGTACCTATTTATATGATTATTTCTAGTGTACCATCCCACTAGGACTGGATCGTATAGTGTTCGAGGACAGTATCAGGGAGTATTTATTTGGCTCATCACTTTTATACCCAGCTCTCTGTCAGCACCTAGCCCATGGTCTTTGGTTTCCATTTTCAACTTAGAAGAATCTGTTTTATTCATCTCCATTTTATTAGCGAAACCTGGAGTTAAACTGGTAATATTTTTAGTAGCAAAGTGTGATTCTGGGGCCAGTAGAGGGTCATTTTAGAATAACCTGTTTCTAATATTTTTTTTCTACATTGAAAAGTGTTGGTTTCAGAAGGCAGAAGCAAATCTTCTCTTACCTTCCTAGGGAGACAACTGTTCAAACAGGTTCTTAATTCATTCTCTAATATTAGTGAACCCTAACTATGTGAGTTGAAACACGTGAGGACTCAGCTCAAGCTTCACTTCTTCTATAACTCCCTTCTCAACCATCCTGTTACTCCCCCACACTAGTAGATGTTAGCACTTGTTCCTGCGTTCCCCACTGGCTGCTGTACCTCTACCTCATACCTGACAAACAGTCCCACTGAACATCTTTTGAGTTCTTAGACAATACTGTGTCCCTTCTGTTCTGGGCATCACACGTGCTGTTCTTTCTACCTGAACACTCTTCTTTCCTCATACCCCCCACATTCTCCTTGCCTAACTACTTTCTACTCATATTTCACATCTCAGTTTAGATATCACTTCCTCCAGGAAATCTCCTCGATTCCTCCCCTAATCCTGGGTTAGATTCTGCATTGTAATTGTTCATTTGGCTAAATACTTTCCCCTCTACCTATGACCTCAGGTCCTGTGTCTTTCTTGTCCACTGCTATACCTCCAAAACCCAGCATAGAACCTGTCACATAGGAAGCAGTCAACACATGGTTGTTGATTCAATGAATTGGTAAATGTTTAACAGTTGTTTATTGTTGAAAGAAGAAACTTGCTAGTATGTATTATTCCAATCCTAAACGCTTTTCTCAATTAGCCAAATATTTTAACTCACATGGTTAGGGTCCACTAATATTAGAGAATGAATTAAGAACCTGTTTGAATAGTTGTCTTCCTAGTAAGGTGAGGGTAAATCTGCTTCTGCTTTCTGAAACCAACACTTTTCAATGTGAAAAAAAAGTAGGAATAGGTGATTCTAAAATAACCCTCAACTGGCCCCAGAATCACACTTTGCTGCTAAAAATATTACCAATTTATCTCCATCTCCCACTAATGAAATGGAGATGAATAAACCAGATTCTCTAAACTGGCTTCAAGGACAGTGCCAGCCCTATCTGTGTTAACAAAATTTCAGGCAAAAAAAAAAGCAATCATTACATAAGACAAGAGTATTCAGTTTTCCACATAGTTGATTAGCTTTTTCAGAAGAGCAGCCTTGAAAGTATCCAGAAATCAACTGATTAGGTAATGCACACTCAGCAACTGCAAAGTTGTCATAGGGCTTAAATCCTCAAGTGAAACCAGGGGGGCCTTGATAAGCATTATTCAAGTAAAGATGTACCCTGAGAACAGAGCATATCAAGTGAGAATGACTGAAAATGTGTTGATACAGACCCAATCATCAGGCATATGAGACTTTATAATTATATTGCAGAAGCTATAGATTGGCTCACTTGATATCCATCTTTACCTTTTCTTCCTTGACTTCCTCTACTCTAGAAACTAGAAACATTAAATAATCACCCAGTCTTTCTTGCATCTAGGAATAGCTAAATGAATAGCTGGGGCTGAATAAGACACTGGGAAAGCATTTCCTGATAAAGGAGACAGAAGTAGCTAGCACTGCTTCTTCCCCATCTTTCTGCCTAAATCATGGACGAAAGGTCTGCAAATCAGCAGTCATCTTGCTGCCATGAGGCAACAAACCAATACATAAAGGATGAATGGATAGTCTGAAAATTTCACAGCATTGTGGAGTTTTTACATCTACCCTAGTTTACCTACCTCTAGATGAATTTGTTATATGAGAAAAATAAATCCTTATCTGCATAAGTCACTATTCTTGCAGCTAAAAATATTTCTCAGTGATACTGTGTCCATAACAATGCTACTCAAAGTATGGTCTGCAAACCAGCTGCAACAGCCTACATAGGGGATGACAGAAATGCAATCCTTTCATTCCCTACCTCCATCCCCACTACAATCCAAGCTCTATTCCATCTTCCAACCTTGCCCTTCTCTTTCCGTTTTTATGATGTCACCTCCTAGATATTTATCTTCTTTCTTCCTTTCTTTCCATATTTTGATTGTCCAAGACACTGGGTCCAAAAGGAAAGGACTAGAGGTGAATAAAGCATTATTGGTAAGAAGAGAGTGCTTGAAAAAATGTGGGTACTGCAGCTGGGCTCGGTGGCTCAGCCTGTAATCCCACGCCCTGGGAGGCTGAGGTGAATGGATTGCCTGAGCCCGCGGGTTTGAGACCCACCTGGGCAACTTGGTGAGATCTCATCTCTACAATAAATCAAAAAATTAGCCGGGTGTGGTAGCACACGCCTGTAATTCCATCTACTTGGAAGGTTGAAGCAGAAGGATCATCGGAGCCCAGCAGGTCAAGGCTGCGGTGGCTGGGAGTGGCCACTGCACTCCAGTCTGGGTGACAGAGTGAGACTCCAACTCAAAAAAAAAAAAATGTGGGCACTGCCACATATCTAACATGAACTCAAATTTTGTAAGTATAAAACTGAACTCAACCCTTAATTTTCTCTCCCAATCTACTCGTTCCCTACTATTTAATTTCAGTCAATGGCATCTCCATTCTCCTAATTGCTTAAGTCTAAAACTTGGAGTCATCCTGACTCCTCTCTTTCTCCCACACCCCACACCTAATCCGTTAGCAAATTCTGTTTGTTCCATTTTCATAATATATTTCAAATCCAGATATTTCTCTCCACAGCTACTATCTTGGTCTTGGCTGGTATTATCCATTGCTTGGGCCACTACAATAGTTTCTCTGCTTCCATCTTTGCCTTTCTACAATCTATCTTCCAAAGAACAACTGAAGTAATCTTTTAAAAATACAAATCTCACCATACGCTCTCAAAACCTTCCTATGTCTTTTTGCAGAATAAAATACAAACTTCTTCCCATAATCTACAAGGCCTTGCACGATCTGGGCTCTGGTTACATCAACATCAACATCTCTCACTTTCCAGCTTATTCACCCTGCCTCAAGCTTACCCTTGCTAAGACTCAAGCATGCCGAGCACGTCCCTCATGAGAAGTCTTTCTATCTGTTGTTCCCTCTTCCTGGAGCACTCTTGCTCCAAATATATTTCTCTTTATTTCATTTATTCGAGTGTCTACTCAATCATCACCCTATGAGAGAAGCCTCCCAGAATACTTTATCAAAAATAGCACACTTGTCATCATATGCTACCTCTTATCTTCCCTTACTTTATTGCATACATTGCTACTTGACTTTATGTTAAATATTCATTTATTGTTCCCTCAACACAAAACACACACACACACACACACACACACACACACACACACACACACACACACACACACTTTATTTACCACTTATATCTTCAGCATCTTTAAAAAAAAGTGCCCCAACTAGGCACGGTGGCTCACATCTGTAATCCCATAACTTTGGGAGACTGAGGTGAGAGGATCACTTGAGTCCAGGAGTTTGAGACCAACCTGGGAAACATAGCAAGATCTCATTTCTACAAAAAAAAAAAAAAGGTCAAAAAATTAGCCAGGCATGATGGCGCCTACCTATATAATATCAGTTACTCGGGAGACTGAGATGGATCACCTAAACCCAGGAAGTTGAGGCTGCAGTAAGCCATGATCTTACCACTGCATTCCAACCTGGATGACAGACCCCAATTCAAAAAAAAAAAAATGTTCCTGACATATAATGGGAGCTCAGTAATGGCGTTTGTTGAATCAATAATTTCCTATAAACTTCTGGCCAAACTTGAGTTGTACTATATTACCATTCTTTACCATTTCTTCTATTTTTTCTAAGTTAATAGTTAAGGCAAATTTTGTTGTCTACCTAACACTTAAGCCCCATTTCCATGACAATGAAATTCTGATTGGTTCAGGTAAGCACACAGAACCACTGATCCAACCCAGTCACAAGAGATGAATCATTATTGACTTAAACCAGTCTTGGCAACCTTATTCCACACTGCCATAGATTGTTATACAATAGACATGTAATCTGACTTTGTCAAATGAAATCTAAGAAGTTTACTAAACGATTTCCTTTCTCAGATAAAAAGGCAGTCTTGGAAGTAGTTAATCTTGTATACTTGTCTCTTCCTTCCTTCTTGGAATATAGATATAATGATACAGTGTCCAGAGCTGTGGTTGCTATCTTGTAATGATTAAGTGACATGTGTGAAGACTAAAAATCAACCCAATGAGGATAGCCAAGAGGAAATATAGATTGTCCCTGATAGCATCATTGAGCCATTAAATCAACCTGGAAGTGCCCATTTTCAGACTTTTTTTTAGAAAACAGGATTTATTGAGAGGACAGAAAAGCTACCACAGTGGGAGGGGACCTCAGGGGGTTGCTCTTCAAATGTATTAAGTAACAATAAATGTTCCTATGATTTAAGCTATTATTAGTTTAGATGTTCCTTACTTGCAGCCAAATGAAATTCTAGCTAATTCAATTATTTTATTTATAAATGTGTTTGTGAGAACAAACATGTTTTTCTTTATGTAGAACTTTCTGGATATGAAAAGGGAGAGAGGAGGAAGAGAAGAAAGAAAAAAGTAAGGGAGAAACAAACCCAACTAATTTGTGGATGAAATAATCCTGGGGGTGGAGTGAATTACAGGAAGGAGAAGGAAGAAAAAGATATACATATTATTCAATATCTTCCTTAGTAAACATCTTGTCTCAATTTCCTCCAGTCTTTCATTATCTAATTCTCCCACTACTTTAGAAAGATCATAAACTAAACCACCGCCTTCATAAATCTGCGACACATTGTAAGACCTTTACTGGTTTCTCATTATCAGATAATACTTCTCTAGTTAGCATTCGAAGATTCTAAACTCCAATCACACCAACCCATTGAATATATCTCCCACTATTTTCTAATCTAAACCCTCCAGTTCAAACAAAAACAAACAAATAAGAAAAAACTCTCCTTGTTGTCTTCTTATTTCTTATTACCTTTAAGTCATTGATCTCTCCATTCTCAGTGCTATATCATCAATAGACAAGGTGAATGGGTACAAAACACACTAGCGAAGCCAAGCAGGGAAAGTTGGGGTGGACTTCAATGGTAATGGACTTATCTAGAAATTACAACCAGAAAAACTGACATAAACTATTTTAATTTCATCATATATGCATTTTTTGTGTTTTACAGTTTTAAAGTTGTTTTATCTTGAATTACATATGGTATGTGTATATCATAAATTTTCTTCTAATGGTTACATCAGGCCCTGAACATCCAGAATGTATGTCTTCTCTCCTCTTATCTCAATTCTGCTCCATCCCTTGAGCCCAAGTCAAAGTCCAATTCTCCAAGAAACATTTTCAGACCATAATAGGGTCTTTTTTGAATTGAATTTTTGCAGCTTAGAGTCCAGCTTTCACCTAAATTTATATATCTCATAGCATTATAATATTTTGTGTAAATTTTAGCTTATTTTTATAATTAGATTCAAAGTTTCCTACTCACCAGAAAATCCTCTAGAATGCATGGTGCTTTTTAAAAAGCTCCCACATAGCAACTAGCACAGTGAGGAGGCAATAAATACTTGTTGAATGGAGAGAGTACAGAACCCCTGACCTGCCAGTTTATGTAGCCAATGTGCAGATGAATGTTGGACTATAAATGTTTTGCATTTCCAGGATTATCAATCTTTTGGGCCAAAGATAAATTTTGGCTCAAGCTGTAAAGTAGAACACTATAATCAACATCAACAAATAAAGAAACAAATCCTCCTTTGGGGAATTCTGCAGGAGTTCACCAATATTAACCAGTTATTCCTTGCAAGGTCTTTTCCTAAGAGCCAAGGAAAGACACAAGAACTCACTGGGTTAGATACCAACCATCCCCACCCAGTCAGTCCATTTCCTCCCCACTAAACCCAGCACCACTACCATTCCCATCACAGAATAAAAAATATGTTTAAAATCAGGATGCGGATTGGCAACCAACAGCATTTATCCATCCCAAAATGGTTGCCAACATATACCTACCTCCCTGCTAGTTATAACAATCTGCTCCCCAACTCAGTGACGAAGTTGGCAGCTCACACACCCCCTCCCCTACGTAATGCTAGTGGACTCTCTCTCCCTGTTTGGAAATCATGGCCTGAGACATTCTCCATGAGAGACCTCCAAGATGCCAAAGGGAAGGGAGTAGGAACCTTGGCACCCTAATTTTAAAAGAGTGCCAGGCCTTGATGTAAAATGCAGACTCTATTCTTCTCCAAATGCGGACACTGTCTACTTCCTTTATTGCAGTCATTAGCTGATGTCTCTGGCAGAGAACATGTTGAGTAAGCTTTTCCAGGATGGGTTTGTAGCCTTGGAAATATATCATCCAAAACAAAAAGCCAAACTTCTGATTGTTTCTCAGTTTGCACCCACACATTCACCAAGACACCTCATTTAAAATATTTTTTTAAACAAAATAAGAGCTGCCAGATTTATATTCCCTTCTGCTCTCTTCCCAATGACAAGTCATCCAGATTTTTACTTTTCTTTTTTGTCTATTCTTCTTCTTCTGCTTAATTAAAACAAACAAATTATCACCAGTGACCCCTGCATTTCTCATTTTCCCTATTCTTTATCCCAGTCTAACTTTTTCTGCCCTCTACCTGAACAGCAGAATTTAAAAAATAAAACAAAATAGACTGAATTGTGGATAATTCATAATTAAGAGTTTAAGTTCAGTATATAGAAACTGAATATGGGACCAGGCATGGTGACTCACACCTGAAATCCCAGCACTTTGCCAAGCCAAGGCAGGAGGATTACTTGAGGCTAGCCTAGGCAACATAGCAAGGTTTCATCTCTGTTGAAAATAATTTTTTAAAATTTTTGGAAAAGGCAATATGGATAGGATTTGACTCAACCAACAATTTATATGCTTAATTTTCATTATAAAGATAAGGTATTGGAAAAGATAAAGTGCTTTTAAGAAAAAATGTAAACAGTGTTCTTAGTAAACTCTCCTTTTGGGAGCTTGCATGTCTCATTGTGCCAATATTACATTATGATAAAATGAGCTACTATAAACTCTTTTTTATTGGAATCAGTGGCATGAGTGTAGCAGGCAATCCAGGGCTCTGGTCTCAACGTCAATCAGCTCCAAAGTCAGATTACTGAATGAGAAACTAACTAAAGAGTAAGATCTCAATTTGATTGCGGCATGACATGTGCAAACCAGACAACTTGTTTTCCTATTTTTCACCCAGTTAAAGAGTAACACACATGTTTTAAAAGGTCATGGAAAAGTACCATATAGCTGAGAGAACTGGAAAAAAATGCTTCTGATTACAAGTTATGTTTATATATCTGGGGCCTGAATTTTTCCCCAAGATCTCAAGAGTATATAATACTAAACATCAAGCTACAAAAGTAATGGATAACTTCCACCAACATCTGTATTATCCAAGCCTTGTGTGACTAGTGTGAAGACTAGGTCAAACAGATTCAAGTGTACCCAAGATTTTTTTTTAACCATTTCCCTAAGAATTCATCAAGGTGATAGTCCCAATTCTGCCATTCAAGAGCTATGTGAGATAAGGAATGTGATTAATTTCCCTGGGTTTCAGTTTTCTTATTTGCAAAATAGAGATGATAGTCCACATCACTGGGGTGTTGTGAGGATTAGATTAACAAGTATATATGAAATATCTGATTCAGTGCCTAGAATCTAGTGAATTTCCTTGACATCTCCTTTCCACGTTCGTATCTCAAAACTTCCATGCTTACTATCATGGGCCAATAGGGATGTAAGTGAGTATTCCTTCTATTCCTTAAGCAAGTTGAATAGTATCTGTCTGTTGATAGGTATCCTTGCAGAATATGATGAGGGAACCCCCAAAAAACTGAAATTTATGTACTAAAAAATTGTATATTTATTCTTACATGTTTAAAACTTCAGCTAACTTCAAAGTACTTTCCGTTTGATGCAATGCACCTATCAAGACACTTTTTTCACCACTCAGAACAGTTTTGAACTCGTCAATTTTTATGTCTTTTAGTATTTCTGTCATTATTGATTTCATCTCTTCCACATCGGCAAATCATTTCCTTTTGTGGATTTTTTTCATTCAGGGAAACAAAAAAAAAGTCTCTCGGTGAGAGATCCGGTGATTAGGGAGGGTGGGGCATTTGGGTCATGCCGTTTTTTTGGTCAAAAACTGCTGAACACGCAGTGAGGTGTGGGTAGGTGCATGTATAAGTCACCCACCATGAAATGGACAAATGTGTTGAAAGAATCTACCAAAAAAAATGCACTGAAACTAATGCAGTCTCTCACAACAACACTAGCTGGTACACGATGCTGATGTGTTCCTAGAACACTTACCTAGTGGGGGAACCTGTACTACAAGGGGCCCAACCTCCAAAAAATAATTCCGGTTTGGTTTGGTTTTGTTTTTTGGTCCCCCTTAAATATTGCTTTGTGTGCATGTAATTTAAATTGATATAAATAGTACTGCATATTGTATCTACTTCTGTTTTTGAAGGAGAGTTTGGTGGAGTTCTTTGTTTCTCATTGTGATTTGGGAAAAATATAAAATCTGCTACAAATAAATTAGCTATAAGTTAGTCCCCCACAGTTCCTTTTCAAAAGCAAATTCAAAAGCGAGATCTTCTAAGTCCAACGTACCCAAACTTGCTTGGAACTTTATCAGAAGAGATTAGATAGATAGATAGATAGATAGATAGATAGATAGATAGATAGATAGATAGATAGATAGATGCAGAGCAAATATGTGATGAAAGAATGCAGGAGTTGTTAATCTTAAGTATTTTAGTAGGGGAGGGGAGTGGGTGGCCCAGGTGCACGGGACTGAGCTAAACATATCCTTCATTTTAAGGCCCATTATTATCATCGATCTGCACAAGGCCTTATCCTTATGTTATCCATTCAGTCTCTCTTTAATTCCCATTCCTCATTCCCTTCACTTTCATTCCCCCTCCCCACAGGTAGCCATGCAAATGAGTAGAATGAACATCTTTTTGATTGTAGGTGTCCTTGCAAAATATATTTTTTTATGTAAAAGTAAAGGTACTTTTAATTTACATAAATAGTATTGTGCTATATATCTTTCTATTTCTCCTTTTCTCCCCTCTGCACTGTGTTGTTAAGCTCACCTATATTGCCATATGTAAATCTACCTAGTGATTCTAATTCTAATACCTTGTCCCCATGGTATGCAATCTCCACACTTTACCTGGCCACTCTCCAAATTGCGAGCACTCAAGAGAGCATCCAACTACTTGCCACTGTAAATAACAATGAAATGGATATTTTATGTGAGCTTCCACATGGACAGCCAAAACTATAAGGAAAGGTGTATATACACAGGACCTTGTTATAAGATTGGTGACTCAGCCATGAGCCATGAGTTCTAGATATGAAATCAAACCAGAGAGAAATAAGCTTAGAGATCACTATCTTCATTTTTTTGTTTTAAGAACAGAAATGTACAGATTTAAAATGTTACTTTTTCAAAAATTGGCTGTGTCATAATCATATGGTATTTAGAAAGGGTTCCACTTACCTGTTTTAATAAAGCTATGGTTTTTGTTTTGTCTTGTTTTTTGTTTGTTTGTTTGTTTTTTAGTCGTTGTCTCACTCACCCAGGCCAGAGCTCACAGCCACCACTGCCTCAACCTGCTGGGTTCAGACAATCCTTCTGCTTCAGCCTTCCAAGTAGCGGGAACTACAGGCATGTGCCACCATGCCCTGCTCTCGAGCCCCTGAGCTCAGGCAATCCTCTTACCTCCACCTTCCAAAGTGCTGGGATTACAGGCATGAGCCACTACATCTGGCCCTGTCTTGTTTTGTTTTAAGAAAAAAACTACTATGTCAAAAACCATCTCTAGTGCAAAATTAACAAATCGTAATTTTGTAGTGTAGAATAAAAATTGTAAGAGTTAAGTGAATTTTTTGAAAGTAAAAGTTAACCTCTAAAAAATACTAACATTACTTTCTAATTTTGCTGTGTACAGTTTGTCAACAGTGAAAAGAAAATCCATTTTCTTCATTTCTTTTGAAATTATTGTGTTTTTTTTAAGACTAGTCAAGTGTAGTAGTGAGAAGGCGAGAAAGAGTAGAACAAAAAGTTTGATCTGTAACTGGCTATGCATAATCAGTCAGTTGAGATAACTCACTACCTTCAGACTAGCCGGGAAATAAACTTTTTAGATAAAGATGGAATAAACTTTCTAAACTCACTCCCACATAAATAAAGAAGGTGCTGTCAAAATTCATGATCTTTTAAAAGTAACTAAAAATAAGATAAATATTATGTGCTATTAAAAATAAGTATCCCAGAGAACAAAGAGACTTTTGGTTCAAAAACATTAGTGTAGAAGCAATCTGGCTTCACTCTTCCCCCACTTTACACACACACACAAAAAAAATACACGGTGCTAAAATTATCACTCAAATATGAGAATGAGACAGTTCCCAAGGCCACAGAGAAGTGAGAAAACTCTGAGCAGATGGTAAGAGAATCAGATGTTCACATCCACAGGGCCTCTCCCCCCTATTTTGCCCCATACCAAGTGTGCAGAAAATTTTCCCCAAATTTATGGATTCTGTATTGGAAAAAGTGAGATCAAGGTGAACAATCAGCTTTCCCCATCAACTTGGGTTCCTTGACTGCAGGAAGTATTGCAAGCGTCTGAGGAAGAAATATCACTGAGGACAGGACAGGCAGAGACAAAGGAGGGGGCAGTACTACACCCTCAGCCCTGAAAACTCTACTCTGTAACTAAGCCAAATCAGAGTGGCAGTTCAGCTGCACCACACTGTATGAGGTCCATCTCGCAGGTCCCCTGGGCACAAATCCCTAGCCAGCATATGCTGGCTTATGCTGCTGAGATCCTCTTTGGAACCTTCCCCATTTGGGACAGGCAGTGCTCTGATCATTTACTAGAGCTAAAATGAACCTTGGCTAATGGCACCACTCAGAGCTGAAAAGGAGGCAGTGACCTACTGGTAAAAAATCTCTAAGCAAATATATCCAATAAAAAAACAAGACAAGCCAGACAGAGAAGATGGAGATAAATTAAAAAAAATCCTTCAATGCAAAGATATGGATGTACATCCACAGGAAACAGGGAACCATGACCTCCCCAAATGGATAAAGTAAGGAGCCAGCGACTGACCTTGGTGAAACAGCAATATAACACAGAAAATCGATTCAGAAATTTATCATAGAAATTAACAAAAAGATTGAAATAATTTTTAAAATCATAGAGAATTGAAGAAATTTGGAATTGAGAAAATCATTTGTTGAACAGAATAATATATTACTCAACAACAGAATGGATCAAATAGAGAAAAGACTCTGTGAGCTCAGAAACAAGATATTTGAAAATACACAATCAGATGAGAAAAAAGAATGGAGACCACCTATACATATAGAAAATTACCTCAAAAGACCAAATCTAAGAATCAATGTTCAAGAGGGAGTAATAGATAGAAAGTTTATTCAGAGAAATAATAACAGAAAAATTTCCAAAGTTTGAGAAGGATATAAATATCCAGGTACAGGAAGACGAGAGAACACCAAAGAGATTCAACCCAAATAGGTTTACCCCAAGGCATATAATAACCAAACTCTCAAGAAGCAAGGAGTTAAAAAAAGGATCTTTAAAACAGTAAGGAAGCAAATAACATATACAGAAGCTCCAATTAAATGGCCAACAAACTTCTCAACAAAAACTCTACAGACCAGGAGAAAGCATAATGACATTTTCAAAGTGTTGAAATTTTTTTAATTGCCATTTAAGAATACTGTTATTCTTAAATAACCAACAAAGTTATTCTTCAAATATGAAGGAGAGATAAAGTCTTTCCCAGGCAAACAAAAGCTGAGTGAATTTGCTACTCCCAGGGCAGTCTTACAAGAAGTGCTAAAGGGAATTATTCAATCTGAAAAATTTTAAAATGCTAATATGCAAAAATATAACTGTTAAAGGTATAAAACTCACTGTTAAAATTAACTACATGGACAAATCCAGAATATTCTAATACTATAATTGTGGTGTACAATCGATCCATAATTCCAATATGAAGCACAAAAGACAAATATATTTTTTTAAAAATGGTAACTACAGCAACTTATTAAGCAATAGGTAATATAAAAATCTGTAAATCAAAACAACTAAAAGTCAAAATGTAGGGGGATGACGAAGTTAAGGGGTAGAATATTTTTCATTTTATTTTTGTTTCTATTCTTTATAATCTAAGACGGGTTGTCATCTATTTGAAAGAACTTGTTATATCTATGTTTTTTGTAAGGCTCATGGCAACTACAATACAAAAACCTGTAGCAGACTTACTAAGACAAACAAACAAAAACACCAACAAATTAAAACATACTACCAGAGAAAAATTACTTCTCCACAGAGGAAGACAGTAAGGGAAAAAAAAGGAATAGAGGAGTTAAAAATCAACCAGAAAACAAGCAACAAAATGGCAATAGTAAGTTCTTATCAATAATACAGTTTCCCAACTAAAAGGTATAGAGTAGGTGAATATATAAAGATAAAAGACCCAACTATATACTGTCTTCAAGAAATTCACCTCACCTATAAAGACACACAGTGCTGGGGAAAATGGCATTAGTAGTTTGGTAGGGATTGCATTGAATCTATTTGTTACTTTGGGTAACATGGTCATTTTAACATGGATGATTCTTTCAATCCATAAGTATGGGATGTTTTTCCATTTGTTTGTGTCCTCTATAGTTTCTTTTATCAGTGCTTGTAGAGATCTTTCATCTCCTTGGTTAAATATATCCCTAGATATTTTAGGTTTTTTGACAGTTATTGTAATGGAATTGAGTTCTTGGTTTGATTCTCAGCTTGGTCACTATTGGTGTATAGCAATGCTACTGATTTGTGTGTGTTGATTTTGTATCCTGAGATTTTACTGAATTTATTTGTCAAATCAAGGGATCTTTTGGAGTAGTCTTTAGGATTCTTTAGGCACAAGATCATATCATTGACATACAGAGGTAGTTTAATTTCTTCTTTTCCAATTTGAATACCCTTTGTTTCTTTCTCTTGCCTGATTTCTCTGGCTAGGACTTCCAGTAATATGCTGAATAAGAGTGTTGAAAGTGGACATCCTTGCCTTGAAAAACATGTGTAAGTTATAATATTGGTAAGAAGTTTGTAATAATAGCCAAAACTAAAACCACCATTTTTCTCTTAGAAATTTTGATGAGCTGTTAGCAAAATGTATCAGATAACACTCTTAAGCACCTGAAACATGGCTGTGGAAGGCAATTACTGTCACACACCCATGCTAGAAGATACTCTATGTTTACTCAAAACCACTGAAATGATTCACTTCTGTTTTCTGTGTTTATCACAGAGTACCTGAGACTGGGTAATTTACAAAGCAAACGTATTTCTTAATTTCTGGAGGTTGAGAAGTTCAAGGTCAAGGAGTCTTATCTGATGGGAGGCTTCGTGTTAGTAGCAACCCTCTACAGTGTTCAGAAGCAGTGCAGGACATCACATGGCAAAGGAGCTGAGTATGCTAATGTGCTATACTCGTCTCTCTCTCTCTTTTTATAAAGCCACCACTTTTACTCCCATGAAGAGTCATGAATCCATTAACTCTTTAATCCATTAACCCATGAATGGATTAATCCATTTGTGAGGACACAGCCCTCGAGATCCAATCACCTCTTAATACTGCCACATTGGGGATGAAATTTCAATGTGAGTTTTAGAAGGGATGAATATTCAAACCATGACAACCTCTTCATATTGCATACATTGTATGCATGAAAGAATGCATTGTACACGAAAGAATGTACTTGATGACTTTGTGTGTTTATCACTGAAAATGCATGCTACGGAGGAAGAGACTAAGGTTAACATTTATTTTGTGTGAGTCTGTGTTGTGAAATGAATAAAGGATTTGGTAGTGATGGAATATCAGCTATGGATAGAGCAAGGGCATGTTTTAAAACAATACCAAGAAATACTTCTTAGATCCCCATACAACAAAAAAGTGTTATCAGACATTCAAATATTTGAAATATCAGCATCTGAGCAAGAAGAGAACCAAATGTGCTGTTAGGAGAAAAATCTCTCCAAAATTTCTGGAATCATATTCAACCTAAAGGTCTAAAACCATCTGACAAAGTTTGCAACAGTTGTTCCCATGATGACTTACAATTGTGAATTAGTACTTTCTAATTTGGAAGACAATAAAGTGAAAGAAAATAAATCTGCATTTAAAACATGACCTATGGCTTAGGACATCCATCATCAAACCTGTTAAAAGAGAAACACTGATGGATGGTAAGCCATGATGAGAGAGTTTTATTATGTACCTCTGGGTACCACTGCTTCACAACTAACATCCAAGAAACCAAAAGGAGAGTGTTGCTCTCTTCCTAGGCACAAGTCATGGGGGTAGATATTGTTACTATTTTATTATTACAAACAAGAAAACTGTAATTTGGATAAGTAAAATAAGCAAAGTCGTACAGATTATACACACCAAAAACAGACTTCACTCAGATCTTCACACCTAATTCAGACCCTGCTTTATACCATTCCCTCTCAGAATCAGAGCCTTCAGAGTGCTTTTGGAATATTGCAAGGTTTTAATATTTAGAACCATCAACTTAATGGAATACTTATCCTAGAATTTTTACTGGGCTGAGAACTACCAACTAACTGAACTTCCTGCACCACAACTAGGCGCTGGTTGTTCAGTTTACATTGAAAAACTTCTTCTTTTTTTTTTTTTGTATTCTTTCTGCCGTCTCGGGAGAGCATTCAGCACAACCCAAAGTAATGCATATTAGTGCTCTCTCTATTCTAATGACACTCTCTTCCCGGGACCAATGTACAAAGTACCAGTTTCTCTCTCTACCCTACAACCTATGCTCCTCACCACTTCTAGAACCGGACATAAGATAAGGAGCATCTGTATTCTAGATTTTTTTTTTTCATAATTCTTTTTAAGTCTTAAACGAACGTTACAGTTTGCAGTTGGGCTGAGGTTTCATAGCCATTCTATTTGCCAGCCTTTAAAAGGCAGTAGAACTATTTCCACTAGATGGCTGTCTTTACCAAGAACTGCAAGAGCTATGCCAGCTTGTGACAAAATTAAAGCTTACATTTTATAGAGATAAGCATATATGCAGTCATTTAATAGGTTTATTCCTACACACCTCTGTCTATGACTTTTTTTTTTTTTGCTCCCACATTGCAAAAAGCCAATATGTTAAAAATGCAATGGGCTTTTAAAAAAATAATAAAAGAAAAATTTTGTTCTTTCAGGTTGAAATTTTTCTTAAGGAAATAAGGAATTTTACCCAGGAGACTGAAAGACATATATAAAAATCATCTATGTGTAATTGTTTATATTATCAGATCTGTTATAGTGTATTATTCCTAGGCTGTATAGCATGTTACTGTATTGAATACTGCAGGCAATTATAACACAATGGTTTTTATGTATATCAACATATCTAAACATAAAAAGATAATGCCTTGCTCTATGATATTACAACTGCTACAATGCCACTAGGTGAGAGAAAATTTTCAACTCTGTTATAATCTTATAGGAACACCATCGTATATATGGTCCACTGCTGACTGAAACCTTGTTATGTGATGCATGAGTGTCTTTATTTATTTATCTTTGGTTCTGCTTTTCTGACCAAACCCTGACAGATACAACATCTTTACAATATTAGGTCTTCCAATTAATTCATGAACATGATATATCCCTCTACTAATTTGGTCATATTGTATTTTATTTATTTATTTTTTAGTCAAAGTCTCACTCTGTCACCCAGGCTGGAGAGCAGGGGCATCACTACGGCTCACTGCAACCTCAACCTTCTGGCTCAGGTGATCCTTCTGCCTCAGCCTCCCTACTAACTGGGACTTCAGGCATACACCACCATGCCTGACTGATGTTTTTATTTTGTAGAAACAAGCCTGTTTTCCAGGCTGATCTCGAACTCCTGGGTTCAAGTAATCCTCTCTCCCCAGCCTCCCAAAATGCTAAAATTACAGACATAAGCCACCCCACTTGGCCATAATTTGGTCACCTTTAATTTCTCTTAGTAATGATTTTGTAGTTCTCTGATGTGATAGTCTTGTCCATGTTTATATTTATTACCAGTATTTGATGGTTTTGATGCAATTATAGTTTATCTTTTTAATTTTCATTTGCAAATGTTTGTTGCCAGTATATATAATACAAATTAATTTTTTTAAATTTTGATCATGTATTCTGCAACCTTGCTTAAAGTCAGATGTTAATTTCAATAGTTGATGAACTCTTTTGATTTTCTACATATACAGCCATGTGTATGGTTATGTGATTTTCCCTCTTTCTTTTCTTGTCTTTTAGGACTGGCTGGGCTCTCTAGTACAATGCTAAGTAGAAGTGGTCCTAGAAAATAACCTTGTCTCATTGCCCATCTCAAATGTGTGTCTGTAAATAGTTCATGCTTAAATATAATGTTTTCTGTAGGGTTTTTGTAGTTACTCCTTATCAGGGAATATCTTAGTTTGCTGAGTTTAAATCATAAATGCTTGTTGTAGCCTTGTAGTACTTGTAGCTGGGAGTACAATACACACTGCCACATCCAGATAATTTTTTTTAAAATTGTTTGTAGTGATGAGGTCTCACTATGTTGCCAAGGCTGGTCTTAAACTCCTGGGCTCAAGCAATTCTCCTACTTCAGCCTGCCAAATCCTGAAATTACAGACATGATCCACCGTGCCTGGGCTTGGGCCTGTATATGTCTTTATGGGAAAGTTTTTAATTACAGAACCAACTTATCTAGTAGATATGAATCTATACAACATGTCTGATACTGAAATTATGTTCTTTCTCTGTCTCTCCCTCTTTCCCTTTCTTTCCCCTTGATTTGTCTTGCTAGAGATCTGTCAAATTTTCTATTCTTTTCCAAATCCAACTTTGACTCTGTTGGTTCTCTCTATTGTACATTTGCTCTCTATTTATTTAATTTATTATCTTGTTTTTATTATTTACTTTCTTATACTTTTCTAGATTTATTTTGCTGATTTTTTTTCCAGTTTCTCAGATGGTGTTCATTTCAACTTTCCTTTTTCCTAAAAATTTTCATTTAAAGCTATAAAAATTCGTATAAACACAGCCACAGGTCTCAATGTTATATTTTCATTATTATTTAGTTCAAAATATTGTCTACTTTCCATTGCAATTTTGTATTTGAGCCATGATGGATTTAGAATTATATTACTTAATTTTTCAACAGTTGAACTTTTTCTAGTTAATGGTATTGGATATATAGTTGGATTTCACTATTTTAGAAAACATAATCTATATTATTTCAAACCTTGGAAATCTGTTGAGGCATGTCTTATGACTCAGCACATGACCAATTTTGATAAATGTTCCATGTACACTTGAATATGTGAATTCATATTCTGTTGTTGTTGAGTGTAATGTTCTATATGTGAGTTGGGGTAGGTTTTGCTCAGGTCTTCTATATACTTGCCATTGTTAAGGTCGTGTATATGCTTGTAAATATTTTGTTTACTTGTTCTGTCAGCTATTGAGAAAGCTATGTGATAGCATCTCACTACAACTGTAGATTGTCCTATTTCTCCTGGTTCTGTCAAATTGTTGTTTCACATATTTTGAAACTATTTATTGAGTGTACATATATATAAAATTGTTGTATCTTTCTAAAAGATTCACCTGTCTTAGTTTGGACACCTATAACAAAATACCGTGCTTAAACAACCAACATTTCTTACAGTTCAAGAGGTTAGGAGATGCAAAATCAAGGTGCCAGCACATTCAGTGTTTAGTGAGAGTCTTCTTTCTTATTTGCAGGTGACTGCTTTTTTGCTGTGTCCTCACATGGCAGAGACAGAGATCATCTCTCTCGTGCCTTCTCTTATAAGGGCACTAAGCTGATCATGAAGACGTCCACCTTCAAGAACTAATTACTCCCTAAAGGCCCCACTGCCATATACCATCACATTGGGAATTAGGGTTTCGATAGATGAATTTAGTGGGTAACAGAAACATTCAGTCTACAGCATACCTCTTCAAAATCATTAAATGTAAATCATTGAATGTCTATCTCTAGTCATATTTCTTGCCTTAAAGTGTTCTTGTTTGTATTGATATAGATACATCCATTTTCTTTTGACTACCATTTGCATTGTATACTTTTTAATCCATTTACTTTCAAATTGTCTATGTTTTAATATCAAGCTATGTTTCTTACAAGCAGCATATAGCAGAGTTTTGTTTTCTACCCAATCTGACAATCTTTTAATTGAAATATTTAGTCGATTTGCATTTAATATAAGATAATAATAAGTATACCGTATAATGACTAATATGTGTACCATTTTATTGCTTGCTTCATACCTCGCCCACCTGGGTTTTTTCCTTCCATTTCTTTCCTTCTTTTGGATTAATTAAATAATGCTGTATTATTCTATTTTCCATCTATTGGCTATTTATACTTTTTAAAGCTGTTCTTTTGGTGATTCACCTAAATATCACAATATATTACACTCTGTATTAGTTTTCTATGATTGTCATAACAAAGTACCTCAAACTGAGTGACTTATAACGACAGAAACATATTCTTTTACAATTCTGGAGACTAGAAGTCCAAAATTAAAGTGTCAGCAGGATTGGTTCCTTCTGAGAGCTCTGAGAGAGAACCTTCCATGCCTCTCTCCTAGCTTTTGGTGATAGCCAGCAATCCTTGGTGTTCCTTAGCTTGTCGATGCATCACTTCAATCTAATCTCTGCCTGCATTTTCGAGTGACATTCTCCCTATGTCTCTGTGTCCTCACATGGCTGATTTCTTTTTTGCTATTATTTCATTGTTACTTAATTTTTTATTTTGTCAAAAATTTTAATGAAAGTTTATTTTACACACATATAATCACAGTGATAATAATAGCAAACACAAACTATTTGGTGAAGTACTATAGGGTATCTTTTTACTGCTGATCTGGCTTATACTATAGAGTATTTTACAAACTTAAACTCACTTGGTAGAGTGCCTTTGTGGCAAAGATATTATGGTTTTTCATATCTTAAGCAGACAAGTGGACCTAATTGAGAAATGACTTCAACACTACCAATGCAATCATTGAAAATGGAATTCTGAGTCAATCCACCATTATTTCTTCTCTCCAGTACCAGTAGTGAGTTTGCCTATTTTCTCCCCTTATTTAATCAACTAGTAGTTATGGCATCCTTTTTTAAAATTAAATTTAATTTATTTATTATTTTAAAGATGTGGAGTACAATTCAGGAATTAGGTACATAAGTGGTCATCATACAAGTAAAGTTTGGGCCTCCCTTTGGTCCCCACTTCACCTGGTTTGAGATCAAGAACCCTTATTTATGTTATGCGACCCCTCCCTTCCCTCCCCTGTCAGTTTCCCTTTCTGCCAATTCCTTTCTTATATTATTAGGATAAATGTTCAAGGTCTGCTTATGAGTGAGAACATGTGGTACTCAACATGGCACTTTTCTTATAGGGATACCATATTGGATTATGAATTTAGGGCTCTAGTATGACCTCACTTTACTTTACCTTATTCTACATTTGCAATGACCCTATTTCCAAATAAGGTCACATTCTAAGGTACTGAGGGTTAGGACTTCAACATATCTTTTGAAAAGAACACAACTTAATGCATAACACAGCCTAAAACTGTTATTTTTACCACTTCCTTGATGATGCTGAAACTTTATCGCCCCATTTACTATTTCTTGGCTTTTGTGTTATTGTATATTTAATTCTATATATTTTAAATTCAAAGAACATTATTATGCTTGATTTATACAGTCAAAATCCATTCAAATTTATTCAAATATTTAACTTTTTCATTGCTCTTCATTCTCTTCTGCATTTTCTTTTTCCATCTTGGAGCATTTGCTTTCCCTCTTTCTCCTAGTCTACTGGAAGTCCAATTACATGTATGTTAGACCTATCCACTATTTTCACTTGTCTCCAGTGAAATTCTTTTTTTCTTAATCTATTCCCTCCATATTTTTCTCTATTTTCTTGAATACATCCATCATAGTTACATTAAAATATTTATTGATAGCTCTGTTTCTGGATTATCTGTCTTACTTTTCCTTCCTTCTCTCTGTCTCTGTCTGTCTCCGTGTCTCTCTCCCCCCCCCGCCCCACTTGCTCATTTTTGCTCTCACTCTCACTCTCTCTTTGATCTGTTTCTTGGTATGCCTTATACTTTCTGATTGATAGTAAGATATTGTGATGAAAAATTATAAGAAGCTCTGTATGATGAGGGAATCTCCAGAAACGGCTCACACTTTTCTTCTGCTAGGTAGGTAGAGTTACAGCTAGACACTTGAATTCAATCAGGGGCTGAGCTAACTCAAAATTAGGTTGCAGTTGTCTAAGTCTCTCTCTACCTTTTAATCACTACAATCCTAGAACAGAGCTGCTAAAATTCCAACTAAAAACCTGGCAGTTCTCCAGATTCCATCTTCCCATGACATGCCCTGAACCCTAATCCTGGACACCTGAAACTCCACTCTGCTTTTTTTTATCTTTTCTTTTCTTTTTTTTATTTTTTTATGTCAGAGTCTTACTCTGTCACCCAGGCTGAAGTGCAGTGGCATGTTCACAGCCAATGCAGCCTCAACTTGCTAGGCTCAGGCGATCCTTCCACTTCAGCCTTCTCAGTAGCTGAAACTACAGGCACGCACCACCATGCCCACCCAATTTTTTGATTGATTGTAGAGACGAGGTCTCACCATGTTGCCCAGGCTGGTGTCGAACCCGTGGGCTCAGGCAATTCTCTTGCCTCTGCCTCTGACAGTGCTGGAATTACAAGCATGAGCAACCATGTCTACCTCCACTCTGCATCTCACAAATTTTCTGTCTTGCTTCTCAGTTTCCTGCACTTCATAGCTTCAGAATTCAGCAAAACGGTTTTACAAAAACAAAGCAAAGCAGCAACAACAACAAAGATCAATTGTTAGGTTCAGTTTTCTGTCCTTCTTGTCTCCAATTTGTATTTCTTTAGACCCACAGGTTGACAAATGCTCTGGTGGTTTTTCTGCCTTCCAGCAGCAGCCCTTAGCTCAAGTCCTTTACAGGGGTTTTTAGCTAAATTCCTTGAACCCAGATTGTGAGATTACCCACGGGAAAAGAGGACTGTGGAATGTCCATTCCGTTATTCTTGGCTCTCCTGTCTCCAGAATCTTGAACTCTCAAGTTCTAAGTTGCCTTAGCAGCTTCCCAATAGCCATAAGGAGATTTTGTTTTCTTTTCTTTTTATAATTCAGCTTTTCTATTTTTTCTTAGAGGGTATATTTTTCTGCCACAAGTTACTGTGCCATGCTAAAAGCAGAAGTCCTAACAGAGTTTAGATCTTCCACTTTAATGAAGTTGTTGATTATGTCAGGAAGTTAGATTGCTAAGTAAGAGAGTTGCTAATTTTTTTCATCAGGTGTATTATGATATCTCAATCCCAACTGCATAGTAATTAGTGTGCCCTGTGGGAAAATATAAATTTACCTTAATAAGAGAACATAGAACATGCAGCTGGTGGAAGAAATCCTTCATTTTTGGAGAAGGAATCTGGGTGGCATATTGCAGTATCTACCACATATAGATACAGAAAATTGAACTATTTTGCGAAGAAACAAATGAGAAAAATAAATATACAAAATAAAAACCAAATATAAAATTAGTAAAAGACAAATTTAATTCAAGATTGAAGCAAAAATGTTAAATTTTTATATTGGTATAAACAACTTAACTACAATATTTACAAAATAAACATGGGATTTTTTTCAAAAAGTGTTATAGCTAAGTGAATTACTAGCAGAGACTTTTTTTTAACCTCGGGTGTACAGAACTGAGTTGATCATATAAATTTCCTTACAAGTTATCATCATCTGTCCATGTCAGGTCTCACTTTTTAAATCTTTAATATAATTCTTGCCTTTTTCCTTTACCACAAAACCCCAGTGCCCAATTCCATTTTATTTCTGCATCCCATCATAAGTTCTGTCTTTAATATATTCCCAACTGATACATAATAATTGTATATATTTATGGGCCACATAGCAATGTTTCAATACACATAATGTATAGTGGTCAGATCAGGGTAATTAACATATCCACCATTTCAAACATTTATCATTTCCTTGTGCTGGGAACATTTAATATCCTCCTTCTAGCTATTTGAAGCTATATAATATATTATTAACTATAGTCATCCCATAGTACTACAAAGCACTATAACTTATTCTTTCAAGCTAGTATTATATATTTTTCAAAGATACATATTTATCCAAGGATATACGAGTATGCCAAACATATTAGGGAAGGAGAATGGACCTGGGGGTCAGTTGAAAGGGAAAAAATAAGAAAGGTGATGTTGACAAAATGATGGTGATAATGCACTGTGAGTTGAGCAATAAGATTCAATTTTCTGTGTCTATATGTGGTAGATACTGCAATATGCCACCCAGATTCCTTCTCCAAAGATGAAGGATTCCTTCCACCAGCTGCTAGAAGTATTTCAGCAAGACAGCCCTCAGCGCTCAGTCCTCTTTGGGGATTGCTGTGGCGGAAGACTACTGGCCCAAGACCATAGCTCCTGTCAAGGGTAGCTCATGCCCCATTGCCTCAACTTGGGACTGCATCACAATTCAACCTCTTTTTCTACCCAGTTCTGCTGTTTCTTGCTCCCTTCCACAAGTGTTGAACCCAAGAACATCCCCTAATAAATGGCTTGCGCACTTGTCTCTATCTAGACAGAAAACCCCAACCTTTTGGCATCAGGAACTGGTTTAGTGGAATACAATGCTTCCACAGACGGGAGTGAAAGGAATGGTTTAGGGATGATTCAAGAGCATCACAATTATTGTTCACTTTATTTCTGTTATTACATTGTAATATATAATGAAATAATCATTATTATAAAATTATGAATCTGCAAGCAATTGATTTATTATGGTTTCTGTGCAGTCAAACCTCACTGCTAATGTTACTCTGTATTTGTAATTGCTCCCCAGTGCTAGCATCACCGCTTCAGCTCCATCTCAGATCAACGGGCATTAGATTCTCATAAGGAGTGCACAACCTATATCCCTCACTTGTGCAGTTCACAATAGGGTTCACGCTCCTAGGAGAATCTAATGCCACAGCTGATCTGACAGCAGATGGAGCTCAAGCAGTAACAGGAGCAGTAGGGAGCAGTTGTAAATACAGATGAAGCTTCACTAAGCTCACTGCTGCTATGCAGCCTGGTTCCTAATAAGCCATGAACTTGGTACCAGTTGGTGGCCGGGGTGTTGGGAACCCCTGATCTAAAAGATAAATGTGTCTCCATCACTTCTTACTGAAGAACCCAAGCTGTGACACAAATGTGAACATGTGCCTTTGTGTGCATTAACCTTAGTTAATATATTTTTCCTTTTTGCTCACCTCTATCTTTCGAAATTTCAGCAACATTTTGTGAAGAAAATATGAAAGTTTTTCACAAAATAAGATGAAAATATACTTCTATCAGTTTAGCAGAAATAAAACATGCCAAAATGTCTGCCATGCGCATAGAACAGCTGAAAGAACCCAGGAAATTAAAAATATAGCATCTTTATTTATCAAGAAAATTTAAAGGAATACAAATGATGAAAAAATAAATAGGTATGCAATCAGTTTCCATTAAGTAGCAAGGTAAAATACCAAGCCAAAGCTTTCTCACTAAATCACTGTTGCAGTTACTGTGACATTTCCAACTTCCAACAACATCACATGTAAGTAGAGGTCACTCAGCAAACCTCTTCCATTCCCTTAACATTTGTTCATTTAATCCATTTGCCCAGACTGTTGTGCTCTTGTGAGCTTTTAATGAGCTTTCAATCCTGCAGGTGCCTATGTTTGACAAGCATTTCCCACAACTGTCAATGTATCTGTTTCCTAAGGCTGCTGTAACAAAACACCATAAACCAAGTGGTTTATAATCAGAAAAATGTATTCTCTCACAATTATGGAACTTATGCCCATAAGTTTAAAATCAAGGTGTCAATAGGGCCATGCTCTCTCTAAAATGTTCCATGGGAGAATTCTTCCTTGCCTATCCTAGCTTCTGGTGGTTGCCAGCAATGCTCACTTGACTTTCTTTCCTGTGACCCCTCTCCTCTCTTGTAAGGCTGCCAGTGACTGTATTTAGGGCACACTTTAATCCAACATGACCTCATCTTAATACATACCTCATGTGCAAAACATCCTATTTTCAAATAAGGTCACATTCTGAGATTCCAGTGGCTATGAATTTGGAAGGGACCCACTACTTAACCCAGTCTGCCCTCTGATTCCCCAAAACTCACATTCATCCATGCACAAAATGCACTCACCCCGTCCCTACATCCCCATCTTAACCCATTCCAGCATTAGCTCTAAATTCAAAATCTCATCTAAATATCATCAACTCAAAAAAATTCCAAATATCCTTATCTGAATCATCTAAACCAAGTGTGGTGAAACTGTGTAAGGTCCATCCTAGGGCAAAAATTATTTTCCAGCCGGGCTCAGTGGCTCAGCCTGTAATCCCAGCGCTCTGGGAGGCTGAGGTGAGTGGCTTGCCTGAGTCCACGGGTTCAAGACCTGCATGGGCAACTTGGTGAGACCTCATCTCTACAATAAATCAAAAATTAGCCAGGCATGGTAGCACGTGCCTGTAGTTCCAGCTACTTGGAAGGCTGAGGCGGAAGGATCACCGGAGCCCAGCAGATTGAAGCTGCAGTGGCCGGGAGCAGCCACTGCACTCCAGTCTGGGTGACAGAGTGAGACTCTAACTCAAAAATATACATTTTTTTTTTTTTCCATCCAGAGACCTGTGAAACTAGAAAACAAGGTCTCTGCTTCCAAAATACAATGATGGAAATTAGGAAATAGGATAGACATTCCCGTTCTTAAACTAAAAAATTGGAAGAAGTAGCAAACTTACCTGTCTAAAACAAGCTTACAACCACCAGAGCAAACGCCATCAGGTTTCAAGGCCTGACAGTAATCCGTAGGGGCATGACGCTTTGTCCTTTTGGCCCTCTGAAATGGGAGCGCCTTCTTTCTGGCCTCTGCATGCATGGTTCTGCCCTCAAAGTCATTTTTCCTTCATTTTTTCTTGTCTCTGTCCCTTTCAGGCCAGGCTGGCTTTGTTTCTGCTGGTATAAAATTCTCAGAAATCTTGTAAATCTTTCATGGACGTCAAGGAGAGTCACATCGTTAGATAGAGAGTTCTCCACGGGGTCTTCCTGGATAACTCTGTCTTTATTGCT
Source organism: Cephalopachus bancanus (assembly GCA_027257055.1). Lineage (NCBI taxonomy): Eukaryota > Metazoa > Chordata > Mammalia > Primates > Tarsiidae > Cephalopachus > Cephalopachus bancanus. Next base: position 1,458,772 of record JAPVLO010000446.1, on the reverse strand, counting down.
CACTGCTACTGAGGTGGTTGATTGGATGCACAAATCATACACCTAATCCCTATAGCAAACAGTTGTTCAGTCACACCTTGGCCCTGTTTCCAGAACTTGCCATTTGGATGGGCTTAGAATCTTCTTTCTTTTTTCTTAACAGTTCATTTCTCATTTTCTCTCTTTCTTCTCTCAGTCTACTGTAAGCAGCGAGGGGAAATTTGGCTGCATCTTTCACACTTTACCTGGAAATCTCAAATAAATATCCAAGTGCATCTTAACAAGTACTACTTTTCACCCAACAGTAGAACATAATTCAGTCAAGTTTTCTGACATTTTGTAGCAAGGATTTTCTTTTCTCTAGTGTCAAAGAACGTGTTCCCCATTTCCATCTGGGACTTCACCTTACTTTCTATTGGTGGTAATATATGTATGCTAAGAGATAATAGAAACTTTCTCTACAGCTTTCCTTTCTTCTTTCTGAACCCTCACCAGAATTCCATTTAACTTCTATATTTCTATCAACAATCTCTTCGGGACAATCTTGACCTTTTTCTAGCATGCACGCTAAAAATTCTCCCAGCTTTTTACCCATTACTCAGTTCCAAAGTCACTTCCACATCTTAGGTATTTGTTACAGCAGCATCCTACTTCCTAGTATGATTTTTTCTTTTTTTTTTAGCCAGGGTCTCACTGTGTTGTCCAGGCTGGAGTGTAATCATGGCTCACTGCAGCCTCAACCACTGAGCTCAGGCGATCCTTTCACCTCAGATTCTAGTGTAGCTGGGATTACAGGCACACCATCACACCTGGCTAATTATTTGATTTTTTGTAGAGGAAGTCTTGCTATGTTGCCCAAGCTGGCTTGGAACTCCTGGGCTCAAGCAATTCTCCCACCTTGACCTCTCAACGTGCTGGAATTACAGGTGTGAGCCACCGCACCCAGCTGCCAATACCATAATATTTATTCGTTCCCTAGGTTTGCCATAACAAAGCACCAAAAATTGTGTGGCTTATAACAATAGAAGTTTATTCTGTCACCATTCTAGAGGCTAGGTGCTGGCAAGGCCATGCTCTCTGAAGGCTCTGGGAGAGGATCCTTTCTATATCACCTCTTCCAGATTCTGTGATTTCCAGCAATCCTGAGTGCTCCATGGCTTGCAGATGCATCACTTTCATCTCTGCCTCCATCTTCCTGTGGCCACATTCTGGGTGGATATGAATATCCAACACTTTTCAATCTGGTACAGTCTTTTCTGCCACCTTCTTATTTCTGTTTTAACTTACTGTCTCCAAGTCCAAGCTGTTCAACTCCTTTTTTAATGAAGGAAAAAATAAATGTTGGCAAGGGAAAGTATTCTGTTTAAAGTTGAGAAAACTACTGTCAGATTCAGTCCCATAGTTGCTTTAATTACACATATAAAAAAACCTCTGGAGTTCTGTGTTGCATGTTCATTTGTGTGGAGTGTTGTTTCAAGCCTCTGCTGACTTTACGTCACCTTTTCTGGATTCTGTGGCTAATAATTTATTTAGGAGTTTTACATCTATGTCCATGAGTGAAATTGGCCTATCAGTTCTCTTTCTTGTTTTTATCCTTGCCTGCTTTGATATCAATGTTATACCAGCTTCATAGAATGAGCTGGGGAGTGTTTTCCAGTCTCTGGAAGAGTTTGAACAAGATTAGAATAACTTTATCAAGGAAATTTTGGTAGAATTTTTCTGAACATTTCTGTGGACTCAATATTTGCTTTATGAAAAAATTTTAAATTATTGGTTTGTCATTAAAAAAACTGATAAGCATAATTGATTACATGAACAGAACAAAGAATAAAAAGTTCATCTAAATAAGTATAGGAATAGCTGGGCATGGTGGCTCACACTATAATCCCAGCACTTTGGGAGGCTGAAGCAGGAGGATCACTTGAGCACAGGAGTTTGCTACCAGCCTAGACAAGATAGCAAGATCACGTCTCTACAAAAATATCAAAAAAATAAGCCAGGTGTAGTGGCACGTGCCTTAGACCCAACTACTTGGGAGGTTGAGGTGGCAGGATCACCTGAGCCCAGGAGGTAGAGGCTGTAGTGAGCTGTGATCTCACCACTGCACTCTAGCCTGGGTGACAAAGTGAGACCCTGACTCAAAAATATAAATAAATAAAAAATAAGTACAGGAAAAAAAGCATTTGATAAACTTTAACATTTTATTGTGATAGAAACTGTTAACAAATAAGGAAACATTTATAAAATTCAACGTAAAATAAAAAAACATTTCATACAATTCAGCATCTATTTATAATACATATTCTCAGCAAAGTACAAATAGGAGGAAAGCTCTTTTACCTATAACAATGTAACTATCCAAACATTACTGAATATATATATATATATATATATATATATATATTTTTTTTTTTTTTTTTTTTTTTTTTTTTTTTGCGTTGAAGTCTGACTGTCGCCCAGGCTGGAGTGCAGTGGCATGCTCACGACCACTGCAGCCTCGACCTGCTGGGCTCAGGTGACACTTCCGCCTCAGCCTTCCACGTAACTGGAACTACAGGTGTGCACTACCATGCCTGGCTTAATTTTTTATTTATTGTAGAGATGAGGTCTCACCAAGTTGCCCAGGCTGGTCTCGAACCCCTGAGTTCAGGCAATCCTCTCGCCTCGGTCTCCCAAAGTGCTGGGATTACAGACTTGAGCCACCGCACCTGGCAAATATAATATTCTTTAAAACATCATTCTTAGCTACAAAAAGTTAGGGTTGTTTTTAAAAAAAGAAAAAAAAATAATAAGCATGTCCAATAACAAAACCTTTATTCTCAGATCTGAGTAAGTTTCTATTGAAAAATAAATTTATTCAACATTATATTTGCGGTCTTAGCCAACTTAATAAGATCTAGGATTAAAAGGAAAATTCTTTTTCACATATTTGCATTCACAAATGACAAGTCTATCTAGAAAATTGAAACAACCCAGAAAAATTATTAGAAATAAGAAAAGAAAGTTGGATAGAGTGGTTATATATGTATAGAATTTTTATATTCCAACAAACAAAATAGAATACGGAAGTCTGTATTATGCAGGCTTTCAAACATACACAAAAATTGGGAGATTAACATAATGAACTCCCACATACCCACTACGCAGCTTCACCAGTTATCAACATTTTGCCATTCTTCTTTTATCTCTTCCCCCACTTTATTTTTTTATTGTTTCTTTTTTTGAGTTGGAGTCTCACTCCATCGTCCAGGCTGAAGTGCAGTGGCACACTCACTGCCACCCCAGCGTCAACCTGCTGGGCTCCTGTGATCCTTCCACCTCAGCATTCCAAGTAGCTGCAACTACAGGTGCATGATACTGCACCTGGCTAATTTTTTTATTTATTGTAGAGACAAGGTCTCGCCAAGTTACCTGGGCTGATCGTGAACCCACAGGCTCAGTCAATCCACTCGGTATCCCAAAGTGCTAGGATTACAGGCTGAGCCACTGAGCCGGGCCCCTTCCCCCACTTAATAAATGTACTGCTTAAAACTAAAATAGTGGGGGAGCAAAGGAAGGCCCAAACTTTACCTGTACAATGGCCACTTGTACACCTAATCCTGAATTGTACCCCACATCTTTTTAAAAAAATTTAAATATGGTGAATAAACAAATCCATAAATGAAAACAAAAAAACTAAAATAGTGACTTGATGTCATATGAACCATTCTAAACAAAGCATCATGTCACTGTATCAGTAAATAACTATGACTTTCGAATAAATAAAGGTCTTTAATTTATATCATAATAAACACCATTTTAACATATTAACCTAACCAAATTGACATTGATATCCTAATATCATCAAATACCCAGTTCATATTAAAATGTCTCCAGGTGCTTCAAAAATATATTTTACAGTGGTTTGATAAGCCATACATATTTAAAACTACCACCTATGACAGTGGTAAAACTAGGATATGCAAGACCTATATTAAGGAAACCATAAAACTTTATTGAAATTCTCTACAGAAGAAAGTAACGGAAAGACATGCCATGTTTAATGATAAGAGGACTGAATATCCTTAAAATAACAATAGTGAACTATAAATTCAACTCAAGACAAATCTCATCAAAATTCCCAATACAGTTTTCAAGGAACTTGAGTCTCTGATTCCAAGATTGATAAGGTAAAGCAAAGTCTCAAGAAAAGCAAAGAATATAGTGGGAGATTTGCCCTACTAGATATCAAAGTGTATTGTAAAGCAATATTAAGATAGTATCATATTGGAAGAAGACTCTATAGATCAATTAATGGCATGAAATAGGGATCAGAAACAGACTTTTGAATATACAGAAGCTTGATGAGGCACTAAAGTTCTCTTCTTAAAGGAGGAAGCATTTACTAAATGGTGCTAGAACAATTTATTATACTTATGAGGGAAAAAAAGAAATTAAGTCTCATACTATACCCCAAAATCAAGTTCAGAAGCATTAAAAACTTAAAAGTAAAAAAAGCAAAAATGTAAACTTTTAGAAGAAAATAGATAATATCTTTTTGACTTTGGAGTACAGCAAAATTCTTAAATAAAAACACAGAGAGACATAAAGCATATATGAAAAGATTTATAAATTTATATTAAACTTGAGTCTTTTTTATTTTTCATTGGGAAAAACAAACTGAGAGAAGATATTTTCAACATACATAACTGACAAAAGATTAGTATCCAAAAAACATAAAGAATGCCTACAAATCAATAGCAAAAGGTAAACAACACAAGAGAAAAATGGGCAGAAGAAAAACAGACATTTTACTGAAAAGAAATACAAATAGAACAAGAACTTATGAAAAGATATTGCAATGTTTTGAATGATTGTGTGCTCTCCAAACTTAATCCTCAGTGCAACACTATTAAGAGGTGTGGCCTTCAGTGGGTGATAACGTCATGAAGTTTTTGTCCTGCTGAAACTTAATCCTCACTGCAACCCTAGTAAAGGTGTGGCCTTCAGGAGGTGATAAAATCATGAGATCTTTGTCCTCATGAATGACACTAGCACTATTATGAAAGAGTGCAGGGTGAAGAGACTGCTGCTCTCTTGCATTCAGTTTCTGCCAGTGAACACACAACTTCTTCCAAGCTGCCATCTTGGAAGCAGAGAGCAGCACTCACCAGACACTAATCCTGTTAGCAAGGTGATCTTAGACTCTCCAGCCCCAGAACTGTGAGAGAAACATTTCTATTGTCTATAAATTACTCAGTCTTAGTTATTTTGTTATAGCAGCACAAACAGACTGAGAGATACTCAACTTTATTAGCTCTTTGATTTTACCATTTTCACCATTTTTTTCCCCACGGCGTATATAAACATTTTAAAAACCCAGTCCTTCACCATTTTTTAAGTACATACATGCTTTGGAGATATTGTGGCTTTGATTTCAGATCCAGCAATAAAACAAATGTCACAATAAAGGGAAGTCACACAAATTTTTTTGGTTTCCCAATGTATATAAAAGTTATGTTTACACTATTAGCATTACATCTAAAAAAATGTTCATATCTTAATTTTCAAATGTTATTGCTTTAAAAATTGCTAACAATCATCAAAGCCTTTAGTGAATCATATTTTTGCTGGTAGGAAGTCTTTCCTCAAAAATGTTGATGCCTGCTGACTGATCAGGACAGTTAGCTACTGAAGGCTGTTGGGGTGGCTATAGCAATTTCTTAAAATAAGGCAACAATGACATTTACCACATTAGTAGACTCTTCTTCCATAAAAGATTTCTCTGTAGCATGCAATGATGCATTTTACCCACAGTAGAACTTCTTTCGAAATTGGAGTCCATCCTCTCAAATCATGCCACTACTTTACCTAAGTTTACAGGATATTCTACAGCTCTTGTTGCCATTTCAACAATATTCACAGCATCTTCACTTTTCTTGAGATTTTATTTCAAGAAACCACTTTCTGCCGGGCTCGGTGGCTCAGCCTGTAATCCCACACCTTTGGGAGACTGAGGTGAGTGGATTGCCTGAGCCCGCGGGTTCGATACCCGCCTGGGCAGCTTGGCGAGCCCTCATCTCATAATCAAAAAATTAGCCAGGTGTGGTAGCGCTTGCCTGTAGTTCCAGCTACTTGGCAGGCTGAGGTGGAAGGATCGCCGGAGCACAGCAGGTCGAGGCTGTGGTGGCCAGGAGCGGACACTGCACTCCAGTCTGGGCAACAGAGTGAGACTCCAACTCAAATAATAACAGTAATAATAATGCTACAAATATGAGAGTGCAAATATCTCTTAAGATCTTACTTTCCATTTTGGGGAGTACGCATACCCAAAAGTGGATCATATGGTAGAACGATTTTTTATTTTTGAGGAACTGTCATACTGTTTTCTGGCTGCACCATTTTATAATTCCAATTGTTGCATAACGGTTGTGCTATTCTATACGCCAACAGCACATAAGGGTTCCAATTTCTCCACATCCTCACCAATACTTTTTTTTGTTGTTTTGATAGTAGCCACTCTAATGGGTTTGAGGTGACAGCTCATTATGGTTTTGATTTGCATTTCTTTAATGATAATAATTACTATGTTTTAAAATGCAGTCTGAGACTTCTCTGAGATACCACTTACACTTGCCAGATCTGAAAAAATTAATCTAAGGGCTGTGAGGACAGATATATATATATATATTCAATGTCCACATGCTTCTGGTGGGCATGGATATTATTAACTAGCTCTTTGGAAAAAAAATGGGCATTACCTTGTGAAGTGAATATTCACATTCCCTGCACTTCCACTCCTAGGTCGTCCATTCCTACAGTGGTTTTCAAACCTTGAGTTACCACTCACTTGTGAGTTTGTAATTCATTTACTGGGAGCCACAATTAGCATTTATTTTAAACAATGGAGAGATATTGTTTTATTATTTTGTGAAACTTTTGTTTTATATAGGTGAGTATATTTACTAGCTGAAGACACCAATTGCATTTCTTATACTATGGGTAGTAATCATAAAGCTTGAAAGCCTCTCATACTAAATTATTGCACACGTGTACTAGGAAAATGTAAAAGAATGTTCATAGCACTATAGTAACAAAAAGTTAGAAATAACCCAAATGTCTAGTAGAATTGTAAATTTTGTGGTATACTAACACAACACTGCACTGTAAAGCAATGAATTGAATGCCTCACAAACACTTAAGTGAAAAAGATTATAAAGAGTGATATTTTTATAAAGCTCAAACACAAGTAAGAGTGAACAATAGGTTGTTTAGGCATACACACATGGGAAGGGGAAAATAGGTACAAACTAGTAAATAAGGAATAATAGACAAAAACTGGTACTACATTTGGCAAGTGGACAAAACGGGAAGAAAACTGATGGATGCAGTTATATTGGTAGTGTTCTGGCCCCATGAGGTGCCCGCGTGGATGCTTATTATACTGATTTGCACAACTTCAATTTATACTAAAAATATCAAGTACATACGATTGCACAATCTACATATTTATAAAAGGCTCATGTTTATTAAAATGTCTTTTTTTTAAAAAAAAAACGGCACATCCTACTTTAAAACACCAGTGAGTCAACATTCCCAAACAAAAACTGGATTTCCTGAAAAACAGGTTAAAACTACAGGGGAAGGGAGGGGGGTGGGGAATGCCTGTCAGCTTGCCAAAGGTTAGCATGTGTAATTTGATGTAAGTAAAATATATGTATATCTTTCTTTCAGTTTCTTGAGACAAAGGAGTGAAGTAAAGAATGATCATAAACAACTCCATCACTTTTCTACGCCTGAGAAGGAGTTGTGTGCTTTTATTGGGTTTATGGGTCCCAGAGAACAATTTACAACTCAGAAAACTTTCTTGGAAGTGTGTGTGGCCAGTGTATCCCCACCTCAGGCATGTTTGGTACAAAACTGATTTACATAAAGCTCCTGTAGTCAGTCCTGAGCTGATACCTGTAAAGGGTAATTGGTCAGAAGGGCAGGGTAGCTGATCAAGCCATCCCTCTCAGTTACAACTGGAGTCAACTTTCATGACTTTCCTAATTTCCTTTCAATAATTTTGGGGCAGTTCATCCACACTTCTAATTAAATGCAGAGCAACTCGTCCACTTCTTACAAAACACACACACACACACAAAGCAGTTGTGGGGGAAAGGGAAGAGACAGTAAAGAAAAAGGAAAAGAAATCCCCCCAGGAGAAAGGAAGTGGAAGTTAAAATAATGGGCCATTTTCACACTCAGACTTCCAAAAGACTGCAGCAAAACTTTCAAGAGCTCTTTCTCCGTGTAATAGGAAGAAGCTCAGCGTGGAAAGTCTATGACTTAAAAAAAAAAAAAAAAAGACAATACGCAGAGTCGCTCGGCTTCAGCCGACCCCACCGCAAAGATGGCGGTGGGACGAAACCCCTTCTCCTCCCACCGCCGAGGGCTCTCGCTTCTCATTTCCCACAAGCCCTTCCGCGCGGGCCCGCTCGCCCAAACCTGCTCCGCCGCGCTCCGCGTCACTGCGCACGCGCGGGGTGACGTCACGTGCGCTCCCAGGGCTCGGCGGGGCAGGCAGGAGGGGCCTCGCCAGCTTCCGCCGCCGCGTCGCTGCACTGCTCGGACGGCGGGTTCGCGCTGCCTCCGCCGCCTCGGGGCAGCCGGGGGGCGCCGAGCCGGGCGAGGGGCGCGCGCGGCGGCGCGGCCATGGGACTGCGCCGGATCCGGTGACAGCAGGGAGCCGAGCGGCCCGGGCCCTGAGCGCGTCTCCTCCGGGGGGCCTCGCCCTCCTGCTCGCGGGGCCGGGGCTCCTGCTGCCGTTGCTGGCGCTGCTGCTGGCGGCGGCGGCCAGGATCATGTCGGGCCGCCGCTGCGCCGGCGGGGGCGCGGCCTGCGCGAGCGCGGCGGCCGAGGCCGTGGAGCCGGCCGCCCGGGAGCTGTTCGAGGCGTGCCGCAACGGGGACGTGGAGCGAGTCAAGAGGCTCGTGACCCCCGAGAAAGTGAACAGCCGCGACACGGCAGGCAGGAAATCCACCCCGCTCCACTTCGCCGCAGGTAACCGGGGCCGGCGCCGCCTCGCCTCACCTCGCCTCGCCTCGCCTCGCTTCGGACCCCACCTGCGCTCCCGGGACTCGCAGGCCGGAAGCCAAGCAGCGCTCCTCTGCTCCCGACCTTTCTCCCCAGAACTCCGGCCCTGGGATGGGGGAGATTAGGGGTGGGGTGAGCGCGCCTCCACTCCCTGGAAGTTGCGTGGTTTGGTTTGGGTTTGGGGGCTTTGTTTTGTTTTACGGTGTCAACAATACCTGTACCAGCTTCCGGTCTTGCCACCCTAAAAGGCCCCTGCACACAAAAAAGGATAGGGGACGTAGTAGATAGACCTTGTGCTTGGAAACGTCAGTTATCTCCCAAAAAATCTATCACCTTTGCAAAGTTCCGTGATAACTCCTTTGGGTAAAGGTCTTGAAGGCCTTTGCAAAGTGCAAGGATGTAATTTAGGAGAAGTCTCTTAATTGGCCATCGACACGTTAGCGTTAATTGGTGTATCGAGTAGCCAATCACTGGAGAGACTGGAACTGGAAATAGGCAAGTTTGGGAGAACTGAGATCTGACTTAAGCTGGGTGCCAGAAGTCTTTGCCACATACACACAAGTTGGGATGGAAAGTAGTAAGACGAGGAAAAAGATGGTGCAAGCACTTTAGCTTGGATCTGCCATTTAAGTTGGGGCTAACCTTGCCTCATTCTGCGATTTAGATCGTATGCATTACTTTCCTTTATTTACTAGGTTCACTTTATGATAGAAGCATATTCAATTTAGTTGATGAATTTAAAAGAACCAGAGATGAAGCCGGGCTCGGTGGCTCAGCCTGTAATCCCGCGCTTTGGGAGGCTGAGGTGAGTGAATTGCCTGAGTCTGCGGGTTCGAGATTCGCTTGGGCAACTTGGCGAGACCTCATCTCTACAATAAATCAAAAATCAGCCGGGCATGGTAGCGCGCGCCTGTAGTTCCAGCTACTTGGAAGGCTGAGGCGGAAGGATCGCCAGAGCCCAGCAGGTCGAGGCTGCGGTGGCCGGGAGCGGCCACTGCACTCCAGTCTCGACAAAGTGAGACTCCAACTCAAAAACAAACAAAAAAAAAAAGAACCAGAGATGGGACCCTCAGCTTATATCTATAAAGTATTTATACTTTTCACTCAGAAAAGATGGGGCTGTCTCCTGACCTCATGTGAGCCATGCGTGATTGAAAATGGGAATATTTCCTCATACCTTTGAAATCCTGGTTTTTTATTTCGTGTATTTCATGGTTGTTTAAAACGACCTTTTTAAGAAAGCAAGAGAATACATTTTTAAGTACCCCTGTTCTTTGGGGGCAAAAATGATGAGCAGAGAGAAAGATGTCCCTGTTCACAGATAATTGCTTTTACCCCTTCTGCCCGTTTGTTTACTTTAACCTGTTCCCGGTTTAAAATGTAAATACTACCAGGAGGTATGCTTTTTTGGCCAATTGCACCTTTGTTGGATTTTCACTGGGGAGGCTTTCTAAAAGAAGTTGTGGAGGACCGTAGGCGGGAGAGCTAGAAACGGTTTGTGGCAGTGGAAAGACAAGGGAGAATACTTAAGTCAGATCATGCCCTATAGCCATTTTGCGTGAAATTTTGGTGTTCGGTGCTGCCATTCTTCAACTGATGATGATTGGCCTGTAGTCAACATTTAAACAATCTGTTTGGCAAACTGTCACACCAACGGATACATAATCCAAAGGGTAGTGTTACTTAGATTCTGTTCACTTGATCTGTGGGATAAAAATAACCAAGGAAGATCTTAGTTGCTACCTTTTAAGAATTTGGCATATAATGAGTTCATATCTGAAAATAGTAATATTTAAAGGGGTAAGGTTGTGGTATTAGCCTCTCACTGACCTTGTTCCTCCTCCACCATCTCAACTTCAGTTCTTTCCCAACATTTCAAAGCATTTTTTTAAACATAGGTTTCATGTTGTTTGTTCAGATTGAAATAAAAAACTTAGTATTTTGGAAAGCAGCCCACCCCACACAGCTTACCCAAATAATCAGGTATAGGCTGTAAGATTAAGATTTTAAGGTATAAAAAAGGAGAAATGAAATAAAAATTACTGATGGTTCTGCATTCAACTAGAGCTTTAGAAGGCCTGCATTTAAACCTAGGCATATAAGAAATTGTTTAAATTGGCTTTGTACATTTAATCAATTCTGAATTAGATTCAGTAGAGATAATCCTTTTCCTGATTTAAGTAAGTGCACCCAGCTGCATTTTCTCTTAACACATGGAGAATACTTTATAATCTGTTTTGTGGATAGTGACTAGTTAATATGCATGTAAGCATACTGTTGGAAGTTCAGCATAGGTGGTTTAGTTATGTAACTGCCTGATCAAGCAGTTTCTTGTGTTTGCATATTATAGAATGAGCTATTGGAAGGGATGGGGGACATCATTGTTTTAAAAAAATTTTAGCTGATTAAAGTTTGGGGGTTTTATTGGGGGAAGGTGTGTTTTTGTCATCTTGTTTTGATTCCCAAGGAATATCAGGACTTAGAAGTGTGTGCAGACCACAGAAAATAAAGAACAGTTTAGAAAAAATTTGGTTTGTCTTTTCATGCAAAAAATTTAGTTCAGTTAAAGGAATAATCAACTGCCACACACAGGCATACACAGCATAGGGAGTAAAGTACTGTTAATGAAAAAGGAAATCAACATAAACAAGAACTTTTCTTCTACTAGGTTTTTTTATTATTGAACTAGGTCACATACTTTTCTTCCAGATAAGTATGATTTAAGAAGTCATTTTTAGGAGAAAAACTACTCTGAAAATTGTTTCCTTTTTAGTCAGCCCACCGCCTTCCCCTGCCACACACAGGCACACACAGGATAGGAGTGATTTTTTTTTTTTTTCACCAGAGCACAGAACTTGTAGAGGCAAGTTGGTGGTAGGGCAGCTGTTGCTCTAATTTTACTAAAAACAAGAATATCTGAAATTCTTGACAGTATAATCCCCTAGAAAATAGCAGATTTCACTAAAAGAGACTCTGCTTCTCTGAATTTATTTCTGAAAAATAAAGAGTTGAACTTTGGGAGAACATCATCTTGGTGCCCATCATAGAAAAGAAGGGGTGAGGGGTGTAGAGAACTCCATGGCTTGAGAATCTTAAATATTCTTTGGCTTGTAGATAGAGGTATCATTCGATAGAGAAAAATATATCATTTATGAGGTTCAAGAAATTCAGGGAAATAGATGATGGAAAGAGATGATATACTTGTATATAATGTTATAGAGAATGACAAGTTGAAAAAGAGCTTCCATTGTAGGTCCTAGATAAAAAAGGTAATTGCTTGTTTTATATTTGTAGTATGTTATATTACTGCTATTTATCTGTCTATATTGAGTATGCTTCTCAGCCATGTACATTAGACCAGTTAGACTGAACTTGGACTATTCAGTTGTGTGTTGCGTGTAAGAAGGACTTTTTTTTTTAATTCAGAGAAGGGCAGTGGATTTACAGCATTTGGAATTTCGTACACGTAACAGATAGGAAAACTGGTGTTGATTATTCTAGAGATGAAAGAAGACTACACCATGTTACCATCTTCACATATGTGGAAGAATATGGCTTGGGTGCCTTCAGCAGTCAAAACTAAGGCTAGTAGGTGAAAGGTTACAAGGAGTCAGATAGCCTTTAACAGTCTATTCAGCCATGGAACTAGCTGGAAGTATCCAAATAGTGACTGGATTGGCATTTTTCAGAGATGTCAAGGAGAGGATTTCTGCCTAGGTTAGGTGGTTTGACCCCCTATAATCTGACTGGTACAAGAAAGTGGGAGGATTCCCCCACTGAAGACTTTGACAGCTCAGCTACTAAACATATACTAGCTTTTTTGATTGCCATTCATGTCTGTTCCCAAAATGATACTATTGGAGACCTCCAATAACCTTTCAATAGCATTTTCTTTGACTGTAGGCCAACATCATAATTACGGGAGATGCACAAAATATATCCACACTCATCACTTAGGACTATAATTACAGATTAGTGTTTTCAAAATTGGTTTTTGCTGTGGGAGATAATTAAATCCTACATCAGCAGAAAACCCCAGTATCAAATATAGATCAGTCTATTCAAGAATCCATAATCCCTCTTGACTCATCAAATTTCCCAATGTGTTGTCAAGATTTTGAGCTATACGTTTTCCCTCAGCTCTTGCTAGACTTAGAAAAGGTAGATAGTTGACTTAGTAACAACTAGTTTGAAATGCTTTCAGTATTCCCCCGGTCAGATTGTCAGAATTTCATCACCCCAGAGGCTGTGGCATCCTTTTCCAAGTTTCTACTAATCTGGTCATATATTATATCTGTCCCTAGTTGAGGTGAGCAAAGTCCTATCCCTTGCATTTTTCCTTCTTAAGAACTACATGTGGGAAATACTTTTTCTGTATCTTAGAAAACTAAAGTTAATAGTTAATAAGTAAAATCTGTCTACAGGAGTCCTGGCTATTTATAAGTCAAAGCTGAAGGCTACTTATAAATTATACCTTTCCATGTACCAGACCACAGGAGCTTTCTCTGTTTTGTGGCATTTGTTGACATTTTTTCCTGAACTTTTCCTTCGGACAAAGTCCTGAATGATTCTAGCTTACTATTGGACAGGCAAGACATCATCATTTCATATTGAACCAGTTGTATCATTGGTGTTAATCTCACCTTTGGACTATACAAGGTGGGGGTAGCACTTAGTGAAACTTCCTAAGAGTCTAAGTTGGTTGCTCTGTAGTGCTTCAACTTCCTCACAACTTTTGGGAAGACATTCAGATGAAGGCATGTTTCCAGTACAACAGCAAAATATGAACTGTTAACAATGGTCATAGTTGGCAAGACAGTTCTTGGAACTGCTGAAACTGATGCCATCTAGATAGTAATGAAATTTATTTAACAAGCATTAAGTCGAATAGACTGCTTTTCTCTATGGTCACAAATTATCAACTCCATATTCTTTGCGAGGTTCCTTTGCTTGTTGTTCTAGCAAAGCATTAGACATGCATTAAATGTTTATTAAGCCCTGCTGTATGCCAGCCACTGGGCTTGTACCTGAGTAAACAGAAATGAACAGGACACAATATCTGCCATGTGACATACAGCTTGTTGATCAACAAATATATTTTCCAGATAGGCCTGTCTTGCTTCACTATTTGTACTTTGTAGTAGATTCATACTTGGTGTATGATTTCATCAGAGTTTTCACAGATAGAGCAGTGTTTGAACTTGAGTGCTGTTCCAAACTGTAAAATAAACTACTAAACTACAGAGTGTCATGAGCAGCCATGACTACTAACTTTAGTCTTCTGGTTCCTTATAAAGAGATCCTTAGAATATGGAGATTGACTTTGACTCTAAGAATATGCCTGTTCATGTTCTACATGGCCAGTGAGACATGGTCGGAATATGTTCTGCAAATTTACTGTTCTTTAAGAGATGTATACTTAACAGAAGCACTTTGACCTATTCTTGAGACCACAGGAATGGGGATTTCATCAGATATTACTCTTCAGAGTTTGGAAATATCTTAAAATCTAAAGGTTTCGCCAAATTCCCAACAGCGGGAGATTTTTTAATTTGCAATAGCCATCTACTGACTTGCTCTAAATAGTTTCCTTTAATGCCAAGATGTGGTTCAAACTTTCAAAATCTCATGTACTATCTCAGCACAGCAAACTACCTCTGCTTACATAGTGTAGTCCTTAAAGTGTGACCATAAAAACATACTGATCTTTGCTGTTAGCTTCCAGACTGTTTCAAAATATTTATGACTACAGAATTATGTTGATACAGTCATTGACATAGAAGTCAGCTCTGTCTTGGAGTGTTGGTGACTGTGTGGATATAATCACCTGGTCCAGTCTACCCATATTTCCTCAGCTAAAACTTTAGTTACAGTAATGGCTCTCTTTAACTCTGCTTTCAAGCTGTCTTCTTCTCTTTCCAGTGGTATTTTCACAAAAGGCTACTTCTTGACCTTCTGCTAGATCACCAATCCTTTGGAACAGATATCTTCCTAGTTAACACTGTGCCTTGTAACAACTAGATGTTCTACTACAGCTATTTCTGTGCACCACCTATTACTCCTTTTGGGGGGAATTAGCCTGTGAGTCATCATTTTGATTACTCACATGTGCTTATTAGGAAGAAATAGTGACTCTTCTAAAAGTGCTTAGTTGAGTACATCAAATACTTTTACAAAGGGAGTGGTCCCTATGCTAATTTTTCTTTATTGTGATTTCTCTTACTCTCCAGTTTGAGATGCCTTTTCTAAGAGCATTTACTACAAATGGATGCTGAGTTGGGATAGCAGAACCTTTGATTGGGCAGCTGGTAACTCTGGTTAGCTTACTTGGGGAGGACAGTGTGATCAATAGTGCCCAGGTAGTGATAAGAAGGACTCAAGTCAGGGATAATGACAACAAGATTGACTTTCCCCTCTTTGAAATTTTCCTGCTTGGCTTCTGCTATGCCATTTTTTTTTTTCTTAGTTTTACTTCAGACTCCTTTTCTCATACTGTAGATATATTCAGCAAATATCCGTAAATTGTGGGAAAAGGGTAGAGTGGTATGAAATGAAGAAGGGGGAGGCTCATTCATGCTGGTGGCTTGAAGGCCATGATAGGGTATTTGAATTTTATTCTAAGAGCATTAATGGGAAGCCAATGAATTATTTTAAACAGGGGTGTGGTGTGGTGATTGTTTCTAGGTCACCGGGCACAGAAGTGGAAATGAGAGGGCCACTATTGTAGGAATTTAGACAGTAGGTGATAGTTGTTGGAGTAAGTCTGTGTCCGTGGAAGTGGACAGAAGATGGGAGCATGATGAGTTTGAGATACCTGTGAGATATCCAGGAAGAAATCTGTCAAGTAAACGTTCTGGAATTTAGGTGAAAAGTCTAGACTGGAGATGTAAATTTGAGGGTTGTATAAGTAGATGGTGTTTAAAGCCAAAGGATCAGATAAGATCACCTAAAAAGAGTAGAGAACTAAAACTTGAGAAATCCCAGCATTAAGAAATTGGGTAGAGGATGCAAGAAACCAGCAAGATAGGACATGTCCAAAACTGGAACTCCTCATCTTCTGCCACAAATCTATTTCATCTTCAGCCTTCCCCAGTTGATGACAACTCACTCCCTTACTCGGGCGAGAAACCTTGGGATCATCCAAGACTCCTTCCTCAGGCTCACTTTTGCCCTCTCTCACCCTCACCCCATGTCCAGTCCATGAGGAAACTGTGCTGGCTCTGCCTTCAGAGTATCTAAGAGCTGCCACTTATCGTTACTCTGACAAGTGCCTCCAGATTATGATCCAAGCCACCATAATCTTCCACCTACTGCTTCTACCCATAAACCCCCGCACTCTAGTTTCAACACAGCAGCCAGAGAGTGCTTTTCAGATGTATGTCATGTCATATGATAGATTTATCAGCTCAGACTCCTGTAGAGATCCTCCATTTTCCTCAATAGAAAAAGCCAGAGTTTTAGCAGTGGTGTCTTCAAGCCTCTGGGCCTCATAACCTCATTTCCTGCTGTGTTACCCTTTCTCACTCAGCTCCAGACACTTTAGCCGCCCGCTGACTCCCTCATCTCCTTCAAGCCTTTGAGCAAGTGTCACCATCTCAGTGAGGCCTACAGTGGCCACTCTGTTCAACTTAACCGTCCCTTCCCCTGAACACTCCCTGTTTTGCTCTTCTTTTTCTAATCACCTTCTAACATACTTTTTTATATTAATTGCTCATCTCTCCCATACCCATAGAAGAGAAGTTCCCCAAAGGTAGATATTTGGTCTGTTTGTTCACCGATACGTCTCAGGCACCAGAAAAGTGTCTGGTACATAGTTGATATTTTCTGATCACTTGATAAAGGATGAGACAGGAGAAAAACCAGGAGAGTGTAGTGTCATGGAAACTATGGAGAGGGTGTTTCTAGAAGGAGGAGTGGTTAGTTGAATGTTGCTGGAAGGTCTGGTCAGATGAAACCAACCCTTTGTTCTTTGGATTTGGCAGTGGGGAGGTTTTAAGTATCCTTGTTGAAAGCAGCTGTAAGAAAGAAGCAGAAACTAGACTGAACTTGGGAGAAGAGTGATTGGGAGATAACCCTTACAGATTTGGTTATGCAGGGGAGCAGAGAAATGGGAATGCAAATTTAGGCAGAATATTTTTCATAAAATGAAAGATATTAGAACATGTTTGCATACTGTTAGGAATTATTTAGTAGAAAGGAGGAGAAGTTTGCTAAGGGAGCAAACAAAGACCTAGAAAGGACTTATGGTCATGACTAGTTTCCTGAGTTCAAGATTTCATAGACCCTACTACTTACTGGGCATTTGTTCCACAGGCACCTCAAACTCAGCATTTCCAAAAACAAATCTTATCCCTCTTTTATTCTGTATCTCAGATGGTCATCCTCAGCCCTTCTTTCCTTTCACCAAAGTAGTCATTGAATCCAATCAATTTTCTCTTTTAACTCTCTTTAGTTTTTCCTTGGCAACATTGTGTGTAGTAGTAAAAGATTGGAAGCCTAACTATCATGAGACTAGAACTAGTTAAATTTTGATACTTCTGATCAAAATATGTACAGAACTGATAGGATTTGATTTCTAGGATATTGTTAGATTTTTGAAAAAGAAAGATGCAAATCGTTTCTTTAAAAAAATTAGTTGGTGTTGCATATATATATAGTATATATAAGTTGCTTGCATATACTCTATATATGTGTGTGTAAAAGATAACATAAGTGTGTAAAAGATAGCATAATCAGAAGTGTAAAAGATAACATAATCAGAAGGTGTGTAAAAGATAACATAATCAGAAGGAAGGGAACTGGGAGACTCGGAGTAGGGGTAGGAGGAAGGCTTCACAGTACGCCCTTTCTACCAGCCATGTGGCTATCACCTATCCTGTTCATGTGAACCATGTGTATATAACCTGTCCTAACTTCCAAATCAGTCCTATTTGACCTTCATCATCTATCACATGGACTATGGCAAGTAGCCTTCTAAAGTCTTAAGGACCTCTCCACCTCCTGTCTCTGCATTTGGTTCATTCATCCACACAATTGCCAAGTTGATCTTTCCAAAAGAAGGTAAATGGAGTCTTGGTACCCTACGCAAATCATTCGATGACTACTTAAGTGTCGTAGCAATATTTTTCAAATTGTATTTAGGAGCTGCTCAGGGATATTTTCTTTTGAGTCTTTGTGAGGGGAAGAAGGAAGGATTCAACCAGAAGAGTTTATTCAATTAATTTGCAACTGTTTGCTTCAGGATGGTGCAAATGTCCGAGCATTTGCTAACCGAGCATGGTGCTAGCCACGTACCATGCATTGGGTACTTAGCAGTAACATATACGTGTTGGAATCTTAAATAAGGTTTCATTGAAATCTGCCTGATAACAATTTGAGAAAAACACTAGTCTGTGGGCCAAAATGCAGACACCACCTAGCCTGACATGCTCCTGATGTAGCATGTGCCTACTTTGGCCTGCGGTGTCCTGGCTGTTATGAAGGATGTGCTCTTTCATACCTCCATGTTTGTGTACATTTTGTTTCTTCTGCTTGGATTGCAGGACCTTTCTCTTGTTCAGCTCCTTGTCCCCACCTCTCCTCATTCTCCTAGTGATCCTTTATTTCTCTGTACACGTCCAGCTCTTGTGTCATCACTGGTATCTCATCTGGGTAAGTCCTTTCCATCCTCTTCTTTCCCACAATTTGGAAAGTCCTTTCTCTGAGCTCTAATAGCACTTTACATCTACTCTTTTACAGCAATTATATTTTACTGAGATTATAGTTTCTTACTTGTATCTCCATATCTTAAGTTGGGAGCTCTTTAAAAGGAGGGAGAATCAAAAACACAGATATCATCTTTGTGACCACAGAACCTAGCAATATTAAAACAAAACCCAGTTAATCTTCAACTGTCTTTAACTCTTCCATCAGCTGCAACCAGACCAACTCCAGACATCCACCTTGAAAAACTGTACCATTACTTTATTATTTACTTCCATGCTGGGCAACTTAAAAGGCCTATATTCAGGCCTGGTGGTTTAAAGAATATTTGGAGAAATTTCAGAAGAGTGAGCAGTTTCTTTCTCTCTCCCTCAACACATTATAGACCTCTTCATCTTTTTTAACATATGACTGAATCCTTTTTATTTCACAATCAGCTGTAAAAGGATTTTAAGTAGTAATATATAGGGATGATAAGAAACTGAAACTCATACTAAGTCTGTAAATCAGTGTAAATGAGTTACCAGACTTTTGTTTTGTTTGATTTGGGGCAGTTGAGTAGAACTGTGGAATGTTGGTATCTAAAGAAAGCCACCACAAACTTCACCTGCATGTAGATTACTTATGTATTAGGTTAATTATTTAATTAGGTTAATTACTTATGTACAAAAGTAATTGCATGAATTTTAAATCATTATAACTAGGCTCAAACGCTTTTTTTTTTTTTTTGAGTCAGAGTCTCACTCAACCAGGTTGTAGTGCAGTAGCATGATCGTGGCCACCACAGCCTCAACCTGCTGGGCTCATGTGATCCTTTTGCCTCAGCCTTCCAAGGAGCTGGAACTACAGGTGCACACCACCACACCTGGCTAATTTTTTTAATTTATTGTAGAGACGCAGTCTCGCCAAGTTGTCTAGGCTGGTCTCAAATGTGTGGGCTAAGGCAGTCATCTTGCCTCACCACACCCGTCTTAAACACATACTTATTAATCAAAGTAGGAACCATTATAATCAACACATTTGTGCCAGTGAGACATAAGTTTGTTTATTCCTGTAGTGTAAAAACTTGTACTTTGGGATTCGACAAGCACTTGGAAAGCATTTTCTACATCTTGCTGGCTGTGGATGCGTTTTCCCCGCAAACAGTTGTCAAGATGCTTGAAGAAGTGGTGGTTGGTTTGTGAGAGGTCAGGTGAGTATGGCAGATGTGGCAAAACTTGAAAGCCCAATTCATTCAACTTTTTAAGAGTTGGTTATATGATGTGTGACCAGTTGTTGTCATGGAGAAGAAATTGGGCTTTTTCTGTTGACCAGTGCCGGCTGGTCATCAGTGAGATACATTGATGTATCTCATTCGATGTATCTCATTGATTTGCTGAGCATCCTTCTCAAGTGTAATAGTTTTGCCATTATTCAGAAAGTAGGGGATTAGACCAGCAGCAGACCACCAAACAGTAACCATGACCTTTTTTTTGCTGCCAGTTTGGCTTTGGGAAGTGCTTTGGAGCTGCTTCTTGATCCAGCCACTGGGCTGGTCATTGCCAGTTGTTGTATAAAATCCACTTTCCTTCACACATCACAGTCCTATAGAGAAACAGTTCATTATTGTTGGTAGAATAAGAGAAGACAACACTACAAAAGGATGATTTTTAAAAAAATTTTCGGTCAGCTCATGAGGCATGAGGCACCCACTTATCGAGCTTTTTCACTTTTCCAATTTGCTTCAAAGGCCAAACGATTGTAGAATGGTTGACGTTGAGTCCTTTGTCAACTTCTCATGTAGTTGTAAGAGGATCAGCTTTGATGATTGCTCTCAGTTGGTCATTGTCAGCTTCCAGTGGCTGGCATTACACTCCTCATCTTCAAGACTGTCATCTCTTAGGCAAAACTTCTTGAACCACCACTGTACTGTATGTTTGTTAGCAGTTCCTGGGCCAAATGCATTGTTGACGCTGCAGTTGTCTCTGCTGCTTTACAACCCATTTTGAGCTCGAATAAGAAAATCACTCGAGTTTACTTTTTGTCTAACATCATTTCCATGGCCTAAAATAAATATAAAATCAACAGCAAGCAAAAAAACATAAAGCAAGAAATGCATATTAAAATGATGTGTAACATAGCCACATTTATTAAGAATGTATTCTGGTATCAAACAGCAAATTTCAACTTGCAAAAATCACAGTTAATTTTGTACCAACCTATACCTAAATCCTGACTTGTACCCCTCATCCCTATAATAAAATAAGGTTAAAAAAAAAAAAAAAGTACTATGGACACCAACCAAAAGAAGAAGGAGGACCTGGAAAGAAGTTACTTGTGTTGTACAAGTGATGAAGTGTGAGCTCCTGATTTCACTTTTGCCTGGGGTCACCTCTCTGTCTCACTACATAAATATAAGATCTTTTTTTTTTATTGCTATGTCATAGTTCCCCAGTTTAGCAGAAACAATCTGTGAGATAGATGTAGAAAAGGAATTCTAGCAAGAGTTAGTTTTGTCACTACTTCATAAGGTAGTGATTCAGATATCCAAGTTACATACTTTTAATGTCTGAAAATGGACACACACTAAATATGCACACCTCTCTGCAGTAAGTTCCCTGCATACCAACAAACTTCATTCTGAGAGTTTGTTCGTAAGTCTTGTTTTTTGTAAGTCCAACAGAATTGCCTAGGTACCCAGTTAACATAGTCGGCTATATAGTACTGTACTGTAATAGGTTTATAATACTTTTCACACAAATAATTCATAAACAAAAAAAGAAAACATTTTTAATCTTACGGTACCTTGAAAAGTGTAGTAGTATGCTGCAGTGCAACAGCTGGTATCCAGGGACTGGCATCGTGTTTGCATGTTTGAAAGTTTGCAACTTGACGGTTTGTATGTAGTGGACTTACTGTTTTGCAATTAGAAATGCTGTCGTAGCATGAGAAACATTTGAACTTGGAGCTTTCAGTCATTTATTTTGTAATCTTTCTCTGAACCTGGTAGTTGTGCCACCCAAGACTACTGCTGCTAAGCTACCACTATTTTAGCGGAAAGACCCCTTGGCTTTCTTATTAAAATTAGTGATATATTCCATATCACCTTTTCATCGATTCTTGAATTGTTGAATCTGTTATTTATTTTTTATCCTAAAACATTTTAGCATGGATAGTATTCTAATTTGATTTGTTTTCCTTGTTGAACTTAAATGTGGGTAATTTGTTTTTTTTCTAGGTTTTGGACGGAAAGATGTAGTTGAATATTTGCTTCAGAATGGTGCAAATGTTCAAGCACGTGATGATGGGGGCCTTATTCCTCTTCATAACGCATGCTCTTTTGGTCATGCTGAAGTAGTCAATCTCCTTTTGCGACATGGTGCAGACCCCAATGCTCGCGATAATTGGAATTATACTCCTCTCCATGAAGCTGCAATTAAAGGAAAGATTGATGTTTGCATCGGTAAGACTATTTGTTTACTTTACAGAATATTCTTAATGTTGTAACTATTCTGAATCTGAATTGATTTGTTCATATCATCAGATTCTGTCAGGCTGAATTTAAATATTTAAGAACATTTTATGATTCAACCTAACAACTTTTTACTGAGTATCTTTTTGTGTATGGTACTGAGCCTAAATTTCTTTGGAGAATAGAGTACAAAGCTCCCGTTCTCTAGAAACTTGCAGTCTCTTGAGTGCAAGCGAACCAGATAAAGGCATGCGGAAATGAGCAGGGGGTATTAAAAGGATAGTGAGTGCAGTGACCTGGCAGAAGTCAAGTCAAGACCCTATTTCCTGGTGTCTTTCCAGGAGGCAGAAGGGGGAAAAGGCAACAAAGGCAGGTAGGGACTTTTTATAAAGAACTTTAGATTCCAGGTTAAGGAGCTTACTGTTATTGTGTGGGCAGTGTGGGATATTAAGCTTTTTGAGGAGGAGAGCAATGTGATGAGATGAAAATTTTGAAAAATTCCTATCACCTAGTGACTTTGTAGCTGTCCTAACTTCATAGTGCAACACATTACTTAGGACTTTGTGGTGATGCTGGTATAAACAAACCCACTGTGCTACCAGTCATATAAAAGCATATCTGATACCATTATGTACAGTACGTAATACTTGAGAATGATAATAAACAACTGTGTTATTGGTTCATGTATTTACTATACTTTCTATCATTATTTTAGAGTGCATTCCTTCTACTTACTAAAAAAAATTTTAAAAACAGCCTCAGGCAGATCCTTCAGGAGGTATTCCAGAAGAAGGCTTTGCTGTCATAAGAGATGACAGCTCCATGTATATTTTTGCCCCTTAAGACCTGTCAGTGGGACAAGATACGGAGGTGGAAGACAGTGATATTATTGATGACCCTGACCCTGTGTGGGCCTAGGCTAATGTGTATTTGTGTCTTAGTTTTTAACAAAAAAGTTTTGAAAACAATTTTAATAATAAAAAGCTTATAGAATAAGAATATAAAGAATTTTTGTGCAGCTGAATAAAGTAAAATTGTTACAGTAAGCTAAAGCTAATTATTGAAGAAAAGACACTTTTTATAAATTTAATGTTGCCGAAGTTCCCAGGGTTATAAAGTCTACAGTAGTGTACAGTAACATCCTGGACCTTCACATTCACTCAAAAGTGACTTACCCAGAGCAACTTCCAGTCCTGCAAGCTCCATTCCTGGAAAGTGCCCCATATGTGTGTATATTTATCTTTTATACCATATTTTTACTGTACCTTTTTAATATTTAGATACACAAAAACACCATTGTGTTGTAATTGCTTTCAGTGTTCAGTACAGTAGCATGCTGTAAAGGTTTGTAGCCTAGGGCAGTAGGCTCTAGACCATGTAGCGTAGGTGTTTAATAGGCTATGTCAGCTAAGTTTGTATAAGCACTTCTGTGATGTTGGCACTGTGATGGAATCACCTAACAACACATTTCTCAGAATTTATCCCCCACCTGAGCAACACATGACTGCACAGAAAGAGTAAGCTAGTGGGGTGCTGAGTAGGATGGATGGCATCAAGGATACCAGTTAGGAACCTATGAATAACACAAGTGAGAAATGATGGGGGCATGACTTAGGGTTGTTATAGGAAATTAGCAATGGCAGAATAAGTAAGAAAAGTATACACAGTATGAGAGAAGTCTGTTTGAGAGTTTTCATTAACCTGGTATTGACTTTTCTGAGACTAACAGATTCAAGGATTTTGGAGTCACTGTCAGACAGAAAGCCAGTTGTGTACACTAGAAGAAGTCCAGGGGCTCTATGCTGAACTTAAATTGTTCTATGCCTCACCCATCCCCACCAAAAAAAAAAAAAAAAAAACCAAATCACTGTTTATCCCAAAGTCACCAGCCAGTTTAAATTAGGTCCTTTAAAAAGAAGCAAAATAGGTTTCTTAACTGCCACTGCCCAAGTCTCCTTTTCTTCTTGTTATTTTAAATTGTTACTGCCTTATGCTCAGATATACTATTTGTACTACATTAATCCATCTCTGGTACCTCAGAGTCTCAGACATATAATTAATTAGTTTTAATAATGTAGAATTTTCCAAATATAGTTACACATCTGCACTCTCCAGTATGGTAGCCGAGGACTTGTAATGTGACTAGCCTGAATTGAATCAAAATGTGCTATAAGGGGAAAATACATACCAAGTTTCAGTGACTTAATATGAAAAAAAAAGAATGTATGATATCTCAATTTTTACGTTAATTATATTATAAATATTAAATATTTGGGGTTAAATAAGATGTGTTAAAATAAATTTAAACTTTTTCTTTTTATTTTTTAATGTAGCTACGAGAAAATTTTAAATTACTGGCCAGGCATAGTAGTGCATGCCTGAAATCCCAGCACTTTGGGAGGCCAAAGCAGGAGGATTGCTTGAGCCCAGGAGTTTGAAACCAGCCTGGACAACATAGCAAAACTCTGTCTCTACAAAAAAGTTTTAAAAATCAATGTGCCTATAGTCCCATCTACTCAGGAGGCTGAGGCAGAGAGATTGTTTGAGCCCAGGAGGTTGAGGCTACAGTGAGCTGTGATTGCCACTGTACTCGAGCCTGGGCGAAAGAGTGAGATCCTGACTTAAAAAAGGAAAAGAAAAGAAAATTTAAAATTATGTGTGTGGCTCACATTTTATTTCTGTTGAACAGCACTACAGTAAATAAAGATAGAGCAGGATGGAAATTAACTCTGTCAAAGAACAGAAGCTGAACTTCTTGTCTGTTTGTATTTACCTGTTTTCCTCCACCTCCTTATTTATATTAATACATAGAGTATACTGGAATATCTGTATATGACAAATAATAATAACACAAGGCTTCTCTTTTTATGTGTCTGGAATTCTAAATGTAGCAGTTTTGATTTGGAGTTTGTTAACCCTGTCTAGAGTATTTGGATTTTAACACAAAATCCAATGTCATTAACCTCAGCTAGCAATACCTATTCATGTATCCTTTCGTTTCCCAAAGAAAAGTTGTCCTTGTAAGGAATAATTTATACCTTGGTTTCAGTGGTGTACATCTACTCCTCTCTTTAGACTGTTTGCCTTGCTGTCAAAGTACAATGTATTATGATATCAGTAGTGGCAAATCCACGCAGCCTCCTGCTGTTGATTACTGAGCTTTCTTGAAGAGTAGAGAAATGATGACTGGTGGCCTTAGAGAGTTTACTGAAAGCATAAGGAAGCTATTCAGTTTTGTTTTGTTTTTAAAGAATTTACTGATGGCTTAGTGGTGGCTCAGCCTGTCATCCCAGCACTTTGGGAGACCGAGGCAAGTGGACTGCCTCAGCCTGCAGGTTCGAGGTGAGTGGATTGCCTCAGCCTGCAAGTTCAAGACCTCTTCTCTACAATAAATCAAAAAATTAACCGAGAGTGGTAGCACACGCCTGTAGTTCCGGCTACTTGGAAGGCTGAGGCGGAAGGATTGCTAGAGCCCAGCAGGTCGACCCTGGGTTGCCCGTGAATGTGCCACTGCACTCCAGCCTGGGCCACGGAATGAGACTCCAACACGGGAAAAAAAAAAGAAGAAGAATTTACTTATGTGATTTTTTGTTGTTATTATTTAAAAAGCTTACAGATCTCTATTTCTGGGTTATTTATAGCTTTAGACATTTCATTTCTGTTATAGAAAAGTCTTGCTAGCACAGGCAGTCTTGCTAGCACAGGAATTAGAAAACAAGCTTTCAGGCAAACTTGCCTTTTTTTTCCTTATATACTCATATCTGTCTTTAGTCACTTGTCGTCAGCTATATAAATAGCAAAGGAAAATCTCACATTGAACCAAGGGGAAACTTATTGAGTATGTCGTTAAGAATTTAAATACTGGAATATTTTATATATTCTTACATTTAAAATGTAACATTTATCCTTCGTCAGGATATGATCGGTCTTTGAACAACTTTGAAACTTCTGGACCAGAAGTTTTGAGAAAGTGATTTACTAAAATCACATTGTCATGATTACCGTTGAACTTCAAAATAGTGTTGCTATTTTACAGTGCTCTTGCAGCATGGAGCTGAGCCAACCATCCGAAATACAGATGGGAGGACAGCGTTGGATTTAGCAGACCCGTCTGCCAAAGCTGTGCTGACTGGTAAGTCTGTATCTCTTTAGTTATTCCAGGAATAATTTAAAGAACAAGCTTGCTAGGTAGACAGTCTGCCTCCTGCAGCTAATGACATCAATTAGATGGTCAAAATAGTGTTTGTTCAGTTGCTATTATTTTCTACATTTAGACAGTTGACATTTGATTACTTTTAAAAATAAAAATATTAAAGTGTGTGTGTGTGTGTGTGTGTGTGTGTGTGTGTGTGTGTGTGTGTTTTGAGTCAAGTCTTACTATGTTGGCCAGGCTGGAGGACAGTTGACATTTGATTACTTTTAAAAATAAAAATATTAAAGTGTGTGTGTGTGTGTGTGTGTGTGTGTGTGTGTGTTTTGAGTCAAGTCTTACTATGTTGGCCAGGCTGGAGGACAGTTGACATTTGATTACTTTTAAAAATAAAAATATTAAAGTGTGTGTGTGTGTGTGTGTGTGTGTGTGTGTGTTTTTTGAGTCAAGTCTTACTATGTTGGCCAGGCTGGAGGACAGTTGACATTTGATTACTTTTAAAAATAAAAATATTAAAGTGTGTGTGTGTGTGTGTGTGTGTGTGTGTGTGTGTGTGTGTGTGTGTGTGTTTTGAGTCAAGTCTTACTATGTTGGCCAGGCTGGAGGACAGTTGACATTTGATTACTTTTAAAAATAAAAATATTAAAGTGTGTGTGTGTGTGTGTGTGTGTGTGTGTGTGTGTGTTTTGAGTCAAGTCTTACTATGTTGGCCAGGCTGGAGGACAGTTGACATTTGATTACTTTTAAAAATAAAAATATTAAAGTGTGTGTGTGTGTGTGTGTGTGTGTGTGTGTGTGTGTGTGTGTGTGTTTTGAGTCAAGTCTTACTATGTTGGCCAGGCTGGAGGACAGTTGACATTTGATTACTTTTAAAAATAAAAATATTAAAGTGTGTGTGTGTGTGTGTGTGTGTGTGTTTTTTGAGTCAAGTCTTACTATGTTGGCCAGGCTGGAGTGCAATGGCACGATCATAGCTCCCACAGCCTTAACCTGCGAGGCCCAGGTGATTCTTCTTAACCTTCCAAATAGCTAGAAGAGGTGCATGCCACCATGCTCAGCTAATTTTTTGATTTCTTGTAGAAATGAAGTCTCACCAAATTGCCCAGGCTGTTCTCAAAGCCCTGTGCTCAGGCAGTCCTCTCACCTCCACCTCCTGAAATGCTGGGATTACAGGCGTGAGCCACCGTGCCCTGCTAAAAAATATTTTAAACATCCCTGAATTTTTTAGATGATTTTTTGCCTTCCCCTTTAGATATATAGGTTGAGTATTCCAAAAGCCAAAACACTTCTGGTGTCAAGCATTTCAGATAAGGGATACTCAACCTGTACTATTCTTGTAAGTGTGTTTTAATAATTTTTGATGGAATCTTTTCAAAAAGCACTAACTGCTCTCATGTTTTTCAGAACAGGATCTTGGGCACACTTATTTCAGTATCATGAAAAGTGCTAATTATTGTACTGTGCTGTAACATTTTTATGTCCTTGGAACTAATTATATGTGTGTGGCTATAGTTTAGACTGAAAAGCTTTTCTGAGTTGTATGTAGTTCACATATTTTTTCCCTTGTCATGTACTTTCCTCTTAGCAACCCTGCCATATTATTTACCAGATTTTTATCTACCTGTGGTGACCACTAAAATCTAATCTAAAAGGGAAGAAGAACCTGAGGGGTTTTGCTTTGAGCTTAGAGGTTGGATTTTGTAATCTTTCTTCTGACATTGCTGAGAAAATTTAGACTAGTCCATGAAAAGATTTCTAGAAAAGTACACTATTATTGTGACTATCAATTTAGTCATATGTTTTCTCCTTCACCATTCCATGTTATTCCATGCTTTTATTTTTTTAAAAAATCTTGGGGCACAAAAGAAGCCTTGCTTAGCAATCAGTACACAATTCACCTTGTGGGCATCAGCTTGGGTGTTGTCTCTGTAAATCATTATGTTAATTTAAATTTTATTGATTTTATGGTTTTGTTTGAATTCATTTTTAAAAGTAAAAGCAGCCGGGCTCGGTGGCTCAGCCTGTAATCCCGTGCTTTGGGAGACTGAGGTGAGTGGATTGCCTGAGCCCGTGGGTTCGAGACCCACCTGGGCAACTTGGTGAGACCTCATCTCTACAATAAATCAAAATGAGCCGGGCATGGTAGCACGCACCTGCAATTCCAGCTACTTGGAAGGCTGAGGCAGAAGGATCACCGGAGCCCAGCAGGTCGAGGCTGCGGTGGCCGGGAGCGGCCATTGCACTCCAGTCTGGGCGACAGAGTGAGACTCCAACTCAAAAAAAATAATTCCGAGTGGCCGGAATTACAGGCATGTGCTACTATGCCTGGCTGATTTTTTGATTTATTATAGAGATGAGGTCTCGCTGCCCAGGCAGGTCTCGAACCTGCGGGCTCAGGCAATCCACTCACCTCAGCCTCCCAAAGGTGCGGGATTACAGGCTGAGCCACCGAGCCCGGCAAGTTACATATTATTAATGTGGGAGGAAGAAAACAAGACTGCATTGTCTACTTCAATAGAAAAACACCAGGTGGAAGATATCAAACGAATTGCTATTGCACAACATGTGTCAATGAACCTGCAATGCAAGTCAGTGACTGTTTCACATGTTACCGCACATTAGAAAAATATAAGCTATAAAATTTTTATTTTTGTCATAAATAAGTTTCTTGGTGTCCAAAATTCCATTATATGCCAAATACCATTACAATAAAATTATTGGTTTCAGCACTATACTATTTAATATGAAGTGATTTGTTTTTCACTATTCCCTTAAAAAGTGCAATCAGGTTGCTGGGAGGTGATCCGTGAGATGTCTTCAAGTGCAGAGGGTTAAAGTAGCATTAAATAAAAATGATCTTAGTATTGGAAATTTTTCTAGATTCATAAAGATGTTAATGATTATATTTAATCAGTGATGCAATAGATCTGTCATTTCTTTAATGTTGGTATATTGGGTTTTGTTTGTTTTGTTGGGGTTTTAATGAAATTGTGTATATATTTTGTTTGTTCTAGAAATAACATACTCATTTTAGGAAATTTGAAGGGAAAAAGAGTAAAGAAAAAGCTTAACCAATAACCCATGGTAGACTGTTAATATTTGGGTATATTACCATCTAAGCTTTTATTTTTCTATGCATATTATTTTATATAGTTGGGATACACTTCATTATGTAACATTGAATCATTCTTTTTAAAATTTTTATAACACAAATATTCCATGTTCTTCTTATAAGTTATTTTTAAACTATATACATGGTATTCTGTTAGTGAACCACTTTATTGGAAATTTATTTTCAAATGTATCTGTAGTTCAGGGAGCATGTTTTTGCATAAAACTGCCCTTAATTTTTTAAAACTTCTGCATATTTGTTTTCCTAATTCACAGGTGAATATAAGAAAGATGAACTCTTGGAAAGTGCCAGGTATGTACTAATACTATAAATATGTAACATGAATATTTCAGCATTAAGATTTTTTTTATAGTAAAGCAGCCTTTAAAAGAGCATGGTTTTTTTTTTCATGGTCACAGTGTATATCTTGAGGAAGATCTGATAAAGAATATAAATTGCTAATGCATTTTTTTGTGTTCTAGGAGTGGCAATGAAGAGAAAATGATGGCTCTGCTTACACCATTAAATGTCAACTGTCACGCAAGTGATGGCAGAAAGGTACTTCCTTTCTCAACTGAGTTTGTGCTTATCCCCTAGTAACATGAATATGCATTTATCTTATTAGAAATTAAAATATATTTGTAGAGAATGCTCATGTTTTCTTTTAAGCAATATCTCAGATTAATTCTTAGTAAACTTAGTAAAACCTTTTGATAATAAACACTTAGTTTTTTAATTGCTGTATGCAGTAGTGGCCTTATAAACTCTTGTGCTACACCATTAGTATGTATGTTGAATTTTGTAAAAACCAAATTGATAACTATTTATTTAGACAATGAAGTTATAGTTGGCTTTTCTGTTTTTGTGTTTGAGTCTTCACCTTTTCACACATTTTATTTTGCCATTATTTGAATTTCATTAATTTATTTGGTTGATATTTCAGTCAACTCCGTTGCATTTGGCAGCAGGATACAACAGAGTAAAGATTGTACAGCTGTTATTGCAACATGGAGCTGATGTCCATGCTAAAGATAAAGGGTAAGCATTTGAACAAAACAAGGACTTAAATGTTACTGTCCTTATGACAATCTTTCTGACCTTATAAAATCACATTTTTTAGCTAAACAGCATTAATATTTATTGAGCTCTTACAATATGTCTTTTGCTGTGAGGACACAGGGAATTTAAAAACCTTAGATCCAGCCGGGCTCGGTGGCTCAGGCTGTAATCCCGTGCCTTTGGGAGGCTGAGGTGAGTGGATTGCCAGAGCCCGCGGGTTTGAGACCCGCCTGGGCAGGCGAGACCTCATATCTATAATAGGATCAAAAAATTAGCTGGGCGTAGTAGCGCGCACCTGTAATTCCGGCTACTCGGAAGGCTGAGGCGGAAGGATCGCCAGAGCCCAGCAGGTCGAGGCTGCAGTGGCTGGGAGCGGCCACTGCACTCCAGTCTGGGCGACAGAGTGAGACTCCAACTTAAAAAAAAAAAAAAAAAAAACCCTTAGATCCATCTCTCATTGGCTTTACATCACACTTTAGGGATCATGAGAAAATACCTAAAAGTACAAGGAGATTTCTGCCAAGTGCTGGATTTAAATAGAGAGGGATAGTACTACAGGACTTCCCAGGTGGGAGCTGTCAATGATGACTGGAGTGGCTGGAAAATTCTTCAGAAGGAAGTGGTACTTGACCTGGACCTTAAAGGCAGATCTCAATTCAGGAAAGCAGAGAGTTTAGGGAGCATTACTCTGCAAGAGAATTGGTTTAAGTGGAAGTGCTGAAGCAGATATTATAGCACATTTAAGAAAGAACTAAGATTAAATCAACTTGACTGGAACAGATGGTTCACTTGGGGAGCAATGCAGGTTAGAGAAATAGGTAGGAACCAGGTTTTAGAGGACATGGTGTTCTAACCTGAGGAATGCAGACTTCATTCTGTTATCTTAAGCATTTAGTGATCTGAAAAAAGGAGGATAATTATTCTAAAGGAGAGTTTTAGGATGTGTATTCTGGAGCAATATGCCGCCTTGATGTGAGGAGAAGGAGGAGATTAGAGGCAAACAGAGCAATCAGGAAAGGGAGCATTGTAGAGGTTCAGACATCATGAGTATCTGTAATAATGGTGGCAGAGGAAGTGGAAATGAAAGCATAGGTACAAGAGATACTACATTGTAAAAATGAATAAGATTTGTTGAGTATCTTGATGTGACGAGAGAGAAAGGAATAAGAAGAAAACTCCCTTTCAAGTTTGGAAGCTGAATGAGTTAGATCCGATGATACGCATAAGAAGTACAAGACGTACAGGAGGGAAAATTATTTTGGAGGAAAACATTGAGTTCACTTTTAGAATTCTTGGTTTTATGAGCTGATGGTAGGAACGTAAGTGGGAGTATCTAGTAGATAGTTGGGAATGAAACTGGTGCTCAGGCACGTGAGGAATTATATATTCAAAAATGATAAAGAAAGCCATGAGGCTTTAAAAAGAGGACACATAGAACTAAAGGCTAAATTGTAGGTCACCATAACTTACCAGAGGCCAGCATGATGGTGGCTGTGGCAATAAGTTACTGATCCCAAAGGAGAAAGAGAAGCTTACAGCTGGAAGTCAGGATTTTAAGAACTTTCTATATGGGTAGGTATAGTGGAACTATACCCATATAGAAAGTTCTTCCATTCCTGTCATAAAGGAATTAGGTTTCAGTTTAAGGAACTTAAAGTTTCAGAGATGAGCCAGTGTTTGAGCTGAGTCTGGAAAAGATATGTAGAAATGAACCAGACCAAGGGAGGGAGAGAAATCTGTCCTACACCCTGGAAGCAGTATGCATGGAGACATACAGGGAACTGTAAGTTTAGCATGTCATTATTGAAGGATAAGGCCAGAGGATATCAGACCATTGTGTATGCCAAGTTAAGAAGTTAGAGCCATCCCTTGAAAGCACAGAGAAACCACTGAGGAGTTTAGAACAAGAAATAACCACATCAGATTTACCTTTGGAAAAAGTTGAGCTACAACTTGCAGGGTAAATTGGAGTGGGACTATTCCAATAGTGCAGGGAAGAAACAGTACAGGCCCAAACTAAGGCAGTGTCAGTAGCAGTGGGGAAAAAAGGAAGATGGATTTGAAAGAGACTTGGGTGTTAGAATTGTTAGGATTTAGGGTTCTAATAGATGTTAATGAATTTTGTACGTGTTTTGTTTTTGTTTTTGTTTTTTGAGTTGGAGTCTCACTCTGTCGCCCAGACTGGAGTGCAGTGGCCGCTTCTGGCCACCGCAGCCTCGACCTGCTGGGCTCCGGCGATCCTTCTGCCTCAGCCTTCCAAGTAGCTGGAACTACAGGCGCGCGCTACCACGCCCGGCTAATTTTTTTGATTTATTGTAGAGATGAGGTTTCGCCTGTGATTATTTAAAATTAGATACCTTTTAATTTATAACTTTCCCTAGGCCTAAGTAATCTGTAATAACACAGGCTTTTCCCCCCCTCTCGTTGTAGTGATCTTGTGCCATTACACAATGCCTGTTCTTATGGTCATTATGAGGTAACTGAACTTCTGGTCAAGGTTAGTTCTCTTGTACTTTTCCAATTCTTTTCTATAATTATATAAAATTACTTGAAATACATAGTATATCTGGTTTTTTTTCTTAGTGTTTAGAGAAATGGAAGGAGTATTTAGAATCATAAAATATTGGTGGTTGAGACTGGCAGCCTATAATCCTAACATTTTAGAGGGTCAAGGCGAGAGGATTCCTTGAGACCAAGATTTTGAGACCAGCCTGAGCAGCATCGTCTCTACAAAAAAGTAGCACTACCATTTTGTGAATAGCAGATTAAGTGATTCTGTCATTTGTAGCTGAAGGTGAAGTTTCAGAATTCTGATATCAAAAAGCAATTTTTAGTGACTTGTATATTATTATAGCCACTGGTTATATTTGCAAGATTTGCCAGTTGCAATACTTGAAGTTGAAGCAGGCTCACTCAGTAGGCCTCACTTCTTCCATTATGCTCTGCAGCTATTTAACAAACGGCTTCTCAAGACTTGCAAGAAACTTCTTATTTTGACCACTGTAAGGGGGAGTAGAAGTTATATATTGTCCTTGAGAGTGGAACCTAGGTTGTATACCCAAGCCTATTTTCTTTGGTCCCTCAGTTTCTACATGTTTGTCCACATCCTTGAGACTTCTGTTACCTGCAGCAAGTCTGCTCCTTCAGCATTTTCCCTCACTCTCAGCAGCCGACACAGGAAGCAAAAGACAATTGTTTCCAATGCCTCTGTGCTTTCTTTTGGGCATGTGCCACCATGGAACACATTTACTCACAGAAACAACTTTATAATAATGATTAGACACTCTGAGTAGCATATAACCTTTTACATTTACAATGTGGCAATAGTATTACACAGGTATGCTTTTGCTTTTTGTACAACTGAACCTTGAGTTCAACAGATTTTGAATGTTACCGTGGATAAGAATGAAGCACCAAACAGATTGCACTGGAATGTGAAGACAACTGTTTTACTAAATAAGAATGGAGGACTGACTAGAGGTCATCTTAGAGAGGAGGCTAGCTGAGGTGAGGGTATAGTCATCAGAGTAGTCAAGTTCAGGAAAGTCAGGAGGAAGCAAGCAGATAGGAGTGGGAATACAGACAGAGGTTCCAGGCAGTGCTGAGTCAGTTGGCAATGCTTGCTGCATAGACTGGCTTACAGAAGCTGACATTTACCAGTAAGCATCCAGTAACTGCTTTCCATGACCAGTGCTAGGCATGGAAGGCAAGCAGACATGATCCCTAGACCATGTGTTCAGATAATGAAGGTCTGGTAAAGCAAACACAAGAATAACAAGAAATTCTCTTAACTTTCTTCTTCCTCATAAATAACCCACAAATTCATAGCCTCTGTATACAAGAAAGCAAGTGGATAGATCGATAGATCTTGCTAGAATGAAAGGGAAAAATTCTGTCAAGTAGATTCGTGATTAATTAACCACTGTGCAGAAAATGTTGACTGATGTTTCTTTGCTTGGATTGGTATGTTGGAACCTCTAAGGGACTGCTGCAAGGTTCTATCTTTGCCTTTATTGTGAACATACTTTTATTGATGACTTTAAAAAATCAGAAGGAATACTTATCAAATTTGCAGATTAGCTTGAAGCTGGGCAGGATAACTAATACCAAGTTGACAGA
The DNA here is from genome assembly GCA_027257055.1 of Cephalopachus bancanus. Taxonomy (NCBI): domain Eukaryota; kingdom Metazoa; phylum Chordata; class Mammalia; order Primates; family Tarsiidae; genus Cephalopachus; species Cephalopachus bancanus. Next base: position 1,424,143 of record JAPVLO010000446.1, on the reverse strand, counting down.
ATCAATGCCCAAACCATCTGAGCAGGCTCTAAGCTTGGTGAGAAGCTAGTAAAATGAAATTTAGTGGGAATTAATAAGGAGACTTATTGATAAGTTCACAGAAGTAAGATATATATATACGTATAAGATGCAGGAGGAGAACGTACTTTGGTATTTACTTCATGTTTAAAAATAATCTAGAGCTTTTAAATTACCACGAATTCAGTTTAAGTATAAATTGTGATATGACTACTTAAAAAGCTATCATAATTTTATGCCACTAGTAAAAGAATAATGTCAAAAGCAAATATAATAATGAATTCCCTACATTCTGCAGAGTAGAACCACATTGGAATTTATTGTTATTTTAGGCTCTCAATTTTTTAAATGAAGTTTTTAAACTAAAATATATTTAGTTGAGCACCACCAGGATGATAAGAAGTCTAGAAACCATCTGATGTGAAGAATGAGTAAAGGAACTTGAGGTATTTAGACTGAAAAAAGAAAACATGAGTTGCCTCTATTATGATTTTTTTTTGAGTCACTCCGTTTCCCAGACTGTAGTACAGTGGCATGATCACGGCTCACTGCAGACTTAAGTCCTGGACTGAAGCATTCTCCCACCTCAGCATTTCAAGTAGGACTACAGGCATGCACCATCATGCCTGGCTGAATTTGTGATTTTGCTATATTGTCCAGACTGGTCTTGAACTCCTGATCTCAAGCGTCCTCCCACCACAGCCTCTCAAAGTGCTGGGATTACAGGCACCAGCCACTGTGCCCTATCTGAATTGCCTCCAGATATTGTAGAGAAGAGTATTGATGTCTTTTGCTCCAAAGAAGACGAATATATCAAAGTGCATATTTTAATGTAATGCAGAAGAAATAACTCCCCATTGTTGAAAGTACTAAAAGAGTGACTAGCTAGTTTGCCTTCTTTCAGGAATGCTGTAGAAGGGACTGTATTTGGTGGGAGATTGAACTAGTGTGACTTGTTTTGATCCATCCTTTCTAATACCTAGAAGCAGCTACAGTTCAAAAATATGATAATACGAAGTGTTAGCAAGGATGGGGAGCAGCTGGAACTCAGACATTGCTGGTGGCAATGCAAAAGGCTGTAGCCACTATGTGGCAGTTTCTAGTAAAGTTACACATATCTCTACCATGACAGTGTGTGTCCATAGGAGTGTTCATGACACACATTGAGTATCCCTTATCAGAAATGCTAGAGACCAGAAATGTTTTAGGCTTCAGGTTTTTTTGGATTTGGGAATATTTGCATACATACTACATAATGAGAGATCTTAGGAATGGGATTCATGCCTAAACACGAAATTCACTTATGTTTCATATACACTTAGCCTGAAGATAATTTTATATAATGTTTTTAATCATTCTGTGTCTGTAACAAAGTTTGTGTATGTGAGATTAGATGTGGAATTTTTTTTTTTTTTTTTTTTTTTTGAGTTGGAGTCTCACTCTATCACCCAGACTGGAGTGCAGTGGCCGCTCCCGGCCACCGCACCCTCGACCTGCTGGGCTCTGGCGATCCTTCCACCTCAGCCTTCCAAGTAGCCGGAATTACAGGCATGCGCTACCACGCCCGGCTGATTTTTTGATTTATAGTAGAGATGAGGTCTCGCTGCCCAGGCGGGTCTCGAACCCGCGGGCTCAGGCAATCCACTCACCTCAGCCTCCCAAAGGCGCGGGATTACAGGCTGAACCACCGAGCCCGGCTGATGTGGAATTTTTTGCTTGTCGTGTTCAAAAAGTTTTGGATTTCGGAGCATTTCTTATTTCAGATTTTCAGGTTGAGGATGCTCGACCAACCAACTAGAAACAGTCCAAATGTCAGTTAACAGGATGACAAATAAGTAAATTATGGTATATCTATACTATGAAATACTCCTCAACAATGAACATGCATTACTGATACAACTATATGAATGAATCTCAGACATATTATATGTGTCAAAGAAACTAGACACAAAAGTATTTACTGTAGAAATGTACATTCTTCCATGTTTATGAAGTTCAAGGACAGATATATCTTAATATATAGTGCTCAAAGTCAGAATAGGGGCAGGAATTGTCTAAAAGGAGCATAAGGAAACATTCCAGGGTAATGAAAGTATCCTGTGTCTTAATTTGGATGATGGTATCATGAATATATACATTTGTCAAGACTCATCAGAGTTGTGCCCTTCCCTGTATGTAAATTATACTTCAAAAGAGGAAAATGAGTTCTTGGAAAAGATATAGGTTAAATCTAAAGCTTCATTCTTAACTCTTCTTAGTAAGAAAAAGATTTAAGTAGGTCCCTGTGGGCAGGTTCAGCAGTTAGCTACTCTTTTCCATTGAGAAAAACGTACACTCTTTCTGAAATAATTGACTTAAGAAAGGAATGTTGGGACTATGACCTATTTAAGCTTGCATGATGTTAAATTCCACAGTACTAATAATTGTAAATTCTCTTAAAAATTGAGCATTGTATGTGCTTTTTTCTCTCCAGCATGGTGCCTGTGTAAATGCAATGGACTTGTGGCAGTTCACTCCTCTTCATGAGGCAGCTTCCAAGAACAGGGTTGAAGTGTGTTCTCTTCTCTTAAGTTATGGTGCAGATCCAACACTGCTGAATTGTCACAATAAAAGTGCTATAGACTTGGCTCCCACAGCACAGTTAAAGGAAAGATTGGCATGTGAGTATAAAATTATGCGTTCAGGTAGGATATTATTAAACTGAACATTTTTAATTTCCTGTTTGCTTTTTTGAATGTTTAAGTAGCCTGGACATGGTGGCTCAGGCCTATAATCCCAGCAATTTGGGAGGCTGAGGTGGAAGGATTGCTTGAGCCCAGGAGTTCAAGACCAGCCTGGGCAACATGGATAGACTTCGTCTCTACAAAAAAAATCAAAAAATTAGTGGGTGTGGTGGTGCTCATCTGCTGTCCCAGCTACTTGGGAGGTTGAGGCTGGAGGATTGCTTGAGCCTAGGAGTTGGAGGCTGTGGTGAGCCATATTCATAGCACTGCCCTCTAGCCTGGGCAACAGAGTGAGACTCCCACTCAAAAAATAAATGTTTAAATAATGGAGTATTTTCCTTAGTCATGAGTATGTATTGCTTAACATCTTTAATAATTTGGAAGTATCTGCTTTAGTTGCTGCTAAAAAAATTTTGTATTCATTTTTTCAAATCAAGTTATATATTTCTTATATGTATCTATTAGTCTTACGAGATGGTATATTTTGGAAACAAACGGTTGTTCTGTCTTTGATATGACTTCTCGCTAACCTGTGAAGTTGATAAAGCTGTAAAGTTAAAGCTTTATAAGATTACCGTCTTATAAACATAGTTTCCATATGTTAGCATCTAAAATTCTTTGGTACTTGGGCCAAGTTTTATTGTTTTCTGTCTATAGCTGAAGTAGGTATAGTGAGAAATAACCACCTAGTTCAGATACAGTATTACTACCTATAAATAGGTAACTTGTATTGGACTATATTATTCTGGAATAATAAAGGGTGTGAGTAGCCACAGGTCTGGTGAGTAAGAGAAGTCTTGAGAAAATGCCTCCTTCATTTGTTCATCGTAAGCGGCCCTTGTCTAGCTTGTCTAGTTTTTGGTTCTCTGATAGATAGGATCAAAACCATCTGCTGCTGCCATAATGTCAGTGTAGGGTTTACAATCACCCTTTATTTCTTTACTGAGAAAAGCGTCATGCTGAAAATATTCTGAGAACTCTCTAGTCTAGGAATGTATTGCAATACTCCAGATATGTCTCGACCAGTTATGAATTAGAGCAGACCATGAGTCTGCCGTGGGCTAAAGCTGTGTGTACACTTGGAGGTGAATTGAGCCTTACCCGAGGGGGACTGGAGTATTACTGCCTCTGTTTTCAGGGTTCTCCACTTGGAGAATATCTTCAGAGCTCAATCTGGCTACTTTGGGCGATTATTTTGAAAATAATTTCAAGGGCATACTAGGTATCTTTTACTAGCTAAGCCCCATCAATTTGATAATTCCCATATAGATCTAAATGCTTTTTCTTCATCCAGATGAATTTAAAGGCCACTCCTTGCTGCAAGCTGCACGGGAAGCTGATGTTACACGAATCAAGAAACATCTCTCTCTGGAAATGGTGAACTTCAAGCATCCTCAAACACATGAAACAGCACTGGTAATGTTTCAGATTTGAGTTTTTAAACTACAGTAACCAAAAACATGCCAAACTAATCATAATGTCCTACTTTTAGAAATAGCATTATTTTCAAAATCTATAATTTTTAAAAATTAAATTAATGTCTACACAAACAACAAAGAAAAATTTTAACTAGTACAGAGGAATAGACAACCTCACCCTTTACCCCCAGGCAATACTATTATCAGTTTGGGAATTGTTTTAGAAAAAAATTTATTCATATTCTCGCCTGTACTATATGTTACTTTTATTACCATCAACTACATATTATTTGTCTTTTTAGGGGCTATAAAAATTATGAATGCTTAGGGTAAAAAATTTGTAACCCACTAAAAATAAAAAGAAATTTTTTTAAACCATTCAGATGAAAACCAGTTGGTGTATTTCCATTTAGTGTTGCAAAGGTTTGTTTTTGTTTTTTGGAGGGTTTTTTGGTTTTGTTTTCAGAATTAGATCTAGAATGTGAATAAAGTTTTTCAGTGTAAATCCCTGATAGAGGTAATAACTTGGGGAACTCTAACAAAGTAGATGTGAGTAGAGAAGTCTAAGGAAAGCAGTTAGAAAATAATGGGAGCTCTTGGGGTAGGGGATAGAAGATAAGTGGGAATAGTGTAAGAGGAGTGTCATAAAAGTAGAAATATAAAAGGACAAAAGTCTGTCCTGTTGTGCGAGTTACAGAGTGTGCCTTAGCTGGAAAAAGATAAGTGAATTAATGTGTTTAGGAGTAGATTTGACTTACCTAATATCTTTTATGGTAAATTTTCTTCCTTAAATTTCATACTGTGAAATTTATATACAAACAAACCAGTCAAACATTTTGGACCTTTTTGCGACTTGTAAGAAACATCAACAAAAAGAAAAGAAAACCTGCAGACTAATAAATGCTAGTGCAAATTAAAACCACAACAGAATTAAACAGAGAAACATGGAAAGACTGACATCATGGGAAATTGGTCTGAAAAGCTAGTGCTACGTGTTGTTTTTTTCTAAATATACTTCTGTTAAGCAACTTGTTTTTGCTGTTAACCTTATAGCATACTAGAGGTTAAATATTGGTGGGTAGTTCTAGTTCAGAAGCGGTTTCTTCCAAGTTCCCAGAGGTTGCAAGCCCTGCCCCAGGATGATGCAGAGGAATAGGGTGTAATTGGAGGTAGATAAGATAAAGAATTTTATTTATTTATTTATTTTTTTGAGTTGGAGTCTCACTCTGTTGCCCAGACTGGAGTGTAGTGGCACGCTCTCGGCCACCGCAGCCTCCATCAGCTGGGCCCCAGCGATCCTTCTGCCTCAACCTTCCAAGTAGCTGGAACTACAGGCACATGCTACCTCGCTCGGCTAATTTTTTAATTTATTGTAGAGATGAGGTCTCACCAAGTTGTCCAGGCGGGTCTTGAACCTGTGGGCTCAGGCAATCCATTCACCTCAGCCTTCCAAAGCACAGGATTACAGGCTGAGCCACCGAGCCCAGCTATGATAAAGAATTTTAGAAAAAAATTTCCGTTCTCTGTGCTCTCCCAATAGACATACTGGGGTGATTACCCTTAACATACCCCAGGAGCTTTATTCACCAATTAGAATTGGTTTTACTGAGGATTTGAACAGAATGATTTTGGTGACAGCAACAACTCAAAGAATGGATCTGCAGCAAAGTCATGAGGATCAGATAAGCTTTATGATTAACAAGAAGCTACAATAAGAGAACAAATTTTATGTATACTGTGTATTTAGATGTATAGAGTAACTTTGCTAAAAAATTCCTGAGAACTTTTCTTCTGTGGATTTTGAGGTTTCAGTTCTAACTTAACATATATACATTCATTCATTCATTCATTCATTCTTTTTGTGTTTTGAGTCAGAGTCTTACCCTGCTGCCCAGGCTGGAGGGCGGTGGCTTGCTCACGGCCACCACAGCCTCAACCTATGCTGGGCTCAAGTGATCCTTCCACCTCAGCCTTCCAAGTAGCTTATTTTTTTTTTATTTATTGTAGTGACGATGTCTCACCAAGTTGCCAAGGCTGGTTTTGAACCCCTGAGCTCAGGCAGTCCTCTCACCTCGGCCTCCCAAAGTACTGGGATTACAGGCTTGAGGCCCCGCTCCCGGCCTACATTTATTTAGTCATTCATCATTCAGACATTGAACACCTGTTGTGCATGATTATCATCCAGGATGTTGGGAATGCAAAGATATGGGCCATGATGAACTTACTAGGCTTAATAGCTGGCAAATTCCTACCTCCTGTCTCCTTTCCTTATCAGTACCTCTTAGATATCAATGCTGTAGCTTTGAACTCCAAATTATCATTTTCTACCACTGATTTTGCAAACTGGTAATCCAGCTCCTTGCTCTGTTAGAGCAGCAAGTTGAGAGAGAGAAATACTACTCAGTTTATCAGCTGTTCCATCAATGCTGTTACCACCAGAATCCGGAGCTCATGAGTATTCTGTTATTTCTTCATGTAAAGAAACCCCAACCTTTGGCGTGCTTTTTTGTTTCTGTTTTTTGTTTTTGTTTTTTTGTCAGAGTCTCACTCTGTCATTCAAGCTGGAGTGCAATGGTGAGATCATGGCTTACCACAGCCTCAGCTTCCTGGGCTCAGGCAATTCTTCTGCCTTAGCCTCCTAAGTATCTGGGACTACAGACGACCACCACATGCATGGTTAATTTTTTCATTTTCGTAGAGATAGGGTCTTTCTATGTTGCTCAGGCTGTTCTTGAATTCCTGGGGCCAACTGCTTCTCCCACCCCCGCTTCCCAAAGTGCTGGGATTACAGGCGTGAACCACCATGCCTGGTAGAGGGTGTTTTCTTTTTTTTTTTTTTTTTGAGTTGGAGTCTCACTCTGTCACTCGGACTGGAGTGCAGTGGCTGCTCCCGGCCACTGCAGACTCAACCTGCTGGTCTCCGGCGATCCTTCCGCCTCAGCCTTCCAAGTGGCCAGAACTACAGGCATACGCTACCACACCTGGCTAATTTTTGATTTATTGTAGAGATGAGGTCTCACCAAGTTGCCCAGGCGGGTCTCGAACCCGCGGGCTCAGGCAATCCACTCACCTCAGCCTCCCAAGGCGCGGGATTACAGGTTGAGCCACCGAGCCCGGCTGAGGGTGTTTTCTTAACCTTTAAAGTATTACATAGACACAGTGCTTCATGTAAAAGACCTGTTGGTCACATTAAGTTTTTCATCGTGTCGTTAGTGGCTTTTTCAAAGATGTAGGACAGCTATAAAGTTTGATTAGAATATTTAATAACAGATGTCAACTGGTAAATAGGATTTTTAGACACTGTTAGAATCTGGTAATTATTACACATTCCATCTAATCGAAAGCCAAGAGCAAAGTTAGGTCAAAAATAAAATAAAGACAATAAATAACTTCTTGATTGTCATTAATTGGAGACAAGAATGTTCTTAAACAAAAATCAGTTATGTATGGTCCTTGATTAATGCTGCAATTTAAATTATTTAGCATTGTGCTGCTGCGTCTCCATATCCCAAAAGAAAGCAAATATGTGAACTGTTGCTAAGAAAAGGAGCAAACATCAATGAAAAGACTAAAGAGTAAGTATACATTTAGTAATTAAATATTATTGACATTTTACTGTTTTGGAAAATATGTTCATTCTCTGGCCGCCTTTTTCTCTTTAAGATTCTTGACTCCTCTGCACGTGGCATCTGAGAAAGCTCATAACGATGTTGTCGAAGTAGTGGTGAAACATGAAGCAAAGGTATACTTCCTTTTTGGTAATCTTTGGTAATCGCATCAGTTATTTTTTATTTAAAAGATGAAATGCCTGCTTTCTAAACTATTTACTTTCTCATAAACATTACTTGTGTTTTTCATAATCTACCCTTAAAAATTGTCCTGCAGATAACTTTTTCTATATTGACTTTTTGCTAGAAAGTCTGTGGGTTTCTTCAAATATACATTATTACATGTCCTTCCTTCTCCATTCCTTTTAAAGATACTGCACAGGTCAAAGTTCTTCTTAAGGACTTTTTCTAACAGTACACGCTCCAGAATATCTCCAGCTGGAGACATACTGATTGCAACTTATCTTTTCTAGTCATCTTTTCTCACCCTTAACTTCTATTTCTTGGTTGCCATGATAACTTCTGTTATTTACCCCAGCCACAGTTTTTCTTACCCTCTGTTATTTCAGTAACTAAGCCAAGGACTTGAACCAGAAGGAACTAAGTTATTTAAATAGTTCGAGTAAAATCACTGTAGCTTCCATGTTGATAAATTAGTATTCTTTTGTTGGCATTTGTGCACAAAGCATTTTATTCATTTAATAATTGTGCTTTCATCAAAGCTAGAAATCATTATTTCTCACCCAGGAACTTTAAAAAATACTACTCAGTAAAGATATGAATAGCATCCCAGATTGTGAGAGATGACAGTCACCTAATTCAACAGTTTTTGCTGTTTTTAGACACAGATCCTTGCCTTCTTTAAACAAAATTTTCAGTTGAAATTCAGTATATTGTATAACAGAGAAAGAACAGAACTCCTCTGAATGAAGGGAGAAAAAAGGAATAGAGATCCCTTTCTCCTTGGATGACCCCTGAAGCCCCCTTAGCTAAATGAACTTTGCAGAATAGTTTTCTTATATGTCCTTGCTTGGGTTTCCATTCACTCAAGGGACCACTTAGAGTTCTCTAATTTCTTTTCATATTGGCTCTTGGTGTCCTAATTTCTTTTTTATTTGGGGAAATTCTTGATAATGTATAATCTTGCTCTTTCCTGTTGTAAATTGTTGAATAAAATAAAGTTTATTTCCGCTTGACTGCTTGGCATATCTCATTTGTCTCTCTGTTCTATAACTGTTCGTTGGTTACTTTTTTACATACTTGTGGCACATTACATGAAGACTGGATGCATATTAAATTTGAGTTGTGAAAGTCAGTGAAACTGTCTTGACCAGGATGACCAACCATCCAGTTTTCTTCAGGGTTTGCGTATTTCCAGGAACACAGGACTCTTGGTGCCAAAACCAGGGAAGTAAGTCTTAAGCAAACCAGGACAAGTTGGTCATCCTGATCTTAGCACAAAATGGTACCCAAAAAAAGCTTTACAATGGATGTTTTCACATTTCTAGGAGTTTGGGTATGTGAGTAGTTTAATTGCCCTGAGCGTTTTAAGGAGGTTTCTCAGGTTCTCCAAGCATGGAGATGAGCTGTTTGTACTACAGTTTTAGGTTCCTTGAAGTTTTGGCTGTATTTCTATTCAAGTATTCTCTGATTCCTTGATTATGAATTGGCCAGTGTCTCAGAACACACCGGTATCCACAGGATTGATTACTGAGGAACTTAATTTCTCAGTTATGAAGAATTATTTCCATGGTGGGGAGGTGGGGTAGGGATAAAATGAGGAGAATCTTACAGGTGATTTTGTTGCTGTTGTGAAAAAGTTATAAGATATAACCAAGTAGAAAGATTTTTACAGAAAATAACTATACCCACCACTTAGATTCTGTTTGTAACATTTTGCTATATTGTTTTATTACACATTTATCAAATTCTCCCTCTGTCCGTCAGTCTTATTTTTGACACATTTCGAAGTAATGTGCAGATGACTAATTTCCTCAAATACTTCCACATGTACATCAACTAGAGTCATTATTTAGTTTTTCTTTAGATGCAAAATTTGCATACAATGAAATGCACAAATCTTAAATGTACATTTGCTGGATTTTGACTCCTACACATACAGCTGTATAACCAAAGTTCCTATTAAGATATAGGACTTTATCTCATGGCAGAGGTAATGCCCCTTCCCAGGCAATCTCCACTCTAAAATTAACAACCATTTTGTTTTTTTTCTGACAATAAATAAGGTTGCCTGTTATAGGCCTTCTCATACATGGAATCATATAAAATGTATTCTAGTGTAAGACTTTTTCCCCACAGTATGATGTCTAGAGATTCACCCACAAATCAATAGTTTGTTCCTTTTTATTGCTGAGAAGTATTCTGTATGAATATAACATAGTATGTTTATCTATACTGACTATATTTTACATACTAAATAAGGTAGAAAAAAATAAGTGTCATAATACTAATTTATCTCTGGCTTTGTTACTGAAATTTATCTGTCTCGAGGCTAACCTCCACATTTCTGCACTTTAGAGATCCATAAAAATAAATGGATTCAACTTCTTAGGCAATGTCTAGCTCTAAATATGGTGACTCTATAAATGCTTTAATGCTGAATATAGCCGGGTGTGGTGGCTCACACCTGTAATCCCAGCACTTTGAGAGGCCAAGGTGGGAGGATTGCTTGAGGCCAGGGGTTGAAGACCAGCCTGGGCAACATAGCAAGACCTTGTCTCTGCAAAATAATAAAAAACTAGCCAGATATGGTGGCACACACCTGTAGTCCCGACTACTTGGGAGGCTAAGGCAGAAGGATCATTTGAGCCCAGGAGGTCAAGGCTGCAGTGAGCTGGGATCATGCCACTGCACTGCAGCCTGGGTTGCAGAGTGAGACTTTGTCTCAATCAATCAATAATGCTAATTACAGTTGATTTTCAGCATCTCACATTTAACCCAAAATTGGGTCTTCCCTCTGATGTCAGGCCTTTGTGAGTTGGTGAATGTATGCTCTAGATTTGAGCAAAAATACTTGCTTTGGCACTGGATCGGAGGGTTCATTAAAAGATCGAGACTTAAACTACTAGCAGGTGTTTGATACATGATTGGATGGTTTTAAGTTTTGTATTGGAGGCTAATTTCAACTTTTTTCCTTCGTTGTTAAGGTTAATGCTCTGGACAGTCTCGGTCAGACTTCTCTGCACAGAGCTGCACATTGTGGTCACCTGCAAACTTGCCGCCTACTCCTGAGCTATGGATGCGATCCTAACATTATATCCCTTCAGGGCTTTACTGCCTTACAGATGGGAAATGAAACCGTGCAGCAACTGCTTCAAGGTATTAAATACTTCTGTGACATTCATCTTTTTTTTTTAATTAGCCTTTAAAAATGTTCACATATCAGGTGTTATATGGAGGAGTTGGTAATAAAAAGAAAGTATTGGAGAACTTTTGACTATTTCTTCTTACCTCATTATACTTTTAATCAGCTCATTATACTCAATGCCCAACTGTCATTAAGTGATAATTTGTTCCAGTAGTATTTTTTCTTGAGTCAGCGTCTCACTCTTGGCCCAGTCTGGACTGTGGCATGATCACAGCTACTGCAGCCTCAACCTGCTGGGCTCAGGGGATCCTTTTGCCTCAGCCTTCCAAGTAGCTGGAACTACAGCGATGTGCCACCACACCAAGGTCTTGCCAAGTTGCCCGGACTGGTCTCAAACCCTTGGACTCAGGCAATCTTGCCTCTGCTGACCAAAGTGCTGGGATTATAGGTGTGGACCACCACACTCAGCTCCAGTAGCATTTTCTGCCCAATTTCTCCGATTTAAATAGGTAGCTCTCAAGTTTTTATCAAGAAAGTTTTTAAGAGTAAGACACAATAGTTGCTATTTGTTTTGGGGTTTTGGTTTGGTTTTGTTTTTGCTTTTGTTTTTGAGTTGGAGTCTCACTCTGTCGCCCAGACTGGAGTGCAGAGGCTGTTCCCGGCCACCCCAGCCTCGACTTGCTGGGCTCCGGCGATCCTTCCTCCACAGCCTTCCAAGTAGCTGGAACTACAGGCGTGCGGTACTACGCCTGGCTAATTTTTTGATTTACTGTAGAGATGAGGCCTCTCCAAGTTGCCCAGGCAGGTCTCGGCAATCCACTCAGGCAGTCCACTTACGGGCTCAGGCAGTCCACTCACCCCCGCCTCCCAAAGAGCGGAATTACAGGCTGAGCCACTGAGCCCGGCTTGCTATTTGTTTTTAAAGAAAAAAAAAAAAAACCTTAAGAGGTAGATATCTCTTACTATAGCAGGCCTGGTGAAACTGTACTCTAAATATTGGCCCTGCTTCTTTACTCTTTAGATCCTAAGTCTCTTTGCATCTCTAGCTTTTATTAGAATTTTATGGAATAGCCTTGACATCTCAAAGCTCAGCTTAAACGAAATGCGAAAGATGAAGCCTTTCTGTTCTTAACAGTCATCCTTGACAATCTTTATGCCTGTGGGCTGGGAATCACCTTTTTTTTTTTTTTTTTTTTTTTTTGAGTTGGAGTCTCACTCTGTCGCCCAGACTGGAGTGCAGTGGCCGCTTCCGGCCACCGCAGCCTCGACCTGCTGGACTCTGGTGATCCTTCCGCCTCAGCCTTCCGAGTAGCCGGAATTACAGGCATGTGCTACCACGCCCGGCTGGTTTTTTTGATTTATTGTAGAGATGAGGTCTCGCTGCCCAGGCGGGTCTCGAACCCGCGGGCTCAGGCAATCCACTCACCTCAGCCTCCCAAAGGCGCGGGATTACAGGCTGAGCCACCGAGCCCGGCCTGGGAACCACATTTTGAGAAACACTGCTTGAATAGCTGAAGGCAAATTGATACAACCTCCTGGAATCTGCCAAAATTGTGAACTAACTACAGAACTGCTTGCAAGATTCCCCTTGCTTCCCCATATGTCACACATGTATTTCAGTGTCAATTTATGGGGAAATAACACTAGTTCTACTCAGTTGCCTAGTGATAGAGCTTATAGTCTTGCCAGTTGTATATTAAGTACATACAGCTTCACTTACCTTTTCAACTAGCTTCTTAGTAAGTGTAATCATTAAAATGGAATTTCTAGGTCAAAGGGTAGCATGTAATTGTCAAATTATCTTCTAGAAAGGTCATATGTACCATCTTAGAGTCCCATATCTGAAAAAACCTGTTTTGTGTCAGCAGTAGCTATTACTATTCTTAATATTTTCCCCGGGTGAATGTGCATGTGTAAATTACAGAAGTAACAGGTGCTTCTTACATCCAGACTGTGAAGGTGTTATCAGTGTAGCTCTCCATTTCCTTGCTGCCCACTAATAGATGAGCAAAATGAGGTTTCATTTTAATTTACATTTCTGACTATGAGTAAGCTTGAACATAATTTTAATGTATTTACTGGCGGTTTCTCTTCTTTGTATGTGTGACTTACTTGTTCATGTCCTTAGCCCATTTGTCTGTTGAGGCCTTCCAGGGTATTCTTCTCATAAGAACACCCTGTATATTAAGTATGTGATCTTTTAAGGTCCATGTTGTAATAGAATTTTTTGCATTTTGCTCTTGTTTAATGCTGTTATTACCTGACGTGTTTTTCAAAATACCAGTTTTTTCTTTGATTCTGCCTTTGATGTTCTAAGAAGCTTTTCTTTTCTTTCTCTTTTTTTTTTTTTTTTGAGTTGGACTCTCTCTCTGTCTCCCAGACTAGAGTGCAGTGGCACACTCAAGGCCACTGCAGACTTGACCTGATGGGCTCAGGTGATCTTTCTACCTCAGCCTTCCAAATAGCTGGAACTACAGGCACGTGCCACCACACCCAGCTAATTTTTTGATTTATTGTAGAGATGAGGTCTCGCCAAGTTGCCCAGGCTGGTCTTGAACCTGTGGGCTCAGGCCAATCCTCTCACCTGTTTCCCAGAGTGCTGGGATTATAGGCGTGAGCCACTGCACCTGGCCTCCCTTTTCTATTTCAAGATACAAAAATATTCACCTCTGCTGGGAGTGGTGGCTCACACCTGTTATTCCAGCACTTTGGGAGACTGAGGCAGGAGGATTGCTTGCGCTCAGGAATTCAAGACCAACCTGAGCAACATAGCAAGACCTTGTCTCTACATAAAATTTTTAAAAATTGGTCAAATGTATTGGCATGCACCTGTAGTCCCAGCTACTCAGGAAGCTGAGGCGGAAGGATTGCCTGAGCCCAGGAGGTTGAGGTTGCTGTGAGTCATGGTCGTGCCACTGCACTGCAGCCTGGATGACAGAGTAAGACCTCCAAACCAAAAAAAAAGAAAGAAAATGTTCATCTTTGGTTTTTTTCTAGTACTTTTAAGGTTTAATTGCTTATGCTTTAATCCATTTGGAGTTTATTTTGTTTTAATATATAAGGTACATGTTTTCTTCCTTTTTTGAGATTTTAAATAGAATCGATCTATAAACATAGAATGATGTTTAAACGATCTATAAACATAGAATTTCAGACTTAGAAATATTAGATTTCTTCTAGTTTAACTTCTTTCTTTAGAACTGAAAAAATCTGAGGCCAGGAAGTTCAAGTGTCTTGCTGCAGTTTAGATAACTAGTTAATGGCAAATCCATGGTTAGTTTTCTGACTGTTGCTCTCCTAATTTAAGACTTTTGCACCATACCACATGGCTTGATTATAAAGCAGGACATCTTTTTTGTTTTTGAGTTGGAATCCCACTGTTGTCGTCCAAGCTGGAGTGCAGTGGCATGCTTACGGCCACTGCAGTCTTGACCTACTGGGCTAAGGCCATCCTTCCACCTCAGCCTTCCAAGTATCTGGAACTACAAACACACGCCACTACGCCCAGCTAGTTTTTGTGTGTATGTGGTTTATTGTAGAGCCGAGGTCTTCCCAAGTTGCCCAAGCTGGTCTCGAACCCCCAGGCTTAGGCAATCCTCTCACCTTGGCCTCCCAAATTGCTGGGATTACAGGCTGAGCCACCGTGCCCAGCCAAACAGGACATCTTTAATCATCTATTTTATGTTTCTTTATGTGGCTTAGTCACATTATAACTATTATACACATTTACATATTTTGTTTATATATGTTTAAAAAGTTTTAAGAGCATCTTTCTATTTTTTTTTGTCCATTGCCATGGTAATATCCTGAATAATCTACCAAACTGCAAAAAAACTTTACATTCTGATGAGATGCCTTTCATAAAGCTTGGTTCCATCTTCTAAGTATAAACTAATTGCTCTTTTCCTCTCTCTTTTTAGAGGGTATATCATTAGGAAATTCAGAGGCAGACAGACAATTGCTGGAAGCTGCAAAGGCTGGAGATGTAGAAACTGTAAAAGTAAGACAGATCTTATGTTTTATTAACTTTGGGTTTTTTTTGACATTGTTAATGAGTCTATACTGTTATAATGAAGAGCCTGAATTATTTGTACGTGCCTTGCTTTAAAAGGTCAATAATATAATCTACTTCTCTGCAAATAAGGAGCATTGAGTAATGAAAGAAAAATACCTCAGTTGCACGTACATCCCATTAACTATCATATCCAGAAATTTAATTATGGTAATACTTTTGCTTAATGAGCCTATTCATTTGTCCCTTAAAAAAAAAGTGTATCAAAATATTCATTACATATGACACATCAAAGAAGAAGGGGAGAAAATAGTGTGTCACTTCTGTCTACCAATTTCTTCATTTCTTCGCCCCCTCTACCTCTGGGGATCCATTGTTTTAGTTCAGTAATGCATGCAGTTTTGCAATTTCTCGTTCTCAGAGCAGCTTACTCCAGCTCTTATCTGCCCTATCTCCTATAGCAGTCTTCTCTAGAGTAATCCTTCCTTGGATCTTGTTCGACTTTTATCCTAGAACTACATGTACTGCCTTACCACTATATGTATCAGATATTTCTGTTACCGACAGAAATGGTATATCCGGCTAAATAACTCAAAGGCCTAACATTTTGAAAGAATGAGACCGTTTTACAATTAAACTAATATAAATTAAAATTTAGCTCAGCATTTTAATAAATAAATCCATAAAATTGTGAATTGCATAATTATGCAGTTATTTAATGATGCAGTTATACAATAGTGTTATTTTAATTTCCAAAGCTAGTAGAGGAGAAAAACCTTACTTTTTTTTTTCCCTTGCAGGCTTTTACAAAACACCATTGGTCCTATTTGAGAGGGTACTAACAGATATTAAGTTTTATAAAATGCTAAATTTGTTTATTTAATTCATGGCAGAAGTAGCTAATTGAAATTCTTTAACTGTATTTCTGTATAATGTTCTCAATTCTAAACAGACCCATTCCAGAAAGACAATAATTTTAGATTTTCTGAGAACGAAATAGTAATGTTGGTCTCATCTCAACTGGAGTTCTAAAGGAATTTATTTGCTGCCCTTTTAAATGAAGAGCCACCTAGAAATTTATTTTAAAGTCCATTTTTCCTATTGCTTTATCTGTGTAGATAATATAGACATCTCAGCTTCAAACTGTTTTTTAAATTCATTTTTCAAAGAAAATGCTGTTATATTGGCATTTTTATTATCTGGCATGTTTTATTTTCACCCTCATTATTCTCATTCCCTTAAATAAAAAGCTAATAGGATATTGAATGTAGGATTTTGTTTCTATTACTACTGACTTGTGGAAGACAAATCACTTGAGTTAAAAGATAGCTGATTTTTCTTTCTTTTTTTTTTTCGGCAACAGCCATGATGAAAATTAAGTTGACGTTAACTAGCTGGTTTTTGTGTGTGTGGGCAGGGAGAGTGGTACAAAATTTAATATGCTCATTCACTTGTATATATTAAGGAACATAAAATGACATTTAGTAAACATAATATTAAAGACTAAACTTTGTTTTCATAAACATAGAGAGCATCTAGAGGAAGAGATAGATGAAGAGGAGATGAAATTGGGGCAGGAAATGGACTTAGGGAACAAAATAATGCCGTTGGATTGAGGAAGGCCCTGAAAGGCATCAGGTGGTCTCCCCCTCCTCTCTGCTTTTTAAATCACTTAGGGAAATGTGTCTCCATCAGCCATTCTATTTCTTATCCACCTCTAACAGAAGATTCTGTGAATCATTGGTCAAGAGTATCTGCATTTACCCAGTAAACAATTATTGTGCTCAGTTGTGTTTAGTGGCAATCCATCAGGCTAGGTACTTTATCAGACAACTACTTTTAGAAAACCTGTCTGAGAGTGGACAAAATTAAACTGAGAGGTAGGGCGTAGAATGGCCTACATTGACGACCTAACCTAGCCAGCACCTGATAGACATGTTAAAAATATTCATTCCCAGGGACCCAGCTTTAGACCCACTGAAATATTATCTCTTGGTGAGACCCTGGAGCTGTATATCTAGCAAGCTCTTGTTTGGCAAGCACAGAAGAGCTTTACCAGTTCAATGATTAAACTCCTTGAGATAAAACCACTGATAGCTGGCTTCTTTGGTTTATTGAGTTAGGTTATCCCTTGCTTTTAGAGTAGAATAGTAAAGGGGGGGAAAGAGTTTTTACTAGTACTGATAGTCCTTTGACTCTTGAGCACTGTGATTTATTATCTATGTTGCTTTTCTTTCTCAAACTTTCATAATCTCTTGAGGTTTTGAGTGTTACTCTTACAACTACACTTCCTCATCTGAACCAAAGGACACTGAAAATTGTTTTAGTGGCTATATTCTTAACTCTCTTAACTGTATGTAGCCATCAGCATTCTATTAGTTTTCATTCATTTCACATATGCTGTATGGTTATCTAAGTGTGGTTCCTAGAGCATCAGCATCACTCAGGAACTTATTAGAAATGCAGTCTTTCAGGCCCTGGCCCAGTCACATTTGTTTAGAAAATTTGGGGATTAGACCCAGCGCAGGGCAGTGGTTCTCAAACTTGAATGTGCTTACAGATTACCTAGGGATCTTTTTAAAATGCAGGCTCTAGCCGGGCTCAGTGGCTCAGCCTGTAATCCCACGCTTTGGGAGGCTGAGGTGAGTGGATTGCCTGAGCCCACGGGTTCGAGACCCGCCTGGGCAACTTGGCAAGACCTCATCTCTGCAATAAATAAAAAAATCAGCCGGGCATGGTAGCATATGCCTGTAATTCCAGCTACTCGGAAGGCTGAGGCGGAAGGATCGCCGGAGCCCAGCAGGTCGAGGATGCAGTGGCCAGGAGCAGCCACTGCACTCCAGTCTGGGCAACAGAGTGAGACTCCAACTCAAAAATAAATAAATAAACAAACAAATAAATAAAATGCAGGTTCTGACTCAGTAGATCAGAAGATTCTGAATTTTAATCATGCCTCTTGGTGATGGTGGTACTACTGTGAACCAGATACCTCTACATGTATTTGCCACAAAGTGGAAGTTGCAGTTGCTGATATTCGATACTTAGGTTATCTTTGTCTAAATAGTGGTAATGGCAAAATTTACCTATTAGCTTTAGAAAAAGCAGAATATGCAAGCACAGATGAGGAAATCGGAGGGATTCTCAGTAAATGACAAGATGAAATAAAAATAATAGTTTCTGAAAATACTGATTTAATGAGATAAAAACTAAGTCAAACTCTGACATTTCTACTAAATGAGTTAAAACAAGTGAGAATATGCAGTGTCATGTGTATATCTTGTTCCATCCTACAGAAACTGTGTACTGTTCAGAGTGTCAACTGCAGAGACATTGAAGGGCGTCAGTCTACACCACTTCATTTTGCAGCTGGTTATAACAGAGTGTCTGTGGTGGAGTATCTGCTGCAGCATGGCGCTGATGTGCATGCTAAAGATAAAGGGTAAGTATCAGCTATTGTCACAGGCTCTCTTTCCTGTCTTTACCTGGCCTTTTAAGGAAATTGTCAACATATATTTGTATGATAGTAGCTCTTTTTTTTTTAATTTTCAAGGAATTCTGTTTCTTAACATTGGCTTAAATATAGCCTTTAATATCAGATAAGATTTTATGGTGGCTAGCATTTACATAAAGACATAATGCCTTGTAATTTCATAATGGCTAAGGAGATTACAGCATTAGTGTAATACTGATTTTAGTATAAATTTTTCAGTTTTCATGGAAGACATTTGAATTCTTCCAATTTACCTTGACATTATTTTTTTTATTAAGAATATATCATTCCAGTCTGGGTGCAGTGGCTCATACCTGTAATCCCAGTACTTTGGGAGGCCGAGGTGAGAGGACTGCTTGAGCCCAGGAGGTTGAGACCAACCTAGGCAACAAAGTGAGACCTATAGCTACAAAAAAAAAAAAAATCAAAAAATTAGCTGACCGTGGTGTGACACACCTGTATTCCCAACCACTGGAAGGTTGAGGCAGAAGGATCACTTGAGCCTAGGAGGTCAAAGCTTCAGTGAGCCATGATTGTGCCTCTATACTCCAGCCTGGATGACAGAATGAAACTCAGAATACACATTCACACACAGAGGCACACATAATTCTAGATGTTGCATATATTCTCTGCACTGAAAATATTTTTAAATTTTTCTCTCCTGACCTACCAAAAAGGAATTTATTTGTCTTCAATAGATTTAGGTTCTATAAAGTACAATCAGTGTGATTTCTTATGCAGTTCAAGAAATAATTGTTTGTCATTTATATATTATTACTTAAATTAAGACATCTTTCTGTGGCATTGTTCACTTAACTTTTCATTTCAGAGGCCTTGTTCCTTTGCACAATGCATGTTCTTATGGGCATTATGAAGTTGCAGAACTTCTTGTTAAACATGGAGCAGTAGTTAATGTGGCTGATTTGTGGAAATTTACACCTTTACATGAAGCTGCAGCAAAAGGAAAATACGAAATTTGCAAACTTCTGCTCCAGGTATATTTAAATACTTACTTTGGACAATGAATTACATAGAATATGTTTATGTTTTTTTTAATAACCCTGGTATAAATTTAAACTAGTAAAAGGGTGGGAAGCGAAATTACCCAATTCTATACCCAGATTTCAGAATAAGTGTCATAACCCTATTTTATATTTTAATCCACAAGTGTGCTTACCACACATTGATTTATCTTTGTATACGGTCAACTATCAGCATGTGATACTTTTCTGCTTATATAACCTCAAGATATTTGATGAATTATGTAGTTTTTTTAGCCAAATTTATTTAGCACTGGTAAAATTTATTCTGGTTTAATACAGATACCAATGGATATTTTACAGTAAAAACAAGAGGACAGATTTATAGTTTATCTCGATGTTTGTGAAAAGTAAAAATAGTGTAACAGAAAAGTTAATTTTAATGAACTACTACTTTATTTTGAACATAGTTTAATAGTTTGATGATATTAATGTAATATAAAAACTTAGTAATATTTAACTGCCTCATTATAATTTTCTGTGTGTGAATTAAACATTAATAGCAATGATGTTAACTTCTTTTAAGGTAGAGTCTCAACAAAATGCTTTTCTTCGGTCTAGTTACATTGACTATTTTCTCATTGACCAAGGGCACACTTAAATCAATTCCTTTTCCCTTTCCTTTTTTTGTGCCTAGCATGGTGCAGACCCTACAAAGAAAAACAGAGATGGAAATACTCCTTTGGATCTTGTTAAAGATGGAGATACAGATATCCAAGATCTGCTTAGGGGAGATGCAGCTTTGCTAGATGCTGCCAAGAAGGGTTGTTTAGCCAGAGTGAAGAAGTTGTCTTCGCCTGATAATGTAAATTGTCGTGATACCCAAGGCCGACATTCAACACCTTTACACTTAGCAGGTAAGTTAATAAAGTTACGTGCATTTAGGCTGGTGACATCTAAGAGTTATTCTACCCAAGTAAAATATTTCCTGTAACTAAACTTTAAAAATTCAAATCAGGTATCTTCTGATTCCACCATTGTACTCGTTAGTGTATTTGTACAGGGAAATTGTACTTTAAATTGTTAGCTGAGTTTCAGTTCACTTTAGTGCTAGCATGTTACATTCAGTGTGAACAATTGAAATGGACTGTGCCAGTCACCATGTGCTTTGGTATCCTTACTCTAGATCATTTTGTTCAGACCATCTTTGATGAATGGGTTTTGAAAAATACACCTTCTTGAGCCAGCCTTCCCTATGGGAAACTAAAGCTTTCTATTCTTCCAATGATAGCTGCTAAGCACAAGCAGGAAAAGAAACCGTTAAAGATTTTAAACAGTTACATAAACTTCTTGCCAGAGTTATTTGGAAGTGCTGCCATAACAAAACACCAAAGACTAGGGACTTAAACAGCAGAAATTTGTTTTTCACGGTTCTGGAGGCTATAAGTCCAAGTTCAAGGGATCAACAGGATTGGTTTCTTCCAAAGCTCTCTCCTTTGGCTCACAGATGTCCACCTTCTCACTATGTCCTCATATGGGACATAGTATCTCCTTCTATATATCCTAGTCTCTTCTACTTTTAAGGAAACCAGTCAGATTAGATTAGAGCCTAACAGATTCATTTCAACTTTATTAACTCTTTAAAGGCCTATCTGCAAATAGTCGCATTCTTAGGTACTGGGGGTTAGGCCTTCAACATAAGATTTTGGAGGACTCAATTCATTCCATAACATTTGTTCTAAGTTTTCACTCACAAAATTGGCATAGTGTACTTTTGTTTTTAGTACAGGTGTACAGCACTGTGGTTTCAGTATACATAATTTTTTTCAACTGCATTAAGATGTTAGGAAATAAGCCATTAAAATCACTGAGCTACAGCCAATTCGTCAGTGGAGTTCCATTATAGACACAGTTGTCTCAGTCAAATTTGTCTAAATATGCATGGTTTAACGTTAGTTTATAAAGAAAGAAAAAGTAATGCAGATGTTTCTGCCACTTTGGGTAATATGGGAAATGAAAATCTGTTCTCAGTTCATTTCAGTCTTAAAACTTAGTGTGTTGCTAACGTTTAAAAATAATTTCGATCATATATGATTTTTACCTTTGAATTCTCACTCCATGTAAATTGAGATCCCAATGTCCAAGGAAACAAATTACTCTGTGTCTTTCAGAGTATTTTGAAAGTGGTAAGCCATAAATGCTAATATGGAAAGAAAAAACTTTACTGCTTCACTGGTTATCAGGCATTTGTAGGCCATGCAAGACAATATATGACCTGACCTCTGGTAGAAAACTGCTGTGCATATTTATATTAGCTTTTATATCTTTATTATAGCTTATCTAGAACACTTAACATTACTGTTTAAGTCCTTGTTGTCTTTGTAAGTCACAAACATGTTGTATGCACAAAATTTCTGCCCACTTATTCGGTGTTCAGTACCATACCTTGAGACCTAGTAGTACCTTTAGTGTAATATTTAGTTTATGGTACTTTTATAACTTTTTCTTGACTTGATCTTTTCAAATTCTTTGCTTTAGCTCTCTCAGCAAAAGGATAAAAACTACAATAGAAATAATGAAAATAAAATCTTTTCAACCATTTTTAAGTTTCAAGTAATAATCTGCTATTGTAGGCAAAGCTGAGTTTCAGATTTGCTTTCTATATGATTTTGTGTCAAATAAAATTACTTTGCAATAAGATAATTTACAGATAATTGCCATGGTGACAGCTAGGAGATTGTGGCATGTTTCCAAAATACTAAGTTTTACTTTGTCTTTAGCAACTCAAAAGTTCCTCTGCCTGACTTGCAGAACTGTATACACTTAAGTTTGCTTGCAAATAAGCATGTTCTCATTTGGTCTTCAGGGGAAAAATGTTCTGAAACTCACTCTGGTGTGCTGCCTCCTGCTCTGCGGCCATCTTTGTTTCAGACTTCTATAGGATTGCAAACCTTTAACTTGCAACCCTTGAGATCATGGACCTGAACTCAGAAAGTTCGTTGTATATAACAACCATGAAGGCAGGGACTTTGGCAGGAAGAATTTTTTTTTTTTTTTTTTGGAAAGCAGGATTTATTAAGAGGGCAGAAAAGTGCCCACAGTGGGAGGAGACCCGAAGGGGTCGCCTGGCAGGAAGATTTTTAAAGATACAAGCAAATCAATCAGTGGAATTTTGGGAATCTCCCAAACCAATAGATGCCACCAAAAGCTTCCAACTTGAGGCCAGTGGGAAATTTTTTTCCAAAAGATAAATGTTGCTTAGATTCCAGTGGGGAATTTCAGATTCATATAAAATCTCTATTTTTTTTCAATAACGCCTATGCTTTATAAATACTCTTATACATATGAGACTTTTTTATATTAACAAGTAAAAGTAATTTTGCTTCTTTCCTAAATTAGCTGGTTATAATAATTTAGAAGTTGCAGAGTATTTGTTACAACATGGAGCTGATGTGAATGCCCAAGACAAAGGAGGACTTATTCCCTTACACAATGCAGCATCCTATGGGGTACGTTCTTTTGTGTTAACTTCAAAAATTTCTGGAATTTTCAAAGTGAAAGTCAGTATTGCAGTTCACATGGAATTTAGTAAATATGACATTTACTCGTTTTACAGGAAAGTAAATATGAGAACTAAAGAAATTGAGTAACTTTCAAATTTCGGTTCTGAATCTATGTAAGCTTGCTATATGAGACACATAGCATGTTATTCATTTTTCTTAGGACCTGGGATTTTGGTAATACTGTTTATCTGTTGGTACCCAGAAAGCCCATTGGGTTTCATGGGAATTTGTGGATGCTTGTTCTGATTTATAACAATTCTGAATGTTTATTCAGAATTGACCATCTTCAATGGTGTAGTTTGAATAATTGAGGAAGGCTGCTACTTTATAAATTGATAATTCATCAATTACAACATTTGAATGAAGTAGAAATTATCATATTCATATTAGTTTAGTTTCCTTCTATGTAGAATTCTTAACAATTTTCTGGATCACTTCTCAAGTTATGGAAATGTATACTGTAATTTTTAATCAGCTACTCATAAATCATAAATTGTGATATTGGGGAGAGGCAGGTTTTTTGTTTGTGTTTTTTTTTCATTTCCAGAATAAGCTTGAAAATATTAGTAGATACATAGCTAGTTTCTCCTTAAAAACAAAAGTGTGATCAAGTATTTCAGACTATAACAGGAATCTTTTCTTTTACAGCATGTAGACGTAGCAGCTCTCCTAATAAAGTATAATGCATGTGTTAATGCCACGGACAAATGGGCTTTCACACCTTTGCACGAAGCAGCCCAAAAGGGACGAACACAGCTTTGTGCGTTACTGCTGGCCCATGGAGCTGATCCTACGCTTAAAAATCAGGAAGGACAAACACCTTTAGATTTAGTTTCAGTAAGTGATGGGCTCTTTGAAAAATTTCAGTGCTTTCCTGACTTTTAAAAATTCAGTTGACATTATATAAAATGTCTTTATAGTGAATGTGGCAAAATCTGGTTTTTAGCCCAGTCTTAAATTTTTAGCACAGTTTTAAATTTTTCTTGTAAGGTACTTTGTCTCACTTTGTTGCCCAGACTGGAGGGCAGTAGCTCAGTCTTGGCTCACTGAAGCCTTGACTCTCCTGGGCTCAGCATTCCTCCTGCCTCAGCCTCCCTAGTAGCTAGGACTACAGCTGCACACCACCACAGCCAGCTACATTTAAAAACAATTTTTGTAGAGACAGTCTTGCAGTGTTACCCAAGCTGATCTCAAACTCCTGGGCTCAAGCAGTCCTCCTACCTCAGCCTCCCAAAGTGCTAGGAGTACAGGCCTGAGCCGCCATGCCTGGGCCCAATCGTAAATTTAAGACTTCTTTGGTATTAAAATATAATAAGTAAACAATAGAACTGTCAATCAGTTATTGTATACTGAGTACTTTGGAAACAGAAAAAAGAAGCACATGGTGTAACTGCTTACGTTAGTAGGGAAGCCAAGCAGGCCCAGGCCCTCCTTGAATGCTGTTACAGTGCTTATGGTGAAAGACAGTATAGAGCATGGGTCTTGCAGACTTCCCCAATGGGGTACGTTGCCATCACAGTGCAGCCACAAAGCCTGCTAACTACTAAGGACCTTGACCAGAGCAGTGGAGGAAGAGGAAGAAGAAACTCTTTTTGAGATGTGAAGGGGAGTCTCTTCTATGGGCAGCTTCCTCCTGAGAGAGATTCCATTGTTCCAAGTTATAATGAGACGCTGATTTAGTTCAGCTGCCTTGGAGTTTAAATAGATTTTTCTCAGCAAGCTGACAGCCCAAGCATATTTGCAACATTATTTCTTCAGGAAAATGTCTTTCCAATTCCAGACTACCTTAAAAGCAAACGTTTGGAATTCATTCCACTCATATGTTAGTCTCCCGATATCATTAAGTAACTGAAGCAGAATCTCTAGAGAATATACAAGGACTTCAGAGTCAAATGGACCTGGCCCAGAATTTCAGCTCCATCACTGATAGTTATATGATCTTACAAGTTGCCTAACCTCTAAGCCTTAGTTACCTCATCTTTAAATAGGAATTAAATATACTGGTTAATGTGAGACTTAATTGAGGTGTAATATACTTAGTCTTTGGCATGGATTCAGATATATCAAAAGCACAAACCACCCAATAAATGGTACTGTTATTATAAACAAATGTTCTATATAAACTAAGAGTGCTGTGGGGATGAGGATTGGAATGGTCAGTACGAATGACTGTCCGTGGAATTGAGTGGAATTAGTATCTTAATTGAGCATTGTGAAAGATATACCAGGTATATGTCAGTGATTAGACAAATTA
Source organism: Cephalopachus bancanus (assembly GCA_027257055.1). NCBI lineage: Eukaryota > Metazoa > Chordata > Mammalia > Primates > Tarsiidae > Cephalopachus > Cephalopachus bancanus. Next base: position 1,398,749 of record JAPVLO010000446.1, on the reverse strand, counting down.
ATGTACCAGTAAATGTGGGAACTTTTTTCCATTCTAATAGATTTAATTAAAATTGATTGTCTTTGCTTCCCCCCCCACAAAAAAACTTTGAATTTTGAGAAACAAATATAATTTTTCAAAAAATACAAACAATACTGTTTGCTTAAGTTTAACCATGTAGGTTGAATTACTTCTTTCAGAGTAATCACAGTAGGGCTAAAAGCTCTTATGTTTTTAAATTGATATTTCTCTAATTCATTTCAGTGCTTTTCAGTCATATCAAGTAGGGTCTCGTTCATGCTTTAGCCGTTTTATTTTGATAGATGTTTTGGAACAGATGTTCTGAATTATGTTTTATATTTTAGCTTAATACAGGTTGAGTGTCCTTTATCCAAAATGCTTGGAATCAGAAGTATTTCAACTTTTGGATTTTTTTTTTCCTTTTCAGATTTTGAAATATTTGTACTAACATCCCTAATCCGAAAATCTGAAATCCAAAATGCTCTAATGAGCGTTTCTTTTATGCTTCACATCGGCACTCAAAAAGTTTGAGATTTTGGAGCATTTCAGATGGGATTTTCAGGTTTAGGATGCTCATCCTGTATTAATCCATTTGTTTCACTTTTTTAAATAATTGATTATTTTTATATGATTACAATTCTGGTGTGGATTTGCTAGGTTTTGCCATATTTTTTAATACATTCTATTAGGTGTGATAAAATTTTAAAACTTGCTTATGGCAGATTTTGTCTGTCTGACACGTACCCTAGGCTGATGATGTCAGCGCTCTCCTGACAGCAGCCATGCCCCCTTCTGCTCTGCCTTCATGTTACAAACCTCAAGTGCTCAATGGTGTGAGAAGCCCCGGAGCCACTGCAGATGCTCTCTCATCAGGACCATCCAGCCCATCAAGCCTTTCTGCAGCCAGCAGTCTTGACAACTTATCAGGGAGTTTTTCAGAACTGTCTTCAGTAGTTAGTTCAAGTGGAACAGAAGGTGCTTCCAGTTTGGAGAAAAAGGAGGGTGAGACATCCTGCAAAAATAACTTTTTAACTAAATGGTATTGTAGCCCCATATGTGTCATTTGGAATGCTAAAAGTCATTTTTAACCTTAAATACAACTATGAGTATCAGATTTATTAACATAACCTTAAAAAGTTTTTGCCTTTTGTTGTTTTCTTTCTTCCAAGTTGAGAGTTGAAGGGTCTTATGCTACTGATCTACTCTAGATGTAAACTTTTTTTAACCTGTCAGAATCCATCTTACCCTGTGCAACAGTGTGAAACTTGTTTTCATGGCTTGCATCCTGAAAGAGGAAGCCAATTTTAAAGATACAATTAAAAATGAAGTTTAAAAGAAAAATGAGAATTTTTCTTAACCTGAGACTGCCCCATTGGTTAACTGCTTTTTCTAATGTTGACATTTTATAGCTTCTTCTTCATGATTTTTGATGTTATGTTTAGTATCATATCCCAAGTAGCTATTAATATTTTGCTTCATCTTTATTTTTTTCTATATATTGACATTAAAAAGTTTACTGTTATAGTGGTGAAATATACTATTCTAATCTTAATTTTTTTTCTTTTTTGTTTGTTTGTAGTTCCAGGAGTAGATTTTAGTATAACTCAATTCGTAAGGAATCTTGGACTTGAGCACCTAATGGATATATTTGAGCGAGAACAGGTGAGTAGATGAGTTGTATTGCTTGGTTTAGTGTTTTATGGAAAATTGGGAACATACTTGAAATGCCCTGAGCATGTAAGCTATAGGGGAGAGTATTTTTTAAAAGACTGGAAAGCAGTCTTCTAATTTGGTTTGATCTTGGAATTTCCATTTAGTTTATTACCACATAATTGACTGTCATTTAGTAATAGTAAAATAGCTTTCTTGAATGGAAAGTTTAGCTTATTTAGTCTTTGAAGTAAGTTATCCCTGAGCTTTGTCTGTTCAATTCTCTTGTGTTGGTCACTACCCACTCTTAAGCCTGACACTTTGCTACCTGCTATGGGAAGGTATATGGATACACCAACCATACCTGGACTTTTCTAGGCCTTCTCAGTTTTAGGTACTCTGTAAGAATACATATACCAGAGATGGTGGTGGTGGTAGTGGTTGTTATTGTTTAGAAAATAGTGTTACTATAGGTTTGTACCCTAAGGAGCTTTTTATCTAGGTATGTAACCAGAATAAGAACATATGAAGAGTTAAATTTTGGCACAGATTTTAGAAATTCAAAGAAGGAAAAGATGGCTCTGAGTTGGACTATTCAGGGAAAGCTTCATGAAACATGTATAAATAAAACAGGACATTAAAGAATGGTTTCGGTTTCATGAAGTAGGAATGATATTTAAAAGTCAAAGAGCTTCTTTGAACAGTTATGTAGAAGTGCCGCTTAGCATAATCCAGACTCTGGAGGAGCCACCAAATGACATAAACAGTGTTACATTGAGAGTGGTGGTAGAAAACTATTGTGGAATAGAAAAATAGTCCTCCTGGATGTGGTTGATTTGAAAGTGCATATTTGTTTGGCAGTTTAGTTCTGCTCTGGTTCTTAGGCCAAATGAAAATAACAAGCGGTTTCTCTCGCCCATGCCAACTCTGGTATGTCTATCTCTCTTTTCCTTTTCTAATAAACTTTGTTTGAAAAAAAGAAAGAAAGAAAGAGAATAACGATATTTTTAGTAGTTCATGACTCAACTTTCTGTTTCACTCCAACTTGTCATTTACAGTTAATTTCAGTTTAACAACTGGCTTTTTTTCATTTCTAAGCTGTTTAAAATAATCTGAAATAAATGTATGCATCTAATACATTATGAAAGCACCTTATGAGTGAGTGTCCACCAAATAAGTAAGCATTCTAAATAGTTTCGTCCTCTTTTGTAAGATCACTTTGGATGTGTTGGTTGAGATGGGACACAAGGAGCTGAAGGAGATTGGAATCAATGCTTACGGACATAGACACAAACTGATTAAAGGCGTTGAGAGACTCATCTCTGGACAACAGGGTATTTCATTTTATTAATTGCTGCCATCAGTTGAACAGTTTGCATAAAGGCAGCCCTCAATGTACAAATGATATTTTCAAAATGTGTATGAGAGAACGAACCTGTTTAATAGGAAGAGCACTAATTAGGATTCTGGAAACCTGGGATTAAGTCTTAGCTCTGCTATTCACTGTTAAACTTACTGAGCTGCCACCATTAACTAAGTGAACCTAAGTAAAATTTCAGGACTATTCAGAAATAGGGGAATTGTTTTAGCTCCTGAAAATAAGGAAGTTGGATAAAATGATTTCTGAAGTTATTTTGGCTCTAAAATTTTATGATTCTAAAAGTCCTGAAACTTGGGTGTCTTACCTCTTATGGTAATAAGATAGATAATAACAAGGTGTTCAGAGTAACCCATTAAATAATGTAGTAAATCTCTCACATAGCTAAATTTCTAAGCACTTGGAGTGAAAATACTGGAAAACAGCAATGTTACAACTGGGGAAATTAAACAAAACAAAGTTGAATAATATTTTTATTCTTAATGTCGGTGCTTGAAGAAAATGCAAGTGTATTCATTCAACAAATGTCAACACATTCTATATTGGGTCTGGGTATATAAAAAGTTAATTGTTTTAAGTGTCAAAATCACATTTTCACTTCATTGTAAAACTGAGAAAGTGATTTATCCTCGGGTCAAAAATGTCCTATAATGGAAGGCTATACAACTGAGGTTGCAGAGAAACTTTCATTAGCAAAAATGACAAGATTTTCAGGAAAGAATGTATGCTAGCCAGGATCGGGTCCACCTCTCATAAAAGTGAGAGCACCTCTAAAAGTTAAGTAATTCAAACTAAGGAATGCTTTAAACTGGTATTCTAAAGTAGACTCAATTAAAGGTAGATGTGTTTTGGTCCAAGTAAATACTCAGCTGCTATCTCTCAATGCCAGTAAATCGAGATGCAGGGAACTGGCAGAAAGTAGTTTATTTCTGAATTCAAATTCAGGGAGACAGAACCCGACTCCTGATATTCTAAAACCAATCTGCTCCCCCCCTTAGTTTTCACAGTCCTTTTTTATACATTTAGGTTTGCTGGTCCCCTATACATTTGACTACATGACTGACAAAGCATTATACAGAACTCATGTTACAGCTGCACTTTGTCAATAGTAATGCTTATGGTCCACATTTCCTGGCACCAGCTACCAAAAAGTAGCTCACAGTGTTATCAGTAACACCAAACTGAAAAGTTGGTTAAGCTTGCCATAGAGTAAAGACATTGACAAGCCTATTGCAGAGTAGAAAACATTATTCACTACAACATATTGTTGATTGTTATAACATGCAAAAAGTTATAGAAATTACAAGGCTTATGGTTACATGGGTGCTATATTTTCAAATCTATGACTACTGATAAAAGGGAGTGAATAGGGATTCATTTTTCTCAGTTGAGTAATAAGCACAGTCTGCAGAGGGTTAAGGGTTCATTGAAATGACTCAAAAGGGAATGTTTAGGAGATAAGAGAAATGCTTCCTTTTGTTAATTTTCAGGAATGTAGGTACATGCAGGCCCACTGGAACACTCCCTATGCCTTTCTTTAAGGGTTGTGGCAATATGGACAAACTATAGCAGGTTTCCGGATCATATGTGCTTTTCTTGCCTGGTAGGGAGTAGAGCAGAATGTTTGAAATGCAGTATAGTTTTGCTTATTTCTAATATAGATGATAAGATTTTATAAGGTAAAGAGGTGGGAAAATCCATGACTTCCTGGAATATTAATATACAAAATAATTAGCATTTTAAAATGAAGAGGAAATAGAATCCTCAATTGTGGACCTCCATTGTGACTGTACTAGAATAGTATCCATCTGGGACGATAGCAGTGACGATGGAGTGCCAAGGTAGCAAGGGTCTTAGGAAAGCATGTCGTGTTTGTACATTAAATGTAACGTCGTCATTGGAACTGTACAGAATGACCGAAAGGCTCAAGTGGCAGAGATACCTCCATGCTACCTCTGGTCCTACAGTCACTCTGATACATCCAACTACAGCAGTCATTCTACATGGAGGAGAAGCATAGTCATGAGGCAAAATCTAGCACATCAGGGTCACTTTCCTACATTAAGTTACCACCTTCCTTATCTTCTTTTAAAACCAGGATTCTTTTTATTTTTTTTCACTTGATGTTAGTCAACCAGCAGGGTTTCTATACTCATATCTAGTATTCAGAGTGGAACCAGTGACTGCCTGTGATGATCTCCTAACAGCTTGTTATCTTGCTGACTTATAACAGCCTCACCCATTATTAATTGTATCAAGTCAATAGATTACTAGTACTGTGCTGATCTCAGTATTGATCAACATCTCCTTGGATAGGTTACAGATATCTTAGTCAAGCATTTGTCACAATCTGTAGTCTGTAAAATATTCTTCATATGCTCTTCATAATTCCTAAGGATAGTGTAATTCTGCCATATCTATAAGCCTTTATCTGCATCAGGCATGTTGGTAGCAATCCTGTTCTTCAGACCATAGCTCAAAACCAGAATAGTACTCTTAATCTTCAGAAGTAAACCTCCACACATTGACTCAGCAGTAAAGGATCCGACCCCTTCCTGAGAAAAACGGCAGTTTTGGAAATACTGTTGCAGATTAAAGGAGAGTAGTGTTATAAATATGCCAAAGAAATTAGAAGATTGTTATAAATTCCATTTTAAAAGCTTTTGTGAGAGTAAAGATACAAAAATATGTATGATTATCTTGATCATTGACAATTGGAGAACATGACAAACTCATTCCTGAAGTAAAGAATGTAGAGACATTCAATTGGTAGTAAACTCTATGGACTTCTCATTTTAGGGTGATTTAAAATTACCTGAGTCTATTCAAGTTTCTGTCATAGTTCTTTCTCCGTTTTACAAAGAATAAAGGGATTAAATGCTGAAAAGGGCTGCATAGTTGGTAAAAGAAGTAATTTGAAGAAGAAAATTTGTTTACAAGCTCATTAAGAATAGGAGATTTAAAAAAGATTTTCTTATTCCCACAAAACCCTTATAACTTGTCCCATCAAAAATTAGTAGTCCAAATGCATTGGAGTGTCCTAGTTTCAGTCCTAGAACAGTAAAAAAAGTACATTAGTGGGAAAAACTGGTAAAAACAAATAAATAAGAAGTCTGCAATTTAGTTGATGTTTTGACAAGTATATTACTATGATATATAAAATGGTAACATTGGGGAAGGTGGGTGAAGGGTACACAGGAACTCTGTACTTTCAGCCTTCCTATAAATCTAAGTTACTTCAATATAAAAAGTTTTTTTTTAATTGGGTGTAGGTATCAGATAAATCAGTTGGTTATTTTTGGTTAATGCTAATTGTTTTATTGACAATTTTTTTTAACCTTCAAATTTCATTTCATAGGTCTTAACCCATATTTAACTTTGAACACCTCTGGTAGTGGAACAGTTCTCATCGATCTGTCTCCTGATGATAAAGAGTTTCAGTCTGTGGAGGAAGAGGTATGTACATATACCTTAAATAAATGGAAAGGATAGATCAGCCGTGTTACTTGAAGTTTCCAGATCTGTTTGAACGTGTAGTGTAGTTTTTAAATTGTCCCTCTTTACCTTCTGAAAAACTTCCAAAGTCAGCATTTAGGATTTCAGGTTAACTCCTTGGATAAACCTTAATTCCAGTTACTTCGTTCAGCAATATAGTTAACACTAACACAGAATTCTATTGGAAAAGAAGATACTGTCATTGGAAAGAAAATGCTGATATTCCCGAATCCTTTCATGAAGGCCATCGCATAGCCTAGTACCTCAGACAGGACATGGGCATGCTTCTTATCCAGGGACATTTTCTTCTAGCTTATTTCCAAAGAGCTCCTGTATCCACTGAAATCTGACTAGTGCCCTCTTTCCACTTTCAAGAACATGCACCCTATATGTATGAACATATACTATGTGGATGAGCTGAGCGCAGAGATACAAAGTTGAGTGAGACTTAATTTTAAAATGTAAGAAATTCCAATTCTCAGTGAAATACATCTTGTGTTTTATTAAGACAAAATCAGTAAGAATAAATAAATCATTGTTTTGTTTCTTTCCATGTCAAGTGGGTTAGCTTTATGTTTAGCTGACCTTGCATTGTCTTACTTGTTTTTCTTCCTTTAGTTTGTATTATATAATTTTCCCCTATAAATATGTTTTCAGACTGAGTGACTATCTAATAGCTATCTCTAGAAAATAACACTCATGAACTTATAAAACTAACAGCCTTTGAACAACAAAATTGTAAAACCCGTTTTGTGTTGCCAAAAATAGATTCAGATTAGTCAAGAACCATATTCCCCGCATCAAAAAGAGCGAATGCATCTATATTTCAAATTATTTTTCCACCAGATGCAGAGTACAGTTCGAGAGCACAGAGATGGAGGTCATGCCGGTGGAATCTTCCACAGATACAATATTCTCAAGGTAATAAGTGCAAATAAAGTTTCCTGAGACTATCATTTTCAAAACCTGAAGCCTTCAGAGTAGCTTTCATAAGAATATAACTATCCGTCTAACCCAATAGGTCCTTGACATGGCATCAGAGACTGTTTTGGGAAAAGCTATCTCCTTGGAAGGTTAAGATTCTCAGAGTTCCTGTACTATTTTTAATAGCCAATTATAATTCACCTATGAACATCTTCAAGTTTAGGTGATTGGCTTTATCTTGGGGTAATGATAAATCCTGTAGATTCGAGACTTTAAATATTTGAAGTACTATTAAGGTACTTCTTTGTAACAAAAGCTGAATTTTTTTGTGACTTATGAAAGGATACCATAAAGTCTTAGAGTGCTTTTTTTCTTTCTTTTTTTTTTTTTTTAACTCCTATGTCTCCTCCAGGTTTCTGGGAATTCTCAGACATACCACCTTTTTATAACCTTTAATAGTACTCTATTCTCAAAACACAGTCTTTTAAAAGGGTTTTGAGTCATTCTATGATAGTCTTGTCTTACTGGTTTCAGGTATTCCTCTTCCAACCTTTTTCAACTTTGACATGTTTTTCTTGGAGCTATAGCAATCCAAACTGCACATCATGCTTGAGATGCATAATGATTCTGTGTTAAATACATTGATGCAGTATATTCTTAACTTGTCTTCAAGCATTAACAAAATGTGTAGAATTTTGTTAAGGATATGGGCAGGAGAAAAATATGTGTTTAGTAAAGATGCACTGTTTTCTTCCTCTATAAAGGTATTTTAATGCAGTATTTAATGAAAATGTTTTCAATGATAAAACGGGCTTTTTGTTCCTTTTTTGTACATAAATGAGATCTGTTTAAGCCTGTTGTGATCCTTGATTACGTCTGTGGCAGTATTTTGAATTATTTGAGCCAAAACTAAAACCAGCTTCCAGGTGTGCTCTAAGGACCAGCAGGGGGCTGTAGCTCCTTGTAACCAAGCTAAGAAACAGCTCTAGGATTATGATTGCAGACCCTAGAAGTACTCCTAATTAGACGAGCATCCACCTTTAACTCTTCTCCAGACAAAAATTTTAGGAATTAGAAGGTAGAGGGAGTAATTGTGCGTATGTGTGTGTATGAGTGGGCATAGAATGTTTTTTGTGTAGCTATTTCAAGTATTTTTCATTAAAAACAGATTAAGATGGTACTTTGAGCCAGATAAATTGGGGGTAAAGGGGTACTATTCTCTTTCTGATACTTATATACAGAACTCAGCATCTCAAGTTTGGAGGTGTTTTAGTAGTAGTTTTAAATGGATGAGAATGGAAGTATTTCAGCCAGTTAGCAGTACCCTTGACCTTCATATATGACCGTAAGTAGCTTTTTTTCCCTCCCCTTTGAATTTTTTTACTTTAAAATGTAGCTATACTTCCAACTTACTGTTGGGACAAAGTATTTTTAGTCGACCAAAATAACACATTTTACATTCCAGAGAAAAGTTTTGCCTCCCTTCTGGCTAAATGTGTGGCTCATCTTTTAGTTAAGAAGAAGAAATAGGTAAGTAACTGTTAAGACCTAAAGATTTTATTTTTCTGGTTTATTTTTTATAGATTCAGAAAGTTTGTAACAAGAAACTGTGGGAAAGATATACTCACCGAAGAAAAGAAGTTTCTGAAGAAAACCACAATCATGCAAATGAGCGAATGCTATTTCATGGTGAGATTCCTCTCCCCGGCTCTACCACCATCCTCCTCCAGCTTACATTCAGATTTTCAGCTTCTTCCGAATCTGTGTATCTTATAATGGATGATTTATAAATAAGATTGCCATGATGGAAAAAATAGAGAAATGGGAAGGTTGACCATGTGTTTCTTTTTTCTTTAAATATTGTGGTAGATTTTACTTATTATGGTCACTCTGTGTTTTATTTTTAACTAGTCAGTTGAATTAAAATAAAACCTGAGAGTCACCTCCTAAGAAAGTATGCCTCTTATTCTGATTTTGATTCTAAGTGCCAAAAGCACATCTGACTTCAGTGTGAAAAGAACTGTTGTTATTGGAACTGTGGAGGTTTCTAATAATTCTTGCTGAATTTAAAGCACCATTACTTCTTCTTCTTGAAATTTGCTGGGGTTTTTTGTGTCATGAGCTGGTAGGCGTTGATTGGTTTTCCAAGTTTTAGCAAAGTTAAATATAGATACTGATGTAGTGTTTGTCAGGTCTTTAAGCACATTACCGAGAGTAGCTCCAATATGTGCCTTCATTTGTCCTTGTATGCAGAAAGTTTTTAGAGACCTGTGGAGTTCTGTAAAGCACAGTATGTAAATTTTACAGTATCTTAAAAGAATGACTGTTATAGAATGGATGTTCATGTGCAATATGTAAATATTTTTCTCATTTTAAAGCCCTGAATGAACATCCTGATAATCTCTTGGCACAGAGCACAGTATTTACTTATGTATTAACTCCATGGTTATAATGAGTGATTTTTCTAATTTATAATATAAATAGTTTTGCTTTTTCCAAGTTAATTCCAAAAGTGATTCTGTGCATCTGTATTTCTGTAAAGTAAGATTCAGTATATTTTCCTGTCCCTTTACGAACAGGGACACTGATCTTGATTCATCAAGTTGGCCCATTATTTTGATTTTCTCCCTTCCCCACTGTCACTCTCCTCCCTAGCCTAGTTCCTACACTCAGTACCTCCTCTTTGGCTAAACTGTTGCAGGAAAGGAGGGGAAAAGTCATTCTGCAGGGAATGAGGGAAAGCACCGCATTTGCAGATAGAGTCTTGTCTAGCAGGGGATGAAAGACAAAGCGGCAGAAGGGCAGAAGAGAAGCCGGGGAAGGAAGAGAGTAGGAATGCAAACGTCTGCCTCAGCCACTCGGTATCTAGCAAAAGTCCACAGGCTTAGACGCCGTTGTAAGGCCCGAGTGCATTCAGCTTTGTTCTCTGAGGTGAATGATGGGACTCTTGGTTTGGGGTTTGTATGGATTTGGGGTCTGGAATTGGTAACTCTCGCATTGACATTTCAAATACTGTTTTTCTGGTTCAGTCTGCATCCTTTTTAAATTGTTATCCATCTATATGCATTTCAGGGTCTCCCTTTGTGAACGCAATTATCCACAAAGGCTTTGATGAAAGGCATGCCTACATAGGTGGCATGTTTGGAGCTGGGATTTATTTTGCTGAAAACTCTTCCAAAAGCAATCAGTATGTATATGGAATTGGAGGAGGTACTGGGTGTCCAGTTCACAAAGACAGATCTTGCTACATTTGCCACAGGTAAAAGATCACTTGTTCTCAAGTTTTAATAAAAGTTAAATAAGAACTGGTTACATATTTCAGAAATTTTCGAGGGCAAAGCATTATGTTGGACAACTCTAGGAACACAAGCTATGCATTTTTTAGGTTGTTTTTGGTCCTTTCACCAGTTAGAGTAATAGCTAATATTTACTAAATGATCTGTATGGGTTAATTATGACTGTAAATACTTGACCCATTTAATTTAATTGTTAGAACACTTTATGCTTTAAAGAAAACTGAGCAGTGAGCTGGGTGTTGTGGCTCACGCTTGTAGTCCCAGCATTCTGGGGGGCTAATGCAGGCGGATCACTTATGGCCAGAAGTTCAAGACTTCTGGGGCAATATAGCAAAGCCCATCTCTAAAAATAACTTTTAAATAATTTAGCAACATGTGGTGACTTGCCCTTGTATTCCCAGCTACTCGGAAAATTGAGGCAAGAGGATTGCTTGAGCCCAGGAGTCTGCTGAGGCTGCAGTGAGCTATAATCATGACACTGCACTTCAGCCTGGGTAACAAGGTGAGACACCATCTCTTTAAAAAAAGGAAGGAGCCGGGCACAGTGGCTCACTCCTGTAATCCTGGCACTTTGGGAGGCCGAGGCGAGAGGATTGCCTGAGCTCAGGAGTTCGAGACCAGCCTGAACCACATGGCGAGACCACATCTCTACAATAAATCAAAAAAAATCAGCCAGGCATGGTGGCACATGCCTGTGGTTCTAGCTACTTGGAAGACTGAGGCAGAAGGATCACCTGAAGCCCTGCAGGTCAAGGCTGTGGTGGCCACGAGCATGCCACTGCGCGCCAGCCTGGGCAACAGAGTGAAGCTCCAACTCAAAAAATATAAAAATAAAAAGGAAGGGACGGAGGGAAAAGAATACTGAACAGAACAGAATAGTGGGCGCGAAAGAGACTTTATTGTAGCGTGAATATCATAGGACTATGGATTCTTTCAAATCTGGTATTCAAATGCTAAATAGCACCATTTGCCAAGTCTGATTTGCCTGAGGGAATCTCTTCCACTGTGACGTGATCCTAATCCTCTGTTTGTAATATGATTATTGGAAGAGTTATAATTAAAACACATTAATCCTTTTAGGAAGCAAATAATTGTCAAGTAGCTACATTGCACTTTTTTTCACTTTTAATTACCAGTTCCAACTCACTGGTTAAAATCATTCGGGTAACTTGGCCCTAATTTATAAAATCCTCATAGGCAAAAAATTATCTTCTACCATTTGAAAAATCTAGTAAGATTAATTACTGAGATTTATTCCAGTAAGGGCACTGCTTATAAGAGGTCTCGAGCAATAGTTACCAGACATTCGCGTGCATCACAGTTACCTAGGGAGTGTGTTTAAAGTCCAAATTCCTAGACCCCACCTCCTGAATTGCTGATTTAGTGGAACTGGGATGGCACTCTAGAACTTAAATTTCTGCTGTCCCAGGTGTAATGCTGCTTCTGATTATCGATCTAGAAAAAACCCCTAGAGCAGTACTTTTCACTTTGGCAGCCTTAGAATCCCCTGGGGAGCTTTAAAACCTACTGTTGCCTAGGTCCCTCCCTCAAAGATGCTCATATTTTTGGTCTGGTGTATGACCCAGGCATCAGGATTCTTTAAAGCTTCCCAGCTGATTCCAAAAGGCTGCTGAGCCAAAGAACTACAGTCCTGGAGAGAGACAGGGTCTGTCTTTTTTGTGTGTGTTTGTTTTCTTTACTGTTGTTATTTCTCCCTAAATTAAGGCTCTAGTAGGGGTTATATGGTATGATCTCCCACACACTTCTATTTTAGAACATAAATTGGACTGGTCAGGTGGCTTGTAATTTCCCAAAATTCTATAAATTGAACACTGCTGTTTTTATTTGTTGCATATGGTCTGAGGTTCAACAGTGCTACTATAATACTATTATAATACTGAGACTACTGTGGTGGCTCACATAAGCAGTATTCTGTACCTCCCTCTTCTTTGGAAAATAGAACCATCTACTGGTCTACCAAAATCTCCTGTTCTCTTTTAAAAAGAAAAGAAACAATGAAGTCATACTAAAAGGTTCTTTGAAATTAAGAAAGGCCAGTCACATGTCTGAGGGAAGTAGGAACTAGTCTGCTTAAGCTGGTGATAAGGGGATACCTATCAGGGAAGTAACACTTCAGCTGAAGTCTAAAAAAATAGTTGGGTGTCAACCAGTAGAAGAGTGGTTAGATAGATACTATTCCAATGGTGGGTAAAAGTATATGCATAGAAGCCATGAGATAAGGAAATTTGGCATTTGTGAAGAAAAGAAAATTAATGTACGTGGGACATAATGAACATAAAATGAGATTGAAGAAATTGGAGCCATTGTAAGGAATTAAGGTATTTTTTTTAAGTATGGCAAAAAGCCTCTAGAAGATTTTAACCAGAAAAGTGACATGATCTGATTTTTGTTTGTTTTAATCACTGATTGCTTGGATGGAAAATGGTTTGGACAGGAATTAGAACAGAAACAAGAAGACTAGTTAGGAGGCCATTGTGATAGTCCAGGTGACAGTTTGGGTGATTTGGTGGCAGTAGAATTAAGAGAAATGAATGGATTTCAGATATTTGAAGGTGAAATCAACTGGACTTAGTTGGATACATGTCCAGCTTTGCAAGCCACTTCATGGAAGGCCCTGTACTTACTCCTCCTTCCCACTTGGCCAACAATTTTGCTGAGACACAAATAAAATGGTACCGTTTGCATCTCTCAGGTTATTACATTTTCAGGTTTTACAGTGAAAATAAGGATTAACTAAATTGACAGTTGTTTCATTAATAAGAGTAGTAGGAGATATTCTTACAAAGTATTTAAGGGTAAAATGATGAAAATAACCTAAGTGTTTATGCATAAATGTACCTGTTAAATATATGCGGTATACAGAATTGCCATATTTGTGTCACATTTGTCTTCAGGATGATCTTTTCCTTTTCGTGTTACAGGCAGCTGCTTTTTTGCCGGGTAACCCTGGGAAAATCTTTCCTGCAGTTTAGTGCAATGAAAATGGCGCATTCTCCTCCAGGGCATCACTCAGTCACTGGTCGGCCCAGTGTAAATGGCCTAGCATTAGCTGAATATGTGATTTACAGAGGAGAACAGGTAACGCAGTTTTATGTGTTCATCTTCAGAAACACTGTGGAGCCATACTCTAACGTCTTACTAATCTCTTAAATTGATAAGGCACATTGCCTTAAAAACTAGATATTTGAAAATTTTTTTTAGAAATAATTTTGGACTTGAAAAGCTGCAAAAATAGTAAAGAGAATTTCCTGGATCCTTTGCCCAGATTTCCCAAATTAGTATTTTATCATTCTCTCCCTTCTTGGATGTGTATACATATTTTTTTGTGAACTATTTGAGAGTAAGTTCCAGGCATGTCCTTTTACCCTGAAATCAATATAAGTTTCTTAAAAAACAAGAGCATTCTCTAAAATTATCAAAACCTGGAAAATACCATTGATGTACTTTTGTCTAACCGTATCCATATTTGCCAGTTGTCCCGGATCTTCTTTTTAGCTTTTGTAAAATATAACTAATCCAAGTCCTGTATTTAATAGTTCACTTCTTCATGGCAGTGAAGTATATAATTCTCTCCTGTTCACAGCGACACAGACCAGGGTGATTTTCTTATCTGGGGATAGATACCAGAATAACCTCAATTACTAAATCAGACAGACGTGTCCTTAGTACTCATCCTAGACTTGCTGATTGAAATCAAAAGGACTGGAATCAAGGTTGTTTTGAGAAAATGCCTCTAGATGACTGATCCATACTCCTTCCTAAGATTAGGAATCCTTATGAAATGTCTCCTTATCTTTCAAGAAAATTAGTGTGCCAATATTTGAATCAGTTTTTCTCTTCCAGGCTTATCCTGAATATTTAATAACTTACCAGATTATGAGACCTGAAGCTATGGTTGATGGATAAATACAAGTTTTAGGAAACTAGTTCCACTGAACCTGAAGTCATCGAGACAGTGGTGGCCTCAAAATTCTACTCCTTTGCTGAAAAAAATCATCTTGACCACTGACCTGTGGCCAAAGGATAAAAAATGTGAAAGAAGTTTAACATTCTGACTTGATAAAGCTTTAATAATGTACAGTGTTTTCTAAATATTTCTTGTTTTTCAGCACTTTAACAGATGCCATTCCAGGTTAAACTGGGTTTGTCTGTACTAAATTATAAACAGAGTTAACTTGAACGTTTTATACATTATGAATTGATTCTAACAGAAACTGTAATGCCCTCAAACAGAACTCATTTTACTAATACAATACTGTGTTCTTTAAAACACAGCATTTACACTGAATACAATTTCATTTGTAAAACTGTAAATAAGAGCTTTTGTACTAGCCCGATATTTATTTACATGGCTTTGTAATATAAATCTGTTTTAGAACTACAGCGGTTTACACAACATTTTCATGTGTATCATACTTCATCTTGCCTCTTCATGACTGAGTGATTTTACATTTGATTCCAGGGGCTATGCTGAGTTGTTAGCAGAAATGCAGTCAGTTGGGAAAGATTGGTTTATCAGATTTCATTTGCTGGTGGAAGCCTTTATCTGTCATTAGAGATGTTTCTCATTTAAGAACTTATTTTTATTAGCGCGCTGGGGATTTCATTGTGATACCTTTGTATGTATAAGACACACATTCCAAAGAGGTCTAATTATGATAGGTCCTGATTACTGAAGAAGCGTCCAGCTCTAGATTTCACATTGGAAATTTTTCTAATGTCATTCTGTGAAAATTGGAGCAAGTGCTCCTATTTTTTAGAAATGCTAAATCATGCTATTGAACAAGTATGATGTTCTTTTCATGGAATGTAAATAGAAAGTTAAATTTAAGAGCTAGGAAAGGCATTAATGCTGGAAGATTTTCCAATCTGTTCCAATTACCTTAAATCTAAAGAGGAAAAAAATAGCAATGGGAGTGGGTAGTATTTTATTCTGAATATTTTTTCTTGTTTTTCTTTCTTTGTCTTCTCACTGTATTTCTAGCCAGTCTATACATCCTGGGTAAACTGAAACCGGAACCATGCATGTAGTTGTCAGTCCCCACCTGGCCTCCTGAATGGGCAAGTGCAGGGAGACAGGTGCTTCCTGCTCCGGGGCTGCCTCTCCATGACGTTATGCCAGTTGGAAATGCACTTTCAGTTTGTGCACCATATGGTGACCAGGCCTGTTTTCAGTTTGGCAGCCGAGGAAGGAAGTGCCGTCCCATACAATGCCATTCCTGACTGTTTTTCTAATATAAAGCTCTTTTCCGGGAAGCATGCTCACCCATCTTGGTACAGAGACATACATGCATTACAGCTTGGCGGTCTGTTTTATTTGTTGACTCCAGTGCCCTCCAAAGTCAAGGAAAGATTTTTTTACTCACTCGATGAGGACATTCCCATTCACTCTCTGTACCGTTCACCTGTTTTATATTTTACTCAGTCTGTAAATTAACTAGCCCTTTACAGTAACTTGTACATATAAAGTGCTAGAAAATCATGTTTCTTGTCTTGAGTAAGAGTTATCAGAGTAAATGCATATCTGGAGTTGTTTCTATGATGTAAATCGTGATCATTGTTTAAGAGGTCAAATCTTGACCTTGAAGTGCTTTTTATACAACTCTCTAATAACTGCAAATATAATCCTAAAGTCATTTCTTGGAACACAAATGGAGTATGCCAAATTTTATATAATTTTTCAGATCTCTAAGCTTCCAGGTTTTATAATTAGAAGATAATGAGATGGATTAATGGGGTTTATATTTACATACTTTATCTCTCAACATTTAGCCCATGTTACTCACCCTATGAGTGAATCTGAACTTGCTTGTCATGGTAAATCATCATGGTCTATGAGTTTACAATATTGCAAACTGTGTTATTTCATCTAATCCATTGCTTAATCGGTGTGTTTTTCCTTGAAAGATGATATTGTGGAAAATATGTTAGCATGGCAATATTTTTGGGTAGCTTTTTGTTTGTTGGGAAGTTGGGGTTTTGTGGGAGTTAGTACTTTGCATGAAATATCTTACTTTATAATGATGGAATTGCTTTTTCTTTGTCTTGTGTTCTTTATTTTTTGAAGTGAAATTTAACTTTTTGTGTGAGTAGTATTATACCCATCTTGAGTGTCTTACTTGTACTGTATCACATTCCATACCCTCATTTAATTCTTAATAAACTGTTCACTTGTTTTTCTGGGTAGCATGGTAATTACTGGGATCGCATAAATGTGTTGAGTGGTCTTGGAGAAAATGGATTAAGATTACAATAAACCACAATTGCAGGAAAACTGTTCTGCATTTAACAGTGATAAAGAGTACAGTTTAAAGTTTGAAATATTGAATGGTGTGGCCATCTTTACTCAGATGCTGTAAATGAAAGTAGCTATAAGATACTTGTAACATTTAGTCCTCTAACACAACCTTCGTAAATTTTAAAACTCATTCTTGGGAAATCAATCTTCTTACCTTATTAAAGAAGAATATATTTTTTTCTGTCATATAAAAACATTCTTAGTAAGTTTCCAAATCTCAAAGTTGGTGTTATTTATTGCTACAAAAAGAAAGTATAGTAATGTATGTATATCAGATTTCCGTATGCGAAGTGTCCTTGTGTGTAATCAATTCTCTGCTTCCCATATAAGAGAACTGTGGTCAAATAATCCATAAGTCATGTGGCTTTAATATATTTCAGCAGCCTTAGCTTCCTGATTCATTTAGGATGATATTGAAGTGTTTGCTTGCTCTTTCAAGTGTGCATGCCAGTCTCAGTGTATGATGTGATTCAGCTGTTTGCAGGTTGATGAAGCGAGAAAACATGCAAATAAATTCCCAGAGCTTTTATGGTAATACTCCTGCCTGTGCCTTTGCCTACCATCCTTTCCTGTTAGAGGACTAGCCTGACAGAGGAAGCAAGGTGTAGTACCCGCTTTTCTCCAGGAGAACTGTCAGACTTCTATAGAGGAGCCGCAGTATGGCCTTTCACTGTCTCCTGAAACTCCATGCCACTTCCATTTTATGCTTACTAGCTTAGGCAGACCATGACCTAGAATACTGAGTGACACCTTCCTTAGAAAGTTCCTGCTTTCCTCATACAAGTTACCATCACCCTTATTAGGTGCCTTCTCAGGCTGAGCGTGATGGCTCAAACCTTGTAATCCCAACACTTTGGGAGGCCGAGACGAGGGGATTGCCTGAGCCCAGGGGTTCGAGACCAGCCTGGGCAACTGGGCGAGACCTCGTCTCTACAGTAAAACAAAAAATAAGCCGGGTATGGTGGTGCAAGCCTGTAGCTCCTGCTACTTGGAAGGCTGAGGCAGAAGGATCACCTGAGCCTAGCAGGTTGATGCTAGGGTGGCAGTGAGTGTGCCACTGCACTCCAGCCTGAGTGACAGACTCCAACTCAAAAAAAAAAAATGAAGTACCTTCTTAACTTTGTCACCTACTCACAGTTATTTTCATAACACAAATATATAGAGTACCCCCAAAGTAGTCTGCCAGTCTACTGTAGAATGGTGCTATACAATGTGGTTTTCACATGGGGTCGGTTTGCAAACTTTGTTACCATCCCAAGGAGAGACAAATACAAAAGTGAGGGTAAACTTTCAGAAACTTTTATAGCAATTTGATGTCGCTGTAATATTTTTTATTATTATTTCTTAAGAGACAGGATCTTGCGCTCTCACCCAGGCTAGAGTACAGTGGTACAATCATACCTCACTGTCGCCTCAAACTTCTGGGCTCAAGCAATGCTCCCACCTCAGCCTTCCAAGTCTAGGTGCGTGCCACTACACCTGACTATTTCTTTTATTACAATATTGGCCTGCAACAGACTGGCTATTAAGGGGGTAAAACCTAATTCTTCACGGATTGGAAATTAAGAAGAAAACCGATTCTTCACAGATAATTTGAAAGGTTTAAGAACAATATCTGAACCAGTCATGGTGGTTCACACCTGTAATCTCAATAGTTTTGGGAGTCTGAAGTAGGATTTCTTGAGCCTGGGAGTTTGAGGCTGCAGTGAGCTATGATTGTGCCACTGCATTCCAGCCTGGGCAACAGAGCAAGAACCCATCTCACAAAAAAAAATTAAAAAAAAAGGAATATCTGCTTTGTATATCTGTAGAACCAGCACCTAATATACCTGGCACGTGGTAGTTCTTCAGTAAATTTTTTGTTGAGTGGGCTCTGGATTCATGAATCTAGATTTGAATTTTTATCCTACCCCTCACCAACTGTGCAATTGAACAGATTATATAACCTTTTTAGTTTTTACAATACTTCATAAGGTGTTTGTATTGCCAGGAACTGGTTGTTGTAATATCATTTCCCTGAATACTCCATGATGAGTGACTTGAGTCTTCCCATTTACCATGGATACACACAATCTAAAATTTTAAAACTGCAAGATTTATTAGCCCCTAGTTCCTTGGTTCTAATGAAATCTTAAGAAGCTCAAAATGTAAAGTATGTGAATCCTTAGCATCCTGGGAATCTCAGTTTGAAAATTACCAATATAAACAAAGACAGACATGGCAACTTGGTTGGGGAAGGCATACCTGTAACCCAAGCTACATTCATATGAAAAAAACAAGCCCCACTCAGATGGACTCATTAAAAATCCAAAACAATCCATAGTGAGTACAAGTCAGCGGACACACTCTTGGAGGATTAGCACTCCCCACAAACCTAAAGTAGTAGAAGTTTAAGATGGTTGGAGTAGGAATGGGGAAGAAAGAAAGCATAGAAACCATTAGACAAGATGACACTAAGAAAAAGACAAAGCAAATTTGAAACAGTAAGTTTTTAGAACTGAAGTATAATTAAAGACAAACAGATGAAACCACAGATTGGGCATATCTGGCGAGAGAATTGGTAAACTAGAAGATAAATTGGTAAAATAGACTGCAAGGGCTAAGAGAATAGAAAGGAGATGTAGCATAAATAATGGGGGGGTAGAGATTTGAAAAGTACTCCAAAATTCATGGTATGATTTCTTTTTTTTTTTTTTTTCCTTTTGTCAAAGTCTCTGTCACCCAGGCTGGAGTGCAGTGGCATGATCACAGATCATTGTTTTTTTTGTTTTTTGTTTGTTTTTGAGTTGGAGTCTCACTGTCGCCCAGACTGGAGTGCAGTGGCCGCTCCCGGCCACCGCAGCCTCGACCTGCTGGCTCCGGCGATCCTTCTGCCTCAGCCTTCCGAGTAGCTGGAACTACAGGCGCGCGCTACCACGCCCGGCTGATTTTTTGATTTATTGTAGAGATGAGGTGTCGCTTGCCCAGGCGGGTCTAGAACCCGCGGGCTCAGGCAATCCACTCACCTCAGCCTCCCAAAGGCGTGGGATTACAGGCTGAGCCACCGAGCCTGGCTGTTTTTTGTTTTTTTTTGGTTTTTTTGTTTTTGAGTAGAAGTCTCATTCTTGTCACCCAAAGTGGAAGGCAGTGCACACTTAAGCCACTGCAGCCTGTATCTGCTGGACTCAGGCAATCCTTCTGCCTCAGCCTTCCAAGTAGCTGGAAACACAGGCATGTGCCACCACTCCTGGCTAATTTTTTTTTTTAATTATAGAGATGACGTCTGCCCAAGTTAGTTGCCCATGATGGTGTTAAACCCCATGAGCAGTCCTCTCACCTCTGCCGCCCAAAATACTGGGATTACAACATGAGCCACTGTGCCCAGCAATGAATTCTTAAATTGAAGAAACTTAACAAATACATAGGGGGATGTATTTTTAAAAATCTGCTTTCAGACACATTGTGAAACTGCAGAACATCAAAAGATAAGATCTTAAAAGCAATGAAAGATAAAAGACAAAGGACTGCGCCTTTGGGAGGCTGAGGTGAGTGGATTGCCTGGGTCCGCAGGTTCGAGACCCGCCTGGGCAGTGAGACCTCAGCTCTACAATAAATAAAAAATTCAGCCGGACGTGGTAGCGCATGCCTGTAATTCCGGCTACTCGGAAGGCTGAGGCGGAAGGATCGCCGGAGCCCAGCAGGTCCAGGCTGCGGTGGCCGGGAGCGGCCACTGCACTCCAATCTAGGCGACAGAGTGAGACTCCAACTCAAAAAAAAAAAAGGACAAAGGAATAATAATTACACTGACAGTAGACTTTTCATTGGCAGCACTAGAGGCCAGAAGACAGTAGAATAACTTCCAAGTGCTGAGAGAAAATTGCTGTTAGCCTAGAATTCTATATATAGATAAACTATTATTTAGAAAAGATGAAAACACATATTTTACTGAAAGAACTAGTAGGTTGTAGGTCAGCAAGAAAGGATCAACATCCATCCAGAAGGAAGGAGTCAGATGTAAGAAACTGAACAAAGAAATTAGTAACATGTTAGTAATAAGGTAAGTAAAATAGCTATAAGATACTGATGAACTTTAGACTTTGCATCAAGTATGCATATTATATTTAGTTTTTTTTTTTTTAATTTAGTTGGAGTCTCACCCTGTCTCCCGGGCTGGAGTGCCATGGCACACACAGCCACCCCAGCATCAAACTGCTGGGCTCTGGCAATCCTTCCACCTCAGCCTTCCAAGTAGCTGGAACTACAGGGGCGTGCTACCACATCCAGCTAATTTTTGATTTCTTGTAAAGATGAGATCTCACCAAGTTGCCCGGGTTGGTCTTAAACCCGTGGGCTCAGTCAATCCCCTTGCCTCGGCCTCCCAAAGTGCTGGGATTACAGGGTGAGCCATCAAACCTGGCCGCCTATTACATTTTCAAAAATAATCACTAAAGAGTCAGAATTGTAAAGACAGAAAAAGCGTAATAATGAATCACTCCACACGCCCCTGTAGTTCCAGGGGCAGTAGCAGCTTCATTTCACTGCACTCTCCCTTGGGACTTCCCTACACCCTAAACTCAAGCACATCTCATTTTATTGGATGCCACGCTATTGCACCTAGCAGATATTTCATTTTTTACACGTTGGAGGTTTGTGGCAACCAGATCAAACAAGTTTATCAGCACCATTCTTCCAACATCATGTTTCTGTCCCATTTTAGGTAATTCAAAATATTTCAAACTTTTTCATTATTATTATATCTGCTATGGTGATCAGTGATTACTGATCTTTAATATTACTCTTGTCATTGCTTTGGGACGTCACAAACCATGCCCATATAAGACAACAGATTTAATTGATAAATGTATGTTCTGATTACTCCACCCACCGGCCATCCCCTGTCTCTCTCCCTTTCCTCAAGCCTCCCTGTTTCCTGAGACACAACAATATTGAAATTAGACCAATTAATAACTACATAGTGGGCTGGGTGCCCTGGCTCATGCCTATAATCCCAGCACTTTGGGAGGCTGAGGCAGGATGATTGCTTGATAACAGGAGTTCAACACCAGTCTAGGCAATGTAGCAAGACCTTGTCTCTACAAAAAACAACAAAAATTAGCCGGGCATGGTGGAACGTGCCTGTGGTCTCAGCTACTCTGGAGGCTGAGGCAAAAGGATTGCCTGAGCCTAGGAGGTCAAGGTTGCAACGAGCCATGATCGCTCCACTGCACTCCAGCCTGGGTGACATAGTGAGACCCTGACTCAAAAATAATAATAATAACCCTACAATGGCCTCTAAATGTTCAAGTGAAAGGAAGAGCCGTACATCTCTCACTTTAGATCAAAAGTTAGAAATGATTAAGTTTAGTGAGGCATGTTGAAAGCCAAGATAGACCAAAAGCTAGACCTCCTGTGCCAAACAGACAAGGTGTGAATGCAAAGGAAATTAAAATGCTACTCCAGTGAATACACGAATGACAACAATGTGAAACAGCCTTATGCTAATATGAAGAATGTTTAAACGGTCTGGATAGATCCAATCAGCCACACCATTCCCTTAAGCCAAAGCCTAAATCTAGAGCCAGGTCCTTACTCTTCAATTCTGTGAAGGCTGAGAGCAAAGAGGGAGCTGCAGAAGAAAAGTTGGAAGCCAGCAGAAATTGGTTCATGAGGTTTAAGGAAAGAAGCTGTCTCCATAACATAAAAGCTCAAAGTGAAGCAGCAAGTACTGATGGAGAAGCTGAGTAAGTTCGCCAGATGATCTAGATAAGACTATCGATGAAGGTGGCTGCACTCAACAACAGATATTTATTACAGATGAAACAGCCTTATACTAGAAGATGCCATCTAGGACTTTCATCTCTAGCGAAAAGTCAGTGTCTGACATCAAAACTTCCAAAGACAGGCTTATTCTCTGTTAGGGGCTAATGCAGCTAGCTGATGACTTTTTGAAGCCAACGCTCATTGACCATTCCAGAGAGCCTAGGTTTCTTAAGATTTATGAAAAAACTACTCTGCCTGTGCAGAGAAATGGAACAACAAAGCCTGGATGACAGCACATCTGTTTACGGCATGGTTTGCTGAATATTTTAAGCGCCACTGTTGAGACCTACTGCTCAGAAAAAAAGATTCCTTTTAAAATACTACCACTCGTTGTCAATGCACCTAGTTTCCCAAGAGCTCTAATGGTGATATACAAGGAGATTAAAGTTATCATGCTGCTAACACAACATTCATTCTGTAGCCCATGGAAGGAGTGATTTTGACTTTGAGTTGGAATCTCACTCTGTCACCCAGGTTGGAGTGCAGTAGCATGCTCACAGCCACCCCAGCATCGACTTGCTGGGCTCCAGCGATCCTTCTGCCTCAGCCTTCCAAGTAGGCAGAAATACAGGCATGCGCTACCATGCCCAGCTAATTTTTGATTTATTGTAGAGACGAGGTCTCACCAAGTTGCCCGGGCTGATCTCAAACCTGCAGGCTCAGGCAATCCACTCACCTCTGCCTCCCAAAGTGCTGGGATTACAGGCTAAGCCACCGAGTCTGGCCAATTTTGACTTTCAAGTCTTATTATTTAAGCATTGTATTTGGTAAGGCTATAGCTGCCATAGATAGTGACTCCTCTAATGGACCTGGTCAAAGTAAATTGAAAACTTCACCTTTGTAGATGCCATGAAGAACATTCATGATTCATGTGAGTGGGCCAAAACACCAATATTAACAGAATCTTAGAAGTGGATTCTAACCCTCATGGATGACTTTGAGGGGTTCAAGACTTCAGTGGAGAAAATAACTGCAGATGTGGTAAAATAGCAAAAGAACTAAAAATGAAGCCTGAAGATGTAGCTGCATTGCTAAAAACCCATGATCGAATTTGGATAAGGAGTTGCTTTTTCTTTTTTTTTTTTTTTGAGTTGGAGTCTCACTATGTTGCCCAGGCTGGAGTACAGTGGCACGCTCACAGCCACTGTAGTCTCGGGTGATCCTTCTAACTCAGCCTTCCAAGAGACTGGAACTACAGGCACACACCACCACGCCTGGCTAATTTTTTTATTTATTGTAGAGATGAGGTCTCGCCAAGTTGCCCACGCTGGGCTGGAACCCGTGGGTGGGCTCAGGCAATCCTCTCGCCTTGGCCTCCCAAAGTGCTTGGATTATAGACTTGAGCCACCACACCTGGCCAGGAGTTGTTTTTTTATGGATGAGCAAAGAAAGTGGTTCCTTGAGATAAAATTGATGGCAAAATGGTATGTGTTGAAACGACAATGAAAGATTTAGAACATTACGTAAACTCAGTTGATAAAGCAGCATCAGGGCTTGAGAGAACTGACTCCAATTTGGAAAGAAGTTCTACCGTGAGTAAAATGCCGTTAAACAGCAATGCATGCTACACAGAAGTTTCCGGAAAGGAAGAGTCTATTCATGCAACAAACTTCATTGTTGCCTATTTTAAGAAATTGCCACAGCCATCCCAATCCTCAGCAACCACCATCCTGATCAGTCATCTGAAGGTGACTGAAGGTGACACCCTCTACCTGCAAAAATATGATGACTTACTGAAGTCTCAGGTGA
Organism: Cephalopachus bancanus; assembly: GCA_027257055.1. Taxonomy (NCBI): domain Eukaryota; kingdom Metazoa; phylum Chordata; class Mammalia; order Primates; family Tarsiidae; genus Cephalopachus; species Cephalopachus bancanus. The sequence goes on along the minus strand of JAPVLO010000446.1, from coordinate 1,374,139 downwards.
TAACTAGCATTTTTCAACCATAAAGTGTTTTTTCTTATTTGTTTGTTTTTGCATCCAGGTCTCACTCTGTTGCCCAGGATAGAGTACAGTGGCACAATCACAGCTCACCCCAGGCTTGAACTCCTGTGCTCAAGCAGTCCTCTTGCCTCAACCTCCCAAGTAACTGAGACTACAGGCACGCACCGCCATGCCCAGCTAATTTTTTTTATTTTTTTATTTGTAGCATTGGGTCTCACTATGTTGCCCAGGCTGGTCTTGAACTCCCAGGCTCAATCAATACTCCCACCTCAGCCTTCCAAAATGCTGGGGTTACAGGCATGAGCCACTGCGCCTGGCAATAAAGTATTTTTAATTAAGATTTGTACATTGTTGCTGGGCTCAGTGGCTCAGCCTGTAATCCCAGCACTTTGGGAGTCCAAGGTGAATGGATTGCCTGAGTCCACGAGTTCGAGACCAGCCTGGGCAACTTGGTGAGACCTTGTCTCTAAAATAAATAAATAAAAATTAGTCCGATGTGGTAGTGCATGCCTGTAGTTCTGGCTATTGGAAGGCTGAGGCAGAAGGACTGCCTAAGCCCAGCAGGTCGACGCTGGGATGGCTGTGAGTGTGCCACCACACTCCAGCCTGGGCGATGGAGTGAGACTCCAACTCAAAAAAAAAAATAAAAAAAGATATGTACATTGTTTTAAAGACATAATACTATTGCACGTTTAATAAACTATAGTGTAAATGTGATTTTACATGCATTGAGAAGCCAAAAAAGGAGTGTGACTTTCTTTATTGTGATATTTACTTGATTGCTGTGGTCTAGAACCAAACTTGCAATGTCTCTGAGGTATACTTGTAGTCTCTTTATTAAATTTTGCTTGAATTTTGAGTGCGGCATCTATCTTCTATGACAATGTCATTACTAAGGGGTGTGCTCCATAACCACTTCCTGATTACTTTTCATATGCTAGGTATGGTGTTAAGCACTATATACAAGGTTAGGAAAGAACACGACAAAGAAAGACTTGGAGGGGAGTAGAGGCCCAAAAATAGACATACCCCTAGTCAGCTGACAAAAAAGGCCCCAGACCAATAAGATTCATAAATCAGCTTCTAAATTTTTGGCTCACTAGACATCTGTCTGCATGTCAAAATGAGCTTAGTAGTCAGTCTCAAACAGGACAGGTGCAACAGCTCACACCTGTAATCCCAGCTCTTTGGGAGGCCAAGGTGAGAGAATGGCTGCAGCCCAGGAGTTGGAGACCTGCCTGGGCAACATAGTGAGACCTCGTCTCTACAAAAAAAAATCAAAAAATCAGGCAGGCATGGTGGCACATGCCTGTAGTCCCAGCTACTTGGGAGGCTGAAGCAGAAGGGTTGCCTGAGTCCAGGAGGTCAAGGCTGTGGTGAGCTGTGGTCATGTCATGGCATTCCAGCCTGGGTAACAAACTGAGACCTCACTTTAAAAAAAAAAAAAACTCAAGGAAAACAATTTTTGAAGTTTAGAGAAGCTGATCCATGAAAGATCTGTTAAAGCTAGTATGTGGAAAACCCCTGCTATAATGCCTGCCATACAGTAAGTGTCACAAAAATGGTTAATCAGAAGGATAGATAGGACTTTTCCTCTCTCAAGTAGTTCTTTAAGACAAATCAAGGAGACCAAAAAAAAAAAAGGTAAAGATATAGAAATAAATGACATAATAATGTAGATCTAATAGTTACATAAAAAACTTCATTTCTTAGAAGATTACATCTTTCTCTCCCAAGTGCTCCAGAAACATTCACAAAAATTGTCCATGCATTAGACCATAAGAAAACCTTCAAAACACTAGAAACAATGCAGACAGCAGCATCTCATCACAATGGTCAAAACTGAAAATTGGAATAAAGTTAGTACACAAAAATTCCAAGCACATAGATACTTAAGGTGTTTTCCAGGTTTACACAGGAAATGAAAGTTGAAAGTGCAAAATAGTAAATAGGATTAAGAGATCAGATAATGTGAGACATTATCTAAAGCAGTGTGCAAACATTTAAATCCTTAAATCCTTATAATTATGAAACAAGAAAATAAAAATGAGTACTCATATTTAACTGACAAAGTTACTAATAGAACTGAAAGAAACGAACCAAGGAGAGAAGAGCTTAGTAAAAATAAAAGCAGAGATTGGGGGGTAGAAGAAATAAATGTAAAAACTAGTTCTTTAAGAGAATGAAATAAATAAGGTAATCAAGAAAAAAATAGGCCGGGCATGGTGGCTCCTGTAATCCCGGCAAGCTGTGAATGCCTGGGACTACAGGCACTTTTGGAGGCTGAGGCAGGGAGATTGTTTGAGCCCAGGAGTTCATAACCAGCCTAGGTAACATAGTGAAACCTGGTCCCTAAAAGAAAAAAATACATGTGTTTATCTGTGTGTAGTGGAGCACACCTGTAGTCTCAGCTACTTGGGATACTGAGGTGGAACAGTGACCTGAGCCCAGGAGGTCAAGGGTCCCATTCTGTCACCCAGGCTGGAGGGCAGTGTCAGGATCACAGCTCACTGTAGTCTCAACTTCCTGGGTTTAGGTGGTCGTTCTGCCTCAGCTTCCCAAGTAGCTGGGGCTACAGGTGTACACCACCACGCCAGGCAATTTTTTGTTTGTTTTGTAGAGGCAAGGTCTCAAACTCTTGGGATTACAGGTGTGAAACAACACATTTGGCCCATATGCTTGAATATTTTTGAACTGGGAACATATAACACCTATTCAAATATTATAATATTTTAAGAGAAGCAAATATATACAAATTACACTCTGGCCTTCCCCTCCTTTACACCAAGCACTGCCTTTATGATTTTGTTTCAGGACCAGAAAAACAAAACAAAAAACTCTTCTGAAGAAGCCAGCCTTGGGCCTCCCTTCATCCTTTTAAACAGAAATTTCAATTCCAGCAGCATTTCTCCCCTCTGGCTTCAGGACTGTTCCATGCTAGCTTTTTATCCCCGTCTCCCTCCCCTACCTACCCTCTTTGCCCAACTCTCATCAATCTTCCCTGGGCCCGCCCTCCGGACACTGCAGTAGCCAACAGAGCTCTGATTTATAGCACAACTTTGTGCTTGGAATTCCAGGAAAGCAGCTGTATGTCTCTGAACACGGGGCGTCTCAACAGCTCCTGGGGCTTAACCAACTCCTGTCTCCATTGGAAGCTCCTGACGGGCCCCTCCTCTCACCTTCCTCTTACAATGGACATCCCAGGATCCTTCAGGGGATAAGTAATTGCTTCTCCCAGGACTCCTGTCTTCTCACACTCAAAGCCAGTTGAGCCTGTCACCAACCCCTTGCTAAATTAAAATCACTCCAACTCAAAAAATAAAAAAATAAAAATAAATAAAATAATATCCCTATATTCCTGGCTACCATCTTGTGCTTGTTTTCATCTGCCTCTGCCAGTTGTCTCTAAACCAGTTCTAGTCTTCCAAAAACCCTGCGGTGGGTCTAACCAGGCAGCCACTCAGGCCTTGAATCAATGAACTCGAAGGGCATTCATGTAACACAAATGTCCCTGGCATTGAGCTGGATGCTGGGAAGACCATCATGAGCAAGACTGACATGGTCCCTGTCTACCTGCACCAGTAGACTTGTAGGGAGGATAACTTAACAAGACATTAAATTCCGTGGCTGTCAACCCTGGCCACACATTAGGAGCTCCCAGGAAAACTCCAAGTCCATACTTGACCAATTCGATCAGGATCTCTGGGCGTAAGGCCCAAGCAGCAGTATTTTCTAAACTTCCAGTGTGATTCTAATGACAGCCAGCATTGAGAACCACTAACACAATGAATGAACTTACAGGCAAACTCCTATTTAATAATATAATCTAAATGATTCCTAGGCAATAATCCTTAGTTGAATCATAAAAATCAAATTTGTATTCTAAACAGACAAGGCTAGAAACCAGGGTACTAAAAATTCATTTCATACCACAAGCAACACATAGAAACTCGGAAAATAAAAGACAAGAAACCCAAATACATGCTTTAGAAAATATCTAGACTATAAGAATATAGTTTTATGGCCAGGCATGGTGGCTCATGCCTGTAATCCCAGCACTTTGGGAGGCAGGGGTGAGGGGATTGCCTGAGCCCAGGGGTTTGAGACCAGTCTGGGTAACTTGGTGAGACCTCGTTTCTACAATAAATCATAAAATGGGTCAGGAGTGGTGGCACGCACCTGTAGTTCCAGTTACTTGGAAGGTTGAGGTGAAAGGATCACCTGAGCTCAGCAAGTCAAGGCTGTGGTGGCTGTGAGTGTTCCACTGCACTCCAGCCTGGGCGACAGAGTGAGACTCCGACTCAAAGAAAAAAAAAAAAAATCATAGAATTTTATCACATGCCATTCATTGTCCATGAGACAGGACGGTATTCTGAAAAATAAAGAAGATATTTTCCAACTTATTAGTACATTGGGTTTTTGATTTCTTGGCTTCACTCCATTCCTTTAGAGGGTTCAATGAAGTTTCAACCACATATAGAACCTTCCACTACCCCAGTCACCTCTTGCCCCTACACTGGGGAGTTACTTCATTTCATGAAGCCCAAGTATGTGACGTGACAATGTGACCCTTGTCCATGGGCCTCACGGTACAGCCTGATACTCCTTCTACAGCCTCTCTGGTTGGCACTGAAGGTTTGAAAAGGCAGCTACAAATAAGGGTTTTTCTCTAAGTTTTATCTGGGGGTGGGGCAGGGTTCATACTTTTAACTTGTTATCTCCATTTGAGCTGAATCAGGCCAAATGAGAAAAACAACATACAGGAAATAGCATCAGAAAAATGAAATGCATACAGCTAACAAATATTTAACCCCCAATTTCCTCATCTGTAAAATGGGCATCACTATCAGTAAAACAACATAGGTTTGCTATGAAAAAGGATGGTGATCATGGCCGGGCTAGGTGGCTCAACCTGTAATAATTCCAGCACTTTGAGAGGCTGAGGCGAGAGGATTGCCTGAGTCCGCGGGTTTGAGACCCATCCAGGCAACTTGGTGAGACCTCATCTCTACAATAAATCGAAAATTAGCCGGGCGTGGTAGCCTGCGCCTGTAGTTCCGGCTACTTGGAAGGCTGAGGTGGAAGGATCGCCAGAACCCAGCAGGTTGAGGCTGCGGTGGCAGGAGAGTGCCACTGCACTTCAGCCTGGGTGACAGAGTGAGACTTCAACGTAAAAAAAAAAAAAAAAAAAAAAAAAGAATGGTGATCATTTAGGTAAAGTGTCTGATATACGATACTATACAGTTGATCATATTTGATATTATTCCTTATAGTATCTCAAAAGGAGAGCTTTAAAATGCTATTTTATGATTTATAGATTTACAAATTACCCACCAGAGGGGTTCCAGCAATTTGTACCCCCACCAGCAGTATATGAAACACCTCTGCAACAGAACATCACTTTTTAAAATTGTCAGTTTGATAGATAACATCGGTATTAAGTCGTTTTAACTTTCATTCATTTTATGAATGGTAAGGTAGAATTTTTTCTTGTCATATTTTTGGTCTGTTTTGTATTGATGTATGTTTTACATATCAAAATTTTTTCTGTAATCATAGATCTTAATCTTCTTCTGCTTTTATACTTCCTCATCTTGGGATTACATAAATATTCATCTTTATAATCTTTTGGGTCTACTTTTAAAAAACATTTGACTCTTCAATCCATTTAGAATTTGTTTTAGAATATGAGTCAAGTAAAGATTTACCCTTATTTTAATTTCTCCCTAAATAGTTAATCATTTGTATTAGAACCCCTTAGTTTATAGTTAACTCTTTTCACGTTGATTTGAAATACCATTTTAAAATCCAATTTCAGTAGTTTGCACTGCTTCTTACTGTAATAATAGCAGGTTTTTTTCTGGTTTGTTTGTTTGTTTGTTTGTTTGTTTGTTTGTTTGAGTCGGGGTCTCACTTTGTTGCCCGAATGAGAATGCAGTGCTCACCACAGGCGATCCTTCCGTCCTAGCCTCCCATGTACTTGGGACTGCAGATATGCACCACCACGTCCTGCTATTCTTTTTGTTTTTTGTAGAGAAGAGCTCTTGCTATGTTGCCCTGGCAGGCCTCAAACTCCTGGGCTCAAGCTATCCTCCCACCTCGGCCTCCCAAAGTGCTGGGATTATAGGCATGAGCCATTGTGCCTGTCCCTAGTTCTATTTTTTAAAAGCATTTGACTGTTCAATCCATTTGGAATTATTTTAGGATATGCATGAAGTTAAGATTAAGTTAATTTAAATTTTTCCCTAAGAAGTTAATCATTTGTATTAGAACAACTTAGTTCATAGTTCTTTTTTTCATTGATTTGGAAAATATTTTTTATTTGATTTCAATAATTTTTACTGTTTCTTCCTGTAATGATAGCATATATTTAATTAATTATTATAACTTTGTAATATGTTTTAATATCAGGCAATGCAAACTCAGGGAGAGAGTCTGCATCTTGTTTCTGTGACACACACTTGTTTAAGTATATCATCCTCTAAAGCAAAATACAACCTAAATTGAGATACTTTATTGTATATGATATCTCTTTTTTTTTTAAGAGACAGGGTATCTACCCAGAGGTAGTCAAATCATTCTACAAAAAAGATTCCTGCACATGTATGTTTGTTGCAGCTCTATTCACATTAGCAAAAACATGGATCCAACCATGTTGCCCGTTGAAGCTGAACTGGATAAAAAAAAAAAAGTGATACATATACACAATGGAATATTATGCAGCCATAAAGAAGGACAAGCATATGGACTTTGCAGAAACTTGAATGGATTTAGAGTTGATCACACTCAGTGATCTATCACAGAAACAAAGAACAGAGTACCGTATGTTCTCACTCATAAGTAGACCTTGAATAATTATCATAATACTATAAGAAAGGGATTGGCAGTAATGGGAAACTGTCAGGGGAGGGGGATGGGATTGGCAGTTGAGGGAAACTGCTAGGGGAGGGAGGGGCATACCTCATCAACAAGGGTACCTGCATAATCAGCGTTTGTATACCTAACCCTGAATTGTACTCCATATCTTTATAATAAATAAATAAATAAATAAATAAATAAATAAATAAATAAAAGAGACAGGGTGTCACTCTGTCACCTGAGCTGGAGTGTAACAGCATGATCATAACTCACTGCAGCCTCACACCTGGTCTCAAGTTATTCTCCTGCCTCAGCCTTGTGAGCAGCTGGGAATACAAGCACACACACCATCATGCCCTGCTAATTATTTTATTTTTGTAGGACTGAGATCTCACTATGTTGCCCAGGCTGGTCTTAAATTCCTGACCTCAAATGATCCTCCTACCTCAGCCCCCCAAAGTGCAGGGATTAAGGTGTGAGCCAGCCTGCTTGGGCCATATATAATAGAACATTATACTGCCATTAAAAATAATATTTTCCAAAGAAGAGATTTAGTAACATAAGAAAATGCTTTGATATAATATTAAAAGATTTGGGATAAACAATATGATCTGGCTTTGTTAAAACAAAAACAGCAAATTGCCTGTCTATATGCATAGAGAAGAGATTGTAAATAAACGTATCAAAATGTTAATGGTAAATTATTCCTAAGTAATGCAATGATGGGTAATTTTCACTTTGCTGTATTTTTCAGCACTTTCCAAATGTTCTACAATGAATATATGCTTTACAATTACAATCAGAGCAATCAGTCATTATTATGACTTACGTGGATGTTTCAAGGCCCACCCCAGAGCTTGCCAGGGCGACCGCAAGTGTCATTCCCACCCCCAAAGAAGAGACCGACTTTTTCTCTCCCTGAGAGCCACCGGACAAGCAACCATCCCTGAAAGGAGATGCGTTTACCACTGCAGTTCAGTCCTTTTGATTGGGAGATGCTGCCATTAGATGTTAAATGCCAAGTGACATTATCTGGAATCGCATGGTGACCCTTTGTGCTGCCAGCTGGGAGAGGGGTGTGTGGCGTCACCTCCAACTTGCCCTCTCCAAACCCCACCCAGAAGGGCTGGGAAGACACAAAGATGGCACGGTGGAGTACGTCAGGGCGGTATGCAAATGCGGGTCTCTAATCCTATCAGGAATGCTTAGGGTGTTAATTTGACCATCCTTCACAGCTCATAAATCCACAGGGGCAAAGCCAAGCTGCCAGACACCATCAAGCAAAACTCCTTCTGAGGCTGGCAGTTGGAGTAAAGCAGCCGGGATCATGCCACAATAAAGTCCAATAAAGAGCTTTGTATGTGGGGAACTGGAAAGCAGCTTCTCACATTTGGATACAATAGAACAAAACAGTGGGAAATGTGAATGTCTGATTATTCAGACTGGTGGTCTCCCCCGTGCCCCGCCTGCCCATGGAGCCCTGGATCCTTATTCATTCACGATTCTTTGCACGCAGATGGATCTATCTTGCTCCCGAACAATCGCCTGCACAGACTCCCATCGGATTAGTTCGCTTAATCCCTGTCCTATAAATACAAATCAACTATATTCACTTCCACTGGCATCTGCTAGTCTTTTTATAATAAAATCTATTAAACTTCAGTCAAGTCATTTCTGCCAAGATTCATTCTCCCTTTACTCAGTGGTCAGAACAGAAACATTCTTCTTTTTCTGAAACAGAGTATTTCCCCAGAAGAGTTCTCACTATTGACAAATACTTGGTGCTGAAACTGTCAACAGAAGTCAGTTTCAGCCTCTGGATTACAACTTCATCCAGAACCCACCTGTTCCTCAAACTGGTCATTTAAAAAATGCAGCTGATTAAAGATTCTAAGTAAAAACATCCTTTCAAGCATCCTTTTCAACAGGGGAGGGGCCCAGGCAGACACAGTTAGGTTTTCATCAACTTCCTCTTTGGCCCAAGCCTCTTTGAAGGCAAGTTGGAGCAGTTTTTTTCTGCTTCTAGGGACGTAAATCCCCCCTGCCTGAATCTGCAGTCTGGCTGGAATGGAAAGAGAGTGGTGTTTCCAGAAGAGACACACAGCAGGTTTTTACGCATGATCTAAGACTGGAAGGACCAGAAAAAACGAAAAGAAGACGTAACCATCCTGCAACTCTGTGTGGTACAGGCAACCGGTGACACTCCCACAGATCGTGAGGAAAGACTTTTGTCACCTCAGGCATGCCAGAAGCACAGCACACTTAGGAGAGCTTCTGAACACAGTGAAAAGGGAAATCGAAAAGACCTTCCCCTTACCAGCCTTGGGTCTCGGACCTTGGGCGAGTTCCATTAACTCTTCCCTCATCTGAAAATGAATTTAATAATATCTTCCACTCCAGCCTGGGCGACGGGAGTGAGACTTTGGTCTCTGGCCACTCAGATCTCCTTCTTGAACTAGTGTTACCACTTCTTGGCATCTTCCCCGCAAAGACAGCTTATGCACAAACAAGCCTATATGTTTACATATCTTCTATGTTTATTTTTATAGTGATAACATATTATACACACTGTTCTGAACCTTACTTTTTTTTCCACTCAATAATCTATCTTGATTTGGACATGTAAAACTGGGTCATTCTTTTCATGATTCCAATTTTCTGGTGTATGAATACACTGTAATTTATAGAACCACTATTGATGGAAAGTTGTATAATCTATGACTGTCTTTTCAAATAACACTGCTGGGTATTTACTTTCTTATCATGGGTCCTTTTACTCAATGAATATCTCCATTTAAAATGTGGCCAAGAGCTTTTTTTGTGATAAGAATATTAATTCCTTGACTGTGTGTTCCAAATATTTGTCACAGTTTGGCATTTATCCTTTTATTTTGTTTGCAGATATTTTAAATTTTTATGAAGTGGAATTTATCATTTTTTTCTTTCAAAGCTTCCTGGTTTTGTGTTATTCTTAGAACTTTTCTATACCAAGCTTAGTAAAATTGTTCTGTTTTCTTCTTGTAGTTTTGGGATTTCATTTTCTGTGGTTGCATATTTGACTCATCGGAAAGATATTTTGGTGTAAGGGATACAGTTTGGATCTCACATTATTTTTCCTAGATGGCTTCACAGTTGTAACACCATCATCTTTTTCACATTATATAATATACTACTGGCTTGGTCAGCTCAAGCTGCCGTAACAAAATATCATATTGACTCAATAGCTGACACAATAGACATTTATTTTCTCATAGTTTTGGAGTCTGGGAGCCTGAGATCAGGGTGCCAGCACAGTGGAATTCAGGGGAGATCTCTTTTCCTGGCTTGCCGATGGACTGCCTTCAAACTGTGTACTAACATGTTTCAGGGAATGGGAGGAAAACGGTCCCTGGTATCTCTCCTTATAAAGCCACTAATCCTATCACAAGGGCCCCACCCTCATGACCTCATCTAAACTTAATTATCTCCCAAAGTCCCTGTCTCTTCACACCACCCACTAGGGGTTAGGGCTTCAACATATATGAATTTTCAGGGGTATAATTTAGTACACAGAAATTACCTTTATCCTATACTGTGGATTTGAGACCATTTCTGGATTCTCTCTCCCTTTCTGTGGATTAGTCTGTTTATTTGCCAGTATTACTGTTTTAATGATAGTAGCCTTAAAATATGTTAATATGTGATGTGGCCAGTATCCTCTCAGTAAGCATTTTTCTTAAGAATTCTTGTACATTTGTTTTCCCATAGTAACTTCAGTATCAGTTTGTGTTAATTTCCCATCTCTTCCCTCAAATGTGTTGATATATTATTAGCTCATGAAAAATTTATATATTAATCCAGGGAGAAAGGCAATTATATTATTGAATCTTTCTGTACAAGAATAGTATAATAGCATATGGTATTCTATTTGTTTCAGTCTTCTTTGCATCTCTAGATAACATTAAATCTTTTCTTCTCGTTGTTAAAATGTATTTTTAGGTGTTATATATATATATTTATTTTTATAAATGGGATCCTTTCTTCCATTGTATCTTACAACTGCTTTTTATGTATAAATAGGAAAGATATTAATTTTTGTTTATTAATTTTATACCTACTCATCTTACTGAATTTTCTTATTGTTTGAAGTGGGTTTTCAATTTATTTTCTTCAGTTTTACAGATAACACCAATTAGAAGCAAAATTAATTTTATTTTCTTCTGTAAATTTTTAACTCTTTTTTTCTCTTGATTAGCTAGTATTTACAGAACAATGTTAAATAGTGGTAGTGAGCCGGGCTCAGTGGCTCAGCCTGTAATCCTACACTTTGGGAGACTGAGGTGAGTGGATTGCCTGAGCTCGTGGGTTCGAGATCCGCCCGGGCAACTTGGCGAGACTTCATCTCTACAATAAATCAAAAAATTAGCCGGGCGTGGTAGTGCACACCTGTAGTTCCAGCTACTCGGAAGGCTGAGGCGGAAGGATCGCCGGAGCCCAGCAGGTTGAGGCTGCGGTGGCCGGGAGCGGCCACTGCACTCCAGTCTGGGCGATGAAGTGAGACTCTAACTCAAAAAAAAAAAAAAAATAGCGCTAGTGGACAGTCTTATACGGTTCTTGACTTAAAATAAATGTTTCTCATATTCCTCCATTAAGCATGAAGTTGGCTTTTGACTTAAGTATAAATTTGACTTATATATAGTAGTTGCCAAAGATGATTTTTGTCAGGCACAGTGGCTCACGCCTGTAACCCCAGCACTTTGGCAACTTGGCAAGACTCCCTTTTATAATACAATAAATCAAAAAATCAACTGGGCGTGCTGGCATGCACCTACAGTTCCAGCTACTTGGAAGGCTGAGGCAGAAGGATCACCTGAGCCCAGCAGGTCGAGGCTGTGGTGGCTCTGAGGGCGCCACTACACGCCAGCCCGGGCAACAGAGTGAGATGAGACTTCAACTTAAAAAAAAAGTCTCCTGAGTGTTGTCTTAGACCAGGGGGCCCCAACCCTCATGCTGTGGCCTATTAGGAACCCAGTGCAGAAGGCAAGCAAACTAAGCTTCATTTGTATTTACAGACACTCCCACTACTCACATCACCGCCTGAGCTCTGTTTTCTGTCAGATCAGCAGCGGCATTAGATTCTCCTAGGAGCACGAGCCCTATTGTGAACTGTACATGCGAGGGATCTAGGTTGCACACTCCTTATGAGAATCTAATACCTGATGATCTGAGGTGGAGCTGAGGCGGTGATGCTAGTCCTGGGGAATGGCTGCAAATACAGATTAACATTAGCAGTGAGATTGGACTGCACAGAGACCATAATAAATCAATCGCTCACAGGCTTATATCAAAACCCTATCAGTGAGTAGCAAGTGAGCTGATGTACTTCAGTTATACAGCTGCATCTGGTGGCAGACTTTAAGTCAGAATCCAACACTTATTTTAGTACACGCGTGGTCTGCCCATTATTTTATTTATTGCTTCTGTTCACACCTCTTTTTTGTTATGGTGAGTTGTCTGATTATTTCATTATATGTTACAATGTAATAATAGTAGAAATAAAGCGCACAATAAATGTTATGCACTCGAATCATCCCAAAACCATCTCCCCTCACCCGTGGAAAGATTGTCCTCCATGAAACTGGTTCCAGATGCCAAAAAAGGTTGGAGACCACTACCTTAGAGGATCAGTTTCAGAAGAGTAGGACCCAGAAATCTGCATTTTTCATGAGCTTCCTTGGTGGCTGAGACACAAGTCATGCCCAGCCAAATTTGAAGAATTCCAGTGAATGGAAAGAGTGCTGTAGAATCAGATCTGAGTTCAAGGGGGCAGCTTGTTTCTCTCAAAGCCATTTACTCCCTCTCAGCCTCGGTTTCCCCACTGTTAAAAGAGGGAAAAGATCACCCAAATCCTGGTGACCCCAAAGAGTGGCTGAGAGGCTCAGATGAGGCAATGTCTGTGAAAATACTTGGCAAATTATAAACTGCATATAAATATGAGGAAGCATTACCTCCCCATGCCCAAGAGGAAAGATGTTTGGAAGAGCCTAATTGATTTTCAGGGCTTGACAACAGCTCCCAGCTACCCTAGAAGAGCCAAAACCCACGCTTACATTCCCACTTAACACCCCCTCCTTCCTTGTCGATGGGCTTTGCTTGGGACTTGCCTCCTAGTAGGCCAAATTTCACTTTTCAGGGCTTTGTGCTGCTCACCATATGCTGACTTCGGAAGCACAGACACCTTACTGTCTGTGATACGGAACTAAGGAAAAAAGTCCTCTCCCTCTATGCCCATTCCCAGTCCTGTCCCTTCAGAGTCCCCTGCACTTGGGGAGTCTTTGGGGCTGGAATCTAAGTCACAAGGCTGCACTTGCTCATGTCACAGGGCCACAGTTGGACCCAGTGCTTCAGGGGAAGATCCATGAGACAGAATAAACACCTTGCATGTACCTTCCTGCTTTCTTACAGAGAGACCTAAAAGTTCCTAGACATTAATAAGACAGAGTCTGTGTGGTGATTTCACTCCCTGGGGCTCTCCATGCATGCTGTGACATCATACTTTTCAGTCAGAGCTTCAGTGAATCTCTTAGAATGTCAGAGAATAGCACACGCCTCTCCCTAAAAAAACGAGTTCGTACCCTGTGGTCTGTGAGCTAATGAAAATGCACGCTGCCACAGCCTGGATTAAAAGAGGTTTTTTTTCCCATCACCCTTTCAAAGACCCTGTAGGCTTGGAACCACCATTTAAACCGGAGATAAATTGCAAGAGGCCATTTCATGCCAAGGTGCATCAGAGAGCGGAATCTCAAAGAGTTAGGAGGGAGTGATGGGCAAATCCTTCCACCCTCTGAGAACAGCAGGCATAAAGTGGCTCCTGGGTGGCGAGAGACCCTTAGTGTCCAGCGCCCCATAGTCCATCTCCTTCTGCTAACAGGAAGGAATATTCTTTCTCCTCTTGCCTCTTCCTGAAGCTGTTCTTGACTTCACGATTAAAATACTCCAAATCTTGGCAGGCCTTGTGCTTTTTTTAATAAAGAGGGGGAAGCCATTTGAACATAGAAACAAAATCCCTGGACTGTTGCCTGCAACATTATAATTATAGCAATGACTAAAGATGGCGTCCATGAATTGAGAGAAGTGTGATTTCCCCCTAGCTGTCAAAATGCTGTGTTTTATGTCCTCCTTAGGTGAGAACCTGCCATTTAAGTTTTAGGTCCCAACTGGCCGACAGTGAGTACTGGAAGACGTTCTTGGGGAAGGCCTGGTTTGGGGATACCTCTAAATTTTGATTAGCTTTTGCTCCAACATCAATAGACGTTCCTGAGTGCTTTCTAGAGGTGAGGCAGTGCAAAGAACAGGGAAACAAAAAGCAATGGCCATCACCTGCTACGTGCCTGCCAGACAAAGGTTTTCCTTCAGGAAACCTAAAAACATCAGTTTCTTTCCCTTTGCCTAGTAAGACGCCAAACTTTGCTGTAGGTTGGAATCACCTAAAATCTTTTTTAAAAATACTGATGGGCCGGGCTCGATGACTCAGCCTGTAATTCCAGCACTTTGGGAGGCCGAGGCAAGTGGATTGCCTGAGCCCACGGGTTCAAGACCAGCCCGGGCAACTTGGCAAGACCTCGTCTCTACAACAAATCAAAAATGAGCTGGGTGTGGTACCGCATGCCTGTAGCTCTGGCTACTTGGAAGGCTGAGGTAAAAGGATCGGCAGAGCCCAGCAGGTCGATGATGGTATTGTCCTGAGCATGCCACTGCAGTCTGGCCTGGGTGACAGAGTGAGACTCTAACTAAAAAAAAAAAAAAAAGTGACAGGTCAGGCACAGTGGTGAATGGCCGTAATCTCAGGACTTTGGGAGGCAGAGATGAGAGGATTGCCTGAACCCAGGAGTTAGAGAGCAGCCTGGGCAACATGGTGAGACCTCGTCTCTACAATAAATCAAAAAATTAGCTAGCCATAGTGGCAGGCACCTGTAGTTCCAGCTACTTGGGAGGCTGAGGTGGAAGGATCACCTGACTCCAGCAGGTCAAGGCTGTGGTGGCCGCGATCGCTGACTCCAAAAAAAAAAAATACTGGTGCCAGACTCCCATCGCTAGACATTATGATTTTACTTTTAAAAGCTCCCCAACTGGTTCAAATGTCTAGCAAAGTTGGGGAGTCACTGACCCAACTTCCATTCTTTCTTCAGCTCTCAGCTCAGTATTTTTTCCTTCAGGAAACCTGCCCGAATTCTCCTCCTTCCATCACCTCCACGCACCCATGATCCTGACCCTGTGGGGTCTCTCTGCCCAAGGACTCCTGTAGCACCCAATACTTGGCCTTGGTAAGACTGGTCACTCCACTTAACACTCTTCCCCAGGAGTTGTGAAGATCCCTGAGGCACAGGACCAAGGATCCACTTGCCCTCCAATGCCCACAGTCTGGCCCATCGTGGAATCTTGAGGTACTAACTGAAGAAGCGAATTCGTGTTCTACTTGGACATTTCCTTCTTCTCACTCTGTGCATGTCAATTTATCTCTGGTGATTGCATCATTTTGTGTTACACACTGCCATGGTTCGAATGTTTGTCCCTTCCAAAACTCATGTTGGAACTTGACCCCCAATATGACGGTATTAAGAGGTGGGGCCTGTAGAAGGTGACTGGGTCAAGAGCGCTTTGCCCTCATGAGTGGATTACACCATTCTCAGATTAATGGATTAACGGGTTATCATGGGAGTGGATCTGTCATCACCAGAGTGAGTCTGATACGAAACTTAGTTTGGTTCAGTGCAACCTGCTTACTCCGTGACGCCCTTTGACACATTACAGTGCAACATGAGGCCCTCACCGGAAGCTGACCAGATGCAGTTGCCAGGTCTTGGACTTCCCAGTCTCCAGAACTGTACAGAAATAAACTTCTTTTCTTTATAAATTACTGTCTCAGGTATTTTTGTATTAACATTACAAACATGAACTGACACCCACCAATCACACTTTCTCTAATGTTCACAGTCATTGGGTCACATAATAAAAATGAAACATTTACACTTTTGGTTTTATGTGTTTTTTTAAATATTTTAAGAAGTATTGTTCTTAAATTGTTAAAGAAATGCTGCCAGCTGAAGCTATCAAATAAAAGATTCTTTGCCGGGCTCGATGGCTCAGCCTGTAATCCCGCGCTTTGGGAGGCCGAGGTGAGTGAATTGCCTGAGCTCATGGGTTGGAGACCCGCCTGGGCAACTTGGAGAGACCTCATCTCTACCATAAATCAAAGCAATTAGCCAGGGTGGTAGCACACGCCAGTAGTTCTGGCTACTTGGAAGGCTGAGGCAGAAGGGATCGCTGGACCCCAGCAAGTCGAGGCTGCAGTGGCCAGGAGTGGCCACTGCACTCCAGTCTGGGTGACAGAGTGAGACTCTAACTCAAAAAAAAAATTAATTAAAAGATCCCAAATTGCTGGGCTCGGTGGCTCAGTCTGTAATCCTGTGCCTTTGGAGGCTGAGGTGAGTGGACTGCCTGAGCCCACGGGTTCGAGACCCGCCTGGGCAGCGAGACCTCATCTGTACAATAAATCAAAAAATCAGCTGAGCATGGTAGTGCATGCCTGTAATTCCGGCTACTCGGAAGGCTGAGGCGGAAGGATCGCCGGAGCCCAGCAGGTCCAGGCTGCGGTGGCCGAGAGCAGCCACTGCACTCCAGTCTGGGTGACAGAGTGAGACTCTAACTCAAAAAAAAAAAAAAAAATTAAAAGATCCCAAACTACAGTCTGTCCCAAGAAAAGTTTAAATGATGAGACTTGGTTCAGGAGTGTTATTTGTGAAAGCATGCATTTCTAGTTAGGTCTCCACAGACTTAAAACCTGTTTTTTCCTTTCTTATTAAAAACAGGTTTCTATTTTGTAAAATATACTTTGCCCATTAGACAAAGGCAGATCCACGAAAGGGTCTCCTTTGTGTGCGGCCAATATGGATTTAATGAAAGGGCACACACACATTTCTGAAGTGGTCGCGGCTTTATCGCCCAAACGAGGACAAAGAAACAGACCTGCAAACACGGCCCCCCCGTCCCACCGCGGAAGGGGTCAGATTACAAGGGGGGGGCGACCGGAGCCTGCGGAGCCACCGTAACTGTCCCCACGCTCCGGGCCCCGCAGTGCCAGCTCCTGCGACGCCCACAGACTTCGTAATGTCCCGCTTTGTCGCCAGCGGCAACGGTAACGTGACCGCGGCGCGCGGGCCAGCCGGGAGGGGCGCGGGCCTGGCCAGTGGGAAGGTCGGACGCGGAGCGCGCACATCACCCCACCGGCATCAGACCACCGCCTCCATTCATCGCCGGAATGTGGGCGGGCGGAGGACCCGCGGCCCCTCGTCCGCCCGGGGTTAACCCTGTGCGCGCCCGCGGGGACGCGCGGCTCGGAGCCTCCCGCGGCGCGCGGAGCACCGAGCGCCGAGCACCCACCGCGGAGCACCGAGCGCCGAGCACCGAGCTCCCCCACTGCGCCCCCGGCGCCCGTGCCCGGAGCATCTCCCGGCGCGCGGTGCGGGGACTGGCCACGTGCACAATCCTCTATGTGTGCGTGACTCTCTGGGGGTCATTTTAAAAGTCTCACCATTTGGTCATCATGGTTACCTCCCCCCAACCCTATGTTCTCACCATCCTTCAATTTATTTGTTTGTTTTTGAGTTGGGGTCTCATTCTGTCGCCCAGGCTGGAGTGCAGTGGCACCAGTCACGGCTCACCACAGCCTTGACTTTTTGGGCTCAGGCGATCCTTAGCCTCCCTAGTAGCCGGGACCACAGGAGCGCGCCACCACGCAGCGGCTAATTTTTTGGTTTGTTGTAGAGACTGGGTCTTGCTACCTTGCCCCGGCGGGGCTTGAACTCCTGGGCTCCAGTCATCCTCTCCACTCGGCCTCCCAAAGTGCTAGGATAACAGGCGTGAGCCACCACGCCCAGCCCATTCAAATAAGTTAGAAAACATTTTAAGATCATCGTGGGGCCCAGGAAGCCGAAGCCGGAAGAAGGGGGAGCCCGGGCCGTAGCAGCCCCCAAAACTGCAACCTCCTCCTTACCCTCCAGGTGGGAGCAGCGAGCGGTCCTCTGCCTCTCTTTCTTGCTTGCGTTTCTCTGTGACTTCTTCTATATTTGTAAGTGGAGGCGTGATCCAGTAAATTTTTCTCTAAACTTTTAATTTAGAAAATGTCCAAGGCGGACTCGGTGGCTCAGCCTGTAATCCCGCGCCTCGGGAGGCTGAGGTGAGTGGATTGCGTGAGCCCGCGGGTTTGAGACCCGCCCGGGCAACTTGGTGAGACCTCATCTCTACAGTAAATCAAAATGAGCCGGGGGTGGTAGCGCGCGCCTGTAGTTCCAGCTACTTGGAAGGCTGAGGCGGAAGGATGGCCGGACCCAGCAGGTCGAGGCTGCGGTGGCCGGGAGCGGCCACTGCACTCCAGTCTGGGTGACGGAGTGAGACTCCAACTCAAAAAAAAAGAAAAAGAAAAGAAAATGTCCAAATCTAAGAAAAGTTCGAAGTGTAGTTCAATAATAAAATGAATATCTGAATATCCGTAGAGCCTTCACCTAAACTCACCACTTGCTAGCATTTTGCCATATTCGCTTTATCATGTATCTGGAGAGAAATGTTTCTACTAAATTATTAAAAGTAAATTGCAGACCTCATGACATGTGCCCCCAAATAATTCACAGGCAGCAAACAGGAATAAGTACATTATCTTTCATGACCAAAATACCATTTCTCACACCTAAGAAAATGAGCACGTCTTTAATATAGGCCACATTTAAATTTTCTTAGTCTCTCCCCAAATATCTTTAAACTACATTTCTGAAATCTAGAACCTCATAAAGATTCATGTGTTGCATTTAGTTATATTTGCTTTTTATGGTTGTGCTGTTTTAAATTTTTACTATTATTTTCGATCTGCATAACTTATTTCTAGGGTTTAAATTTGGGGGCTATGGTTATTCTCGATCTAGTTGGCGTCTTCTTTTAGATTTTAGATCTAGTTAGCATGTTTTTAAATGAGGCTTTTGAGGGAAATTCTTTGTTACTGAGCCTCTGGCGGGTGATGGAGGAGAGGTAGGTTTCTTGGGCAGAACAACTTTGCTTCTCTGCCTGGGAGTCTGACCCAACTCTGATGCAGGGAAGTTGCCTGTCCCAAGCTCTTGTCTCCAGGACCAATGATTTTCATGGGAAATCAAACCAAAGTCCTGACCAAACCTGATTTAAAGAGCTCTCACTCTCGTGTGCGCGCTCTCTCTCGCTCTCTCTCTCTCTCTCTCTCTCCCCCCTTCTCTCCCTCTCTCTCTCTCCATTAAAAATATTTTTAGCCAGGCATGGTACCTCATGCCTGTGATCCCAACACTTTGGGAGGCTGAGGCGGAAGGATTGCTTGAGCCCAGGAGTTCAAGACCAGCCTGGGCAACATAGCAAGATCTCGTATCCACAAAAATAAAAATTAAAAAATTAGCTGGGTGTGGTGGTATACACCTGTAGTCCCAGCTACTTGAGAGGCTGAAGTGGAAGGATTGCCTGAACCCAGGAGGTGAAGGCTGTAGTAACCATGAGCATGCCACTGCACTCCTGCCTGAGTGACAGAGTGTGACCCAGATTTAGAAAGAAAAAAAAAAATTAAACTTCTCCCAAGTCCTCTTCTTGTCCCATTTGTCCCTTTTTTTTTGTATTGCCTTTCTCTCTATATTTATCTATAATAACTGCGTATCGAGTGATACACCAGACACTATAGTAAGTGTGTTATTCACATCTCATTCATCCTTGGAGTTAGCACCATTTCATCTTGCAATGTTTGCAACATTAGTCTGACTTCTATTTTAAAGATGAGGAAATTGAGACTTAGGATAAGTGATTTGTCTAGGAGGTGTGACATGGTGAGACACAAAGCTAGGACTTGAACCTTGGCTATCTGAGCCCAGAGTTTATGTTCTTAACATGACGTGCTGCCTTGGAGATATTAGCATGTCCGGAACCCTCCCATTATTTAACATGTAGAGAGCCTATATTATTGGGAGGTATATTCGTATATCAGGTTATTTTTCTGTGTCACTGTTTTCATAAGTTATTTGGTAGACATTGGTGACACTCATATGCCAGAACTGTTTATTAAGCACCAAGCTAACATTTGAACCAAATGGCATCTGAAGAACCCATATCAGTTCTATGGCTCACCGAGACCACAGAACACTGCTGGTGACACTCCTGGGAGTCAGAGAATATTAAACCATTCCCTAAACCAGTGACTTCCAGATGTCTGGCATTCCAAGGCCAATAAAACTTCCCAACACATTTTGGGGAAAGACGTAAGGTTGCTACTTTGTTACTTTGCCAAGTGAAGACATTATAACTTTTAAAACTAAGATCTACAATACTAGTATCATCATTTTATTTTTTAAAAAGGGGGTATTTAAAAACCATCTGTCTCCAACCCTATAAAAATAAAAAAGGACGTTACCTCAGAATAAAGAATAATCTTTAATCTGGTCAGGTATGGTGGCTCATGTCTGCAAATCCCAGCACTTTGGGAGGCCAAGGCGAGAGGATTGCTTGAGCCCAGGGGTTCAAGACCAGCCTGGGCAACTTGGTGAGACCTCATCTCTACAATAAATCAAAAAATTAGCTGAACTGGTAGCATACACCTGTAGTTCCAGCTACTTGAAAGGCTGAGGTGGAAGGATCGCCTGAGCCCAGCAGGTAGAGACTGCGGTGGCCAAGAGCATGCCACTGTGCTCCAGCCTGGACAACAGAGTGAGATTCTGACTCAAAAAAACAACAAAAAAAGAAGAATCTTTAATCTGATAAATTCAGTGCTATCAAAATTCATTCTATTGTCCGTGTTTTGCCAGGCAAAGTGACTCATGCCTGTAATCCCAGCTACTTGATAGGCTGAGGCAGGAGGATCGTTTAAGCCTAGGAGTTTGAGACCAGCCTGGACAAGATAGTGAGACTCTCTCTCCTCATCCCTATGTCTAAAATATATATATATATATTAGCTGGGCTTGGTGGTGCTCACCTGTAATCTCAGCAACTTGGGTGCCTGAGTGGGGAGGTGGCTGAGCCCAGAAGTTCAAGACTGCGGTGAGCTATGATTGTGCCACTGCCCTCCAGCCTGGGCAACAGAGTAAGACACACTCTTAGGAAAAAAACTCATATGACTCTTAAATTTGTATATACATGTTTCTAGACATAACATGTATGAGACCTGAAAATTATATTGTCCTTTGGCAACTAGAAATGAACACTGGATGTCAGAATTGGAAATAATTTTTATACAAATAGTTAATAAGATTTAATAAAATTTCAAAACAATAAATAACAGTTTCCAGCTTTATTTAAACCATTTTGATCTATTAGATAAGTATCTTGGAAAATAGCCATCTCATTCTTCTGACAGCAAGAGAATGTTTCAACCAAAACAAATGTGACTGAAATGAATTATTATCCAATCCTTCATTGAAAGGACTTGGTAGAAAAGTTCATATTTTATTTTACATCAAATTCCTTCAAATGGAGAAATGAAATAGGGTTGTGTATTCTGAACACAAAGGCAACGTATTCTGCACCTACTCTCACATGTTTCATGACCATCTTCAAGATTCACTTTGGCCAGTGAAGAGACTTGTGAAAGGACATTTAGTTACCCTATTAAAAGAACATTGACCAGCTCCACACAATAGCTCATGCCTGCAATCCCAGCACTTTGGGAGGCTGAGGTGGGAGGATTGCTTAAGTCCAGGAGTTTGAGACCAGCCTGGGCAACATAGCAAGACCTCATCTCTAACAAATGATAATAAAAATAAAAATAAAGAACTCAATTGTCACTGGTATGTAAAAAGAGCACATGCCAGTGGCCAGGCTCGGTGGCTCAGCCTGTAATCCCAGCACTTTGGGAGGCCAAGGCAGGTGGATTTCCTGAGCCTGCGGGTTCAAGACCAGCCTGGGCAACATGACAAGACCTCATCTCTACAATAAATCAAAAAATTAGCCAGACGTGATAGCGCGTGCCAGCTACTTGGAAGGCTAAGGTGGAAGGAACACCAGAGCCCAGAGAGTCAAGGCTGTGGTGGCTGTGAGTGTGCCACTGCACTCCAACCTGGGTGACAGAGTGAGACTCGAACTCAAAAAAAGAAAAAGAAAATAAATGTGATACCACATTTTATGGTACCATAAAGTAAGAAAGTTGCAACAGTACTGCATTTTATAACACAAAGGATAACATGAGACTCCACCAGTCAGTACTAATATAAATTAATAATTGAATAAATAAATACATAAATAAACTGGGCACAGTGGCCCATGCCTGTAATACCAGCACTTTGGGAGGCCAAGGCAGGGGGATTGCTTGAGCCCAGGAGTTCCAGACAGCCTGGGCAACTTGGCGAGACTGCATCTCTACAGAAAGAAAAAAGGTAATTAACTGGGCTTGGTGGCGTGCACCTGTAATCTAAGCTACTAGGAAGGCTGAGTTAGAAGGATGGCCTGAGCCCAGGAGGTCGAGGGTGCGGTGAGCCACGATCGTGCCACTGCACTCCAGCCTGGGCAACAGAGTGAGACTCCAACTCAAAAAAAAAGAGCACATGCCGTGGCTAGAACGGGGGGGGGAAGCTAAATAAACAGGAATTGATAATAGCTCACAATGACAATCAGACACCAACATAAAAAACTTTGATATAATAGTCTTAAAATAATAGATGCTCAATACATAATGATAGCTTTCATGGCAACAGAATGTTATATTTACAGAAAACAAGGGAAATGTTCTAGATTCAGTAAAAATCATTTCAAAAGTTAAACTAGAATAGACAAATATGGAAGATGGCTAAGAGCTAATAAAATAAATGATCACTGCATAGAATGAAAAATTCAAAACGAAATTATTAATAAGAAATAAAGTATGAGAAAAATCATATATATAATTTTGAAAAGGATAAAAGGACAAGAACAAAAGACTCATTGAACAACTAACACTTACTATTTGTATGTTGAACTGACAGAAGAAAACAAGAAAATCAGAATTGATATTTCATTAGTTTCATGCCTAGAGTAAAAAGTGTAGGTTTTGGGCCGGGCATGGTGGCTCATGCCTGTAATCTCAGCACTTTGGGAGGCTGAGGGTGAGGGGATTGCCCGAGCCCAACAGGTTCGTGAACAGCCTGGGCAACTTGGCAAGACCTCATCTCTACAATAAATCAAAAAATTAGCCAGGCATGTTGGCACGTGTCTGTAGTTCCAGCTACTTGGAAGGCTGAGGCAGAAGGATCACCTGAGCCCAGCAGCTGATGCTGTGGTGGCCATGAGCATGCCACTGTACTCCAGCCTGGGTGACAGAGCGAGACTTCAATTCAAAAAACAACAAAAAAAAATAGGTTCTGACTTAAAAAATCGAAAGAGGAAAAAAACCTTTTAATTGTGGGCATTGATTGAGAATATTACTGAGAGCAAACAATATTAACATCTTTGGCAAAGACCAAAATGTACATCCAGGAACATTCTTTGTACTTTAACCACTACTGTCCAATCGAAATATAATGCAAGCCACATATGTAATTTTAAATTTTCAAGCTACACTAAAGCACATAAAAATAAACAGGTAAGATTTATTTTAATAATTTAGGCCAAGCATGGTAGCTCATGCCTGTAATCCCAGCACTCTGGGAGGTCGAGGCAGGAGGAGCCCAGGAGTTTGAGACCAGCCTGGCCAATGTAGTGAGACCTCATCTCCACAAAAAAAATCACAAAATTAGCCAGATATGGTGGCACACACCTGTAGTCCCAGGTATTCAAGAGGCTGAGGCAGAAGGATCACCTGAGCCCAGGAGGTCGAGGCTGCAGTGAGTTGTGATCATGTCACTGCATTCCAGCCTGGGTGACAGAGTGAGACTTAGGCTTAACAATAATAATAATAATAATAACTTATATCATTCAATCTAATGTATATAAAATATTACTGTTTTAATATGCAATCAATATTTTAAATTATTGAGATTTTTGCATTCTTTTTTTGAAAACTGGTATGCATTTTATATTTGCAGCATGTCTCATTTCAGACTAGCCACATTTTCAGTAGCTTCATGTGTCTAGTGGCTGCCATATTGGGCAGCATAGTACATAGTTCGAAGACTTGGCCTCATCTGTGCCAAAGACACAGACACACAATTCTTTGGAACAATTCAAAGGTTGTATATAACATTTCCTGGATCTGCCGAGAAATGTCACACCTTGAAGAAATACATATCAAAACTGACCTTATAACTGCATTCAGGCACACAAAGTGGGTTCCTTCTAAATGCTGCTAGCCAGGCATAATGACTCATGCCTGTAATCCCAGCAATTTGGGAGGCAGAGGAGAAAGGATTGCCTGAGGCTAGGGGTTCAAAACCAGCCCAGAAAATTTGGTGAGACCTTGTCTCTACAATAAATCAAAAAATCAGCCAGGCATGATGACGCACGCCTATGGTTCCGGCTACTTGGAAGGCTGAGACAGAAGGATCACCTGAGCCCAGCAGTTCAAGGCTGCAGTAACTGTGAGTGTGCCACTGCACTCCAGCCTGGGCAACAGAGTGAGATGCCTACTCAAAATAAAAAAATAAAAATAAAATAGAGGACTTCCGGCAAGATGGCGGGCGACGGACAGCTCAGTCTGTGAGACTCTCCACCGAGGAGAACGCAAAGAGACTCTGGTTCTCTCCCTGGAGGCTGCAGATCCCATCTTCGGCAGCCTGCTCTTCACATGGAGCTTGGCCGTAGACTTCGCTGAGGCATCACCGCGGTCTGGGCAGCTACTTTGGCTGCTGTTGCCGCCGCGGCCGGCAGCCATTCCACATCGCACCGCCAGTGCCTGAGGTGAGCTGTAGCCACAGCCGCCAGCCGCCACCGCCACCTCCTCCTCCGAGGCAGCCGCCGCCCCCTCCGAGGCAGCCATTACACATCACACCACCTGTGCCTGAGGCGATCCACAACTTCAGACCTTGAAGCCCCTGCCAGCAAGATCTGCTGAGGTCTACTACCACGGAGACGTCCTGCCAGGCTGTGGGTCTCCTCCCATGTGCCTTGAGGCAACATCTCCCTCCCCTTAGGGGCCAGCGAGCAGCTGAGATAAAGACCATCTGGAGCCAGGGGTAACACCACCTGCTGGTGATTCAAGGTAACAACACTGAAAGGGGAAAAACGGAAGCCTGACAGACACAGGTCAGATCTGAGTGGTGAACGGTGCAGTCGTGAACTGAGTGATGATCTGAACTGCCCTTCACAACAGGCCAGGGCAACTGATCCTAACTGTGAACAAACTGACCAGCCTGAAAAGACAGCTAGAAATCAGAGTTGAAAGGACAGTCAACTTAAATGAAAAGGCTCAGAATGTGCTCGATTGGTTCTGTTAGTCTACTGACTTGATTCTATTCCTTCTGTTTTGGTCCCCCCCCCTTTGTTTTTCCTCCTTTTCCCTTCTTTTCTCCTCTCTGTAAACCATATCTTTGTATAGAGGAATAGCACACCAATAAGGAGGTTGGTAAGCTTGTATGTTAGTAACATTGTATGTTTTCGGTTTTTTTTGTATGGGAGTTGGTTAGTTTGTAGTCATGGTCTATTGTTTTTATATGTTTCCATTTTTGTCTCTCTATCCATTTGTTGGTACACTCGTCTGTTTTCACCCTTACTCCTCTCTCTCTCCCACCCCTCTTCCCCCCACTGCCTGTTCCATTCTCTTCCCTCTGTTAACCGCATTTTATTTCAGGGAGTAAACCTACAACCCCACTGCATGAACAGATTCCAAGGCAGTAGGAAGTGGGTTTCAGATTATTCATACACCTGTCGGCGGATACCAGGACCTGCAGATAGATTTTGAATCACAGCTACCCCCTTAAGTAAACCTCAAAACTGCAAAAAGGACCACCCCCAACCTACAGTACAACTCCAGAATTGAACAAAGTAAGAGGACATACATAAAGAATAGGAGATTGAACAAACAGAAGTAAAAACAACCCCTCCACCCCTGAATAACAGAATTAAAGAAGACGGTGATATGGAGGGAAGGAAAATGTAGGGAAGGGGAAAAACAGCAGCAACAACAACAACAACAACAAAAAAAACGCACAAATGAAGTAAAACCAAAAGAAGAATATAGGTCTCACACAGACACCTGGGAGGTCAGACACTGAGAAAATAGACTTCAGAACACAAACAATGAAGAGCCCCCAGAATGACTGGTCACATGAAACAAATCCAGACATCAAGACATTAATAGAGAGAATTTAAAAAATCGAAGAGAAACAAGAGTAAAATAGGAAGGAACTGATGTCAGAAATAACAGCAGTAAAGAATACAGTGATGGAAATAAATAACAAACTAATAAGCATGGAAAGCAGAATTAGTCAAGCAGAAGAAAGAATCTCAGAGCTCAAAGACCAAAATACAGAACTAACCCAAACTGTCAAAAACATGGAAAAGAAGCTCAAAAAGACTGAACAAACCCTTCAAGAAATGAATGATTACTTCAAGAGACCGAACCTAAGAGTAATTGACCTTCCTGAGGCAGAGAGAGAAACAGAGGCCACACTGGAACAAACATTTCATGAAATCATTCAAGAAAACTTCCCTCATCTCATCAGTGATGAAAAAATTCAAACACAAGAGATTCAGAGAACCCCTGCAAGACAACAAATGAGAAGACCAACTCCCAGACACATAATAATTCGCCTAAACAAAGTAGCTATAAAAGAAAAAATCCTAAAGGCAGCAAGAGAAAAAGGCCAGACTACCTACCAGGGAAGACCAATTAGAATAGCAGCAGATTTATCTACAGAAACCCTCCAGGCTAGGAGACCCTGGAGCCCTATCTTCAAAGTTCTAAAAGATAAACAATTTCAACTGAGAATAACCTACCCAGCCAAGCTAAGCTTCATCAGTGAGGAGAATTGAAATCTTTCCCAGATATCCAATCCCTAAGAATCTACGTTGCCACAAGACGACCTCTACAAGAAATAATGAAGTATTGAACACAGAAGAAAAGGAAAAAAGAACAACAACGTTCTTCACTTGAGTACAGGTAAAAGATTAAAAACACACATGAACCAACTCCAGAACCAAAAGAAAGACAACACACAAACAGAAAGAACAACTCTGAAAGAACATTATGATAGGGATCAACTCTCACATTTCAATAATTAGCTTGAATGTGAATGGACTAAATGTACCACTGAAAAGACATAGAATGACAAAATGGATAAAATATCACCAGGCAACAATCTATTGCCTTCAAGAGACTCATCTCACTAGAAAGGACACTCACAGACTCAAAGTAAGAGAATGGGAAACAAACTTTCAGACAAACGGAATACAAAAGAAAGGAGGAGTCGCAATCTTAATCTCAGACAAAATACCCTTTAAACTATCAAAAATCAAAAAAGATACAGAAGGTCACTACATAATGGTAAAAGTTTCAATTCATCAACAAGAAATATCCATCCTAAACATATATGCACCCAACATAGGAGCACCAACTTTCATAAAGCAGATTCTGGGTAAACTAAAAAAGGATATCAACTCCAACACCATCATAGCTAGGAACCTCAATACCCCACTCACAACCCTAGACAGATCAGCAAGAAAAAAAATCAGCAATGAGATCTGAAACCTCAATGTGACTCTTGACCAAATAGACTTAATTGATACCTACAGAACACTCCATCCAAAGACCACAGAATGTACATTCTATTCATCACCACATGGAACGTACTCTAAGATCGACCACATACTTGGCCATAAATCAAGTATAAGCAAATTTAAAAGGACCTAAATGTTACCGTGTACCTTCTCGGACCACAGTGGAATAAAAATAAACATTAACACCAACAAGGTCCCCCCAAAACCCACAAAGACATGGACACTAAACAGCATGATGCTAAACAACTCATGGGTCAACAATGAAATCAAAACAGAGATTAAAAAATACCTGGAAACAAATGAAAATGAAGAAACATCTTACCAAAATCTTTGGGATACCATGAAATCTATAGTAAGAGGAGAATTCATATCCCTACAAATGCACATGAAGAAAATGGAAGGACCACAAATTAATAGCCTAACAAGCCACCTAAGAAAGCTGGAAAAGCAAGACCACCAAAACCCTAATTTCAGCAGAAGAATCCAGATCACCAAAATAAAAGCCCAAATCTAGGACATAGAAGACAAAAAGATAATACAAAAAATCAATGAAGCCAGGCTCGGTGGCTCAGCCTGTAATCCTGCACCTTTGGGAGGCTGAGGTGAGTGGATTGCCTGAACCCACAGGTTCGAGACCTGCCTGGGCAGGCAAGACCTCATCTCTACAATAAAATCAAAAAATTAGCTGGGCGTGGTAGCACACGACTGTAATTCTGGCTACTCAAAAGGCTGAGGTGGAAGGATCGCCGGAGCCCAGCAGGTCAAGGCTGCAGTGGCCGGGAGTGGCCACTGCACTCCAGTCTGGGTGACAGAGTGAGACTCCAACTCAAAAAAAAAAAAAAAAAAATCAATGAAACAAAAAGCTGGTTCTTTGAAAGGATAAACAAGATTGATGGTCCCCTAGCTAGACTGACCAAGAAAAAGAGAGAAAAAGCCCAAATAAACACAATCAGAAACACAAAAGATGAAGTCACATCTGACCCTGAAGAAATACAAAAGATCATTAGAGACTACTATGTACACTTGTATGGAAACAAACTTGAAAACCTTAAGGAAATGGAGGACTTTCTGACATCACACAACCTGCCTAGGTTGAAACAAGAAGAAATTGAGACCCTAAATAGACCAATAATAATCAAGGGAATTGACTACGTAATAAGAAAACTACCTACAAAAAAAAGCCCGGGTCCAGATGGCTTTCCAGCAGAATTCAACAAGACATTTAAGGAGGAGCTGATACCAATCCTACTGAAGGTATTCCAGGCGATTGAGAAAGATGGAATTCTCCCCAAATCATTTTACGAAGCTAACATCACATTAATACCCAATCCAGGTAAAGACCCAACAAAGAAAGAGAACTACAGGCCAATATCTTTGTTGAACATAGATGCTAAAATTCTCAACAAGATCCTAGGAAACCGGATTCAACAACACATCTCAAAAATCATCCATCATGACCAAGTAGGCTTCATTCCTGGGATGCAAGGCTGGTTCAACATTCGTAAAACCATAAGTGTAATTAAATACATCAACAGATGTCAAAACAAAAACCACATGATTATATCATTAGATGCAGAAAAAGCTTTTGATAAAATCCAGCACCCCTTCTTGATAAAAACCCTCGAACATCTAGGCATACGGGGAACATACCTCAAAATAGTAAAAGCCATCCACGAGAAACCCACAGCCAGCATACTCCTAAATGGACAAAAATTGGAACCATTTCCCCTGAAAACTGGAAAAAGACAAGGATGACCACTCTCATCCCTCCTGTTCAATATAGTATTGGAAGTCCTGGCTAGAGCAATCAGAGAAGAGAAGGCAATCAGGGGTATCCAAATAGGAAAAGAGGAAGTCAAGTTATCTCTCTTTGCAGATGACATGAATGTGTACCTTGAAAACCCAAGAGAATCTGTCAAAAACCTCCTTACACTGATAAAGGCCTTTGGCAAAGTCTCAGGATACAAAATAAATGTGCAAAAGACAATCGCATTTCTTTACAACAATAATAAACAAACAGAAACCCAAATAAAAAGCACAATTTCATTCACAATAGCCACCAAAAAAAATGAAATACCTTGGCATCTTCCTAACCAGAGACATGAAAGATCTTTACAATGAAAACTACAAAACTCTGCTCAAAGAAATCAAAGATGACACAAAAAAGTGGAAAAATATCCCATTCTCATGAGTTGGAAGAATCAACATTGTGAGGATATCCATCTTACCTAAGGCAATCTACAGATTCAATGCAATACCCATCAAATTATGAGCAACATTCTTCTCAGACCTAGAAAAAACAACACAGGAATTCATATGGAAACACAAACGACCAAGGATAGTCAGAACAATCCTCAGCAAAAAAGATACCTGCACACGAATGTTTATCGCAACATTGTTCACAATAGCAAGAACCTGGAACTAACCATGCTGTCCATCAAAAGAGGACTGGATTTTAAAAATGTGGTACATATACACGATGGAATACTATGCAGCCATAAAAAAGAACAAAATCATGAATTTCACAGCAACCTGGATGGAACTAAAGTCAATAATACTGAGTGATCTCTCACAGAAACAAGGATCTGAGTATCACATGTTCTCACTCACATAGTGGACCTTGAACATCCACCATAATACTATAAAAAAAAAGACTGACCGTGGTGGGAAACTATGAGGGGGAGGGGATTAATGGTAGTCGATATCTGTCTGGGAACAGGGAGACACTCCTTATCAACAAGGGTGCCTGAATGAAGCACATTTGTATACCTAACCCTAAACTGTACCCCACAATATCAAAATAAAAAATATTGATTAAAAAAAAATAACATAAATCTGCTGACATGCCCCTTCCATCTGGCAGGGTTTCAAGGAGAAGACAGCCAACCATGAGGAAGTAGGCCCTCACCAGACCCTGAATCTGACAGCATCTTGATCTAGGATTTCCCAGTCTCCAGAACTGTTGAACGCATCCTGGCAGAATTTAAGTTCAGAGTTCTGGAATGCTATCCTGACAAGCATCCTGAAAACTCCAGAACTCCAGAGGCTTTTCAGAAACTGCAGAAGGCAAAGGAGAGTCTGACTAATGAAGAGAGTGGAGCCCATTATGGCCACTGGTCAAGGAGTCAGATGTTGATGCCAGTTCTGCGGTGGAAAGCATTGGGTGACTTGGTAAAAACGTCAATGCTCTGTTGCAGGTGAACCTGACCAGACTCATACCTGCAAGACTGAAAATGAGGACCAGAATGAGCCAAGACAGAGAAAGAGGAGTTGGGATCAACCACAAAGAAAATACAGTAAAAACCTTCTGAGACCCTGAAGGTCATTCTCCTCACAAAATCCAGATTCTCCCAGTGTTTTGGATGTGAGCTATTGGCACCTTGTTTGGGTAGGTCTGGAGCTATTCCCTCAGGACTCCTGAGGGAGTTCAGAAACTATGAAATGTGAAATGTTCCTGGTCCACAAAGACGGGAGAAAGTAAGACCATCTCTGTGCTGCCAACAAGCAGTCCTTGTTCACATCTAAAAATGTCATGTTCGGTCAGGTGTGGTGGCTCACATCTGTAATTCCAGCACTTTGGGAGGTCAAGGTGAGAGGATTGCCTGGGCCCAGTGTTCAAGACCAGCCTGGGCAACTTGGCAAGACCTCATCTCTACAATTAATCAAAAAATTGGCCAGGCACGGTGGCACGTGCCTGTACTGTAGTTCCAGCAACTTGGAAGGCTGAAGCAAAAGGATCCCCTGAGCCCAGGAGGTTGAGGCTGAGGTGGCTGTGAGCGTGCCACTGTGCTCCAGTCTGGGTGACAGTGAGACCTGTCATGTTCATATAGCATATTTGTGAATCGCTGAACATTGATGGAGTCCTCCATCCATGAACTTGGAGAACACCTATTTTTTTTTTTTTTTTTTTTGAGTTGGAGTCTTACTCTGTCGCCCAGACTGGAGTGCAGTGGCCGCTGTCGGCCACTGCAGCCTCCACCTGCCGGGCTCCGGCGATCCTTCCACCTCAGCCTTCCGAGTAACCGGAATTACAGGCATGCGCTACCACGCCCGGCTAATTTTTTTTTTATTTATTGTAGAGGTGAGGTCTCGCTGCCCAGGCGGGTCTCGAACCCGCAGGCTCAGGCAATCCACTCACCTCAGCCTCCCAAAGGCGCGGGATTACAGGCTGAGCCACCGAGCCCGGCTAACACCTATTTTTTTAATGAAAAAATTGTCAGACTACTACTTTCTTTTGATAATTGTTTTGTTTTTTGAGTCAGGGTCTCACTCTTGCCCAGACTGGAGTGCAGTGCATAATCATGGCTCACGAAAACCTAGACCTCCTGGGCTCAGGCAATCCTCTTGCCTCAGCTTCCTGAGTAGCTGGGACTATAGGCATGCACAACCAAATCCAGCTAGTTTTTAAAATTTTTAGTAGAGATGAGGACTATGTTGTCCAGGTTGGTCTTGAACTCCTGGGCTCATGCAATCTGCTCACCTTGGCCTCCTAAAGTGTTGGGATTACAGGCACGAGCCACTGTGAATGGCCTCTTTTAGTAATTGAATAAACTAAGACTCTTAGATCCAGAGTAGAATATATCCTATATGTTTTTCTGTTAATGTTATTAACAAAAAAAACCCCACACAATTTATAAATTTGGAAATGAAAAGGAGACTTTATTTCTTGTAAAGCGTTGCATGCTGCAAGGTAGGTATCCTACAGGCTGGGAAGTTTGCCTCTGGCAAAGACCAGAGATAGACACTTCCAAGGAGGAGGGGTTGGGTTAGGAGCTATATGCTGAATGAGTTAGACAAACATACATATTCAACAGGTTGCAGAAGTAGTGATGAATATTCATGAAGGTGGTCCTGACACATTCATATTAAACAAACATCAAACATGCAGGTAACATAGGAGCCACGTTCACTTTGGGATAGCAACTTACCATTTAAATGCATTAGGCCCTATACATCAAAAGATCTTTGGGGGATACAGTGATGCACAGGCATGCAGCCTCTGTAAACTGACCAGACTCAGTCCCTGGTGGGGGTCTGTTAGTAGGAGAAAGTTACTGATATTATTTTGTTGTCCAGTCACAGCTGTAGTTATAGCTTGGTGAAACGGGGGTCAGTTAGCTGATGTCTGTGAGCTGGGTGAGTTGCAATTGCTTATCTGGAGGCCAGTGCTTGTTTATCCACTAGAGAAAAAGAAAAAACCTTGCAGCAGTTAAAACATAGTTTGTTCTTCAAGTGTGTGTGTGTGTGGGGGGAATGTATGATTTAACCCTTACCTGTCAGGGCAATAGGTCCTGTTTACAATTTGGTATTTTATAGCCACCAAGTTTGTTCTGTCAGTCTTATGATCTCTGTTTTATTAATGCTGATCGTTAATAAAGTGATCTTGTTGTGTCTAAACTCCAAAAGAGAGAGAGTATAGAAGTGTGTCTGAACTCCTGTCCTGTCATAACCAAAAATTCAGTTATAAAGTTTTTCTGGCATCCCCTTGGCCACAAGGGAGTTCATTCAATCAGTGGGGGGCTTAGGATTTTATTTTTAGTTTACAAGTTTATTTATAGAAATCTATTTTCAAAATCAATATCTGTATTTCAATTTCTTTGATACTATGGTCTTCATTAGTGCTGGCTGTACAAGAAATATTTACTGACTCTTGACTTTAAATGAAATGTGAAATTACTTGTCTAAACCCCATGGAGTGAAATAAATAATTCTCTCTCTCCCCAAAATAATGCTGTCAAAGCAATCAGAATTAATCCAGACAAACCAGAAGATAAATAAGTGAAACAACAGAAGATCCTTAAATGAAGTGTACACTGTAGTTGCTGGTAGAAAATAAAATTAGTTTCACATTTTCTATCCACACTTATTTGGTGTATCATTTGTATCAATAATGTCATCAAAAGGTTACAAAAAACAAACAAAAAAGATTCAAGATTATCTATTTCATTTGACCAGACTAAATATTTTTAACTTTAGAGAAAATCAGTTGTTTAAATTGAATGAAACTCCATGTGATAGATGAACAAAAGTGACATTCCTATAAAACATAAGAATATCAGAACAAGGAAAAGAAAATATATGTATGACTTTGGTTTTTGTTTGTTTGTTTGCTTGTTTTTGGGTTGGAGTCTCACCCTATCGCCTAGGCTGGAGTGCAGTGGCGTGCTCATGACCACTGCAGCCTCGACCTGCTGGGCTTTGGTGATCTTGCCACTTCAGCTTTCCAAGGAGATGGAACTACAGCACGCACTACCATGCTGGGCTAATTTTTTTTTATTTATTGTAGAGGCAAGGTCTCTCCAAGTTGCCCAGGCTGGTATTGAACCCGCAGGCTCAGGCAATCCACTTGCCTCGGCCTCCCAAAGGACTGGGATTACAGGCTGAGCCACCGAGCCCAGCCTGTTTTTTTGTTTTTGAGTAGGAGTCTCACTCTGTCACCCATACTGGAGTGCAGTGGCACGCTCACGGGCACCGCAGCCTCAACCTCCTGGGCTCAGGTGATCCTTCCACCTTGGCCTTCCAGGTAGCTGGAACCACAGGCACATGCCACCATGCCCAGCTAATTTTTTGAATTATTGTAGAGACGAGGTCTCACCAAGTTTCCCAGGCTGGTCTCAAACCCCTGGGCTCAGGCAATCCTCTCACCTTGGCCTCCCAAAGTGCTGGGATTACAGGCGTGAGCCACTGCACCCGACAAGAAAACGTCTGCATGACTTTGAAGGGAAAGATTCACGTGCAAATAATCCTTAAACTAATTTCAGGAGAGCCTATTTTCTGTTCATTCTAGAACAAGCTATAATCTCAACTATAGAGAGATTTGAACAAACTGGAAACTTTGAAATAATTTGAGAAATATCGTATGGTCCCAGATACTGCTTGAAGAAGTTATAAAAGTTGCAATACACATGACAGCAATGCATAAGATGAAATTAAAACGCCTTATATTTTCTGCAATAATGTTCATTAGTTACCTCCATGGCCTCCCCTGTTGTGTTGGTCTCCCCTCTCGAATTTCCAGAGACTCAGTGAGACAGGCCTTCTTTCAGACGTGCTTCCTGGTTTAGTGCAACCCAGCCCTCTCTGGGAACCTGGTGCAATTTCCTGGGGATGAGACTGCAGTCAGTCTGATCAACAGCACTACAGAGTGCAGCGTACCTTTGATCCCCAACAAATGTTTGCTAGTCTAGGAGGTGAACATATTTGGGTTTCAGACTTGGGAATGGGCCACCAACACAAGATTGTCGAGCTCTACAAGGACCTCTCACCCTTAGATATGGGCTCCCATGTTCATTATTTCTCAAATACCAGGAAGTCAATGAACTTCCATTTGGATCTAATGGCAAACTTTGAGATAAACAATAAAGTGATAAATCAAGAGACTTTTGTGATATTGAATTTAAAACTGCATTACCAGCCAGGCTCGGTGGCTCAGCCTGTAATCCTACGCCTTGGGAGGCTGAGGTGAGTGAATTGTCTGAGCCCGCAGGTTCGAGACCCGCCTGGGCTACTTGGCGAGACCTCATCTCTGCAATAAGTCAAAAATCAGCCGGGCGTGGTGGCGCATGCCTGTAGTTCCAGCTACTTGGAAGGCTGAGGCGGAAGGATGGCCGGAGCCCAGCAGGTCGAGGCTGCGGTGGCCGGGAGCGGCCGCTACACTCCAGTCTGGGCGACAGAGTGAGACTCCAACTCAAAAAAAAAAAAACTGCATTACCAAAATCCAATGATTGTTTTGTTGTTGCTATTATTGGTTTTGTTTGTTTGTTGTTGAATTGGAGTCTCACTGTGTCTCCCAGGCTGGAATGCAGTGGCACGTTTTACGATCACTGCTGCTTTGACCTCCTGGGCTCAGGTGATCCTTCTGCCTCAGCCTTCCGAGTAGCTGGAACTACAGGCGCACGCCACCACATCCAGCTAATTTTTTGATTTATTGTGGAGACGAGATCTTGCCAAGTTGCCCAGGCTGTTCTGGAACCCTTGGGCTCAGGCAATTCTCTTGCCTCCACCCCCCAAAGTGCTGGGAGTACAGTGGAACAATCACAGCTCACTGCAGCCTCAACTTCCTGGGCTCAAGTGATCCTTCTGCCCCAGGCTCCTGAGTAGCTAGGACTGCAGGCATGCACCAAATGCCCAGCTAATGTTTTAAATTTTTGGTAGAGACGGGGTCTCGCCCAGGCTAGTCTCCAACTCCTGGCCTCAAGCGATCCTCCTGCCTCGGTCTCCCAAAGTGCTAGGATTACAGGCGTGAGCCACTGCACCTGGCCCCTCTGCTCTTTTGAATGAATTCAGCATTAAGTAGTCACCACATTTTGAGGTTGCTAGGCACTTGAGGCTGCAGACCAAATGCCTCTGCTGGCCGCTGCTGGTCGTTTCTTGCTTATATTCTACCAGCTGGTCCCATGAAGCTAACTGTTCGCTTACAAATAACCTTAGCTCTCTAGTCTTCGCATGCACCTAGGCTTCCTGAGGCAATCTTACTTTCAAGGCACATGTGCCCTAATCATACTCTGTGGTCCAACTTCATTCTAGGTGTTTCACCAAAACTTTTCATAACATGGTAATTACCAGCCATTCACAGTTACAGTGGTTTCATCCTCCAGACTTTCTTGAGGACTGTGTCGTGGATTTTAAAAGGGCTTTGCAAGAACATTGAAATGCATCTAAGAAACTGTTAGCTGTTTGTATGGTTGAGATCAGTGATGTGTGAGTTAAAAAATTAAAGATGGGACTGTCTTAAACATCGTCTTTCCACTAGGCTGCCGTCAAGCTTTCAAAATGCTCCAATCGTGTGTGTGTGTGTGTGTGTGTGTGTGTGTGTGTGTGTGTGTGTGTGTGTGTGTGTGTGATGAGCTGTTTTGCTTTGCTTCGCTCTATTTATTTATTTATTTATTTATTTATTTATTTATTTATTTTAATTGAGAACATCCCCAAGTCCCGGGCAGTAATAGGAAAGGATAAGAAGAAAGGCGAGTAAATAGCTATCTCTACATGCTGATAAATATTTCATCTTGTGAAACTGCCAGGGAATACTTACACATGATTAAGCATAAACTTGGACAGCTCGCCCTTCTGGGGATTCCACACTGCCAGTCTTCCCTTCACCTCTCTCCTCACATCTTCAAATCAATGCACAAGAGCCCTATCCCTGTCTTGATTTGGAGAAGAATCTTTCCCATTGTAATCATTGTGCCTGGGAACAAAAGAACATACAGATCAAAGGTTGAGAATCTTCAACCCCATCACGATCACATGACCACCCAGCTCAAAGGCAGCAACTGTCAACCCAAGTGCTGGTCAGAAGCTCCAGGCCTTTCGCAGGAGTCCCTGCGGTTACCTAGAAACAGTCCCCACCCACATCATGTACATTGTTTTGCACTGTTCTTCCAACATTTCTCTGGGAGACTCTGTATCTACGCATTTCAAGTTGAACCCCGGAATGAAAGCATTTTTTTTTTCTCTGTTTCTAAAATATACCACCCTGCAGCCCTCCAGCCCCCAAATTCACTTTGATTTTCCATTGGAACTTTATAATCCATTTATCTATTTGTCACATCCCAATACCCAGGTGGGAGTTTTATTGTAATCATATTTAAGTTTATTTATTAATCTAGGGGAAATTGACATTTTTAAAATTATTAAGGCTTCTTATCTAGTAATAACAATACAGCCAAATGTCTTCACTTATTTGAGTCTTTCTTTTCTGTTTTCAGAATTATTTCTGTGTTTGTCACTTATCTCTTTGTATATTTCTTGTTGAGTTTATTCTCAGGGGTTTTACCTTGTGTTGCTATTATTAGTGGTACCTCTCATTAATATTTTTAACGTCTTGTTGTCTGTATGTGATAACCACCCAATACTTTTAATATGGCTTAAAGTAGGCTTCTTGCCTTAAGGGAGGAGAGGAAGATGTTGGCCTGCTCTTATGCTGTTTTTAAATTCTGAAATTGGAAAAAGTTTCACAAAACTTGGGGTGAGTTCATCAAAGCCCTGCAGCTGTAAGTGTGAGTCAGGAACGAAAGAAAGTTGTTCTTTGATATTGTAATAAGGAAGCCATGGAGCTGGGAAGTCCGCCATGGTCCTCTATCCCCCCAGATCCTCACATCTGAACTCTTGGACAGACACATCCTCATCTCCTTTCAAGTCTGCCACATTAAAGGAGAACTTACAATCCCCTGTGTTTCCACAAGAGTGACAAGAGTACTATATATTGCTCTCATCATCAGAGAATTACACATTTCTTTCTTTCTTTCTTTCTTTTTTTTTTTTGAGTCAGGGTCTCCCTCTGTCACCTGGGCTGGAGTGCAGTCGCATGATTATGACAATCACGACTCATGGCAGCCTCAACCTCCTGGGCTCAAGCAATCCTTCCACCTTAGCATCCTGAGTAGCTGGAACTACAGGCGTGTGCCACCACACCCAGCTAATCTTTTTGTAGAGACGGGGTCTCGCTATGTTGTCCAGGCTGGTCTCGAGTTCCTGGACTCAAGCAATCCTCTCTCCTCAGCCTCTCAAAGTTCTGGGATTACAGGTATGAACCACCGTGCCAGGCCCTTATTTCTTTTTATGCTGTTTCCAGCTGAGATAGAGAGTTACTGATAATCATTTTGCATATGTGCACCTTAAGAATGAAAGTTCCCTTGGCCAGGCATGGTGGCTCACGTCTATAATCCCAGCACTTTGGGAGGCTGAGGTCAGAG
Organism: Cephalopachus bancanus; assembly: GCA_027257055.1. NCBI lineage: Eukaryota > Metazoa > Chordata > Mammalia > Primates > Tarsiidae > Cephalopachus > Cephalopachus bancanus. The sequence continues at coordinate 1,335,917 of JAPVLO010000446.1, read as the reverse complement.
GATCGCCTGAGTCCAGGGGCTCAAGACCAGCCTGGGCAACATGGCGAGCCCTCATCTCTACAATAAATCAAAAAAATTAGCCGCGCGTGGTGGCACATTCCTATAGTTCCAGCAACTTGGAAGGCTAAGACGGAAGGATTGACTAAGCCCAGCAGGTCAAGGCTGCTGTGGCCGTGAGCATGCCACTGCCCTCCAGCCTGGGTGACAGAGTGAGACTCTGACTCAAAAAAAAAAAAAGAAAAAGAAAAAAAAAAAACACGAAAATTCCCTTTAGATGCCTGCATTGATATACAAAAGGAAATGGAAGCCCTAAAGACCTATTTATTACATGTCTACGATGTTTCAGGCATTGTGTTTTACATCAGCATCTCATTTAATCCTCTCAACAACCCTATGGGAAAAGTACTATTATTATCCCTATTTTACCGATGAGAATACTAAGGCTCAGAGAGATGAAATAAATGGTCCAGTCCACATGGTCACATAGCTGGTTGGTGACAATATCAAGATTTGAACTCATGCATGTTGGTCTCCACCACCCATATTCTTGGTAGCTTTTAGTTATAATACATTTTTATGGTAGTAGGAGAAAAAACCCCAGCCAAACATGCTTCCGCCAAACCAAAACATTAGGTATTTGGTTTTTTTTTTAACCTTTTGTGGCAGCCATGGGGAGTATCCAGGTCAAATATCTCCCTGAGGAGAGCCTAGTTGACCACCAGCATCCAGCACAGCGTGGATGCTGTCCTTGGGCCACTGTCAGTCCATGAGTGTGCCTGCTGGTAAGCAAGAATACAGCCTTTCCTGTCCAGTGTGTGGCACCTCCAATGAGCACTTTCTGTGCTGGGGATCCCCACCAGCATGGCAAACACTGTCTCAGAGCTGCACAGAGCTAAGGCTCTTCCTACCCCGGCCACTCACCATGCACCTGACTCACAGTTTCTCCCACCCCTGTACCCTCCCCCTTTCTCCCTTACAGTCACTTCCCACCAATACACCCTGCCATCTGATTCTTTTATTTTATTTTTTTTGAGTTGGAGTCTCACTCTGTCACCCAGACTGGAGTGCAGTGGCCGCTCCCGGCCACCGCAGCCTCGACCTGCTGGGCTCCGGCGATCCTTCCACCTCAGCCTTCTGAGTAGCCGGAACGACAGGTGCGCGCTACCACGCTCAGCTAATTTTTTGATTTATTGTGGAGATGAGGTCTCGCCAAGTTGTTCAGGCAACCCACTCACCTCAGCCTCCCAAAGTGCCGTCTGATTCTTAGAAGACCCACTGTGTTATATCATCTTTGTGACTCTTAAAAGTTTTTGTTGTTGTTGTTTGCTTTTGTTTTTGTTTTGCTTGCTTGTTTCGTTTGTTTGAGTCAGAATCTCTGTTACCCAGGCTGGAGTGCAGTGGCACAATCACAGCTCAGCGCAGCCTTGACCTCCTGGGCTCAAGCGATCCTTCTACAAGCATGCACTATGACTGGCTAATTTTTTTGTAGAGACGAGGTTTTGTTACGTTGCCCAGACTGGTCTCGAACTACTGGGCTCAAGCAGTCCTCCTGTCATGGCCCTCCAAAGTGCTGGGATTACAGATGTGAGCCACCACACCTGGTCAGTATATATTGTTGATTCATTAACATTGAACTCCTGACCAACAGTGTCATGACTCATACCTAAAGATGCTTATCAACACATGTATTTTTCTTTAAAGCACATCACAGCTTTCTCATGCTTGGGAACACTAGACAGCACTTCAGCATACAGCTCAGGGCCACCATTTTTTTTTGTTTGTTTGAGTCAAAGTCTCACTCTGTCGCCCAGGCTAGAGTGCAGTGGTATGCTCATGGCCAATGCAGCCTCAACCTGCTGGGCTCAGGCAATTCTTCCACCTCAGTCTTCCAAGTAGTTGGAACTACAGGCACATGTCACCATGCCTGGCTAATTTTTTAATTATTATTATTGCAGAGATGAGGTCTTGCCAAGGTGCCTAGGCTGGTCTCTAACCCGTGGGTTCAGGCAATCTTCTCACCTCGGCCTCCCACAGTGCTGGGATTATAGGCATAAACCACTGCCCCCGGGGGGCCATCTTAAATTGCAAAATTACTGACAAAGAACACAAAAATGCAAAAAAGTGGCACTAAATATACCATGAAAAGAAGACATTCACAGTGCAAGAGCTGAAGCAGAAAGACCGAGTGATTGTTTGATCTCAGCTAGGAACAAGCACTGGGGGGGATGAAATTTTTTCCACCTCTTTGTGTATGTGTGTGCCCACAGATGATTGCAAAAGCACCATGAGTATTGATTTTAGGGCTGCAAATAAACTATAGCAAGTTAGGAAAATTCACAAATGCAGAATCCACGAATAATGAGAACTTACTGTACATTTTATTTTTCTCTCATATAAAAGCCTAGCCCATGTAGTGTGGGGAGGCAGTTTTTCATGAGGTTATTCAGGAAATCAGATTCCTTCCATTTTGTTCCACTGTTATAACCTGGGCAGCACACTGGTATCAATCCCTGACCTTGGAGCTCTGCTTTTTGTCAGATCCGCCATGGCATTAGATTCTCATAGGTTGCCCACTCTTATGAGAACATAATGTCTAGTGATCTCCCCCTCCCTATGCGTGGAAGAATTATCTCCCACAAAACCAGTCCCTGACACCAAAAAGGTTGAGGATCACTGCTCTAGGGTATGCGTTCCCCTGCATGGTTCAAGTTGAGTTGCTGGAGCATGTAAGTCCCACCTTCCCAAGAGGAGAGAAAGGAGAAAGTCCAAAGCAAGCAGTATCTTTTAAAGCAAATTGAAGTTGAAAGTTGCACAAATCGCCAACAAAAATTTAGTCATATTTATCACACCTATCTGCAAGGATGGCTAGATAATGTTTCCGACTGGGTGGCATGCACTCAGGAAGAAAGGGGGATGAGATTTGGGGTGAATAAACTGTTTACCACAAAGAGCAATGAAGAAACTCTCATCTTGAAAGACCTGCAGGAAGATCATTATCCTGGGGAGATCTGGGTTCTGTTCTGGCTTGCCCACTATTTTCTCTAATATGTGCATTTCATGCTATCAATTTCCCTCTAAGTGTTGCTTTAGCTGCATCCCACAAATTTGTGTATACTTTGTGTTCATTTTTGTTCAGTTAAAAATATTTCCTAAGCTGAGCTCGGTGGCTCAGCCTGTAATCCCGCGCCTTTGGGAGGCTGAGGTGAGTGGATTGCCTGAGCCTGCGGGTTCGAGACCCGCCTGGGCAGTGAGACCTCATCTCTACAATAAATCAAAAAATCAGCCGGGCGTGGTAGCACATGCCTGTAATTCTGGCTACTCGGAAGTCTGAGGCGGAAGGATCGCCAGAGCCCAGCAGGTGAGGCTGCGGTGGCCGGGAGCGGCCACTGCATTCCAGTCTGGGCGACAGAGTGAGACTCCAACTCAAAAAAAAAAAAAAATTTCCTAGTTTTCCTCATGGCTTCCTCTTTGACACATGGGTTATCTAGAAGTGCGTTGCTTAAAAATTTCAAATATTTTCCTTTAATTGATTTCTAACTTAATTCCTTTATGGTCAGATAACCTACTTTGAAAAATTCACTTTTTTCTTCCCCCCTCCCCCATCGACCAGATCATGCTGCAAGTTGCATTATTTTAAATGTGTTGTAATGTCTTTTATGGCCCAGAATTTTATCTATATTGGTGACTGTCCCATGTATACTTGAAAAAAAAATGTGTGGTCTGCTAATATAGGATGCAGTGTTCTCTAAATGTCAACTAGGTCAAGTTTGTCAATAGTATTTTTCAGGTCTTCTATTAATTACTGATTTTCTGTCTTCTTGTTCTATCAATTACTAAGAGAGAAATGTTGACATCTCCGGACATAATGGTCAATTTATCTATTTCTTCTTTTGGTTCTATCAGCTTTTGCTTTGTATTTTGTAGCATTGTTAGGTACATCACATTTAAGTTTTTTTTTTTTTTTTTTGGAGTCAGGTTCTCACTCTGCTTCTCAGACTGGAATGCAGTGGCACAATCACTGCTCACTGCAGCCTCAACCTCCTAGGCTCAGGCAATCCTTTGCCTCAGCCTCACAAGTAGCTGGGGCTATAGGCACAAATCATAACACACAGCTAATTTTTCAATTTTTTTGTACAATCAAGGTCTCTCTAATGTTGCCAGGGCTGGCCTTGTACTCCTGAGCTCAAGGAATTCCTCTACTTCAGGCTCCCGAAGTGCTGGGATTGTAAACATGAGCCACCATGCTGGTCTAGAATTGTTAGATCTTATTTGTGAATTGATTCTTCAATCATTATATAATGTCCCTCTTTATCCTTTTTCTTTGTTTTGGAGTTTACTTTGTTGGATCTTATTTATTTATTTATTTTGCATTGGAGTCTCACTCTGTCGCCCAGACTGGAGTGCAGTGTGGCACACTCACAGCCACCCCAGCCTTGACCTGCTGGGCTCCAGTGCCATGTTAATCTTAATCCCAGAACCTGTGAATAAATGATGTTAGATTTCAAAGAGGAATAAAGATTGTTGGTGGAATTAACATTGCTAACCAACTGACTCTGAGAAGAGAAAATTATTCTGGATTATTTAAATAATCTCAACATATTTATAAGGTTATTTATTATTATTATTATTATTATTATTATTGAGTCTGAATCTTACTCTGTCACCCAGGCTGGAGTGCAGTGGCATACTCATGGCCACTGCAGCCTTGACCTTCTGGGCTCAGGCAATCCCGCCTCAGCCTCCTGACTAGCTGCGACTACAGGCATGTACCAACACATCTGGCTAATTTTTTGATTTATTGTGGAGATGAGGTCTCACCTTGTTGCCCAGGCTGATCTCAAACTCCTAGGCTCAGACAGTCCTCTCACCTCGGCCCCCCAACGTGCTAGGATTACAGGTGTGAGCCACTGCACCCAGCATAATTGAACTCTGAGAGGACATGACTCAATCCATAATGGTAATAAACCTCTCTGCCAATTACCACAAAGTATCAATTATCTGTTACTATACATAAACATATTCCCTTTTTCCTGCAGATATTGGTTCCGTGGATTTTTCCAACTCAACCCCTGTCCCCATGCCTCAGAATGAGACCTTATTTGGAAATAGGGTCATAGGTGTAATTATTATGAGGTCATACTGAAGTAGTGTAGGCTTCTAATCCAACAGGGCTAGTGTCCTTATAAAAAGGGGAAATTTGGAGACAGACATACACAGGAAGAATGCCACCCAAAGAAGGCAGAGAGCTATAAGCCAAGGAATGCCAAATATCATCAGTCGATTGCTAGAAATGAGGAGGAAGTGATGAAACAGATTTTATCTCAGTCCTCAGAGACCCCTTGATCTCAGATTTCCAGCCTCCAGAGTTATGAGACAATACGTATCTGTTGTTTAAGCCATCCAGTTTGTGGAATTTTGTTATAGTAACCCTAGAGAAGAATATCATTACTATTTAAGGAAATGTAAGAATAGAATATAGCTTTGTGGAAGTCCTCAGGAGATTTCAATCTTGTAATCATTTCCTATGCAACTATACTTTTTTTTTTTTTTGAGTCGGAGTATCACTCTGTCGCCCAGACTGGAATGCCGTGGCCGCTCCCGGCCACCACAGCCCTTGACCTGCTGGGCTCCGACGATCCTTCCGCCTCAGCCTTCCAAGTAGCTGGAACTACAGACAAGCGTTACCACGCCTGGCTAATTTTGATTTATTGTAGAGACGAGGTCTTGCCAAGTTTTCTGGGCTGGTCTCGAACCTGCGGGCTCAGGCAATCCATTTGCCTCGGCCTCCCAAAGTGCGGGATTACAGGCTGAGCCACCAAGCCTAGCCTAAACTATACTTATATTATGTCCATACCTTATATCATGCATCAATGAAAAAGAAAGAGGAATATTTATATTCACATGTGCTATTTAGAAACATCTTCAAAATACATTATTATGTGAAAAGCAAATTGTAGAATAATACGTATAGCATGATTCCATTTATGCAAAAAAGAAAAATCAACTTATTTGTATAAGTAAATAAATGTAAGCAATTGTTTGAAACAAGGTCTGAACTTTTACATACACCCTAAGTTAAGAACCTCAGCCACTGGCTGGACGCGGTGGCCCAAGTCTGTAATCCCAGCACTTTGGGAGGCCGAGGCAAGAGGATTGCCTGAGCCCAGGAGTTCAAGACCTGCCTAGGCAACTTAGTGAGACCTCATTTCTATGATAACTCAAAAAAATTAGCCAGGCATGGTGGTGCGCACTTGTAGTTCCAGCTACTTGGAAGGCTGAAGCAGAAGTTGCCTGAGTCCAGCAGGTCGAGGCTGTGGTGGCTGTGAGTATGCCAGTGCACTCCAGCCTGGGTGACAGGGTGAGACGCCATGAAAGGCACAGGGAAGTCAGAAGGGCGTCTCCCGAGATGGCGCTAAACACTATATGGAGCCAAACAAAGACAACAAAGGCCCTAAGCTCCTGCTTTTCCCGTGCCCGCAAAACTTAAACCTATACACAAATATTATCTCCCTATAGGAATACTACCTCATAGCCCCCTCCAATAAAGACCCTAGTAGGGCACTGGCCGCCCCCTCCCAAACCGATAAATACAGACCTCTCTCGCCATCGCCCTCACTCACTCCCCCTTCCCTACCAGGCGGTTACAGACCCTCTCTCTGTAGCCGCTGCTCTAATAAATCTCTTGGCCTCAAAGGGTGTTGAGTCTCGCTGGCGCCACCGTCTTTCACTCCAACTCAAAAATAAATAAATAACTTCAGCCATGATCACAAAGAAGTCGTCTGAATATCTATCCCATCCAGAGATTAAGAAACAAACTAATGGTTCACACCAAATTGTAGCAGTCAGTGGTTACTTCTACGAAGGGGAGAGGGAGAAGGAGAGAGAATGAGAAGGTGAAGAAGAATTTTAACATTGTACTCTTTATACCTTTATATATTTTTAAAAAATGTTAAATGAACCTGTCTTTATGGGAGTTTTAACTGGTGCAATGTTATAAAGGACAATTTAGCAACATCTTTCAAAATTCTAAGTGCATATAACCTTTAGTCTACAAAGGTGAGACTCCACCTCAAAAAAAAAATACCACTTAGAGCAAAGAAGAAGAACAAAATCCACTGACCTGAGCTGGAACTGGCTGGACTCTTGCCTCCACCACCACAGTCTACCACAGCCTTCAGATAGATACAGTAGGAAAGATGAGTGACTGGAATCCAGGAGTTCTGTGTTCCTTCCACAAACCTGCAGGGTCCCCTGAGCCCCAGTCCTTTGCGGGAAACTGCTTTCCCCACAGCCATGCTCAACCATGGAGCAGTGCAGGAAAAAAAGCTTTGAGGAGCACCGGTCACCACTTCCCAGGAATTCAACACTTCAAGGGTAGAGTGGCTGCTTTCCAGCTAACTTAGGAGGGAACGGAGCCCAAGGGCAAGCTTCACAGCTGCAGGTAGTTCTTGGTTGGGTGGGTAGCCAGAGAACACCAAGACCCTGAGGCTGGCTGTACCTTGATATTTAGATTGCAGATTGCCTAAAGCCAAGGGAGCTAAGTGAGATGCATTGCCATAGCAACCTCTCACTCCCCTTGCGATCTCTTCTGTGCCTGCTCTGCACAAGTGTTAACCCAGTGGCCTGGGACGTCCTCCTAATCTCTACTGAGATAGCAAAGAGTGCACACTTGCAGGGTGCTTCAGCTCCTTTACCCTGCACCCCCCCCCATCAAAACAGACAGAGAATTTGGAAAATCCCCAGAGCCCTGCCCTCAGTTTAGGCTGGCTGGGCACTTTCTTGGAGAAACACACGCCAAGGAGGAAACTTACAGCCATCACGGGAGCTGGCTTTCTTCCACAAGTCCCATCTCTTGACCAGAGGTCAGCAGTATAGCCCACCAAATCAGATACAATACCTCAGCTTTGAGGGAGGCCTGATCCCAAATGCCCCTAACAACAATTTCCAAACCACTCTGACCATTTAGGATGCTGTGAACTAGTACAGGTACACAGCACAGGTCTGCCACAGCTAACAATTGAAAAACTCACCACACTGAGGCTATATATCACCAAGGGAACCCTAGAATGCCAATGTCAGCTCCCTGCCTACCTCAAGTAAGAAGAAATTGTCTGTACAAATAAGAAGGAATCAGAAAAACAATTCTGACAGTGTGGTAAAAAAAAGAGTTCTTCAATGCTCCCAAAAGACCACACCCATTCTTCAGCAATGAACCTTAACCAAAATGAAGTTTTTGAAATTCCAGACATAGAATTTAAAAGGTTGATTATAAAGTTGATCAATGAACTTCAGGATAAAAATGAAAACCAACATAAATAAATTTTAAAAACAATTCAGGACATGAATGAAAAATTCTCCACAGAGATAAACACTTAAAAAAAACACTGAAATTCTGGAAATGAAAGAAGCATTTAATGAAGTACAAAATGCAGTGGAAAGCTTTCACAGTAGACGAGAACAAGCCGAATAGAGGATCTCAGAACTTGAAGACAAAGCTTTTGAATTTGTCCAATCAGACAACAATAAAGTAAAGATAATCAAGAGAATGGAGCACAGTCTCCAAGAAATATGGGATTATGCAAAATGTCCAAACCTAAGAATCATAGGTGTTCCTGAGGAAGAAGAGAAAACATCAGGTTTGGAAAATCTATTTGAGGGAATAATGAAGAAAAACTGCCCTGGCCTTGCTAGAAATCTAAACATCCAGATACAAGAAGCCCAAACAATCCCCAGAAGATTCATTGCAAAAAGGCCATCCTCAAGGCATATAATCATCCATCTATGCAAAGTTAATTGAAGAAAAGCATTTTAAGATAAGCGAGACAAGAGCATCAAATAACTTACAAAAGTAAATCTATCAGACTAACACCAGACTTCTCAGAAGAAACCCTATAAACCAGGAAGGATTGGGATGCCATCTTTACTTTCCTCAAACAGAATAACTGTCAGCTGAGGATTTTGTATCTTGCAAAAATATAAATGAAAGGGAAATGAAGTCCTTCACAGTCAAGCAGACACTGAGGGAATTTGTCACCAGTAGACCGACTCTACAAGAAATACTCAAAGGAGTTCTAAATACTGAAATGAAAGGTCAAAATATACCAGTAGAAAAACACTGGAAATCATAAACTTCACAAGACTTATAGAACACCAACACAGCCGGGCTCGGTGGCTCAGCCTGTAATCCCACGACTTGGGAGGCTGAGGTGAGTGGATTGCCTGAGCCCACGGGTTCAAGACCCGCCTGGGCAACTTGGCGAGCCCTCATCTCTACAATAAATCAAAAATTAGCCGGGCGTGGTAGCATGCACCTGTAGTTCCAGCTACTTGGAAGGCTGAGGCGGAAGGATCGCCGGAGCCCAGCAGGTCGAGGCTGCGGTGGCCAGGAGCGGCCACTGCACTCCAGTCTGGGCAACAGAGTGAGACTCCAACTCAAAAAAAGAACACCAATACAATAGAGAAAATAAATAAATAAAGCAACCATATAACAACCCAGTATGATGAATAGAATACTGTCTTATGTGTCATTAACTCTTAACGTAAACGGTCTCAATGCCCCACTAAAAAGATATAAACTGGCAGAAATGATTTAAAAAAACACACACACACGACCCAAATATCTGCTGCCATTAAGAAACTCACTTAACTCACAAAGACTCCTATAAACTCAAGGTAAAGGGGTGGGGAAAATATTTCATGCAAATGGAAACCAAAAACAAGCAGGAGTAGCCAATCTCATATCAGATACAACAGATGTTAAATTAACAACAGTAAAAAAAAAAAAAAAGAAGACACTAGGCATGGTGGCTCACACCTATCATCCCAGCACTTTGGGAGAAGGTGAGAGGATTGCCTGAGCTCACAGGTCCGAGACCAGCCTGGGCAATTTGGCGAGACCTCATCTCTATAATAAATCAAAAAATTAGTCAGGCATGGTGGTGCATGCCTAGTTCCAGCTACTTGGAAGACTGAGGCGGAAGGATCACTTGAGCCCAGCAGGTCAAGGCTGCAGTGGCTGTGAGCGTGCCGCTGCCCTCCAGTCTAGGCAACTGAGTTGAGTGAGATTCCAACTCAAAAACAACAACAACAAAAAAGCTAAAAGTGGCTATTATATAATGATACAGGATTAATCCAACGAGAAAACACAACAATTTTGAAACATCTGCACCTAATACCAGAGCCCCCAGCTTTATAAAAAAGAGGTAGACAGCAATACAATAACAGTGGAAGACTTCAACACTCTACTGACAGCAACAGACAGATCATCAAGGCAGAAATTCAACAGAGAAACATTGGAGTTAAATAGAACTTTAGAGGAAATGGAACAGACATCTACAGAACATTCTATCCCAAAACTACAGAATATACATTTTTCTCATCAGCACATGCAATATTCTCCAAGATAGATCATATGATAGACCAAAAAGTAAGTCTCAATAAATTAAAAAAATATATATCAAGCATTTACTCAGAACACAATGGAATAAAGCTAGAAATTAACTCCAAGAAGAACACATAAAACCAAACAAAAACATGGAAGTTAAAAAATTTGCTCCTGAATGATCTTTAAGTTAACAATGAAATCAAGATGGAAATTAGAAACTTCCTTGAAATGAATGACAACGATGAAACAAGTTATCAAAACCTCTGGGACATAGCCAAAGCTGTGCTCAGAGAAAAATTTATAGTGCTTAAGCCCTACATTAATAAGACCGAAACATTACATCTTGACAAACTAACGCCACACCTCAAGAAACTAGAAAAACTTAATCAAACCAAATCCAAAGCTAGCAGAAGAAAATAAATGATGAAGATCAGAACAGAACTAAATAAAACTGAAATTAAAAAAAAAGACCAGGCTCAGTGGCTCAGCCTGTAATCCCAGCACTTTGGGAAACCGAGATGAGTGGATTGCCTGAGCCCACAGCTTCGAGACCAGCCTGGGCAAGTTGGCGAGACCTCATCTCTACAATAAATCAAAAATTAGCCTGGCATGGTAGCGCATGCCTGTAGTTCTGGCTACTTGGAAGGCTGAGGCTGAAGGCTAGCTGAAGCCCAGCAAGTCGACTCTGGGGTGGCCATGAGCATGCCACTGAACTCCAGTCTGGGCAACAGAGTGAGACTCTGATTCAAAACAACAACAAAAACAACAACAACAACAAAACAAAGGACCAGTGAAACAAAAAGTTGGTTCTTTGAAAAGATAGACTGGCCCTACAGAAAATACTCAAGAGATTCCTAAACTTGGAAGTGAAAGGATGATATTTATTTACCATCATGAAAACACACAAAAGTACAAGACTTACTCATAAAGCAATCAAGAAGAAAAAAATGGAACCTAGTAACAAAAAATTAATATGTCAAAGGGATACTTGTGAAGTAGAGTCTGAACGATTAAATGACAGCCCACCGACTCAAATTAACAAAGGAGAGGTTTATTAGTCAAGGCTCTGCTGGCCAGCGGCCGCTTGCGGGGAACTAGTTCCGAGCAAGGGCTCCGAACTGCAACACAGGGCTGTCTTATGTAGTTTAGATTTATATCCTGGCGGGCTAAAGATAGAACTTGGGACTTCCCAGGGCTCTTATTGCAACATTCTGGAGGCGTGGGCAAGCAAGCAAGTTTACAGAAGCAGATGTAGCTGGTTATGCAGATGCGGCGTATAAGGGTACAATCGATTGCATAATGTCTGCAGAGAAAATTTCCAGGAAAGGAGTAATGCCTGCCTCAAGATTAGAGCTATTCCTGCTTTTCCCCTTACACTTCTTTCTTTGTTCTCTTTGTTCCTTCTTACATTCCCCCTGTTTGTTGTGCCAGGAGTCAAATCATTGACTCCTCAGACAAAGGAGTATAGTGGGATCTGAGAACCATCATTTTTACAGGCATGATGCTATTTTTTATGTAGGTAAGGAGGTGCTTGATAATTCAGGGCCCTACAGTAATACCTATTAAGAGAAGGAGGAGAGGCCCAGCTACTGCCAAAATTAGGGTAGTAAGCCAGGGGGACCAGGAGAAGAGAGATTGATACCAGTTTTCCGAGGCCTGATTTTGTAACTCTCGCTGTTTGATGTTTTCCCTTACTTGAGCAAGGGTTTCTCGTATTATCCCTGACTTGTTGGCATAGAAGCAACAAGCTTCTCCCAAGGCCATGCACAATCCCCCTTGTTTCATGAAGAGGAGGTCTAAGCCCCTTTTATTCTGGAGCACCACTTCGGCCACTTCACCTACTCTTTCAGCTGGGATATACTGGATTCTTTTTTTTGAGTTGGAGTCTCACTCTGTCACCCAGACTGGAGTGCAGTGGCCACTCCCGGCCACCACAGCCTCAACCTGCTGGGGGGCCGGCGATCCTTCCGCCTCAGCCTTCCATGTAGCTGGAACTACAGGCGCGCGCTACCACATCTGGCTAAGTTTTTGATTTATTGTAGAGATGAGGTCTCGCTTGCCCAGGCTGGATTCTAATAGACTTAAATCTGCATTGACCTGAGTGCTTAGTTGTTTGAGATACTGGTCCCCCACAACCAAGGAGGCTGTGCCCAGGGCAGCAGTCCCCGCAACCCCTAGGCTTACAAGGAGAGGCACTAATATGGGAATGGCACGTTTTGCCCGTGGGAAGCCTGGGAGCTGGAGATGCTCCCTTCCCTCTGTTCCCTCATATATGTACACCTGGGGCAAAATGTGCACCAGAATACAGAGCTCTGAGGTGGCCTGTAGGTGTTGCAGAGTGACACGTGGGGTAACACCCCGTGTACAGGTGAACTAAGTGGTGGGGGGAGCTACAGCTAACTGAGGGCTCTCACTGCTTGGGAGATCCACAGCATCAACTCGGGTGGTGGCATTGCAGGACGCCTGGGAACTGCGGTGAATGGAGACACGTTCCCTTTCCTTGAAGATCTCCCAGAGTTAGAGTTGGGTGGGTACCCCAGGGACATAGCCTTTTAGACTGGACCTCAGTTATATTGAGGATTCATATATCCCTCTTGGTGTTCCCTATGGGGGAGATGCCTCCGATTCCCACGAAATATGGGGGTCGGGGATCCAGGGATAGCCAGCAGTCTTTCGCTAAGTGGCGAGTGGCATTAGCAAGCCAGTGAACTGCTGACAGCATAAGAAGAAACTGATTTTTGGGTGGTGGAGAAGGCACAGGGGTTTCTTTTTTTTTTTTTGAGTTGGAGTCTCACTCTGTCGCCCAGACTAGAGTGCAATGGCCGCTCCCGGCCACCACAGCCTCGACCTGCTGGACTCCGGCGATCCTTCCGCCTCAGCCTTCCAAGTAGCCGGAATTACAGGCATGCACTACCACACCCGGCTGATTTTTTGATTTATTGTAGAGATGAGGTCTCGCTGCCCAGGCGGGTCTCGAACCCACAGGCTCAGGCAATCCACTCACCTCAGCCTCCCAAAGGCGCGGGATTACAGGCTGAGCCACCGAGCCCGGCTGGCACAGGGGTTTCTTGCATGGAAAGGGCGGTGGAGGGAGTGGTTACAACAATGGGGTTAAAAGGTTCAGGTACCCGGAGAATGATATTATGAATGGGGCCGACTGGGTCGAGGGTGTGGGGAACAGGCTTCCTTTGAATAGTAAATGACATTCCAGGGTCTAGTCCTGATACGTATATTCTAAGTCCCCATGTTTTACCTAGTTCTCATACCTTTTGATTACTAAAGGCATCCCAATGAATAACTGTGAGCTTTAGGGGATTGCAGGTTTTAGGTTGGTTACAAGGGGAGGTAGTTGGTTTCCTGCTGAGAGATATGTATGGGTACTTGTTGCCTTTCCAAGGAGCAAAGTTTCGCAGCCCCAGACAGCACAGTGAAACTGCTGGGGCTTGTGGCACTGGGTAGGGCCGGCAGCTGGGCAAGTGTAGAAACCTCCTTTAACAAGCCGCTTTTCGTTTTCTATGTTGCTATACCTGCGCCCCAGAAATTCTGGGCTGTGGCTTCCCCATCCTTTGGGGATCAGGGATAGACTGGGCCCTAACTTACAAAGGTCAAAGTTAAAAACCGGCTATTCCCGTAGTAGGTGGAGATTATAGTCCCCATGATGGTGTTCGTTAAGACCCAGGAGTAGTTTCCCAGGGCATAGTAATACTGCGAGTGGGGCTGATAGGTCTGGCTTAGAGGGAGCCCCACGAGGAGTAAGACTAGGATTTGGGGGCTTGCGAGAGTGTTATCTTTAATGGGTCCTCCTCAGCAGCCAGTTTGACGATTTTTCATGTCTCTGGGTGCACGTCGGTGGCCGCTTTCACCTTCGAGTGATGAATCCAAGGACAAACGCCGCTGGCTTTAACGGCAGTTGGCGTTGTCAGGATCACCACGTGAGGGCCTTTCCACTCAGGGGCAAGAGCCTCGGTTTTATGCCATTCACCCAAACTCGACCACCGGGTTGGAATGGGTGAGGGATTTCTGGAGCTGGCTTCTGAAGGGGTGCCTGCACGGTTTCCCTCACAGCCCGTTGAACCTTTTGGAGTGCCTGTAGTGGCTAAAGCAAGTTATGGTTAGATAATTCTGCCACGTTCTCTATTCCAATTTTTGGGAGTAATGGCAGAGGCCGTCCAAAGAGGATTTCAAAGGGGGTTAGGTCTTTAATATAGGGGGTACACCTAGCCCTTAGGAGGGCATAGGAAAGGAGGGTCACCCACCCCTTGCCGGACTCCAGGGTTAATTTAGTTAAGGTCTCCTTAAGTGTCCGATTCATTCTTTCTACTTGACCTGAGCCTGGGGATGATATGCACAGTGTAAATTCCAGTTATTCCCAGTGCGTTTGCTACACCTTCTGTGAGCTTTGAAATAAAGGCTGGTCCACTGTCTGACCCTATTGATATGGGTAGGCCATATCTCGGGATGACGTCGTTTAAAAGTTTCTTGACAGTAACTGAGCCGGTCTCAGCTTTAGTGGGAAACGCCTCTACCCATCCCAAAAAAGTGTCCATCAGCACCAACACGTCCCTATACCCATACTGTCCAGGCTTTACCTCTGTAAAATCTATTTCCCAATGTCTTCCGGGGGTTAATCCCTGGTCCAGGTCTCCTTGGGTGGATACACTGACCTTAGCACTGTTGGTTTGTTTGCAGGCCACCCAGCTTTGTATAAGCTCCTGCACCAGCTGATCTAGGCGGGGAAGAAAGAATTCCTTCCATATAAGTTCAGTCAGTTTTGTTTTTCCCAAATGAGTTCCTTTGTGGAGTTGGAGTAGAAGTTGCTGCCCCAAAGTTTGTGGGAGGAAGATCCTACCATCCTGGAGTTGCAGCCATCCCTCAGGGTTATTGATTCCACCCAACTTTTGTGCAGTGAGGAGGTCTTCATCTGTATACTTTGGTGGCTCATTCAGAACCGGGGTGGGGGGTAACGTTAGCAAGCAAGTGGTCCTGCAGTAAGCAGCATCCTTGGCTGCTTGGTCCGCCTTTCTGCTTCCTATCACCTCCTTTGAGTTCCCTCTCTGATGACCAGGGCAATGGATAACGGCGACTTGCTTTCGGGCCCATATAGCTGCTAGAAGGTTCAGGATTTCTTCTTTGTTTTTAATAGTTTTCCCTTCTGCAGTGAGCAATGCCCTCTTCCAGTAGATTGCCCCATGCACGTGCGCCGTGGCAAATGCATACCTGCTATCAGTGTAAATATTAACTGTTTTTCCTGCCCCTGCCTTTAGGGCCTCAGTTAGGGCAATCAGCTCCGCTTTCTGGGTTGATGTCCCTGGCGGTAGGGGTTTGGCCCATACAGTTCCTTGCAAGGCGACTACCACTGCCCCTGTGTACCTTACTCCATCCTGCCCAAAGCTGCTGCCATCCGAGAAGAGTGTCAGGTCAGGGTTATGTCTCGGGATATCCGTGAGATCCCAACATAGTTTCTGGAACTCTGTTACCTCATAACAGCAGTACAGAGGCTCTGAGGAGTTTTCTTCTGGCAGCAAAGTTGCAGAGTTTAAGCTGGGGGCACGCTGGAACTTGATCCGGGGCTGGTCTAGTAACAGTGCTTGATAATGAGTTATACAAGCATTAGACATCCATTTATCAGGGGCCCCTTGGAGTAAGGACTCTACAGCATGGGTGGCCATAAATGGTTAAATCCTGTCCCATGGTTAGTTTATCTGAGTCTCTTACCAATACAGCAATGGCCGTGACAACTCACAAACAGGGCAGCCAGCCTGAGGCCACTGGGTCTAGTTTTTTGACAGATAGGCAACTGGCCTGTTCCATGGCCTGAGTTTTTGGATCAGGACCCCTCGGGCGATGCCGCACCCCTCATCCACAAAGAGGTGGAATGGCTTTTCTATGTCTGGCAGGGCCAACGCCGGGGCTGAAATTAAAGCACTCTTGAGGGCCTGAAAAGCTTTTGTGCCCTCTGGAGTCCATTGGAAGCTGACCTCTGGTTCTTTTGTGATTTTGTATAAGATTTTTGCAAGTTCAACAAATTTTGGGACCCAGAGCCGGCAGTACCCCACTGCCCCCAGGAATTTCCAGACCTGCCTTTTATTTCCTGGGGCTGAAACGCCTATTATAGCTTGTATGCGCTGGTTAGCCAGAGACCTCTTACCCCTGGAGGTTGTAGCCAAGGTAGGTGGCTACCGTTACACAGAGCTGGGCCTTCTTTGCCAATACTCAATATCCCAGAGTCTGGAGTTCTTTGAGCAGGTGCCTGGTGGCACATAGGCACTCACCTTTTGAGGTTGCTGCAATCAGCAGGTCATCTACATATTGCAACAGAATTACTTCGGGGTGCTATTGCCGGAAGGCTCGGAGATCCTGGCGAAGAGCCTCATCAGGAAGTTTTTGAACCCTTGTGGGAGCCGGGTCCAAGTTAATTGGCCACTCTCCCCTTTGTCTGGATCCGTCCACTCAAAGGCAAACATAGGCTGGCTCTGCTTGGCCAGCAGGATGCTAAAGAAGGCATCCTTAAGGTCCAGAACAGCATATACTTGTCTTTTGGGGGAGAGCCCCCCCCCAAGAGGGTATACGGGTTAGCGACCATGGGGTGAATGTCCTCCACTGGTTTATTAATCCCTTAAGTCTTGCACCAGCTGGTAATCCCCTGTGTCTGCCTTCCAGACTGGGAGCAGTGGAGTATTCTAGGACGAGTGACATGGTACTAAGACTCCAGCCTGCTGGAGGTGCTGGATGTGAACCACAATACCCCTCCTGGCCTCCTGGGGTATAGGGTATTGTTTTACTCTGATGGGCATTGCCTGACTTTTGAGCTGCACAATGACGGGTGGCTGGTGGGATGCCAGCCAGGGGGAGGGTTGATTCAGCCCATACTCGGGGAAACTCAGTCTGTAATTGAACTAGTAGGGAGGCGTTTGATGAGTCTAGGAGGAGCTTATTCTCGGTTAGCACATACTCCTCACTTAGAGGGACAATGACACCTTGACACCTTGACACCTCTGGCTGGCTTAATTTTACAGTTGCCGTGGTTTCCTGGAAACCTATGCTGACTTTAAGCTTGTGTAGGAGGTCTCGGCCTAAGAGCGGGTACGGGGAGTCTGACATTACTAAAAACGAATGGATCACTTCCCCCTTCCCCGGGTTTACCGTCCTTTCAGTGGTCCAGGGGACTAACTGGGTTCTGGTAGCTCCCTGGACCAGAGTTCGTTTCTGTTGAAGGGGGCCCTTGTCCTTTTGTAGAACTGAGATTGCAGCTCCCGTGGCCACTAGAAAGTGGACAGGCTCACCCCCCACTGTCAGTTATACCTCGGGCTCCAGGTGTTACTAGAGCCCTGGCCCCATCAGTCTGTGTGCAGTTGGAGCACTGGAGTGGGTGGTGGTGGCGGGTACTCTTCCGACTGTATGGGGGTGCCTGAGGTTGGGGCGCTTGTTTGGGCAATCTTTCACATAGTGGTCAAACTTTTTGCAGTAGGCATGTTGGTCTTTCACCAGCGGCTTTCTTTCTGCATTTCTGTTGTCCCCTTTTCTGGCTGGCTGTTTTGGCCCGGTTCCCTCCAGGGCCACCACCACTACCTTGGCCATTTTCTTTGCCTGCCTATCCTCCTAGGAGTCCCTATTGTTAAAAACTTTCTGCGTGGTAGTGCATGCCTATAATTCCGGCTACTCAGAAGGTTGAGGCGGAAGGATCCCCGGAGCCCAGCAGGTCGAGGCTGCGGTGGCCGGGAGCGGCCGCTGCACTCCAGTCTGGGCGACCTAGTAAGACTCCAACTCAAAAAAAAAAAATCAAACTTTCTGAGCTACCTCTGTTAATTCTGACAAGCTTTTGCCTTCGAAGCCCTCAATTTTCTGCAGTTTCTTTCTTATATCTGGAGCTGAGTGGGAGGCAAGTGCTATGACTAGTGCCTTCCGGTTTTCAGGGGTTTCAGGGTCTATTGGAGTGTACGTCCAGTAGGCCTCCGTGAGCCATTCCAGAAAAGCGGTGGGAGATTCCTGTGGGCCCTGAATAACCTCGCTTACCTTGGATAAGTTTATTGGGTGCCTCACGGCAGCCTGGAACCCCCCCCATTAGAGTCCGGCGAGAGGTGGTGAGACGCTCCCTACCGCGATCAGTGTTGGGGCCCCAGTTAGGTCTCTCAGTGGGGAAGACATGCTCCACACGGGACTGCTCCGCAGGCCTGTCATCTGGTCCCAGTACCAGCTTCCTCGCTTCCTGGCAGATTCTCTCCCTCTCTTCTGCAGTGAAGAGAGCTTGGAGAAGCTGTTGGCAATCATCCCATGTGAGCTGGTGGGTAAAAAAAATAGTTTCTAAGAGTCTTTCAGAGCATGGCGGGTGTTGGTTTTTCCAATTGTAGAGGTCACTAGTAGAGAAAGGGACATGTACCATAAAAGGTGGGGCTCCCGTCCCACCCATATCAATCCCTGGGGCCTGTCTTAAAGGGTGAACTGCTGGTGTCTGTGTCTCCAGTTTTTCCAAGGACAAATCCGGGCTCGTCAGTTGACTGGGACCCGTCAGCTCTCCTGAGGCTAGATGGAGAAGTGGGGGATAGATGGGCTGATAGGGGGACCCACTCCTAGTGTGTGACAGGCTGAGAGCCTTCTGAGCTCTTTGTTTTCGCTCGGGCGCAGGGTATGGCAGGGAAATGTCGTCGTCCACCAGAGGACTCTGGAGGACTTGGGGTTTGGTGTTAGGAGTTTCCTGTAGAGATAAAATATGAGAAGAGTTATCATTTCTCTGGGCTTTCCTCATCCTTGATGGTTGTTGTATTACCAGGAGGTACTAGTCTGTAATATACGGGATCTGGTCCGGATGACAGTGACAGACGAACTGGCAGACTCCCTCCATTACAGTGGGATTGAAAGTCCCCTCTGATGGCCAGCTGCAATTAGGAAATGTGGGCCATTCGAGAGAGCAAAAGGTGGCTAGTTTACCCTTGCTCACCTGGTCATCCATGTCCTGTGCCGCTTTCTGGAAATCCTTGAAGTGGCACAAGACCGGCCGCAGAGGGATGTCAGGCTGAGAACACTGTTGTCCGGAGATGTCAACAGCAATGATGGATGCAACAGTGATGAACACCAAGCACGAAAAGACAAGGACAAGGACTAAACACAGAGACTTGACCACCCGAGGGCAAAACAGGAGATCCCAGTGACGTCTCACCAGGACCTCGGACCCCAGAAGTAGTACTGCATCCAGCTTTCCTGAGGGTCCCTATAGTAGTGCACTTAAACAGAAATCAGAAACTCGACTTACCTCTCTGAGGGCTTCCAGGGGTGTTGTGAGTCTGCCAGAGACACAGGCCCAAGCGAACCCGGAGAGTTTGTAGGGACGCAGCCCCACAAGGCCCATCGGTTGAAATGGGTGCAATTTAAGCA
The DNA here is from genome assembly GCA_027257055.1 of Cephalopachus bancanus. Lineage (NCBI taxonomy): Eukaryota > Metazoa > Chordata > Mammalia > Primates > Tarsiidae > Cephalopachus > Cephalopachus bancanus. Next base: position 1,316,164 of record JAPVLO010000446.1, on the reverse strand, counting down.
CTTGGAAATCCTGGGCGAGCCCCCATATGAAGTAGGGTCCGAGCGATTAAATGACAGCCCATTGACTCAAATTAACAAAGGAGAAGTTTATTAGTCAAGGCTCTGCTGGCCGGCGGCTGCTTGCAGGGAACTAGTTGCCCCCGAGCTGCAACACAGGGCTGTCTTATGTAGCTTAGACTTACAACCTGGCAGGCTAAAGATAGAAATTGGGACTTCCCAGGGCTCTTATCGCAACATTCTGGAGGCGTGGGCAAGCAAGCAAACTTACAGAAGCAGATGTAGCTGGTTACGCAGGTGCAGCGGATAAGGGTACAATCAATTGCGTAATGTCTGCAGAGAAAGTTTCCAGGAAAGGAGTAATGCCTGCCTCAAGGTTAGAGCTATTCCTGCTTTTCCCCCTTACACTTCTTTCTTTGTTCTCTTTGTTCCTTCTTACACTTGCATGTTAATTTCAGCACTATTTATGACAACAAAAATATAGAATCAGGCTATTGCCAGGCCATTGCAGCCATTGCCTTGCTAAGCTCTGGTGTGGCCATGTGCTCTTTGGGATATGGCTGGGCCATGTTTCCTGGCTTTGGCCCCTTCCCCTCATCTTGGGGAGGTGAATCTCCTCTTTCTCTCTCAAATTTACTTTCTAAATAAACTATATTTTCCAATCTAAAAAAAATGGAATCAACCTAAGTATTTGTCAACAGAAGAATGGATTAAGAAAATGCAGTATATATACAGAATGGAATATTCAGCCATAAAAAATGAAATCATATCATTTACACCAATATGGATAGACCTGGAGGTCATTATGTAAAGTGAAAGAAGCCAGGCACAAAAAGACAAATATCACATGCTATTGCTTACATATGGGAGCCAAACAGTTTGATCACATTCAGGTAGAGTGTGGAAAAATGTGTAACAGAGACTGGTATGTGTGGGACAAGGAGGATGAAAGGTACAAACATGAAGTAAGATAGAAGGAATATAGCCAGATATGGTAGCGCATGCCTGTAATTCCGGCTGCTTGGAAGACTGAGGTGGAAGGATTGCCTGAGCCCAGCAGGTTGAGGCTGTGGTGATCGGGAGCATGCCACTGCACTCCAGCCTGGGTCACAGAGTGAGACTCCAACTCAAAAACAAAAAAAGATGAAAGGAATAAATTCAGTGTTTGATGGTAGAATAGGGTGACTATGCTTAAAAATGTATTGTACTTGGCTATGCTTAAAAATGTATTGTACTTGGGTGATGCATATCTTAAATACTCTGACTTGATCACTATGCATTATGTAGATGTAACAAGGGTGGCCTTGAATATATGGAAATAATATATGGAAATATATGGAGTATGTCTGTTCCTTGACATGAAATTATCCTTGTAAAACTGAAGAAAAAAAGAAAACACACATTTATCATGTCATACTCCATGGATCAGGCAAAGTTTCACTAGATGCTTTGCTTCGGGACCTCTCACAGCTGCAGTCAACCAGGGCTGGTGTCTCACTTGAGACTCAGTTGGGGAGGGGTCTACTTCCAAGTTCACATAGTTGTCAGTAGAATTCAGTTCCTTGTGGGCTGTCAGCTAGAGTTTGCCTTCAGCCCTTTGCCATGTGGGCTTCTCCATAGGGCGAAGCCATTTGTACTTCATCAAAGTCAACGAGGGAGCAAGCCAATGGAAAGAGTCAGCTAGCAAGAGAGAAGTTATGATATTATGTGATGTGATTATGAAAGTGACATTCTACCACCTTTGTTGTGTTCTGTTGATTATAAGCAAGCCATGGGCCCTATCTCAAAGGGAGGGAATCATACAGGGGTGTGAATACCAGGAGGTGGGGTTAATATAAGTAATTACATTGATTTATATACTTCTATAGAGTCTGCCACAGTATAATTGTAGAATTAAGAAAAAATAGTCAATATTTACATATTTACTCTTAGTTAAAGAATTTGGATGTAACATTGATTTCTTTTGAACAGATTTTGTGTTGTTGATAGCATAGGTGTTTAGGATCAAGAACTTATTTTTTAATGTGGTATGCAATGGAATGTTGCAAACGGAGAACCAAGATGTTCAGAAAAAAACTTTCTCACCTCATTAAGAAGAAGATACCTTGAGGATTTAAATTCAGGCTCCCCAAGGTCGAGCGCAGTAGCTAATGTCTGTAATCCCAGAACTTTGGGAGGTCAACACGGAGAGTCACTTGAGTCCAGGAGCTCGAGACCAGCCTAGGCAACATAGTGAGACCTTGTCTCTACAAAAAATTTAAAAATTAGCCAGGTTTGGTGGCATGCACCTGTAGTCCCAGCTATTCAGGAGGCTGATACAGGAGGATCACTTGAGCCCATGAGTTTGAGGCTGCAGTGAGCCATGATCATGTCATGTTGCTCCTGCGTGAGCAACAGAGTGAAACCCTGACTAAAATAAATAAATAACTTAATTAATTAAAATCAAGCTCCCAAGTAAGTGATTGTCCCAAGAAGTTTCCACTAAGAAATATCAGTTGATAGTCTGACTCTCAATCTCTTTTTTTCTGAATATATATATATATATATATATATATTTGGTCCTTCATAACCCTGGGTTCTGCATGTATGAATTCAACCAATAGTGGTTCAAAAGTATTAGAGAAAAAAATTCCACACAATTCCAAAAAGCAAATCTTGAATTTGCCACATGCCAAGTACTATGTTGAATTCACATAAATTAAGTGGTATGTAGGCATTATTTTAGGTATTATAAGTAATCTAGAGATTATGTAAAGTATACAGGAGGATGCATGTAGGTTATATGCAAATACTATGCCATTTTAAATAAGGGACTTGAGCATCTTTGATTTTAGATATCTCCAACTGGTTCTGGAACCAATCCCCTATGAATACCAAGGGGCAAGGGTACTGCCTTTGACAAACTGTTCAGCACCTATCTTGTATTACTTAACCATGTATCTTTGATAGTGTTTCTTATCAGTATATGTAGAAATGTTTCATTTTTGAAATGGCTCTAAATACTTTTGTATTAGGTTGAACCATGTGGAACTGTCATTTTGTAGGTCAAAAATGGACAAATATTGGCAGTTTCATATGGTTCAATCTAATATAAATGAACTGCAGTTTACTTAACCAGTTTCCCATTGGTTGAAGTTGTTTGTTTCTTATCTCTTGCCAATATGAACAGTGTTGCTATTGATAACTTTGTATCTGCTTCAAAATACACTTGTACTAATATATCTTTAGGATAAACACCTCCACTTTAACTCCCAGGTTAAAGGGAATGTGTATTTCAAACTTTGAAAAAATAAATTGCCAATTTGTCTTCCATTGAGGTTATATCAATTTACATCCCATGAATGATTTTGAGAATATTTGTTTCCAAGAGTCTTTACTGGTATGCTACTTTTTTTTCCTTATGCCATTTTGAGACACAAAATTTTTTATGACTTGCTCAAAATAAGAGTTAGTGACAGTAGCTGGGCTTGTCCCAGTGATTTTAGGTTAGTATCATTTCACCCCTATATCTGTTTCTTGTGCTGCATCAAAGCTTACCTTAAGCTAAAACTAAATAGCTTTTCCAGATAACCACATTAACACTTATCTTTCATCTTTCTAATCTCTCACATTTAGAATTTAATTTTCATTTTTTGTTATAGCTGTTTTCTAGTGGCTCCATGTTGTAATCCTAAATTCAAGCTTGTTGAAGGCTGGTACTATGGTAGGGTGATCCCCACCCCCTTTGCTCAGGACTAAACAGCCCAAAGCATTTGGTACAACATCAAACATTATTCATTTACTGTTTAACTAAATTAATTTTTTTTTTAGTTGGAGTCTCACTCCATCACCCAGGCTGGAGTGCAGTGACATGCAGGCTCACAGCCATTCTGGTGTCGACCTGCTGGACTCCAGTGATCCTTCCTCCTCAGCCTTGCAAGTAGCCGGAACTACAGGTGTGTGCTACCATGCCTGGCTAATTTTTGACTTATTGTAGAGACAAGGTCTCACCGAGTTACCCGGGCTGCTCTCGAACCCATGGGCTCAGGCAATCCATTTGCCTTGGCCTCCCAAAGTGCTGGGATCATAGGCTGAGCCACTGAGCCGGCCTAATTAATTTATTTTTATTTTTATTTTTTGAGTTGGAGTCTCACTCTGTTGCCCAGACTGTAGTGCAGTGGCCACTCCCGGCCACTGCAGCCTCAACCTGCTGGACTCCGGTGATCCTTCCACCTCAGCCTTCCGAGCAGCTGGAATTACAGGCACGTGCTACCATGCCTGGCTGATTTTTTGATTTATTGTAGAGATGAGGTCTCACCAAGTTGCCCAGGTGGGTCTCGAACCCGCAGGCTCAGGCAATCCACTCACCTCAGCCTCCCAAAGCATGGATTGAAGGCTGAGCCTCCGATCCCGGCTAATTAATTTATTTTTAAAACTTGACATTCTCTAGCCGGGCTCGGTGGCTCAGCCTGTAATCCCGCGCCTTGGGGAGACTGAGGTGAGTGGATTGCCTGAGCCCGTGGGTTCAAGACCCGCCTGGGCAGCGAGACCTCATCTCTACAATAAATCAAAAAATCAGTCAGGCGTGGTAGCGCATGCCTGTAATTCTGGCTTCTTGGAAGGCTGAGGCGGAAGGGTCGCCGGAGCCCAGCAGGTCGAGGCTGCGGTGGCTGGGAGCGGCCACTGCACTCCAGTCTGGGCAACAGAGTGAGACTCCAACTCAAAAAAACAAAAAACAACAACAACAAAAAACTTGACATTCTCTAAGGGAAAGAGAGGAAATAGTCATTGGGTACCTATTACATAGCAAGTATTGAACTTGAATAATGAGTGATATCCAGTGTGTCACATAATTTAGCTTTCATGATAACCCTGCAAGTTGACCATTGTTTTCATACAACAAGCGAGACAAACATGGGGGAGATTAACCAACTTTCTTAAAGGAACCTAGAGTAAGTGGCAGGCAGAACTAGTATTCAAACCAGCTCTGTCTGACTCCAATACCAGCACTTGCCCACATCAAAGGAACTGCCTTCCCAGGTGAGGACTAGAAAGAGGCAAGTGAGGTGAGCAGTGCTCTTGCCTTGGGTGCAAAACAGGATAGAGGGTCAACAAGCTCAAGAATCAAAATCATATTTATTTTTTGTTTCTTACTTTTGAGTTGGAGTCCCACTCTGTCCCCCAGGTTGGAGTGCCAGGCTCAGTGATTCTTCTGCCTCAGCCTTCCAAGTAGCTGGAACTATAGGTGCAGGCCACCATGCCTGGCTAATTTTTTTAATTTATTGTAGCGATGAGGTCTCATCAAGTTGCCCAGACAGGTCTTGAACCCCTGGACTCAGGCAATCCTCTTGCCTCCACCTCCCAAAGAGCTAGGATTACAGGTTTGCACCACCACACCCCCAAAATGCATTTTAATGCATTTTTTAAAAAAATCAGTCTCATTCTGTTGCTTAGGCTGGAGTGCTGGAGTGCAGTGGCACGATCATGGCTACTGCAGCCTCAACCTGCTGGGCTCAGGTGATCCTTCCATCGCAGCTTTCCAAGAAGCTGGACCTACAGGCGCATGCCACCACACCTGACTATTTTTTTTTTTAATTATTATGGTGAGGTCTTGCCAAGTTGCCCAGACTGGTTTTGAACCCCTGGACTCAGGCAATCCCCTAGCCTCCACCTCCAAATTGCTGGGATCACAGGCGTGAGCGACTGTACCCAACCATATTTTAATGTGATATTTTTAAAAATCAAAAGTAATGCAAGACAACCCATGACAAACAAGCTATTGAATTTTCAAAAAAAGACGGGATCATTATTATTGATTTTCTTTTTGCCTCAGGCTCCATCTGATGCAATTTCCCAAGGTATTCTCTCTTTAGGTTTGTAAGCAAGGTCATCAGATGACAGGCTGTTTTAGGAGGATTGATGTGTTGGTAATGTGCGGCAACCTGAAAAGGAGACAGCCTGCAGGACTTTGAAGTTAAAAGATTTTGCTCCATCGAGGTGAGTTCAGAAAGGCGAACTGGGTACAGAGTGTATAGATGTGTCTCCACTTTTCCATGTCAGCCCTGTGCTGAATAACTTGGAAAATAGAACCTGCATGAGTCAATCCAATGTGCTGGATAAACTGTCTGCCTCCCATAGACTGAGCTACGGGTGCCTTGCTCTCCTGATGTCCCTTGGTGGTCTTCGCACTCATCGTAAGCCCGGGTGCACCCTGGTAGCCTTCCCTTCACTCCTAATGACACTGGTGGGGAAAAATATCCATGCCCTTAATTTCCATCCTCATTATTTTAGGGATTTTGATTGTCCTCTCCTGATTGCCCTTCTAGCCTAGCCTTCCAAATCTTTTTAGATGCTCCAGATACAGAAGCTTTCTCTATTTCCCTGGCCATTTATTTTCTTTTCTTTTGAGTTGGAGTCTCATTCTGTTGCCCAGGCTGGAGTGCAGTGGCACGCTCATGGCCACCCCAGCATCGACCTGCTGGGCTCAGGCAATCCTTCCACCTCAGCCTTCCAAGTAGCCGGAACTAGGCGCGCACTACCACACATGGCTAATTTTTTTATTTTATTGTAGAGACGAGGTCTCCCTATGTTGCTCAGGTTGGTCACAAACTCGCAGGCTCAGGCAATCCTCTCACCTTGGCCTCCCAAAGTGCTGGAATCACAGGCTGGAGAGCCACTGTGCCCAGCCTCCTCTGGCCATTTCAATTGCCATTCCCTGGATCTTATTCTAAGTCCACAATCTTTGGTGGGTTACAGAAAATAGTACTCTACACATTGCACTTGTTGACACTCATATGTTATTATCTCTATGCAGAACTATGTGTAAGATTCTAGAGTGCTAGTAGTGTACCCTAGAGATCTCAAATTTAACCCAGTCCAACAGTCCTCAATGTATAGACTTGGAAACATTGGAACCTAGCTAACTTCATTCAGGAAGCTGATGATAGAACATATGTCCCTTCCACTGCAAGCAGCTGGCTCCTGTCAGTCTCTCTTCCTTTCCTGAAACAGAGTCCTGGTACAGTTCTTAAGAGAAGAGGGAGCCGGGCGTAATGACTCACACCTGTAATCCCAGCACTTTGGGAGGTGGAGGTGAGGGGACAGCCTGAGTCCAGAGGTGCGAGACCAGCATGGGCAATATGGTGAAATCTTATCTCTACAATAAATCAAAAAATTAAAAATTAAAAATTAACCGGGTATGGTGGCACATGCCTGTGGTTCCAGCTACTTGGAAGCCTGAGGAGGAAGGATCACCTGAGCCCAGCAGGTTGAGGCTATGGTGGCTGTGAGCGTGCCACTGCATACCAGCCCGGGTGACTTAGTGAGACTCTGACTCAAAGGAAAAAAGAGAGAGAGGAGAGGGGTGGAGGCTGTAGCAACTTACCCTGTGTGTAGGACCTTTCCCTCTTTCTGAGATAAGTTCATCAGATGGCCCAAGGACACACAGCAGGAAATTAGCAGTTGTCTTGCAGAGAGGGAATACCATGATTCTAGCCATGGTTCTAGGCAGTGCGGTTTTACTTTTAATGTTTATTCTTCTGATGACATCTGCATTTTGCCAGACGTTTGGAAGAAAACATACATTTGTCTTTAGGGAGCCATCCCCCGATGAATTTTATCTAATGATCAATTAAGAGTCAATTGAATGATTACTCAGGACGTGACTTCATATAGAGAGTGGAATTGTGGGTATCACAGGCTGGGAGTGGTTACAGGAGGGGAGAAAGAAGAGATATTGGTGAACAGATACAAAATTATTACAGCTCGATGGGGAATGAGTTCTGATGTTCTTCAACACTGTAGTGTGAATATGACTAAGAATGATTTATTGTGTTTCAAAAAACCAGAAGAGAGTTATTTTGAATGTTCGCAACACAAAGAAATGATAAACATTTGAGGAATGAATATGCCTATCACCTGACTTGATCATTATACACTGTATACATGTCTATCGAAATACCACTCTGTAGCCCATAAATATGTGCAATTATTATATATCAACTAAAAATAAAAGGGAAAATTAATTTTTTAAAAAATTACATTTTACTAATACAGAAACAGGGCATTCACATTGTTATATATTAGAAAATAAAGGCAAGCAAAAATAAGAGAATATAAAAGTATTCCCACTACTCAGTGAGTACCAGTACTAAGGTTAGTATTTATCCTTCCAGAACAGTATTTGCAGCTCTCTTTTTTCAACAAAATGAGAGCACCTGAGATACTACTGTTCCATTACTTGCTTTTTTTCAAGAATCTCCATTTTTTTGCATTTCAGCACATTTCATCTCATCTAATAATGTCATATGTATTTCCAAAAAAAGAGAATGTGACTTCATAAATCTGGCCTGAAACTATGTTCAATCTGAATGCTTTAGCAACGGTGTGAATACAAGAAGGTACAGAATAGGCATAAAATATTTTACATTTCCTGAATGCAGGTCAGAGATGATCAGTATTTGTAAGACTGTTGTAGTTACCCCTATTTTAAAAGGGGAAGGGATGAGAACAGAAGGTCAACAAAAAGGTAAAAACTTTATACCTGGAGTGGTATAAGTGACTAGTAAGCTCAGGGTGGCAATGTAAATTAAGAAAGTTGATTGATGAGCTGTGTAGAAGCGATGAAGAACTCAGAAAACATGCCTAAAGGAGACAGTTAATAATCAACCAATTGCTGTCATGTGGGAAGGTGGACTCAGGGTTGCCAGATCTTCTGATTTTTCAAGAGAACCAGAAATCTGGATTTATATATGAAATTATCTGTTTTTAAAAGTGCTGACAACTAATCCAAACTGGAAGGAAGGGAGGGAGGGAGGGAAAAAAGACGACCCTGTGCAAGACAGGCAGAACAATGATAGGGCCCAGTGATTCTGCAGTTTGTGACTCTTGCCACTTCTCAGTTGCTGTCTTTTTCTAGCAGTTCAAGATGTGTTGAAGAGCTGCATTCAAGGTGGATCAAATGCAGGCAGAATTTCCATTGCCTTGCCAGTTCTCTAAATCTAGCCATACCATTTTTATTGAGCACTTTATCTATGAAAAGTCTACCATTACACAACATTAAAAGTGAAATGCATTGACAGTTACAAGAAACAGACACAACTTCCATCATGGTACAAATGACTCTGAACTACATACTTACATTTTAGCTGTTTTTAAAAATATCATAAAATATTAAGGGAATTTAAAAAAATGTACTGGAGTGCTCAACTTCTACAATTCACTTCTGACTTTAGAAAGTTAATGGGAAAGTTTCAATACATTAGTCACCACTCGTTAAAAAGTAGCACTTCTAAGCCTGGTGCGTGGGCAGGTGCCTGTAAATTCCTGCTACTCCCAGTTACTTGGGAGGCTAAGACCAGAGGATAGCTTGAGGCCAGGAGTTCTGGGCTGCTGTGCACTATAATCGTGCCTGTGAATAGCCACTGTACTCCAGCCTGGGTGACACAGTGAGAATCTGTCTTTTAAAATAATAATAGTAATAATAACAAATTTTTAAAATAACACTTTTAAAAGAATTGAAAGGGAACCTTGCTGGAAATCTTTTAGAGACAGTTGTGATCCGTAGGGCTTCTGTCCCCATAGAGATCATCGTGCGGCCTCCAAGTCCACACCAATTCAGAAAGGGAAGAAAAAAAAAGTCTGCAACCTTGTCAGATTCAGCCTGGTTCGGGTTATCAATTGCTCATAATTACACTCTAAATGTGTTACACGATATACAGTGTAAATCCTGCGCCCCACACGAGATTCACATCACTTTCAGCACTCGACTTCCCCCTTAGGCTCAGCCTCTCTCTTTCCCAGTCTCCAGTTTACGCATACTTTAAGTATCTCTGCTTTTGTTCCCATTACTTCTTCTGCCCTAAAGACTGAGTTTCTTCCAACTTTTTACCTTTCCTGCGATCCCAGAGATTCTCCAGACCCCTTGCGGTCTCATCCCAAGCCCCTCGCTCCCACCGCCGGCCCCCTCTAGAACCTGGACTCCTCCCCACTCTCTATCCTTGGTCTAAGATGCCCTTAGCCTCGTCCCGCGGCACCAGGCCCCTTCCCACGCCCCGCCCCACCCCCGCCCCGTCCCTCCCCAGACCCGCAGCATCAGCCGTTCCAGAAATTGACGAAGAAGTTGCAGAGCGAGTGCCACTTCTCGGCGCAGTAGGTCTCCGTGAGCTCCGCGTTCTGGTCCAGCCCGTCGGGATCGGGCCCGGGCCCGGTCCCCAGGGGTCGCTCCCCGTCGGGGTCCGAGGCCGCCTTCCTCTTGCCGGCTTTGGGCTTCCTCTGGGAGAGCTTCCCTCTGGGCGGCGCGCTGGGGGGAGGCGGGGCTGCGACGGCCGAGCCGGGCGCGCGCTCCCGGGGCCGCCCCCGGCTCCTGGCCCGGGGCTTGGGCTCGGCGGTGGGGCCGGCGGGCGCGGACGCGCGGGCCACGAGGTGCAGCTCGGCGCCGCGGCCCTTCCTGCCCGCGCACAGGCGGGCCTGGAGCGGCGCGGGGTCCCGGCAGGGCCGCCGCCTCCTGCGCAGCGCGCCCAGCACCTGCTTCCAGAAATGCGCGCGGCGGGCGGCGTAGACGGCGCAGCGCTCCGGCTGCCCGCGGTAGGCGCAGTGCCCGCGCGCCCCGTCGGGGCCCTGGCAGCGCAGCGCCAGCTCGCTGTCCGCCGCGACCCCCGGGACGGGCAGCAGGAGCTGCCAGCTGCACGCGTGCCGCTCGGGGCTGAGGAAGCGCCCCGAGGAGCCGCCCACGGGGCCGGGGACCTGCTGCGCCGCGACGCCCGCCGCCCCCTTGTCCCTCCGGGCGGCCGCGAGGAGGCAGCCGGCCAGCAGCAGCAGCAGCAGCGACAGCGACGCTCGCAGCCTCGGGGGCCTCATGGCCCGCGGGGTCCGCGCTCCTCTCTCCTGGGACCGCGGGGCGCTTCGGCGGAGGCAGGGCCAGGCGAGGAGCATCCCCCGGATCTGCGGACAGAGGCGGAGACGGCCACCGTGTGCCTCGTCCAGGCACACGCCCCTGCGAACGGCCCTGCCCCGCACTTTCTGGAAGCTGGTCCTCCCAGTGGCGGCGGCAGCCTGCGAGGGGACCCTCCCACAAGCTTTCCCGGGGAGACTGCTTGCTGTCTAAGTGAGCACTTTTTGGAAGCATCTGTGCATCGGGATTTCCTTCCCGGTTTTGCAAAACGAAGCTGAGAATTGCCACCCCTACCCGCTCTCACCTCTTCCCTTCTCCACCCTCCAAGCAACTCTCTGTAGCATCATTTCGGAGGATTCCTCAGCAACATGCACTTCGGGCTGCCCTTTGAACTTACCGAGTTCGGGGAGAGGCGCTGCAGCCTTATTAGGGCGGAGGGAATGAGCGCAGGAGGGGTTCGTTCCTTTTGGCCGGCTCCCTGTGAATGGACGTGCTATCAATGGGCCAGAAGGGGCCGACTCTCTCTACGCCCCTCCCAGGCTGCGCGCACCCTGGGAGGTTTCCCACCCTCACGCCACACACACACCAGATGGATGATGGAAGCGGCCCTGCAGCATCAAATATAAATCTTGTATTTTGCCTCCAGTGTTTAAAATAATCGTGCAAACTTCAACAAGTCTTTCTTCTTCCCTTTTACTTATGAAACCATCCAAAAAACAAAAGTCCAACAGAGAGGTCTAAGTTTTAAGATGAAAATAAAATAAAATGGAACAAAACAAGCCTCAGCATTCTAAACAGGCGCTATTTCCACATTGACCACTATTTACATTCTTTCTCTTTCTCGTGTTCTGAGTCCTATATTTTCAACCATCATTTCGGATAGTCTTTCTTATCCTGATAATTTGAATCCTAATAATTGTTACTGCTGATAAAAAAATATAATATTCTAGCCTACTCACATACAGTAGTGCCAAGCAGTTCACCCAGGGGTGGACATTTGGGCTTTTGACTGCTTTTAGGTATTATAAATCATTATAAATGTCTTCCAAAAATTAGAAGTTTAAAAAATTGTTTGCATTATAGCAATCGAAAGGTAAGATTAGCAATTCAAATGATATAACAGTTAAAAATTAATGTATTCTTGGATCTTGAAAATTTTATATTGAAATGAAACTATTTTTTAAAGTTTCAGGGTATTCTCTCATAGTTTTAAAAAATGTTCTGTGTAGTAAATATGACTTGTTTACAATTTCAATAGTTTATACCTCTGGCTATTATTATTTAATACAAGGAAATATTTTCTTAATATATTTTCCTGAGAACTCAGTAAATATCATTATACTTTTTACTACTGAACTATTGGTATTATATTTGAACAATTATAATTTGATTACTACTACAAAAACCAAGTTACTTTAGAGTTAGAAGAATGTATTTAAACATACAGTAGTAGTAATATTACACATATAGTAATGTATACTGACCCAAGAAAGGAAATTTGTGCCACCCTGATGGACTGGTAAAAATCAAATAAATTAAATAACTTTGTCACTTAGTGATAAAGTTACAAGTTATCTGAATTTCCATGACCAGTGATCTTTACATTTTGGCTTTATGTTTTACTAATCCTGCTTTCAAAGTTAGTTATGTCTTAATTACAACAATTTGATTTATAATGAAAATCAATTTGGACCTAGGAAATTAAGAACTATTAACATAAGTTTCATAAATAAGAATAACTAATTAATATGTCTCACAGATAGAAACCCTTTTTTCCCAGAAAACAGTATTTATATGTGTGAAGCATTAATGAAAAGTCACAGGCTTTTGTCAGTTGCTCTGTCATTCCTCAAAGTATTAAGTACCGAACCAAATTGAAAGCTCTTTCAGCTAAAGAGTGACATCTTGTGGCACAATACACTAATTACAATGAAAAAGTTTATCTGAACAGTCATAATTAAAATATTCCAGAAACCACGCTCTGTTCTCAGAAACATTGTTCCTAAAAGTAAGGGCACAAAGATGTGTTATACCATGTCAAAAAAGAGGGATTACTTTTCAAAAATTGTGATTAAATATACTTAACAAAATTTACCATTTTAACTATTTTTGTTTGTTTTGTTTTTTTTTTAAGTCGGAGTCTCACCCTGTAACCCAGGCTGGGGTGCAATGGCACCATCAAGGCTCACCGATGGGACTACAAGTGTGTACCATCATGCTCAGATAGTTTTTTGGTTTTGTTTTTTTCTGTGAAGTCGAGGTCTCACTGTGTTGCCCATGCTGGTCTCAAACTCCCGGCCTCAAGTGATCTTCCTGCCTCAGCCTCACAAAGTGCTGGGATTGTAGGCATAAGCCATCACGCCCAGTCTCATTTTAACTATTTTTTAAGTGTACTGTTCAGTGGCATTAAGTGCATTCACACTGTTGTGCAACCATCATTGCTATCCATCTCCAGAATTTTTTTCATCTTCCAAAATGGAAACTCTGTACCCACTTCTCCCTTCCCCCATCCCCTGGCAACCATCATTCTACTTTCTGTCTCTATAAATTTGACTACTCTAGTTATCTCATGTAAGTGTAATCCTACAGTATTTGTCCTTTCATGGTTGGCTTATTTCATTTAGCATAATGTCTTCAAGGTTTGTCTGTGTTTTAGCATGTGTCAGAATCTCTTTTCCTTTTAAGGGTGGATGACATTTCATTGTATGTATATGCCACATTTTGTTTATCCATTCAAGTGTTGATAGACACTTGCACTGGTTCAACTTTTTAGCTATCATGAATATGAGTGTTGATGTACAAACATCTATTCCCACTGCTGCCTTCAGTTCTTTTGGGAATATATCCAGAAGTGAAATAACTGAATCTCATGGTAATTTTTTTTTTTTTTTTGGAGTGAAGTCTCACTCTGTTGCTGAGGCTGGAGTGCAGTGGCAAGACCATAGCTCACCACAGCCTCAACCTCTTGGGCTCAGGTGAGCCTTCTGTCTCAGCCTCCCAAGTAGCTGGGATTATGGTTGTGTACCACCACCACGCCCGACCAATTTTTTAGTTTTCATAGATATCAGGTCTTGCTAAGTTGTTTAGGTTGGTCCCAAACTCCTGGACTCAAGCAATCCTTCCTCTTCAACCTCCCAAATTTCTGGGATGACAGGCATGAGCCACTGCGCCAGGTTCAACTTTTTAAAATATCGTGATGTGAGATGTATAAGAAAATATGAAACAGGCCAGGCATAATGGCTCATGCCTTTCATCCTAACACTTTGGGAGGCTGAGGCAGAAGGATAGCTTAAGCCCAGGTTTACTGTGAGCTTGATCTTACCACTGTACTCCAGCCTGGGCAACGGAGCAAGACCTTGTCTCTAAAAAAAAAGTTTTAATGAAATATATATTATATATTTGAAAAAATATAATATACATTTGAGCAAAAAATCTTGTTTATACCAGTGACCCAACAGACCCAGAAACTTTTCAAGATACTCAAAACTTCAAGGCCTGAACTGTTTGTTTTTTAAAATCAATTTCTAGATCCTTAATCTCTGAGTGCATGCTTTCTTCCATATGTTTTTCTCAACCATAGCTCTGAATATGGACCTATAGTTGGGGTCCTATGCTAGTTCTCCTTTTCTACCTCCTCCCTTTTTTTTCAGTCAGGGTCTCACTTTATCCCTCAGATTGTAGTGCAGTGGCACCCTCATGACTCACTACAACCTCGACCTCCTGGGCTCAAACAATCCTCCCTCTTCAGCTCCTTAGTAGCTGAGACTACAAGTGCATGCCACCATGCCTGGCTAATTAAAAAAAAATTTTTTTTAGAAAGGCTTGTTGTCTCAGCCTGTAATCCAGCGCCTTTGGGAGAGTGAGGTGAGTGTATTGCCTGAGCCCGCAGGTTCGAGACCCACCCGGGCAACTTGGCGAGACCTCATCTCTACAATAAATCAAAATTAGCCAGGCGTGGTAGTGCACGCCTGTAGTTCCAGCTACTCGGAAGGCAGAGGCGGAAGGATTGCCGGAGCCCAGCAGGTCAAGGCTGCAATGGCTGGGAGCGGCCACTGCACTCCAGTCTGGGTGACAGAGTGAGACTCCAACTCAAAAAAAATAAATTAAAAATAAATTTTTTTTGTAGGGGAGGAAAGTGGGAGGCACATGGCAACACAAAGAATGCCTAGTTCATTACCAGGAGGAGTGAGAGCCAGTTAGAAGCCCAAACTTCACCTGCATGCTGCCCACTTAAGTAGATAATCCTCACCTGTACCCCACATTCCTATAATAAAATAAAAAAATGGATTTTTTTTTTTTTTAGAGACGAGGTCTCACTATGCTGCTCTGATGGTCTTGAATCCTTGGGCTCAAACAATTCTCCTGCATTTGGCCTCCCAAAGTGCTGACCTTGATATTAAGCCATGGCACCTGGTCCATCTCCTTTCACAATTGCCCTTCCCCCACTTCACTACAGAAAGGCATTGTTCTCGGCCATATCAAATCTTATTTGGTGTTTTATATGTAAAATCTAATATATATGTATTTTCACACTATTTTTTATTTTTTGTATTTAACCTGTCAACTCATCTAAATTTTTTGTATTTAGCATGAGGTGACAATACCTATAGATTCGGTAGTTTTGATGGTAAAGTCTAAATAGCTTAATGGATAATCTATACTTCGTATCAAAGTCCCTTTGGTCATTTGAGAAGTATAAAGTTCATGTGAAGTATCATTTCACTATCTTCCCAGAATCCTCTATGATTATAATGGACATGTGACATAGTTCTGCCCAATGAGATGTATGTACAAGTCTGCTATGAATTGATGGGAAGATTTTTGCTTTTGGGGAGCAGACACTACCTCTTCCTCCTTCCTTTTTCTTCCTCTTCTGGATTTGAGATGCCAGAGGAGAAACAACCCTCTTTTTAACTCTCCCAGTAGTGCCTTGTTTCGCAGGGGAAGCTGACTTTGTTTCATCATCTCTTGGGTGGTTTAAGGATAATTCCAGCTTCATTGCTAGGAGTTGGTTTAGTTATGGGTGTAACCTAATTCTGCACACTTTGAAAAGTTTTGCTGTCAGTTTCTGGGAAAGTTCTTCCCAGTTCTTAAAAGAGACACATGGAAATCCAGTCTCCTTCCCTCCTCCCTTGGATGGTTTCTTTTGGCAATATACAAGTTTCACAGTTTAGTGGTTTCATAATATATATATGTATTCATGTATATATATGTATATATATATTCCCCAATGGTAAATCGTTTTTCTGCTTTAAGAAATTCTTTCTGCCAGGCACGGTGGCTCAAGCCTGTAATCCCAGCACCTGGGAGGCCAGGGCGAGAGGATTGCCTGAGACCAGGGGTTCAAGACCAGCCTGGGCAACTTGGTGAGACCTTGTCTCTATAACAAATTTTTTAAAAATTAGCTAGGTATGGTGGTGCATGCCTGTAGTTCCAGCTATTTGGAAGGCTGAAGCGGAAGGATCACCTGAGCCCAGCAGGTCAAGGCTGTGGTGGCCATGGGCATGCCACAGCATGTCAGCCTGAGCAACAGAGTGAGACTCTAACTCAAAAAGAAAAAAAGAAAGAAAAAATCCTTTCCTACCCTGAGGTCAAAAATAGTCTTCAACATAGTATTCTAATAGTTTTAGAGTTTTGTTTCTCATTTTTCAATCTTTAATCCATCTGAGATTTTGGCATATAGTATGAACTAGAGATTTGATTTCTTTTCCCCCTTCCATATAGAGAGTCAATTGTCCAACATTTTTTGTTCAGCAGTCCTTTCTTTGATCATTGATTTTTTAAAGCCATAAAAATAATAGTTAAAATGTATTTAATACTTAGTATTTTCTAGGTGTGTCATGTATAAATTCATTTAATCCTTATACTCTATTAAGTATAGGTTCATGATCCATTGTTTATGATTCTGAAATTGAAAAAGGTCTGACAACCACACTTTAAAAATTTATTTGGCAGCTAAAACTTGACTTGAACTGGCATGTGGCTAACTATAATCATTTATTTGTTCCTCTTCCTATGGTTATTCACACATGTTGCCACAGACCTATAAATATATTTGATTATACAGTGCTGTTCTAGAAGCTGGTGGAGTGTGGCATAATACAAGATATATGCCTTGGATTACTTTTCAAAATATAAGGAATTCTTAACTCAGAAAACCATTTGGCAAGGGTTTCAAATAAAAGTTGTGGATCAATAGTATTCTTACTCCCATTTCACAGCTGAGGAGATAGAGACATAGAAGTTGTCAGTTGTTCAAGTTCACATTGTTAAAAAAATTATCAATGTAGCTAATATTTTTGAGTGCTTATTAATGGCAGTCACTTGGTTAAATGTTTTATGTGCATGAATTTAATCCTCACCACCACCCTATGAGTACTATTATTATGCTCATTTCCCAGAAGAAAGATCTGAAGCTTACAGAGGTTATAAAATTTCCCTGGAGACACACCTGTTAAGTGTGGTGAGAAAGGATTTAAAGACAAGTCAGTCCCACATCAATATGTTTGATACTATTCCTTACAAATCTATAACCTCAATCCTTTCTTGTTTTCTAAGTATCACTTAGGTTATGTCTCTAATTACCTCTTTGCATATTAAAGAGTAAGACTTTGGCCGGGCACAGTGGCTCAAGCCTGTAATCCAAGCACTTTGGGAGCGTGCGGGTTCGAGACCAGCCTGGGCAACATGGTGAGACCTCGTCTCTACAATAAGCCAAAAAAAGTAGCTGGGCATGGTGACACACACCTGTAGTTCCAACTGCTTGAAAGGCTGAGGCGGAATGATTGCCAGAGCCCAGCAGGTCGATGCTGGGTGGCCGTGAGTGTGCCACTGCACTCCAGCCTGGGCGACAGAGTGAGATTCCAACTCAAAAAAAAAAAAAAAAAAAAGAGTAAGACTTTAAAAATGTAGCTCATCATTTTACTCACTGGCTTAAAACCTTCCTATGACTTTCCACTGCATTTGGAATAAAATCCACATTCCTTATGATGATCCCTTTCTACTCCTCTCATCTCCTCTCCCAATAGAGCAGATATCTCTCAGACCTTTGCACTGGGTATACCCTCTGCCTGAAAGGCACCTCAGATCTTCATACAACTAGCTACCTCTTGTCATTGAGGCCTCAGTTTTTCCTTCATTTGCTAGGTCTCTAATCACCCTCTCAATCCCATCATTCTGTTTTCCATACACATATATTTTCATGTTTATCTGTTTATTCTTTTTCCTTTCATTAGAACGTAAGTTCAAGCAGACTAGGTACCTTGCCTGTTTTGGTTTCTTCTGAAGCCCCAATCTCTCACATAGTAGGTGCTGAATTTTCACTAAATAAATTTTGTGCACAATCAGTTAATAGTACCTGCTTATTAGTATGAATGGGAGATAAATTGAGAGGCAGTAATTTGAGTAGTCTGAGTAGATATAAATGAAGTAAATGGAAGGAAACTAAAATGAAAATATGAAGATATCTTGAACATCAGCTTAATTAGGTTTTGTTTAGTTGTATAAACAGCATCTAGCAAAGCTTCTGACACAGAGAGATAAATATTTGCTGATGATTGGACAACAATAAATATTATTACTAACTTGGATCTTGGACAAATTACTTAACCTTTCTGGGTTTAGTCTTCTTGCCTATGTCGTAAAGATAAAAACTTATTTTATGTCAGGTGTGGTGGCTCATGCCTGTAATCCCAGCACTCTGGGAGATGGAGGTGAGAGGATTGCTGAGTCCAGGGGTTTGAGACCAGCCTGGGCAACTTGGCAAGACCTCAACTCTACAATAAATTTTTTAAAAAAAGTCAGGTGTGCTGGTGTGCACTTGTGGTTCCAGCTACTTGGAAGGTTGAGGTGGAAGGATCACCTGAGTCCAGCAGGTCGAGGCTGTGGTGGCCATGAGCATGTCACTGCACTCCAGCCTGGGGTGACAGAGTAAGATTCCTACTCAGAAAAAAAAAAAAGAAAACTTATTTTACAGGGCTGGCCTATGAATCATGAGAAAAAGCATATCATATACCCAGCATATGTCAGGCACTTGTCACTTTCTGTCTCGCTCTCTCTCTCTCTGTCTCTCTCTCTCTCCACACACACGTCCTGCTTTATGGTATACAAAGTTCTTGTAGGCTCTTCTAGATACGTGACCTCGTTTTATTTCCACAACCTTCTATAATGCTTCTCATTAGTCTCATTTTACAGATGAAAAACAGACTCAGGGATTGAGACATAGCCTCTTCAGATCATGACAAGCCTATGGACGTTTTATAAGCAGACAAGTGACACAATAAAAGCGACGTTTGTTTTTGAAGATTAATCTGTTGGTGGCCTATAAAATGGGCCGAGTTGAAGATTGAAGAAATAGTTTTACTACTAGCATAAAAATCAAGTTAAGGGTAACAAGGGCCTGCAATAGGTGGCAGAAGAGTGTTTAAAAGTCTAATAAACTTAAAACTACTGAATGAGGACGGGCGCGGTGGCTCACGCCTGTAATCCCAACACTTGGGGAGATGGAGGCGAGAGGATTGCCTGAGCCAATGGGTTCCAGACCAACCTGGGCAAATTGGCGATACAAAAAAACTAAAAAAAAAAAAAAAGCCAGGCGTGGTGGTGTGCACCTGTGGTTCCAGCTATTTGGAAGGCTGAGGCAGAAGGATCACCCTGAGCCCAGAAGGTCAAAGCCGTGGGGGCCGTGAGCGTGCCACTGACCTCCAATCAGGGCGATGGAGTGAGACTCCAACCAAAAAACAAACAAACAAAACTATTGAATGAATAGCCAGATTGAGGGCTGTGGGTGGGGTAAGTGGGGATGTAAAAATGACTGGGGGTTTTCAGATCTGGTTGATTGAGAAAATGATGGTATCAACATCAACAATTGAGAAATGAAACTTGGCAAATCCACGGCCGAACACCTTTCCTCCAATACCCATGCAGAACTCCTGGCAAACAATGGCAAACATTTGAGCCGCTGCCTCGGTGCTGTGGAGGCTCTCTCTCGATTCCACGCCTCCCACTGGCTTCAGCACCTGGACCCGAGCATCCCAAGGTCCTTCTGATCTCGTTTTCCCCGCAAGCCGTCTGGCGGAAAGAGGATCGGGGCTGCGTGGAATTAGAAACCAAGGTTTCGAACTACCAGAACGTGCGCCAAATCGCTTTTTTCCCTTCTCTGGTCATTAAGGGACCCCGATTCCGCCCCCCTCCCTGGTTGTGCGACTAGAGTCGCTCTCCAGATCGGCACAAAGAGCCTCCCCGCGGCCGCGCGCCGCCAGGCCCAAAGAGCCGGCGCTTCTTTCGCTCCCGGGCGGAGCGCGGCCCCTCGCGGGGAGCTGACGTCACTTCCGGCGCGCTGACGCCGGGCTCGGCGTGCCGACGCCTGCGTCAGCAAAGAGCGGGGCTGGGGGTACCCGGTTTGAAGTCGTGCGGGTCGGAGGACTGCCGCCTCCGCCAGCGTCTCGGACCCCCGGTCCCCGGCCGCGGCGGGGACGCGCTCGGGTAGGCGGCGGGGCAGATGCCCCAGGGCCCGCACCGGGACGCCCCGCGCCGCGCCGGCCGCTCCCCTGTGCCCCGCGGCCTGGGCCTGCGCCGCTCGGCTCGCTGGAAACTAGCGCCTCGGCGGCGCGGCGCGTAGCTCGCGGGCAGCGCCGAAGCGCCGGCGCCCGGCCATGGCGGTCTCCAGGTGGGTCTCGCTCCCGACGGGCCACCTCCCGGGAGGGCGGCCCGGCGAGGCACGGTCCCCGCCCGGCGGCCCCGCTCGCGGAGAGGAGCGCCTCTCATTGTCGCCGGGCGCCTTCTTGCCTTGGCTTCGGAGTTCGCCGCTCGGCCGGCGGGGACTCGGGCTCGGGCTGCTCCCGGGAAATCGGTTCCAGGAGGCCGTTTTCTGGCTCCAGCGACCCCGCGGCACGTCGGAGCCGGCTCGCCTCTCTCCCCACCATGGTTCTCTCTGCTCGGGTTTCTCTTCCGTCTTTCGGTTCTCGGAGAACCCGTCGCTTCTCTCTCCCCCGTATCCTAAGCCCGATCCCTAACCTCCATTTCGTGGGAAAACTTGGGAGCAACTGTCGAAGGAAATGCCGTCGAGGGGCGTAAAAATTCCTAGATGTACTTTTTGTTTTAGGGATATGCACCTCCCTGGGTTTTTTTTTTTTTTTTTTTTTTTTTTTAGTTAAATGTCATTTCTCCTGTTGTTCGGCAGCCAACATTCCGTCGTCAGCGTTGTCATCCTGGGCAAATTATTGTATTCGCACCATCTTCCTTCGCCAAGGCGTGGAAGGGAAACCCCCCGCGCCTCAAATCGTTTTAACATGCTGCGGGTCCACAGGAGAGGCGAGGGAAACTGAAGGGAAACTAACAAGCCGTGTATTTGTGTAGCTATAGGAAAAAAGTTCTCCTTTTCTCCGGTGGGGAAGAGTGGTTAGAAACGTGTGTGTGTGTGTGTGTGTGTGCGCGCGCGCGCGCTGCTTGGTTTTGGTTGGCCCCACGTGCGTGTCAGGAAGAGCGAGTCCCTAGTGATCACGATCAGGTGGATTCACCAAGTCGTTCAGAGTTGAGAAGGTAAGTTAGGAGGATCAGGGTCTTTCTGCCATGCAGACCGAAGGAATAAATACACGGAAGCAAATCGTTTTCATTCATTTTTCTTTACAATCGAACACGTTCCTTGAGCGCTTCGTGTACTCACGTCTTATCTGTTTTTGCAGGCGAGGGGTTAGCCCATCCCTCACAGGCTCCCCAGATAACTGATGAAATAGTGTGCGGGAGAAGCCTACGGGAGTTGGATGAAGGGAGTTGCTAGGTCCCTGCAGTGTGGGGCGTCTGGTTTTTAACTTCATAGGTTAATTCATTCAATGTGAGGAAATTCTTGTTTGTTCATAAAACTGTCTCAAGAGAATACAAGTGGTGTTTTTCACTTTTTGGCAAATACAGAAAGGTATAATTTCTAGTTTGTTACCTCCTATATAGTATGTACACTATAAATACATTGACACATAAACTTATATGAGATTTATCTGGCGATACAATGTTTAAAGGGATGAATCCTTTTTAGAGTGGATTGTATGTTTTTACAGGATTGGATGTAGCTTCATAGATACAAAATGGAAGTGTTTAAAAAGAACCTAATCTTTGACCAACAATAATCTATTTACGGAAGTTTAGGACACTTAATATTTCTGAATGAATGAATGGGATTTGAAGGCTAATGCCTTTTGTTCTGGATATTATGTTTCAAAGAGTAGCAGTGCTCTTTTTCTGTAGATTTTTGTCTTACTTTGCCAAAATTCAACTTGAAACAAGCCTGTTGTGTTTTTATGAAAGGACTATTTCTCTGCTTAGTTTAGTAATATAAGTTCAAGGAAAACATTTTGAGACACCTTGTGTGTTCTTGGGGTACTTGACTTCTCTGTTTGTGGATTCACCGTGGATGGCAAACGTTAGTTTCAAGCTGGCCTTCTCCATGCGCTAAGCACATTTCTGTGCTAAATAAACTTCCTTTCTCTCTTGTTGGCATGTGCTGGTGGAATACAGATTCATTTTAATACTAATTTATGTAAAATAGGTGGAAGATAGTTTAAGAGATAAAAATCATATGCCAGAGTCAAATCTAAAATATTTTTTGCACTGTTTACATTAATATGCATAACAGAAGAGAAACTGTAATGTTTTTAGACCCTCATAAGCATTTCCAGCAGAAGGGAAATAGTAAATTGGTACTGTCATTCCCCCAGCTGCCAGGTCAAGAAACTGTTCTTTTACTTCTTTCTCCCTCCCTCTACCCCCTTGTAGCCAGTTAACAACTCCAGTCATGTCTGTCACACCTTTCTCATCTTTCTCCAGCCAACCTTTTTTCTTTCTTTACCTAAAAATTACCACAATCCTTCTCTGCGCCACCACTGTCTCTAGTCTGCAACCTCCTTTTCCTAAGCCTCTCATGGCATCTCTTTCCAATTTATTCTTAACTTCAACCATATTACTTGCTAATACATAAATTTGAATTTCGTCATTTTTTTCTGTTGAAAACCCTTTAGTTATTTCCTGTTGCCTTAGGATGAAGTCCAAATTCCCAAACAAACATGTCTTACCAGATCCTTTGTGGTCTGGTTCCTGCTCAACCTTTTTAGATTCATCTTGCGTCAAGTCCGCTGCACCTCCCCTTCCCCTTGTCTCCTTTGCCCCGTTTCCTCCCCAGAATTCGTATTCTCACTTCTCACCCTTTATCTTCATAACACTTCTTTCTCTATCTTAAGTGGCGAGTTCCAGCCTTAGTTTTTTGGTCTAAGCCTGTATGCCACTTTTTTCAGGAAATTGGCTCTGGTTTTACTTCATCTGAGCTAGTTGTACCGATGTGTACTCCTGTCAGTCATAATATTTGTCAGACGTTGTAATTGATTGTTT
The DNA here is from genome assembly GCA_027257055.1 of Cephalopachus bancanus. Taxonomy (NCBI): domain Eukaryota; kingdom Metazoa; phylum Chordata; class Mammalia; order Primates; family Tarsiidae; genus Cephalopachus; species Cephalopachus bancanus. Next base: position 1,292,922 of record JAPVLO010000446.1, on the reverse strand, counting down.
ACTCTCTCTCTTGCTGGATTAACATACACTCTGTGAAAGGAGGGAATGTGTCTGATCTTTCTGTCCCCGGCAGAGAACCTCCTAGTAGATGTTCAGTACAGTTTTAGGAAAATGAATGTGAGTGATTTCACCTCTTGCTTTAATACCTATCATGATTTTACCATGGCTTATGCATAGTAGACTATTTCCAGTGTTTTTCAGTGAGCGTTTTTTAGTTTAACTACCATTGTTTCCTCAGGAAGAAAAGCTTCACTATAGCTTTGAATATTAGCAAGGATTATAATTTTTAAAATAATAGAATTTTTTTAAAGTTTATAATATAGTAAATTCGATAATAGCATGGCCTTTTGTAATACAGATTGGATGTAATGTATTTTGTGTGATCCAATTTTATAGACCCTGCTTATAGCTTTGTAAAGGCTTGGTTTCACTGTAAGAATGTGGCAAATTATGGAATGCATGGCCAACTCTTGATCCGTGGGTGAGTTAAATCTTGCAAAAATAACTTTGGGACTTTCTAAAATTGCAGATACAATCATAGCATTTGAAGTTCTCCTTTAATGCAGTGAAACATTACTGGAAAATGTCTGACTCCTTTAGACCCCTAATAAAAGACCCAGCATACAAGTAGGAGTAGAGAAGAATGTTGCCCTTAAGATTTGGATGTTGGAAAGTCAACTAAGCTCATTCACTAAGCTGCTTGACTTGCTCCCACGAAACCAACCTCAGCAAAAAACAAATTAGTATACGTTACAGGCTTTCAGCATTTCTTGCAAACAATTTGTCATAATTGTTATATCTTTGCATACCATTGTTTTGCTTTGTGAGGCTTTCTCCCAGGTCATTCATCTTAGTTAGGCTTGTGCCACAGTAAAGGCAACCTTAGAGAGGTTGCTAAGGCTTATTCATTGGTCAGCTTGTAAACTGTTGAGTACCATGGCTTAATACAGATTTTTTTTAAAGTTTCTTTTTGTTACTTTTGCCTGTTTGTTTATGCCTCAGCTGATAGAATTGACTGTTGTACATTGGCTAGCTAGTAGGAACATAGTTTTTCCTCGATATGTTTCAAAAATAGTTTTTTCTCTGAGATCTTTGCTCCAATGGTCTTGTCTAAAATGTCTAGACAGTACTTATGATTTGACTGTTTTAGGTGTCATACATGTATCTTTGTATTTGAAAATGATACAGTAGTTTAGAAAGGATACAAGAAAAAAAAAACACACCTGCCCCCCCCCACACCTCCTCTTATGGAAGAAACAAACTGCTACATATGAGCAGAGCTTTGCTCAGTTTTGTTAATTCCTCTCTGCATGGGGTTGATATTTCAGAGAAACATTGTTTCAACAGGCTGCCAGATAAAAGGAAGTTTCTTGATGTGCAGAATGATCAGTAGATCTTTCCTATAGACAGGGAAAATGCTAATGTAGAAAAGAAACTACCTTAATTATATGTGACAGCACAGATTTGCTAGGCCTATTCCTTCCTTACTGTTAATTTCAATCCATTGTAAGATTGATAGGAGGAACTACTGTAAAGTTCACACTTTAAAAAATTAGAGACAAAGAAGCCAGAAAAAGTAGAGGAGGTGTTATAGAAATTTTTTCATTTCAGACCCTGTGGTAAATTCCTCCTCCTTTCTTTAGTTTATTTCTCAAAGTACTTGTATGGAGTTTTTTTTAATTTTGATTTTGTTTTTAATTGTGATAACACGTACATGTCATGAAATTGACCATTTTAATAGTTTAAGATGTATGAAGTTTAAACACTTTAAAATGTATTGCATAAGAAGTTTTAAAACCACAGATATTTCTGCAAAATAACCTAGGTTAGTATGTTTTATCTTTAAGAAAAAGTCACGCAAGAGATTGTTGGATCAAGAATGAAGAGTAGAAAAAAAAAATATCTTGAAGGAAAACTTTTCACCATTCATCATTCATTTAACCAGTATTTGAGTGCTTTCTATGTTCTGGGTGCTAGAGATACAGCAGAGAACAAAAGTAGAGTCTCCATTCTCATGTAGGGTGGGGAAAATGTAACTTTTCTAGCATATACCTTGCCTTGCACCTTAGTTGTGGTTTCACATCTTCATATAGATTCTTAATGTTGTATGTGACACCTTCATGTTTAAAAGAACATAGCATTAACATAGTTTCAGATTACCCACAATTGACCTAGAATGTCTACAACTGCAAAAACGCTAATCTAGACATTTTGTTGAATGTTGTTTCTTTTGACCAAAACTTTCTTCCTTAACGATAATTTGTGGGACTTAATACAGCGTTCACACCAAATATTTATTCTCTTTCCTTATTTCCCAAGTAACACAGAAAATTAAAAATTTGAATAGTCTTTTAAATTTTACTGTACTTTTGCTGCATGTAAAAAATGCATAACACAATGGACCATCTAGACTCATCATGCTCTTTTAGTTAAATCTACAAAGCCATCCTTGTGAGGTATTTTGTCAGTTGACCTTCCCCAGTTTTATCAGAGAGGTTAAATTTCTGAAAACATCAGAATTTTTTGCATCCCAAAATGGCTTAGAGTGAAGATGCAGCATGTACTTTTTAAAAAAACTGTGAAGTAGTCATCTAGGACATGTTTCATAGTTCAAAATGTATGACATATGTATGTTTATTTTTATAGCTTTACTTTTATGAATGAAATTGCGAACATGTGGAGAGGAGAGGGGTTATAGTACAGCTGCCATCATAACCTCTACATACTTCCATGTACTATTTCCTTTTTCTTTTTTTTTTTTTTGAGTTGGAGTTTCACTCTGTCGCCCAGACTGGAGTGCAGTGGCCGCTCCCGGCCACCGCAGCCTCGACCTGCTGGGCTCCGGCGATCCTTCCGCCTCAGCCTTCCAAGTAGCCAGAATTACAGGCATGCGCTACCACGCCCAACTGATTTTTTGATTTATTGTAGAGATGAGGTCTCGCTGCCCAGGCAGGTCTCGAACCTGCAGGCTCAGGCAGTCCACTCACCTCAGCCTCCCAAAGGCGCGGGATTACAGGCTGAGCCACCGAGCCCGGCTCCTGTTTCCTTTTTCTAGGCAAAAGCAGTTATGTGAAATTACATGTTGGTAAAATAAACATGAATCGTATTGTGTGTAGTTATTTCTTGGAACTGAAATTCAGATTGAAAGTGGACCAGATTTCTTATCATCTTCAATAGATTCATAACCAGTAGATAGCGTCAAAGATAATTCTCTTATGTTTTATTTAAATTATTCTTCTACTGTCTTTGGTACCTTCCATTCAGCTTGACTTCTGTTCCATCTGTCTCTTCCATCTGTCTAACCTTCAGAGAATGAAGAATGGCATTTTTTCCATTAGCTGTTCTGCAACAGAAGTTTTAGCCAAAAGTAGTGTTGTGGTGAGTACTGTGTTCCCTCAGTCAGCCCTCCTTTTAACTTGCTTCTCTTCTGACCATCCAGCTTTCTCCAGACCTCTCCTTCACCAAGGGTCCTGTCTGCCCTCCAACATAATACTGACCCTGTCTCGTGCTCTTCCCCCACCAGTGCACTATGCCAGCCATTTCCATAGTGGCCTGACCCTGATGCTTACCCTGCTTCCCTCATAGCTGGCTACTCTGGGGTAATAGGTCAGACTTCCCTCTTGTCAGATCCTTGTCTGCTTATCCCTTTGTTCTCCCTTTTGTGTGGTGTCTAATCTGCTGTCCCAAAGGAGGAATGGAGAACTGCAAAGGGACTTTGAGTCAAGAGGACCAAAGAAGCATTCTGTGTTCCTATTCCTCTGTTCAGGAAAGTAGGTTTGGCTACCACCAAACTGGAAGAAGTGAGGATAAACAGGCCTGGAGCTGGATGAGCGAAGGGGCTGCTCTACCCTCAGGCAGTTGGTTGGCGGGGGAGCAGAGGCGACTTGACCTGGTGTTGGGGTAAAAGGCGAGGCAAGAGGACCTGCGACTGTGGGACAGGCCCAGCGTTAGGTTAGGAAGGAGGAGTTGCAGGTCTTTGGGCAGAACAGGTTCTAAATGAAGCTGGACAGCAGGGGACCAAAGGAAAGTTTAGCAAGGATGGAGATGTTTGAAGGAATGCAGTGCCTGCTGCATGGCCCCTTCAGCTTCCTGTTTGGGGCATACACAATTGTGTTGCTCAGAATGCTGAAGTACGGCTGTGCAGATTGTTTCACTTATTGAAACATTACCTTAGCGTGTGTTCTATTATTTTTATAATTTGTTTTTGTGTAATACAGCTATTACAGATTAAGGATGTTTCTCAGAGCAAAAAAAATACATATATATATATATTATATATGTATATATACATAGCACACTTCTTTCCTTAAAATTGATTTTTAAACTTGCCCCCAAGAAACTTGAGCCTTCCCTGTAGTTTTAGTTACAGTAAATACCAACTACTTAAAAAAAATTTCAGTACTGCACAAAACATTGTGGTAGACAAAAAGAATCACTGAAGGGGGCAAAGTCTAATGAAGAACCTAAGACATCCTGCGGCCAATTAATGTAAGAGATACCACAAGAAAAGCAAAGTGACAACCTTGATGGCTGTTCATGGTGAGACTTTCCTGTGGATTTCAGCTTGAAATGATTTAAATAAGGTAAAGGACTTCAGCTGAATCTTGATGGGGAGTTAGCTGAAGAGATGAACCAAGAAAATGCATTTTTTTTTTAATTTTTTTTTGCTGTAGCACTTTTTATTTCTGTTGTTACAGAAGCAAGCTCAGGTGGTGCACCTGAAACTCACCTCTAAGAGCACGCCTGTTCAAATTCCAGGGAACAAGCCCACATTCTCAGCTGAATCTCCCCCTAGCATTTCCCAGTCCCACACCTGGGTGCATTGTGTGTGCATGTGTGTGCATCTGCACACCTGCCCACAGGGGCAGTGAGGCGGAGTTTCTGCACCCACTGTATCCCCAACCAGCAGTTCACTCTGGAGGTCTGGTAGAAACTGGCTAGGAAACCATCCCCTCCTGGAGAGGTGGGACACTGTCACCTGGCTTAGAGGGGCGTGAGAAGACTTTCTAAATGGAGGAAACAGTACAGACACAGTTGTGAGAAGCAAAAAGACCCATATTTGAGAGATTTTCTTTGTTTTGGATTACTATCTGGTAGGTAAGAGTGAGTCATTTAAAGTTTTTGAGTGGCCAGACGCGATGGCTCACTCCTGTAATACCAATTTGAGGGGGCAAAGGTGGGAGGATCACTTGAGCCCAGGAATTCAAGATGAGCTTGGGCAACACAGCAAGGCCCTATCTCTACCCAAAAAAAAAAGTTTTTAAGAGTAAGGTAGTGATTTGATCAAAGGGTGATTGAGGAAGTTAACCTGGCAACAGGATGACCTGGCAGTTGGAAGTGTGGCACTGGAGCTCCCAGATGGCCTAGATTTAGAGAATATTTGTTCTGGGTGTAGTTTAAACAAAAACAGTATACAGTTTCCTTAGGAAGAAACTGGTAAGAGATGAGCAGCCAAGAACTGAATTTGGAAGAATATTCATATTAAGATTGGCAAGAGGCTGGACATACAGCCTTAAAACCTATAATTCCAGCACTCTGGGAGGCTGAGGTAGGAGGATCGCTTGAGACCATGTGTTCAAAACGAACCTGGACAACATAGTGAGACCCTGTCTCTACAAAAATAAAAAAAATACACAAATTAGCTGGGCATGGTGTCTCTGCTACTTGAGAGGTAAAGGTGGGAGGATCACTTGAGCCCAGAAGTTTGAGGCTGCAGTAAGTTGTGATCACACCACTGCATTCCATCCTGGGTGACACAGTGAGACTCTGTTTCAAAAAAAAAAAAAAAAGATAAGAATAGGAATGCATATGATGTGAAAAATTAGGAAGGCAGGTTTTTTTGTTGTTGTTTTTTTGAGTTAGGGTCTCACTCTGTCGCCCAGACTGGAGTGCAGTGGCCGCTCTCGGCCACTGCAGCCTCGACCTGCTGGGCTCCAGCAATCCTTCCGCCTCAGCCTTCTGAGTAACCAGAATTACAGGCACGCAATGCCACGCCTGGCTGATTTTTTATTTATTGTAGAGATGGGGTCTCGCCAAGTTGCCCAGGCGGGTCTCAAACCCATGAGCTCAGGCAATCCACTCACCTCAGCCTCCCAAAGCATGGGATTACAGGCTGAGCCACCGAGCCGGGCTTAGGTATTTTAAGAATGGGGTACTTGTTGATAGCAGATGTCATAGAAAAATCAAGAAAAATTGGCTTTATGAAAAATTTATTGGATTTTAGAGCTTAAGAGTTTATTAAGAGATGTGATATTTTGGTAGTATAGAAAGATAGAAACATGATTTATAAGGATTAAATTTTGCATAATAGTTTTAAACTCTTGTTCAAGATGCTTGTAAGTAAAAGGAAAATGTTCTAGAAGATGGAGATCAAGCAGTTATTTTTCCATTAGGGAGAGAGAGCTCTGCCTATAGTAAGATAGAAGGGAACAGATTAATAACAGTGATTTGAGTTATTGGAGAAAGGATCATTGAATGAGGTTAGAAAGGGAGATGGTATCAAGACAAAAGTAGGTCAGGAAACAATTTTTTGTTCCTTTTTTTGTCCCACAATCTGATTCACTGTTCACCAGTCCTATAGGGAAAACCAACAAATGAGTGGGTAAAAGCAAATGTTTAGACATCCTTGAATGAGTAAGGAGAAATGTTGTGTCAAAGGTGGGATATGTCTGTGCCCTGGATATGTATAAAGTAAATTAAGTTTTGCATACCTTATGGAAATTAACTGTACTGTAATACTCTTCCTTTATGTTACTAGTTTTACTTTCCTAAAATAATAATTTTTTTTTTTTGAGATGAGGATCTTGCTGTGTTGCCCAGCCTTGTCTCAAACTCCTGGGCTCAGGTGATACTCTCACCTCAGCCTCCTGAGTAGTTGGGATTATAAGCATGTGTCACTGTGCCTAGCATTCTTCTTGAAATATGTTCTTACATACTTTTAACTGCAAGATTCAAATCTTGCCTCTTAGTGTTTTGTTCTAAAGCAGCTGAAGTTTCTAGTACCTGTAGCTTTTTTTTTTGAGTTGGAGTCTTACTCTGTCACCCAGGCTGAAGTGCAGTGGCATGCTCACGTACATCCACCGCAGCCTTGACCTGCTGGGCTCTGGCAATCCTTCCACCTCAGCCTTCCAAGTGTAAGACGTTGTTATTTATTTTATCTTTTATTTTTAGAGACTGTGTTGCCCAGGCTAGTCCAAACTTATGGCCTCAAGCAATTCCCCCTCCAAATGCCGGGATTAGAGACATGAGCCACTGCGTCTGGCTGAGCCATCGTGATTTCTATCCCAAACTTTGTTCATTGAATGAGTGGCAGAGCTAGGATTTGAACTGAGGCACTGTGGCTCTGGGATTTATGCCATTGTGCTATATGACTTTCTAAACTCTTTTCTCAGGGACCTTCTTTGTGGCCATATCTGTACCTTTAGCCCAACTTCTCCTGAACTTTAGATCTTGATTCCAGCTATCCTGTTCTTGCCACTAATGAACTTGTCATCTCTTTCTTTTAAGGACATTTTCTAAGAGTCAAAATCTTTTCAACACCTTTGCCATTTCATTTAATCACTATACCATGTGTGTTTTGCTTCTGCCTCATTTCTGCCAACTTTTTCCTGCTCTCCTTGCCAGGATTGTAGTTTGGGTTTGCACTTTTAGCCTAAAATTTTCTAAAAGTGTCCCTCCATTTTATTTTATGCTTCTTGCTGCTGCCAGAATAATCTTCCTAAAGCATAGCTCCAGTTCCATCACTTTCTTGACTCAAGACCTTCATGGCTACAGAGTACATTCAAAGGCCTCCACAGTAGTGTTCCAGCTACTTCTGCAGCTGTACCTCCCACTGTTCTCTTAAGTGTATCCTGAATTACAACCAAGCTATGTTATTCACTTCCCTGAAGGTACTCTTGCTTATTGCTGTGCTCCTGTTTTCCCTCTTTCAAGTATTTCTTTCCCTTTCCCCTTCCCCATCTCTCCTCCACCAGGACCGAAATCCTTTTTCTACCATTAAGGTCCATCTCATACACCATTTCTTTTATGAAGCCTTTTCAGTATTACAGTTGGAGATAAGGTATTTCTTCCCTTCTTTCACACTCCTCAAAATACTCTGCACTTATTTCCCCCCGCATATCTTATTGTACTCTGTAAGTATTTGGGTGCTTAGCTTATCTCTTCTGCTCCAACCCCAATAGCAAGATCCTTAAGAGTAGAGATTAGGCATCTCCTGCAGCCTTAGCAGAGGTTGTTTTTTAATACAAAATTTTGCAATTATTATTTTTAGTTGACACACAGTTATACATATTTATGGGGTGCAGTGTGGTATTTTCATGTATACAGTGTAATGATGGTTGTGGTAATTAGCATATTCATCACCTCAAACATTTATTCTTTGTGTTGAGAACATTCAAAATCCTCACTTAGCTACTGAACAATAAATTGTTAGTAAACTATAGCCACCCTGCTGTGCCATAGAACACTAGAACTTTTTTCCTCCTATCTAGCTGTAATTTTTTATCTGTTAACTAACCTCTCTCTATCCCACCACCCTCAGGCTCTGCTTCCTCCTACCCTTCCCAGCCTCTAGTAACCACTCTTACTCTCTTTTTTAGTTTCCATATACAAGTATGGGTAAGAACAGGCAGTATTTAGCTTTCTGTTCTTGGCTTATTTTACTTAACATAATGTCCATCAGTCTCATCCATGGTAACATAGGTCTTTGTGTGTAGCATCTACTCAGTACATTTATTGACCCAAACTTACACATATGAGGAAACACATTTCAGAATAACCATTATATTTTTATCTTAGGCTTGATCGTCTTTTTATTTTACTGGACACTGGTACTACTCCTGTTACAAGAAAAGCTGCTGCACAGCAACTGGGAGAAGTGGTGAAGCTTCATCCCCATGAACTAAATAATCTCCTATCTAAAGTAAGAACTTTTTTTTCTTTTAGTATAATAGAATTGTAGAGACTTGTCCATGGATAGGAACACAAAAGTAAAGATAAAAAGTATCTTATTTAAGTAACAAGTTATGATCTCCAAATTTTGTTAAATATTTTAATATTTATCGAAATATTTTGAACATTTTCGCTTTTTTTTGTAACAAGATTTATTATTTTTTTCAAATCAAGTTTAATTGTTTCAGGAATTTGACAATGTAGAACTTTTTGCCTGTGGCACACTTTGAATCTGTCCCAGTTTGGTAATGAACTAAGTTGTTAATCTGGTTTGTTAGTGATCTAACTTGTTCTTAATGACTAATAATTATATCATAGTTGGTAGCCTCCAAATGGATGACTACTCATGAACAATGATTGAAATGTATGAGAAGCTAGATGTCATATTACGTACTTAGTTATCAGTGTTTGAAAGTAGAGGCTTTCTCCTTTGGTAGACCAGTGTTTTCATAATCCTAGCCCATTTTCTTTTCTTAAAGAATGGCTATATTTTTAGGGGCTTGTTGAAGTGTACCTGTATGGTAGTGAGTGGCAGATTCTATGTGGTTAATTCCCTGGCATGCAAAGTAAAGTAGGAATGCTTTGTTTAGTGGGAGGGGAGTGGTGGTGGATAGAAGATAGGGAGGGAGAACAATATGATTGCCCAGACATTGGAAGCCCCAAGATACCTCTGTGCCCTCAAGCCTGGTCTCCTTTTTTTCATTCTCATCTGTCCCTCCCTGATATGTGTGAATGGGAGTTCTAAGCCCTTTCTCAACATACACACATTTGTAATGTGTGGTTGCTACTGTAGGGGCTAACAGTGACTCTCTTTCCAACATGATCCCCATTTAGATATCATCAGGACTTTCTAAAACAATACGTAGATGGAGAGACAGTGATTTGATACCTACAGGCTTCAGGTTCCCAGAATGAAGAAGGATGCATATTACGCAGTATTATATTCATGTGTAAGGTGGGGACATAGAGAGGCATACACATTTCTTCTCCTCATCCCAAGGGAAGAAATGGAGGACTGAATGACCTGAAACTGGAAACAATGAACAGGACTAATCTGTGCTGAACTGAGAAAAGGTTTCCAGCCTTCCAAGTGAGTTTTGGCCTTTTTAACTCAGACCTCAGCATATTGGCTGCCATCAAAATCATTCCAAAAGAGGCAAAGTTTGTCTTTAGTACTGTCTCACCTCCTTTCCTCTTTTCTCTACCCTCAGTGTTTTCCTGTTGCCTTTTGGTTTTGTTTTTTAAACAGCTTTATTGAAATATAATTTACATACCATAAGTGTACAGTTCAATGGTATTTAATATATTACCATTGTGTGCAACAGCCATCACCTCAGTCTAATTTTAAAACATTTTTATCACCACAAAAAAGAAACTTCATACTTCTTAGCAGTCACTCTCCATTACCCTCTCTCTCTCATACCCAGTCCTAGGTAACCGCTTAACTAACTTAGTAGGTAGATTCGCCTATTCTGAACATTTCATATAAAATAGAAGTGTAATTTCTTATGACTGATTTCTTTCATTTGAAATAATGTTTTTGTATTGTAGCATGTATCATTACTTCATTTTTCTATTGCCAAATAATATTCCATTGTTTGGATATGGACGTACTGTACACATATACCACATCTTATTTATTTGTTCACCAGTTAGTGAACATTTGGGTTGATTCCACTTTTTGACTCCTGTATAATGAAAAATGCTGCTGTGTACATTCGTTTACAAAATTTTGGAGGTATGTTTTTATTCTCTTGGATAGAGAACTCTACCTGGGAGTAGAATTGCTGGACCATATGGTGACTGTGTTTAACTTCATGAGGAACTGCCAGGCTACTTTCCAAAGTTGTTCCACCTTTTAATACTCCCAGCAGTAGTGTATGAGAACTCAAATTTTGCCATTTCCTTGCTAACACTTACTGACTTTTTGATTATAGCCATCCTGGTGGATATGAAGTGGTTTGGATTTGCGTCTTCCTGATGACTAATGATGTCAGTCATCTTTGTATGTGTTTATCACTCATTTGTATATCTTCTTTGGAAAATGTCTATTCAGATTCCTTGCCCATTTTTAAGTTGGCTTACTTGTCCTGTTATTATGAGTTGTAAGAGTTCTTTATATAGCTTGGACACAAGTCCAGCATCAGGTTCAGCATATGATTTGGAAATATGTTCTTCTAGTCTGCAGACTTTTTCACTTTCTTGAACATCACTTGTGCTTTTGGTGTCATGTCTAAGAAACCATTGCCTAATCCAGGGTCACAGAGATTTATCTCCTCTAAGAGCTTTATAGTTTTAGGTCTTTCTTTTAGGTCTGTGATCTATTTTTTAATTAATTTTTGTATATGGTGTGTGAGGTAGGTGTGAGACATCAATTTTTTTTTTTTTTTTGCATATGGCTAGCCAGTTGTCCCAGCACCATTTGTTGAAAAAACTGTTGTTTCCCCATTGAAATGTCTTGGCATCTTTGTTGAAAATTAGTTGACCATAGACACACAGGTTATTTCTGGACTCTCAGTTCTATTCCACTGATCTATATGTCTATCATTTTGTCAGTACCACACTGTCTCGAGTATCGTTGCTTTGCAGGAAGTTTTGAAATTAAGAAGTGTGAGTTTGCAGGTGTGGCGATGTTCGCCTGTAGTCTCAGCTATTTAGGGGGCTGAGGTGGTAGATCGCTTGAGGCCAGAAATTTGAGACAGCAGTGAACGATGATTGGACATGTGAGCTGCCACTGCATTTTAGCCTGGGCATTTCCATGAGACCTTATCTCTGAAAAATAAGTTTAAAAAAAGAAGTGAGAATCTACCAACTTTTTTTTTTTCCCACATGTTTTGGTGATTATGGGTCCCTTGCATTTCCATGTAAATTTTAGGATCAGCTTGTCCGTTTCTGTAAATATGCCAGCTGGGATTTTGGTAGGATTTGTGTTGAATTCATTAATCAATTTAGAGGGAGGATATTACTAATTTTAACAATATTAAGCCTTCCAATCTGTGAACACAATGGAGTCAGCGTCTCACTCTGTTGCCAGGGCTGAAGTACAATAGTGATACAATCATGGCTCACCGCATCCTTAACATCCTGAGCTCAGGTGATCCTTCCACCTCAGCCTTGAGTAGGTGGCACTACAGGCATATGCCACCACATTCGACTATTTTTTTTTTGGTAGAGATGAGGTCTCGCTGTGTTGCCTTGGCTGATCTAACTCCTAGGCTAAAGCAATCCTGCCTTGGCCTCCCAGAGTGCTGGGATCACCAGCTTGAGCCACCGTGCCCAGTCTCATCTTTAATTTCTTTCAATAATATTTTTAATGTTTTGTGGTTTTCGGTGTTACACTTCTTTTGTTAAACTTGCTAAGTATTTTCTGCATTTTGATGCTCTGTAAATGGGATTATTTTCTTAATTTCATTTTCAGATTGTTTAATGCATGGAAATAAAATTGATTTTGTACATTGATCTTATCTCTTACAACTATGCCAAACTTACTTGTTCTACTAGTTTTTGTAACTTTTAACTCTGTTTTAAGTAATGAAACTCACTAAAAAAATATGTACTTTGCTTTGTATTATGTTAAATAGCTATGTCATTAAAATGTGCTTAATAGTCTTTTGTTAAAATTTTTTAAAATCCCCTTTTAAGGTGGCAGTGGTATTTCCTATGAATAATAGAATCTTATAAATAAATCTCAGGGGTTTTAAAACTATATTTGGATGGCTTCTAAATTATAAATTAATAGAAAGTAAAGTATATTTCTCTGTTCTGGTTACCTTGAGCAATTTTTAAATATATGTATATATAACTTTTATCTTATAATTTTTAAGGTGTTGATATATTTAAGGAGTACAAATTGGGATACCCGGATTGCAGCAGGACAAGCTGTTGAAGCTATTGTGAAAAATGTACCTGAGTGGAATCCAGTGCCAAGAGCCAGACAAGGTGCTTTTAAGTGGAGAAGAAAGTATTAGAAGTAAAAACCTAACTATAAAATTAATTGTAATATACATTTTTATATTTTAAGAATTCCAATTTTAAAGGCTTAATTTTTATGCTTTTAGGTGCAGCTTTGTCAGGAAATGATATTGAATAAGGTGATTTTCAGTACACACAAAAAAACTACTGGATAAACAAAATGTTTTTATATATATTTTAACTGTTCTATAGTATGCTTGATTTCAGAGATTATTACTTCCCTCAATAAATTGACCTCCTAAAGAAAGAAGTTGAAACAGTCTATATTTTTTTCTTATTACTGGGAGAACAGTATAGTGTAATTTCTAAATTTAAGTAAAATGATATATGGATATTTCAAGCAGTAAGTCTTTTAATACTTTTTTTATGTGTCCTTTAGATGTTTTATAATATAAAAAATGTTGTGTGCTTTCTTATTGCTTGCAGTTATGTCCAAAAACAAATTATATACTTTTGAAAAGTTGTAAAGGTATATGGGTTAATTAAGTCAGAATTTAATATGTACACAACTGGATTCCTTGTCAACTCATTTTGATAACGTCACTCTTATCATAAGTCTTCGCTTTCCTAAAACTTTTGCCTTTATTTATTGGCATCTCATCAAATGAAATATCTGACCAGAAGTGATCATTGGTTTTAGAAAAGACCCTTTTATTTTCAACTCATTATTCCCACTTACTTTGGCATATATTTTGGTATTAAAAAAACTACAACTCAGATCTATTTTTTTAAGCATTAAATTAGTTACCCTAGTGTTAAAATTTTTAGTAAGTGAAGTTGCTTGTCATCACTAGAAAACTTTAAAATATTTATAATAGTTTCCTCTAAATTTAACTTTAGTGGAAAGATGAGTTTGCATGCAAATGCCAGCCAAAAAACTATTAAGTCAGTGAGCAATTATATTTTAACATTTATAACTGTAGATCCTTTTTGTGGAGAAATACAGAACATTTTACAGATTTTTTAGGCCTCAGATGCTTATATAATTTTAGCAGTTTGTCAAGAGATTACAATTTGCTCAGGATATGGGACGTGAGACCTGCTGAATGCATGGTTACTTTGTGGCTACCTCTTCCTCAGCTATAGAGAGGGATGATACTTATTAGCCTTATTCATGTTAAACATTCCATAAATATTTTTGTCTTCCAGTTTAGCACTATAATAAACTCATGCTGTTGCCTTGGTATTTTTAAACTAACAGTAAATGAAGACAGCATGATACTTACACATTTCAACATGAGGATGCATTTCTTCATATAAATGGCATTGTGCTTTCATGGTCGGAAACATACATATACTCACTAACATTCTGATAGTTTATAAAATAGAAGCCACCATCTTAGTAATTGGTTCACAGATAAGTAAGACTTGATCATAAATAAATCCACAGTAGTTTTTCTACTTCCTCTCCCTTTTCTTAAAATATTCCCCACACACCCCAAGTAATGATATGCTATTTTCTTTCATTCCACACTTTGGTTATGTGGTCAAATTTATATTTTTAAACTTCATATAGAACCTACTTCAGAAAATTCTATGGAAGATTCATCTACTACAGATCGATTGAATTTTGACAGATTTGATATATGTAGATTGTTACAACATGGTGCATCACTCTTGGGATCTGCTGGTGCAGAATTTGAAGTCCAAGATGAAAAATCAGGTATGTTGTAGTCATATAGAAGAAAGTCTGAAATTTGCATATGTTTTCAAGCTGATTTGTCATTGGTGTGCTGTTCATCAATCATGCATAATCTAACATGCCATGAAATGTAAATTGACTGAAGTTTGCAGGCTTGGGGGATGCTATGGAAGGGGAAGGTAGCTAGCAGTATTTGGCCCAAAGCTACAATATGAGTCTTTTTCTTCCTTTAAGTGAATGCGTGCTACATATATACAGCATTAGTTGATACCTATTAATGTGTCAGCAACAATTTTATTATGTAATAAGGAAATTGTAAAGTGTTAACAATAGCCTTAGGTTTTTTGGTTTGTTTGTTTGGGGGTTTTTTTTGCATTGTGGTATCTCTCGATTGCCCAGGCTGGGGTGCAGTGGCACAATCACAGCTTACTGCAGCCTCCACCTCCTGGACTCTGGTGGTCCTTCCGCCTTGGCTTCCCGAGTAGCAAGGATTACAGGAGCATGCTACTATGTCTGCTAATTTTTTAAGTTTTTTTTGTAGCAACTCTTGATGTGTTGCCCAGGCTGGTGTTGAACTCCTGGGGTCAGGCAGTCCTCCTACCTTGGCCTCCAATAGTGCTGGGATCATGGGCGTGAGCCACCACGCCTGGCCTGCTTTAGTTTAATAGATTATAAAATCAGCGTTAGTATAGATTATGGTAATGTTTTCACAATTCTGGAAATTTTAGAGGTTGTATAATTGTTTTATTTTTATCACATTTCTAATACTATTGGATCTACTCATGCTAGTGTCCAAATCAAAAGCTAAAAATAAAATAATAAAACTTGAATAGGCAGTTGTCTCATTATCTTTAAACTTAAAGACTCTATTTGAATATACAATAAATGTTTTGGCCATTTAAGAGTGTGGCCTGGAGTGGGGGAAAAAAGTTAATGTTTTTGAAGGATTTCTGTAATTAAATAAGTTGCCCTTTTGACTAAAAAAACCAAAACAGCGCAGTGTTCTGCTTTTTTGCTAATTAAATTAATCACCATTGAGAGCCTATCCTAGATCATTTAACTATTAAATTAATCCTGAAATGATCTTCATGTTCACCTTTTTAAAATGTCAAATACCCATTCTATTTTGTTTAGTATATTTTCTATTAAAATTTATAGTTTAATTATTTTTGGAGAGCATCAAGACGATAATTAGCTTAAGTTTCAGAAAATCATAGTTTTTCCAAAAAGGGAAGTAGAAGAACTCTTTTCAAAAACTTTTCTGTTTGAAAAAGTTATCGCTGAACAGTAAGATTATTAAGTTTACTAGTATACTCATGGACATTATCAAAGATAGTAGACTTCTTACCCAAGGTAGAAAACAGTGTCTATTACCTTTGCCACTTAAAAAACATATGTTTGGGTCTGCACCTTATAAATTCTGCTATCTTAGATCTGTGGAGAGTTCTAGGAAATTGTATTTAAAAGAAAAGCCCTAAAAGTGACTCTGATATGTAACCAGGACTGGGAATTCCAGCTTCTTGGGAACTTAGTGCTAAGTCACCGATTTCCAAGCAGTGCTTATTTAAAACTCCATAGTTAGGTTTTCTTTAAATGTGCGTTGTTCTGTGTTTGTCTCCTCACATTTATGTGAATGATGCCATGCATGATTAGCTTTAGGTGCTAGTCTGGGTTTCCTTCGCAGTCAGTTGCATAGTTTTGTGGGTTAAATTTGGCTGGCATCCTGCACATTATGAATGTTATGCTGTGCAGACTGGTTTCTGTTATTTTCATCCAAAGATTGTTGTTTTTTTGCTTGCTTGTTTTAGGAAGCATTTAATTTGGCAAAACTCAGAATTGCACACTCATTCTCCTTTGCTGTGGGCAGCAGCTGAAATCTCAACTTTAGCTTTTAGCTTTTAGCTTTCGCTACATTGTTTGGAGTCTTCTCTGTCCATGCATACAGTTCACAAATCAGCACTGAGTTTACACAGAATTTGGACCTTCTTCTCTCTGGCCTTCTCTTTTTGGGTTTTCCCTTTCTACCTTTCAGGTGCTGTAATGACCCCTAACTCTATTCTAGTTCTTTAAACCAGAAATATGGTGAGTTTTTAATCCAAGTCTTAGCTGCTTGAAATAAGGATTTGTTTGTTGAGATTTTTGGGGGGTTGGGTTAAATCTTGATTTTTTTTTTTTTTTTAAGCCTAGTTAGATCTTTCAGAGAAGGTACAAGCTATAGCTATAAAATAAGATTAACTTATTTCTGTAGGAATGAATCTTATTTGTGTATATATATACTTGCTAATTGACAGTGGGCAATGGAAAAAACTCCTAGAATGTTTTGTTAGATAGAACACTATTTTCCAGTCATGATTAGGTAATAGAGTTTATGGGATTTTCAGAGATTATTGTGAGTGTGGTTTGTTTTATTGGCAGGAGTGTTTTAACAGTTGTTTATTTTAATAGCGTCTGATCTGTAAATATTGGAAAGCTTCTTAACTGACTTGGGGAAAATGTATTTGTTTTCTGTTTAAAGGTGAAGCGGATCCTAAAGAGAGGATAGCACGTCAACGAAAACTATTACAGAAAAAACTTGGCCTTAATATGGGAGAAGCAATTGGAATGAGTACTGAAGAACTTTTCAATGATGAAGATCTAGATTACACCCCGACTTCAGCAGCACTTGTTAACAAACAACCTGTAGGTAAAACCTTTGGTTGTTTGATTGCAAGTAATAATAGAAAGGATTAGCTTCATTTTGCTTATGTAATTTAAATTTTTAAGAAAATGCTATGCTTAGTTTTGCTCATTGCTGCTTAGTGTCAGCATAATTTAGCATCTTTTCCAACTGGATTTCTAATGACAGGCTCAGAGACAGAAGCTCAGCCTACCTCCCAGACATGGGATTGTTGGATAAACATTGTAGAGGACCTTTTAAGAGCCACTAGTATTGAAAGATTCTAGAGCTCCAGTTTTTTTGTTTCTTTGTTTTGTTTTTTATTCTTTGGTGTAGAGGAAAAAAAGTAGTTTGAGGGGAGAGCCAGAGATAGTAAGGGCTATCATAGTCAGATATGCTGATAATAGAAGTCTTTAGAGCTAGGATTCATTTTTCTTTTTTAATTGCGAGTAGGACAAACCTCTCAGAAACAGTGATATTCAGTGTGAGGTAATAAAGAAGTTTTCTTGCCAGTAATTCATGGATACACATTTTCCCATGCCCCCTAGGCAACCCTTTTTAAGTTAAAATACTTATGCATCCTTGCTGAAACTCCTATATTTTCACAAGTATGTATGTGTCCTTTTAAGCCATAGTCACATTTCCCACTTAATATACCAGTATATACAGATGGATCACATTCTTTTTCAGCAACTTCATATTTTTTTGTTTTGTGACTGTAGAACTTTCACTCTTTTCCTCCTTTTTCCCTATTCCAATTGCCAGTGGACACACATGTACTTCTTTTCTTTTTTGTATGCCACATACTCTTGCAGCTTTATTAGAAGCTGTGGCTCTCCCCTCATATAATGAAATATTACATTCCAGTGGGTTCAGTACTTTTCCCCCTACTCCCCAATTCCCTTCTAGGGACTCATGGACTCCATTAAAAATTCCTGCTTCGCAGTTATGAATCACTTGTCATTTCCTTGACCTTTTCCTTTGCTAGTGGAGAATGGCTCTATTTGCCTTTATACTAGTTGTACTCTAAACCATTGGAATTTGTAATGTGTGTGTGTTTTTCTTAGGGTCAGGAGTGCTTGTGATGATGAATAATGTCTGCAGACAAAAAAAAAGGCAAATACTAGAGGGAAAAAAGAAAGAATATAAATGAAGAGACAGAAATATAATTACAACCTGGAAGGAATGGAAAGATATGGGGTAGATAGGAAAGCATAAGATATAAATAAAAGATAAGGAAAAAACAATAAAATTAGGTAGAATAAAAATGCAATAATGTGATCACAGTGTGGGTAATTGAACATGGCATAAGAAAATGAATGGGTGGATGTATTAGAGAAAGTGGGCTGTCGACATCAGAATAGTTGGATATGGGATGGGCAACACACATTTGGGGTTTGTAAGATCCAGATTTGGTTGACCTTGTATATCATGGACCTTTGGGAGAAGTTGTTCAATATTAGCTGTTAACCATAGGCTCATTGTGGCTCATTGCCTTGTGTATGTGTCACTGGTTCTTGGACCAAGACTTCAAGTAGAGCAGCCACAACCAGTGACCCTAATTGGTTGTAGAGGTATTAATTTCAGTTGAATTTTACACTTAGGAACGGAAGGGATTTTTTAGGCTTGGGCTTAAAGCATTTCTATCACACAGTCTTCGTAGTGTCTCCATGAGTGGAAAAGAGCAAAACAAGTAGGCAGTGAGTAGTTAATGGGAAAGGGTTATATGGGCTAAGTTGACTGTAGCATGCTGGACCAGTCACCTATGGTTATGATTATTTTTTTCAGCAGATGGTCATGATCAGTTTCTTTTATTGACATTTATTCTCATAACTTTTAGTTGGTATTATGATTGTTTTGAAGTCTTACCTCTTTAAAACCTTCTCTGTGGATCAGGATTATACATTTGTGCCACATCTGTGGCGTAAAAAAAAGTTAAGATATTTGTTGGGAATTGAAAGAATAGAGGAGGAAAAGAGTGAAATTATAGTATAGCTACACAACAGAATAGTTCAAGGCTGTCAAAAAAGAATGTGATCAATGTATATATACTGAAATTTATAGACTTAGTCCTCTTCTGAGGCTGAGACTGTAGGTGTTTATTTTAACTTCGAAAGTTGATACTCAGCATTCTTGTATTCTTTTAGACTCTTCAGGCAGCTGAATTGATTGACTCAGAATTTCGAGCAGGAATGAGCAATAGACAAAAGAACAAAGCTAAAAGAATGGCCAAGTTATTTGCAAAACAGAGATCCAGGGATGCAGTGGAGACTAATGAGAAGAGGTAGTAATCTTTTTCTGCTTATTTACTCAAAACAATAATGCTGTGTAGCTTAAATCTGTGTCTGCTTGATTGATAACAACATTTTGCTGACATTAAGTTTGGTTGGGAAATACTGTTTGGGTTGTCTTGTTCAATTGTCAGAGAGTATTTATTGTTACTAGAGACTAAGACCACTTTCCAGGAAAATCCACATGTGCAGTCCTTTTTGTATTTTTTGAGAGGCAGGGTCTTGCTCTCTCACCCAGGCAGATGTGCAGTGGTACAATCAACTCACTGTATCCTCCAACTCTTGAGCTCAAGAGATCCCCCGCCTCAGCCTCCTGAGTAGCTGGGACTATAGGCATGCACCACCATACCTGGCTGATTTTTTTTTTTTTTTTTGTAGAGACAGGGTCTCACTGTGTTGCCCAAGCTGTGTTGAACTCCTGGCCTCGAACCATCTTCCTGCCTCAGCCTCCCAAAGTGCTGGGACTACAGGCATGAACCACTGTGCCTAGCCCAGATTTTTTGTTCTTACTAATTATCAGCTCTGATTGAGAGCTGAAGATCTGTAAAGTAGAAAGCATTTCTTAATCCTAGAATAGTTAAAAAAAAACAATAACAAAAACACAGAAGTACTGAATGGCTGGGATGAGTAGATAGAAAAGTAGTAGAGAAAGAAATCAGAGAACTGGTCAAGGACCATAAGTTAAAACATTACATTAGTAAAGTGAGAAGTATTGCCTTGGTATTACATCAGCGGTTCCTTAAGCTGGGGCTGTGCTAAATAGCGGATAATAATCTAGGCTTGTTTGCTTTATCCTGTTGTAGAAAAGAACTCTGTTGGTTAAGTCATTGTCTTCAGTTTTTTAATGAGTTAATAAAAGTGATAGCTATGCTTGGCTTGGAGCAGATTTCTCAAACTGTCGTTCAAAACTACTTCCGTCACATGCTCCTTGAGGGGCTTGTTAAAATGTGTATTCTTGGGCCCCATTTGGATCTATTAAGTTAGGATCTTTAGTGGTGTTCAAGAAATATTTGAGTAAATGATAAATTAATAAAAAGCATGTGAAGATCAGATTTGCAGATGACAGAATTTTTTTGTTGCTCTTTTCGTTACCTAAAACTATACAGTGTTTGGTGTTTGTTTAAAAGGTAGGCACAAAAGAGGATAAATAATAAGCAGCTACTTGGTAGAAATTTGTATTTGGGGTTGTTTTTAAGTGTAAATGCTTCATTGAGCTTTTTAACTATGGAGTTTTTTAAAAAGTTATAGCTCATTAGGGTAATACAGTAACCTAATAAGTATATCTGCTGGTTTTTACTCATACAGGCACTTTAACCTAAAGATTTGAGTGTTGGAAATATTAGACCTTATTTTTTCAGAGTTCATGAATCATTAATTTCACAAATATTTATTAAATAGATTTTATTTGCCAGGTACTGTTCTAGGCCTTGAGAATGTGTGAACAAATAAATAGATAAGAATTTCTGCCTTTGGAACATAAATTCTAGAGGGAAAGAAAGATGAGAAATAAATAAGTGAAATGTTTTTTGCAAGTACATATATGAATATATAAATGTAGATCATATCAATGATAAGGGTTAAGAGAAGAAAGAAAATAAAGCAAGAAAGTAACATGTAAAGTGTGTTTTGGGTGTAAAGCATGACATTTTAGGTAGGATGGTCTGGGAGGGCTTCACAGAGGTGACTTTAGAGTAAAGAGCCAAAGGAAATGAGGGCACTAGTCCTGTGAATGTCTAGTGAAAGATTTTCCAAATAGAGGAACGACAAGGGCAAACGCCTGAGAGTAGAAACATGCCTGGCAAGCTCAAGGATGTAAGGTGGCCAACCAATGTAGAGAGAATTAAAGGATGAGTAGTAGGGATGAGGCTAGGAAGGCTCAGATTGTTTTTATACCTTATTGAAAAAATGTTTGACCAAATAAATCACACTACTAAGACAGAGAGAGAGGGAAAATATTTACAGAAAACAATGTTGTAAATGCATTAAAATGTGCTCATTTTTCTTTTAATACTGAATAAAAGTAGTTTTACTGGGCCAGGCTCAGAGGCTCAGCCTGGAATCCTAGCACTTTGGGAGGCCGAGACAAGTAGATTGCCTGAGCCCACGGGCTCGAGACCAGCCCAGGCAACTTGGTGAGACCTCATCTCTACAATAAATAAAAACTTAACCGGGCGTGGTAACGCACGCCTGTAGTTTTGGCTACTTGGAAGGCTGAGGTGGAAGGATCACTGAAGCCCAGCAGGTTGATGCTGGGGTGTCTGTGAGCGTGCCACTGCACTCCAGCCTGGCTGATGGAGTGAGACTCCATCTAAAAAAAAAAAAAAGTAGTTTTACTTGTCCTCTCCTTTGCAGTATTTTATAATTAGGCTAGCTTCAATATTTTTGGTCTTTAAGTCATCAAATAACATTTCCTGAAATGTTTTGTATGCTTTTTTTAATCAGTCAGTTGTCTTATTGCTCTATAATAATTTTCAAGCACTAGTAAGATTACACTGTATTGCTCAGCATATTAGTTTTCTCTATTGTACTAAAGTCTTAAAAAGTTATTGTTGTGCTGGGTCAGGTTTAGGTTATTGGACCAAGGAAGTTTAAAATTAAAAAGGAGGAAAAATGATTAGATTTGAGATCTTGATATGGAAGGAAGAATTCACTGACTTGGAGTAGTTAGGATATATTTTGTTCAAAAATTTTAAGCAATGAATCTTAGTTATTTGGCACATGAGATATTAACATAAATCATATAAGCAGAATATGGTAAAACATTTGTTCAAATGATAGATTCTCTTATATTCATTGTGATTCACATTATCTTTTATTCATTGTGGTTCACATTATCCTTTATTCATTTTTAAAATGGTGACATTTATTTTTTAGCAATGATAGCACCGATGGGGAGCCAGAAGAAAAGAGACGGAAAATAGCAAATGTTGTTATTAACCAATCTGCAAATGATTCCAAAGTTTTGATTGATAATGTTCCAGACAGTTCTTCCTTAATTGAAGAGGTACTATTGAACTACTCAAAGTGTCCATTGAAATTGTTTATAATTTTTTCTAACAAATGCATCAGTAGAAACTATTGAATAATCTGTTGATTGAGAAATTTTATTAGTAAAAATCTTGTATTTTTACTTTATTAGTAAAAAAATCTTAATTATTAAAAATTGTAAAGACCTTATTACTAGGCCTACAAATAAAAATTGTTTATTGAATTACTTAAATTGTAAGAGTAAAGTAGACCTTTTGAAAGAGTAATCATTCTATTTTTCTTATTCAGACAAATGAATGGCCTTTGGAAAGCTTTTGTGAAGAACTTTGCAATGACCTTTTTAATCCCTCCTGGGAGGTAAGATTTCTTCATTATAGTTTCTCTCAGCTGTTTTCTGTGCTAATGAAGGGAACAACAACAAGAACAATACACTTTGTTAGGATTCCTATTCTGTGTCTGTCTCAGGACATGTCATATCATTTGCCTATTTAGAAAACTTTAGACTGATTTTCACTTTTCATATCTTTTAAATCAAATTCTCTAGTAAATCATTTATTTCTTTTCATTCTTTTAGCTGTAATCTAAAGGCTTACATATCTCTCCCAGGCAATAAAAATTGCTTCCTTTTCCTTTGGGACTGAATAGTTTGATCAAGAGTAGTAGTTCCCAAACTAGCTTTTTAGCCTCTAATCTTCAGAGAAAATTGGACAGGTCCCAATATGTAGAAGAATGAAAGAGTGAAGTTCTTCTGGTTACGGTTGAGGGTTGTCAGTTTCAAATCATTCTGCTTCCCTTTGATTGGCCTCTGGGAAGTTTAAAAAACAATGCTTCAGACTATATTTTAGTGGCCTTTCTATTTGATGTACTTCTGTTTAAAGTTATTCAAGTCTGAGCTCAAATGGGGTCTTAATTGGTGGGCAGAGTGTCAGTGACCTGTTCTTATCCCTTCCAGGTGACATTGCAGAAAATATCCTCACCTTCTGTAAGAAAGATGACTTATCTCCAGGGCTGCACTGAAACATTAGTTATGAGGCATTTTATTTGTGTTGTCTTCTTTTGGCGCTTTTCGCTGTAGCTTTGAAGCTTAATTTTGATGCATATGTTTTGAAAATATTAGTGTTGGGACTATAAAGAACAATATATGATAATTTTCTTTTCTCTCCCTTGCTGTGGATAGCGCTGAATGCAGGTAGGGGAGTGACAGCCATGTGGATTTATATCTCAGAAGAATTTGGGAATAACTATTTTCTTGCTTGATTTAAAAAAAAATTCTGAATAGCCCAAAAAGTTGTGAAATTCATATATAAAATTCTTCTTGGGTAGTTGAAGAAAAATGCATTCTTGTAAAGTACCAATAGTTTATTCTAATTACTTTTAAAAATTCAGTATTTCATATTAAAGAAAAGTTAAACTTTGCTTCTTAAACATTTAACCTCTGATATTAGCTGCTTGGTTCTTTTTAGGTTCGACATGGTGCAGGCACTGGACTTAGGGAAATTCTTAAAGCTCATGGGAAAAGTGGTGGTAAAATGGGAGACAGCACTTTAGAAGAGGTAAGTGTATTAATGCAGCAGTTAATACCAAGTATTAATAGTTGGCCTTTTTTCAGTGTAGGAAAGTAACAAGAGTGTGTGCCATGAAGTAGGAGTGAGTGATTTAAAAAGAAAAAAAAAGGAAGAAATATGGGAAGGTGAATACAATGCAATGTATTGGAAAGTAGGCTAAGATGAATAAGAGGTTACTTGAGAGGTCAGTGGGCAACATAACTGGTATAGCATGGAGACACTGATGATAGGATGGATAGTAGATACATGACAGGCATATTTGATATCAGAGTAGCCCTAAGTAATTAGTTTCTTCATTTCTCTTGGAGTGTAAGTAACATACTAGAACCCATGAGCTTTATGAATTTTGAAGTAGCATGTCTGAATCAAATTCATGATCAAAGAGAATATGTGTAATCTTAAAGCTAGTAATTGGGACTTTTCTACTTTTTGATTATTGTTCCTACAGCTAAAATAATCTGTCTCAATATTTCACTTTCTATTTTGAACCTAAGGTGTCTACCCAACCCCAGTACAAAGTGTCATCTTTGTTTTAAAAAATTACTATGTTTTGACAGATGATTCAGCAGCATCAAGAGTGGTTGGAAGACTTGGTTATTAGACTCCTTTGTGTTTTTGCGTTAGATAGATTTGGAGACTTTGTTTCTGATGAAGTAAGTATCATCTAAGGATGACTTTGCACAATCTGATTTCCAATTCTACTAAAAAGTTTTTTGCAAATATGAATTTTCTTCCTTTTTTGCTTGTAGGTTGTAGCACCAGTTCGTGAAACTTGTGCTCAGACATTAGGTGTGGTTTTAAAACACATGAATGAAACAGGAGTTCATAAGACTGTGGATGTGCTGCTAAAATTACTTACACAAGAACAATGGGAAGTTAGACATGGTGGTCTGCTGGGAATAAAATATGCTTTGGCAGTCCGACAGGTAAATACTTTAGTTTTCGAAGCATACATGGGAAGGTTTCTTTCTTCTGTGTTTACTTCCACTGGTTACACAAAACGTCCCTAGATTCTTAGTGTTACAAAGAATCCAGTCCTTCAAGATTTACCTTCTTGAGACAGTGTCATAGAGACAGATGGTGTTCATAAGAATTCAAGTATAAATTAAAAGGTGGTTAGTTACATTATTTGTGCTTTAAGGTCAAAGGTTTTTCTCTTTATTGCTGCAACTAATTTTGTATTTTCCATGATTTGGATAACTTTTAACTCAAATACTGAATACAGGGGTATTCAGGGCTGTACGGCCCAGTGCCACGTTATGCAGTGTACATAGTATAGCAGAGGAGACATGAAACTTACCTCAGGAAACATAGTAAGTTTTGGAATAGCTGTTTTCTTGCCTATGTGGCCATGTACTTCTCACATTAACTGTCAATGTTTTCTTTTATCTTTTATAACAAAGTTTATAAAAAAATGCAGGTTGTCTTCTTTCATATAGGGAGTTAAGTTCTGAAAAGTTAGATACCTTGCTCAAGATTGCAAAACTAGTTAGGGTTGGTACCTGAACTAAAAACTAGATGGTATGTTTTATAGTCCAGTGCTTATTGTAATGTCAAGTGATCTCCCTATGCTCATATTCTCCTACTTAGGAGCATTTATTTTCTCTTGGAAGGTCATTGGGAACTCTGGTACAGTGGTTCTCATGTTCTGGCTAGAAATTCAGTTCTAGATTGGCTCACAAAAGCCTGTTTCATTTATAATATATCTGAAGTCTTTTATTAAACTAAAAGTGCTATGTAATCTATGTAGAACATAGAACATTTCTTTGGACATATTTGATTCAGAATTTGAATATAATCAGTAAAACATCGCCTTTCCCCTCTGTTTCCTGATGAGAGATCTGGTGATAGAATTAGGGACTTACACAGACAGTTGTCTTAACCCTGAGGATAATGGTGCCAGCAGAGTGTGACTGTTGAGGAGAGAGAAGAGGCGTAGAAGCAAAGGGAAGATTATGAATGAGGAGCTAGAGAGAGACCAAGACTTTTCTTACAAGTTTAATTTTCTTGAATTTTTCTAGACTGGACCAGCATTTTCAGGGCCTCTGAGGTTGACCTACCCTTCTCACTGTCCATTATGACTGCTTAATGCTTTGTACCAACTTTTCCTCTTTTCTCTTGTTCACTACATAACAAATTGGAGCCTTCCTTTCTGTCCCTATGTTGCCTATGTGGCAAGCTCACGGGCTTTTTGAAGTTTTCTGAGGTTGTCTTTTATTTTTATTTTTTAAGATAAAGCAACAAAACATTCCCTTCTGATTCTGCTCATAGACCCAAGCCCTCTCTTCAACTCTTATCTCCCTCTGTTTCCTTCCTTGCTTTCTCTAATCCTTTTAGTCTCTTTCCATGGCAGCCACCCCCTCCTATCCCAGCCCCCATCACAAAACCTTTTTTTCTATATCCTGTCCTCCAGCCTCTGTAGAGAACAGCAGAATCACATGGAAGTGGAAAACACCTTACAGTTGTTGAAATGTTATCCACCACCACCCCCAAAAAAGAAAAAAGAAATGTTATTCCTATTTCATTCCGAGTGTATGATCACAGGATTAGCTTCTAGGGGCTGGTTCTGTTGGGGGAAATGAAAAAGTTGTTAAATCGGAGTAATGAGAAGCAGGAGGTATAGCTTTTCTTTCCCTCTTTTCTCATACTTCCTTTGGTTCTCAGTGACATTGAATGAGCAATGGAAGCCAAGGTTCTAGGGGGTGTGTGTGTGTGTGCACACGCGCTCACACAGAATTCATAGTCTTACCTGTAAAACGTGCTCTGACTTTTTAAGTCACATAAAATAATACACTAAATGATGCCATTGTAGTATTTTTTCAAGTGGGATTAGTTACGCAGGCTTCTATTGATGTTATTTTTTTCTGCTTGATTCTTTCAAAATAAATATAGTCACTGCAAAATTTTGATCAGCAATGGACCACATTTATGATGGTGGTCCCATAAGATTGTAATACTTTATTTTTACTGTACCTTTTCTATGTTTTGATAGGCATAAATTTATACTTAATTGTGTTGCAGTTACCTATGGTATTTAGTACAGCAACATGTACAGTTTTGCAGCCTAGGAGTGATAGGCTCTACCATATAGCCTAGGAGTGGTGCAGACTGTATCATCTAGACTTGTATAAGTAAGCTTGATGTTCCCACCATGACAGAGTCGCCTAGTGCATTTCTCAGTATGTATCCCTGTTGTTAAATAACACATGATTATAAATACTGAAGTTTATGCTGTCATGTGGCAAATTTAATTTTAAAATGTTTAACCGCATTAATGGTACTATAGGAAATTAATTTGTTTTCATGTGCTGTTTTACAGGATGTCATTAATACTTTATTGCCTAAAGTTTTAACTAGAATAATTGAAGGACTCCAGGATCTGGATGACGATGTCAGAGCTGTTGCTGCAGCATCATTAGTGCCTGTAGTAGAAAGTCTTGTCTACCTTCAGACACCAAAGGTACATTAAATATTTTCAGTTTCTTCCTGTAGAACTTGTTTATATTTGGAATAATAGAGTAGTAGGAAATACATTGAGTATTTTTTTTCTTCTTCATCCTAAAGTTTCTTTTGACAGACAACCCTCTGATGCATGCAATCTTGATCATATATCGTCCTTTGGAAGATCGAATTGTGTCCATTTATCCACTTTCCCTTCATGTACATAATGTATTGGGAATGTCCCTGAGGAGAAAGCAGCCATTTCTTCTGTATTTTACTTCTGGCTTTGAGATATATTGGATTTTTGATTGTTTTGATTTTAGTTTTGGGGTGTTTAATCTGGTCTCATTTTTTGAAGTATCTCTTTTAAGATCTAGTTGAATTTGCATTTTATTATCAAAACCAAAGTACAAAGTTAGAAGTATAGCAAGCAGTATTTTAAGAACTCAAAAACTAGATTTGTTTTTCCATGATGGTTAATACCATTTTAAATGCACTAAAATTGCTTTACATAGAGGGACGTGTTTTGTGACTCCTTACTCTATTGTTCTCAGAGTTTAGTTTTTTATACACAGTAAAATATTGGCTATTAATTATTTTATGAATTATCCTGCCCATTATGAGCCTGGTTAGAAAGAGAAATGCCAAAGTGAAGTTGACAGGCGTTAAAACTAGAGATAGAGGCTTGTTAAAGGCAAATAATGCCTTTTCCTTAACTTTGCTCAAAACTGGTGCTGTCCAAGGTCTTTGGAACTGCATGTGTTGTTGAATCAATAGAGACTCCTGGGATACAGTTTGGCAGATCTTATGAATGTTTTGTGTAAAATTGATAACGTTTTCTTGAAAACTGATTTTCTAGGTACCGTTCATTATAAATACATTGTGGGATGCTCTTCTGGAACTGGATGATCTAACAGCTTCAACAAATAGTATTATGACTCTCCTTTCATCCTTGTTAACTTATCCTCAGGTCCAGCAATGCAGGTAATTATTTCTAGTTAGTGGAATAAAGTAGAAAGCCTTTGCATACCTTTCCAGATAATTAAACCTAAACATACAGTATCTTAGCACCTTTAAGAATAGTGCTGTAAGTTGGGGATGCCAACGGCTACTATTTTCAGGAGGTCTTTTCTAATTTACTCTCTAGCCACCAGCGTACTTGGGGCAGAAGCTTACCCTTGAGTTACTTCAGTTATATAATTTATCATCTTATTTATCCTACAGTTGTTTACTTTAGAAATATAAAGAATATTATTTCCAGCTCTAGCCCCAGAATATAGAACTTTGCATTCATGACATTTAATAAAATTGTCATTGAATATCAGCTTTGCGTTTTCTAAAAACTTGCCCATCTGTGAACTTTTTCCTTGTAATGTTCATTTCTTCAGCTCTTCTTCTTGATTACTCATCAGAAAGGGAATACATAATAAGGTAATATAATGTCCAAAGGCAGAGATCGGGTAAAGCCAGAAGCATAAACTAAAAATTTAAATTGTCACCAATTTTCCTGTCCTGAAGTTCGGTACCTTTTATACTGGCTCCTGGATATTTTTGTATCCTTAGAGATGGAGAAGACAAAATTATTATGCAACTTCAGAAAATTCACAGATGGGAAAATTATTGTTCTTATCCTAGTGAGAGTATTCAGTGAATGTTCATATGATTCTGATTATAAATGATTTCTGGCTCTGTGAGAGAGTGTTCCAGTGAAAACCATATATGTGTGAAAAACATGTAGAGAATGTCTCGGCCAGTACTGATCTAGTGGTAATACTTTAAAGCTAAATTTAGGTTGCAGGACAGCCCATAAGTAGAATAGCAAAATAAATGCCCGTAAAAGCAAAGGAGGAGAAAATTTGAAGTGGTAATGCAGCTATAGGATTTCGTAATTTTCAGGTGCTTCTGTTACTAATGAAAGCTGTACGAATTAAATGAGTTAATCTATGTGAAAGCCCTCTTTAATAAAGCTGCAAAGTGCAGGGGCTTTTAGGTTGCAAAAATCGGAGATTGGTAAGCTTCCTATGAAGGCCCAAATAATTAATATTTTTGCTTTGTGAGCCACACAATTTGTCAAAACGACTCAACTTTGTCATTGTAGTGTGAATACAACCTTAGACAATACAAAAAGGAATGAATGTACCTGGGATCCAATAAAACTTTTATTTTAAAAGAAATTAGCATAGTGTGTTTGCCCTATTGGCCCTAGTGAATGGTGTCAGAAAAGCTAGATAATGTAAGAAACTGAAAAAATGTAGTGAAAATTCTGTTGATTCAATGTGAAATAATGTAGTTTTCCCTCTTTTTTTGTTTCAAAATTGCCTTATTAGAAAATTTGCTTAATACGTTGTGATATTTGGCAGATACTTTCCAGCTTATGTAAGAAGAAATGCAGCATGTCATTCAGAGCATGAACAGTTACACTATTAACAAGACCTTGTTATAATGCTTTCATGTATTTTAAGTCTTTTATGTCTGTGTGTGCATGCGTTTAAATTAGAATTTTATAAGTAAAATTTACTAAATGTGTAAGTCAGTGTAAGAAGTAATGTTCATACAAACCTGCAAGTAATGAAAATAGTGTTAAAAGACCTTCTGAGAATAATCACAAAAGCTAGATAAAAAGTTACACTGGCGTATACTTTTTTCTTCATGCCTTTTTCTGTAGAGGTGCATATTTCAAGTCCTACATGAATAATTTCCTAATTCTAGGTAACTGTTATAAATGACTTATGAATGTGATAGGAATACTATGGTCCAAGTTCACATAGACTTGGCTTGATTACTTCCCCATTTAAAACCTGATCTGTGAGAAGGAAGGAATTTGAGTTTTCCTAACTTCATAATGCTAAGCCAGTATGATAAATTTCAAAGTTCCTACCATACCCCCTCTTGCTTATTTGATATGTGACAGAGATGGCCCAAAGGGAAATGGAAGTTATGTGCATCTATCCACTGGGATTAGCCGTGGGGAAGGAGTGAGGATGAGCAATCCTGATTATGTAGGTTGACTTCCAGCTAGGATATATGTCCCATTTTCCTGAATAAGAATTACAAAGGCAGTTATATTGGAAAGTTCTAACTTGATAAAGGTAATTCATGGCATTAGTGCCATAGAAGAACCTAATATTAGCATTTCTACCCTTCTTTATAACTGAGTTTGCTCTGGCCATTCTGGTGCTATAATAACAGTTTTGAATGACAGTGTTAAGTGAACGTTCATATGAAAATTGTATTATCTTTTTAGAGTTTATTTTCATCAAAAAATTACTTGATGTCAGCATCATTAGGTCCACATGAGAATATATTTAGATAATGTATCTACAGAGTTTCAGCTGAGAATAAGTTAAGATTAATATGTGTCTTCTTTATTAGTATTCAACAGTCACTCACAGTTTTAGTTCCACGAGTCTGGCCTTTTTTGCATCACACTATATCATCAGTTCGAAGAGCAGCATTGGAAACTCTGTTTACGTTATTATCAACACAGGACCAGGTAAGAACTAATAACTATGTATAGCAATCTTGAAAACCTATATAAGTTATTTTTATAAAATAAACCTGACCATTAGCTTACCCTTGCTAAATATACAAAAATCAAGTAGAAGTGATGTGATAACCATGTAGACACATGAGAATATAATCACTGTGAGGACAGAAACATTTTAATATTTTGTTCTAGGTTGTATTCTCAGCACTTGGAATAGTGCTTAACACATAGGAGGACCTCAGGAATGAAAGACTGATTGAATAGTCCTTTCCTGTCAGAGACATGTTACTCAGCCTTTGCTTGCTTTTTGTCTGTATGGTTGACAATTGAGTGGTTGAGAGAACCCATCTCAGGTTAGAGAAGGCTACATTTGAAGCTCTGAAGTACAACTCTTAAAGATTTAGCATGGAATTCCCAGACTCTTATCTTCTCTTAAGGCTTACTCAATCTTAAAAGCTTGATATTTTTAAGATAATATACTCAGGAGTCTACATTGAAATTCTACAGAGATGATTCAGGTACTATCACTATGTAAGTGGAGTCTGGTGAACTGAGGAATCCTTGCCTTCTTTTTAAAAGGTTTCCCATTCCTGATTTTTAAATGTATAGGTCAAACAAAATACCAAGAATTTAGGGAAATATCAGTAAGAAATCCATTCTTTTTTGCATGCTTTTATACATAGATACTATAGTTTGGTCAATTATCTTTAAAAAACAGGGTTAATTTTTTTAGACAATAGATTATTGCATGAATAAATGCTTCTTTTGTGTTCACTAATCTTGCATTCCCATGTGACTTAGGAATATCCCGTTGTAGACTTGCTTTAATCTGTAGCATGATATAGTATTGGACTTCTGTGAATAAATTTGTGTAATTTTTGTTTTGTATTATCCTTTTGGTTTTGTCTAATCATAATTTTTTCTGAAGAACAACAGATGTTTTATAATTCTTAGTTGATCAGGCATGGGCTGATACATGACTAGCATGGGTTGTTATTAGTTTTTGTTTCATTTTTACTTTAATTTTGTGATTTTTGCCTAAATGTTTTTGATGTGTTCTTAAATTCACCTTATATCGATCTCCTGAAGTTACCACATTTTTTCCTTTCACAGAGTTCTCTTTTAATATATAGACTTCATTTTTAAGAGCAGTTTTAGATTTCCAGAAAAATTGAGGGAAAAGTACAGAAAATTCCCACGTATCTTTTTATCCCTCCTACCACCTACAGTAGTTTCCCCTATTGTTAACATCTTGCTTTAGTGTGATACACAACTGATGAGCTGATATTTACGCATTATTAGTAACTTTAGTCCATACTTTACATTAGAGTTCGTTCTTTATTATAGTTTCTGTGGGTTTTGACAGATGCACAATAATACTACTAATAATAATACATATCCACCATCATGGTATTGTACAGAGTAGTTTCACTTACCCTGGAAATCCCCTGTGCACCACCTATTTATCAGTCTTTCCCTGAACCCTTGGCAACCACTGATCTTTTCATTGTCCTCTTAGTTTTGTTTTGTTTTTTGAGCTGGAATCTCACTCTGTTGCCCAGGCTAGAGTGCAGTGGCCTGCTCATGGCCGCTGCAGCCTTGGCCTGCTAGGCTCAGGCGATCCTTCCACCTCAGCCTTCCAAGTAGCTGGGACTACAGGCATGCGCCACCATGCCTGACTAATTTTTTGATTTATTATAGAGGTGAGGTCTCACCTAGTTGCCCAGGCTGGTCTCAAACCCATGGACTCAGGCAGTCTTCTCACTTTGGCCTCCCAAAGTGCTGGGATTATAGGCATGAGCCACTGCACCCAGCCCATCCTCTTAGTTTTGCCCTTTCCAGAATGTTATCTAGTTGGAGCACCGTTGGCTATATGCAGCCTTGGCTTCTTTCACTTAGCAGTATGAAATTAATATTCCTCCATGTCTTTTAACAGCTTGAAAGCTCACTCCTTTATGCCAGTGAATACTATTCCATTGTACAAATATACCACAGTTCATTTATTTATTCACCTATTGAAGAACATCTTGGTTGCTTCCAGTTTTTAGCAATTATGAATAAAGCTATTATAAACATTCATGTGCAGGTTTCTGTGTGGCATAAGTTTTCGACTCTCTTGGGTAAATACCAAGGAGCATAACTGCTGGATCATATGGTAAGAGTATGTTAACTTTTATAAGAAACTGGCAAACTGTCTTCCAAAGTGGCTGTACCATTTTGCATTTCCACCAACAATGATTAAGAATTCCTGTTCCTCTACTTTCTAGCCAGCATTTTTTTTTTTTTTTTTTTTTTTAGTTGGAGTCTCACTCTGTCGCCCAGGCTGGAGGGCAGTGGCACGCTCCCGGCCACTGCAGCCAAGACCTGCTGGGCTCTAGCAATCCTTCTGCCTCAGCCTTCCAAGTAGCTGGAACTACAGGCGCGCGCTACCACGCCCGGCTAATTTTTTGATTTATTGTGGAGATGAAGTCTCGCCAAGTTGCCCAGGCGGGTCTCAAACCCGCAGGCTCAGGCAATCCACTCACCTCAGCCTCCCAAAGGCGCGGGATTACAGGCTGAGTCACCGAGCCCGGCTTAGCCAGCATTTTTTGTCAGTGTTTTGGTTTTTGGCCTTCTAATAGGTGTTTCATTGTTGTTTTAATTTTCAGTTTCCTAATGATACACATGTTGCGCATCTTTTTATATGCTTATTTGCCATCTGTCTGTCTGCTTCGATGAGGCATCTTTAAATTGGGCTGCTTGGTTTCTTACTGCTGAATTTTAAAAGTTCATGTATTTTGAATGCCAGTTTCACATTGTTCTTTGAAGCCCTTTTAGTCCTTATTAGATGATCAAGCCACCTGCAGGCTGCTTTGAACTACTTTTGTGACTCTGTTATTTATTTAGTAATCAACTTTATTTTATATTATTGAAACATAAGGTATTCAGGCCGGGCTTGGTGGCTCAGCCTGTAATGCCAGCACTTTGGGAGGCCAAGGTGAGTGGATTGCCTGAGCCCGTGGGTTTGAGGCCAGCCCAGGCAACTTGGCAAGACCTCATCTCTACAATAAATTAAAAATTAGCTGAACATGGTACCGCACACCTGTAGTTCCAGCTACTTGGAAGGCTGAGGCGGAAGGATCGCCAGAGCCGTGAGTGTGCCACTGCATTCCAGCCCGGGCGACAGAGTGAAACTCCGACTCACAAAAAAGAAAAATAAAGTGTTCCATATAAATGAATTTTTCAAATAATCAAAACATACTTTTTTGCCACCAAAAATAGTTAGCTATTAAAATGACTGACACAGCAGATTCATCTTAAAGTATATTAAGGCTCTTACCTGTGAATCACAGCACCTTGGGAAGCAGGAGGAGTGCTTAACGCCAGGAATTCAAGACCAGCCTGGACAACATAGTGAGACCCTATCTCTATAAAAATAAAGAATTAGCCAGCTGTGCTTGTACATGTTTGTAGTCCAAGCTATGTGGGAGGATTGCTTGAACCTAGGAGGTTGAAGCTTCAGTGAGCTGTGATTGTACCACTGCACTCTAGCCTGGATGGCAGAGTGAGAACCTATCTCAAAAGTATATTAAACATTAATTAACATTTTTTGGTGAATCAGTCACCAATATTATTTGTTATTCATTTGTATACTGTGTTTATAATAATATGTATACTTTAAGAATTTTGATATACCTAAGAGTCACTGCTGTCAGTAATTGAACTGTTCTTTTTAAACTACTTTTTTCTAGTTCTTTTTCCTCTCACCTGTCAATTGTGACTTCACTTTTGGTAGACTTATAATTGGTGCGTCCTGCCTTGTTTTACAATTTTTAGTGTAGGCAAGATCCCTAGATTGTTATAAATCCCCTTCCAGTTTTTAGCCCCCTCAATGATTATTGATACTGGCTCTTAAAAGTTCATCTCTATATTCTTTGACTTTGATTTTCATGTCCAGGGATTTTTTTTTTTTTTTAAATTGACCTTTGCTGGCTCATACACCATGGCTTTGGCCCCAGCTACTCTTCCTTAATATATTTCCTGGAGTAAACCAAAAATTTCTTTTTCAAGTCTACTTCTATATCCCAATATAATCATGTTCATTTGATCAAAGTACCTTTGCACATGAAACATTACTCCCCCTGCTCCCTCATCTTCACCCTCGATTCCTAAACTTTAATTTCCTTTCTTTCTCTTTGTCTCTTTTTCTTTCAGGAAACAGGTCAAATCTCTAGTGCCACAAAGTGTTTCAACTTGTATATAACTCACTGTGGTTTTTCTATATCTAAATCATGGTTTAGATAAAGTCATTATTATGCAGTGAAAACTTTTAAAACTTTTATTGGTAATCTTGTGATCCCTGCAACATTATTTGCTTTTTAAGAAACTATAAATAAACCATGGGCTGGATGAGCAGTGGCTCATACCTGTAATCCCGTCACTCTGGGAGACTGAGGAAGGAGGATCGTTTGAGCCCAGGTGGTTGAGACCAACCCAGCCCTTATCTCTACACAGAAAATTAAAAAATTAGCCAGGCATGTCCTCAATACTTTTTAAAATTTTTATTTATTTATTTATTTTTGAGTCAGAGTCCTACTCTGTCGCCCAGGTTGGAGTGCAATGGCACACTTATGGCCACTACAGCTTCGACCTGCTGAGCTCAGGTGATCCTTCTGTCTCAGCCTTCCAAGTAGCTGGAACCACAGGTGTGCACCACCATGCCCAGCTAATTTTATGATTTATTGTGGAGATGAGGTCTCCCCATGTTGCTCAGGCTGGTCTCGAACCCCTGATCTCAGGTAATCCTCTAGCCTCCTTAAGGCCAGCATTACAAGTGTGAGTCACCACACCTGGCTGTCCTTGATGCTTTTGTCTGCTATTGTATTCCTCTGAGCATTGAATGATACTTAGTGATATATTCATAGCTGTATGTAAATTCTTATAGTGCAGTTTCATGATTCTTGTAATTTTGAAATCCAGAGCCTTTTATCAATTGGATCAAATTTGTTTGGTTTTTTTTTTTGAGTTGGAGTCTCACTTTTGTTACCCAGGCTAGAGTCCTCTGGCACACTCATGGCTCATGACTACCACAGCCTCGACCTCCTGGGCTCAGGTGATCCTCCCACCTCAACCTTTCAAGTAACTGAGACTATAGGCGTGCACCACCATGCCCGGCTAATTTTTTAATTTACTGTGGAGACAAGATCTCGCCATGTTGCCCAAGCTCATCTCGAACTCCTGGGCTCAGCCAGTCCTCTTGCCTTGGCCTCCCAAAGTGTTGGGATTACAGGTGTGAGCCACCACGCCTGGCCAATTTTTAGAACTACTAATTGGTGGCAAAACTTGACCATTCTCAAGAGAAGCTATCTGTAATCTATCCGGCTTAATAATGCACCTGTTCACACATTTTGCTGCAGAAATACTAATATATTTATTCAGGTGCTGCCTGAGACTCTGTTAGGGATATTACGTAGCATACACTGTATATAAATCATTTTTCTAAAATTTGAAAAATTCTGAATTTTAGAGCACATGTGGCTCCAGGGAATTTGGATAAATGTTGATTGACTTGTGATAATAAAAATCTACCCTCACTTTGACTTGCCTTCCTGTTTCTGAACTGCTTCTATGTCTTTGATTTCTTAGTATCGCAAATTAGTCAGCAGTCTTTTATGGAAGCAGTCATAATGTAAAGAGCAGTTAAATAGAGCTTTTTATTACTACTGTTACCTCTTCAATGTTGTAATGAAAAGATCCCTTAACTAGACAGAAGATCTGGGTTCTAACTTTGCCTATCATTTGTTAACTTATGACCTTGGTCAAATTTATTTAACCCTCTCTAGTGATAATCCTTATCCATTCTTTCTCAGGTTTATATGGATCAAGTGAGGTAATGTATATGAAAGTGCTTTGAAATGTTAATTCTATACAAATATAAATAATAGTACAGTTTGTAAAACAATAATTAACACTTCTACTTCTGGGGATTCTTTCCTTGCAATTTGAAGATCTTATATTTTGGGATATCAGAATGATAATTAATTATAATAACAATCTAAGCTGTTGTAGGCTTACTTTATCCTAGGAACTGTGCTAAGCCCTTTACATGAGGTGGCTACTGCCATCCCTATTTGCAGATGATAGAACCAATGTACAAATACTAAGAAATTTTCCCATGCTCACATAAGCAACACAGTTCATAGTAAGTAGCCA
The DNA here is from genome assembly GCA_027257055.1 of Cephalopachus bancanus. Lineage (NCBI taxonomy): Eukaryota > Metazoa > Chordata > Mammalia > Primates > Tarsiidae > Cephalopachus > Cephalopachus bancanus. The sequence goes on along the minus strand of JAPVLO010000446.1, from coordinate 1,255,739 downwards.
CTTCAGTTTCAGATTCAATTCTGGCTTTCAGCATTTACTAAATTGTATTGGGAACAAAATAGTGTTTACTGAATTGCTTTCTTCCTTCTGAATATGGAGTCATTTTAAATACAAAGTGAGAAAGTGAACCTCACTTCTGAATTACTAGTAGCTGTGGTCTGGTCTCAGTTTCTGGCTTATCAAGCTATTCCTGTCACTAATTCTAGAGTAATTTGGCAAGGCCACTTGGCTGTAGCACAGTGTATCACTGCTTCATAAAGATTGATGCCTCTGTTCCCTTGAAATTATTCTGATTATCTTGACTAATTTTTTGTTTTGTTTTGCTTTGTAAAATCAGAAGATTTTATAAGGGAGATGTCCTTATTCTTAAAATGTGTCCCATTGTAAGTATATGTGCAGGCATGCACATCTCTAAAATATCCTTAAATAAGCCACAGTTAATACAGTTGTTTCTGAAATTTTATTTCTGTTTTACTTACCTGTGACATACTGTGTCATTTGTGAAGATAAATTGTTTAATCTCTATCCCTTTTTTAGTGATGTTAACATATGAAAGAATTGGCAAGCTAGGGAGCATGAAATAGGAACTCTTAAAACCAAAACAGTTTTGTTTGATAATGACTTACAATCAAGGTATAAGTTTTTTTGCTCAAGTAGCAGCTTGGTAACCAAAATGAAGGAATTTACCATTTGTTTGTTCTTTCTATATTGTCTCTTTAGCCAGCGACTATAATTATGCCAAAGTATATCTATTAATATGTATGTCTGTCAATGAACTATTGGAATATCCAGATTAACTAGTGTTGATAACCAGTAGCCAGAACTTGACTTCATGATCTAAACAGATACAGTTCTAGACTGTAGCTCTTATTTTGCCATATTCTACTGTCAACTTTTCATTCTGTTTCATCACGGTCGTTTTGTGAGTCATTCTAAAATTTCAGTTACCAATACATTAACTTCTGATTGAAGGGCAAGTTTAGTTATTACATGAGGTTGAGTTGGAATCTGAGGCATTTTAACCCAAGATGTTAGAAAATTTAACATATGACATAAGTAGAGAAAGAAACAAAACCAAAAAAATGAACTTTGAGGATGTTAGCATAATTGGGTATTGGCCAGATTTTATAAAGATATAAAAGGAGAGCAAAGTTGAAGTAGTTTGCTGATTTTCAGTAAATGTTGGAGAAGTGAATAGGAGCAAGGCATTATAAATTGTCTAAATATGGAGATTTTCTTTTCCTCTGTTGTGGATCAAAATACAGTTTCGGAGCAAACTAGTAAAAGAACTCAGTGAGAGTCATTGCCAAGTTGTAGCTTCTCTCCTGATTGTCTTTCCTTCAGTTCAAGAAATACTGGTAGAGATGATGATGAATTTGCCTGTAGGAAAGAATCAGGTGTTCGTGGTAATGTTTATCGGATTGCTGGTTTTATCTACATGTGCCTATTTTGTGGTAATGGTTCTGGGAAGATAAAAGAGGGAGCATAGAAGACAGGACTGGCAAGATATTACTCCACCTAAGATGCCATTTCTGTCAGTTTGGGATGTATTGCTGAGCCATTTTCACAACACAACATTTCTGACACCAGATGTCTGGGTTTTTTCCTCACACCAGCCAGTTCTCCAACTCTCTGGACAGAAACTGAGTGTTATACAATTTACTTCAATTCAGACACTGTCTACTTGGAGTAAGTGTCAGTTCCTACAAGTTAAAGGGCTCAGTCACAAGATTGCCCCCACCGATTGCCAAGTCTTGGACCTTCGATACTTCTGACCTTCCATCTGTAAATTGGGAGTTCCTCTGACCCTCTTCTCACATTCAGTAATTTTCTAGAATAGCTCACAGAACTCAAAAAGTTACTTCATTTAACATCACCAGTTTATTATCAAGGGCACAGCTTAATAATAGCCAAGTGGAAGAGATGCACAGAGCAAGGAATGCGGGAGAGGTGCTTGGAACTTCCATCCTCCTCTCTAAGCACACCATCGTCTCAGCACCTCTGTATGTTCACCAACCCATAAACTCTCAGTTGAGGTTTTTATAGAGGCTCTATTTTGCAGTCATGATTTATTAAATTATTGGCCACTGTTGAGTAGCTTCATCTCCAGCCCCTCCACCTCTAGAAGTAGAGGGAGAGGAAAGGGCTGAATGTGCCAACCTTCTAATCACATGGTTAGTTCCTCTGGTAAACAGCCCCCATTCTGAAGCTTTGAAACTATCTAGGGGCCTACCAGGAGTTACCTACTAGCACAAACGTGAGCATGCTTGAAAGGGACATATTATGAATAACCCCTGACACTTAAAAAAATATCATGGGTTCTAGGAGTTCTATGCCAGAAACGGGCTGGAGACCAAGTCTGTATTTCTTATATCATAATATCACCATAGCCAGCTACCGCTGGGGGAAATTTTGCATTTTGCCAAATATTCTCTGTGACTTTGGACCCTTTCCAGTGGCCAAATGGATTTATTCAAATTTTTAAGTGCTTGCTGTGTCCTCCCAATTTTCTGGATAGCGGTAAGTAAGAGCCAAAGTCTTTGCTCTGCTGTAGAGCTTAAAATAGGAAACTAGACTAGGCAGGAGAAGACAGATAACAAGAATAACATATGAGGTGGTATCTGGTAGCAGAAGTAGAAGATACTGTGGGATCCTAGATAGACGATAGGTGATGGACAGGGAGGGAACCCTACTAGAAGTGAAATTTAAGCTGAGACCTGAAGGATAAGTAGAATTTAGCCAGGTGAAAAGCAGGGTAAGGGTCAGAGGAGGGAACAGTATGTATAAGTCTGAGGCAGGTGAGAGTGTGATGGTACTAAAGAGGAAGCGAAAGGAATGGCCTGGGGGAGGGCAACATATGAGGGGGTAGAGAGAGCTAAAGGTTTTACCGTGATTTTAGGTACAATGAAATGTCTATTTGCTTTATTTCTGTTTGTCATCACCTCTCCTTATTGCGAGTCTCTGGAAGACAGATCCCAGGAGGGAACATCAATCTGAAAAAAGTAGCTTAGAAGACACTGCCCCAGCCCCGGCACACACTAAATAGCTGTCCGTCATATCCCTGAGTATTTACCACAGACAAAAATTCCTCCCCTCATCCGATCCCAACTGCAAAAAAGCTGAGGACTACAAAGTGTGTTTTGGAATTAATATGAATTGCTAATATTATGTTAACTATTTAGCACAAACCAAGACACGTTTGGTTTTTTTTGTTTTGTTTTTTTGAGTTGGAGTCTCACTCTGTCACCCAGACTGGAGTGCAGTGGCCGCTCCTGGCCACCGCAGCCTTGACCTGCTGGGCTCCGGCGATCCTTCTGCCTCAGCCTTCCGAGTAGCCGGAATTATAGGCATGCGCTACCACGCCCAGTTGATTTTTTTTTTTTTTTTTTTTTTGGATTTATCGTAGAGATGAGGTCTCGCTGCCCAGGCGGGTCTCGAACCCGTGGGCTCAGGCAACCCACTCACCTCAGCCTCCCAAGGCACGGGATTACAGGCTGAGCCACCGAGCCCGGCTCCAAGACACGTTTTTAAAAAGCCCTCTTAAAACACAACTTCACTGTAACTTGAGATATAGTGGTCCAGATGATAGTTAATTTAAACCTGGTGAAGTAAACAGTCTAGGGTAGGATTTCTTCTGTATTTTAGTTCACACTGTGCAAGATTAATACTAAATAGCCACCAAAGTCTTCCAAACCTTGCTTAATATTAGGGAGTACATTTTTGAGTAGTAAATTACTAGTTAGTAGCATACTGGAAGACAAGTGACTATTTTTCAAAATTAGAGGAAGGGAAATCCCAAGGTGGATCATGTCTAAAGGACTGAAAACACTGCATTCCTCACTGTACTCCCCTCCCCCACCAATCCAATTAAATAAACCTTATAAACACAGAACACCAGCATTAGATTACCTGCCTAATAAATGTCTACTGGAAGATAGGTGTAAAATTAATGAAAATTTGTAGGCCAACTTTCTGATTTGCATGAAACAGGCTAGCCCTTTGTGAACTAGATCATCTTGTGTGACCTTTAAAATAATGCCACTAGAGAGCTAAGGCCACATTACTTTTTGCAAGCATGTCTATAAGGAAATGTTACCTCTCAGTGCTCACCTAATTGTTCGGGTGGACTGAATGTGGTCCACAGATAGATGTTTTCCCAGTCTTATTTTGTGTGTGTGTGTTTAAAAGTTTTTTGTACTATATTTTTTAAAAACACACAAAAAGTGATTAATCAGCATATATTTTCGAAGTCTTTACAAGAGTCTTATTATCCACAGCTATGGAGGCTGTGGCCTTTTTCCTTCTTTGCTCAGCCTGCAGTTCATTGAAGGATCACCAGAGATGATTCGTGTACTAGCTCTTAAAATCAAACTTGTTCAGTCAAATCCAAGACCCCGAATTTGTCCAAATTGTAGAAACATGCTTTTAAAATCTGTCTACCAAAATACCTCCCATTCGGGTCAATAACAGCTTTTATTTCTGACTCAACCCTCAAATTCTAAAAATACCCCTATTACCTCCTCATCAGGGGCACCAGGAATTTCAAATATCACGTTTTACAACTTTGCCATATTTTTTGCATTCTTTCTTGGGTTCAATTTCCAAGTCTTTGTCTGCTTCTCCTGCACCAGCCATGTTCCTTAGACCACTTTAGTAAGACACAAATATTTCAGGTAATGGATGAGGATCTGACTTCTTGGAAGCATCTTCATTATGTTGCTGCCGTGCCTGGGGGTTTTCTTCACAGACAAGGTGGTGTTCAACCCTCGCTCTTGCTCCCGCAAGCCATGGCCCTGTGTACCACCGTTCCCCTCCATGTTAGCGAAGAAGGTGCAAGACCGGGTTGGAGATCTCAGTCTGTCCTGTTCCTCCTAAACTGGGGGAGAAATGGTAGCTTTTGAAGACTGATCAAGGTCTTGAGTCCTCCTCTGAAGGGTAACTCGCTCTGTCTCTGCCAGAGAAGTGGGTGGGGCAATGGCAGCTCTGCCCGTGCTTCTTTTCCTCCTCTCTGGCTCATAATCTTCATCCAAGTCTGGATCTCGTCGCCTTGAAAACCCACTAGCTTTGTGTGTGTACACCTCTTCTCCCTTTCTTCTTCGCTTGTCTTTCCAGCTCTCGCTGTCTGTCGTTCCTCTCTTGGGTGCTTCACTACTTTCTCATAGCAGTTAGGAAACATAGGATCATATTCATCAGCTTCCCCTGCAGAAAGCTCGCTGGAAACAGGTTCCCTCCGCCAGCTGCTACATGCAGTGGTGTGTCCACAGTTTGCCTGTCATCTGAGGGGCCACTTGCCTAGCCAGTGACTAGGACAAGAACTGTACCTTGCTTTGTCCTTTGGCTCTTTGCTTGAGCAAGCTGCCTTCACCTAAAGCTGCAGAAGTTTGAAGTTTGGGGACTAGCCTTCTGTTTTTGAGTCACTGGTCTCCACTCCCATGTCATCATACAGTGATATCTTTTTTTTTCAGATTAACGCCCATGGGCGGTGGCAGCAGTGCAGAGCCAGGTGGAACTCTGTGGAAAGCCACCTATAGCTAGAGTTCACGGGGACGCCCACCCTCAGAAAGCCAAGTCCTCAGGGCACTTGATGACACCTTATTTCGTGTTTTCTACTAAGTTATATGCTAGCTCATATTGGGGCATCTCCACTTTTTTCAAGTATAGTACTAAGTCTTATGATAATGATGACCCATGTATTCTGGGGAGGTTTTCTTGTTTATTTTATTTTTTTAAAAATCGGAATAGATTTTCTTTAGAGCAGTGTTGAGTTCACAGCAAAATTGAGCAGAAGGCACAGAGATTTCCCATATGTCTCCTGTCCCCATACTTGCTTAACATCCCCCTTACCAACATCCCCCAACAGAGTGATACCTTTGTTGAAATTGTCGAAAGTACCTCGACATGTCATCTCCAGTGTTCATAGTTTACAATTGAGGTCACTCTTGCTATTCTGCATTCTATGGGTTTTGACAAATGTATGAAGACCTGAAACTACCAGTATGGTATCATACAGAGTAGTTTCACTGCTCTAGAAAATCCTCTTTGCTCTGTCTGGTCAAATCTTTTTACTGTCTCTGTAGTTTGGCTCTTCCATAATTTCAAATAGTTGGAATCAAACAATATGGAGCCTCTTCAGATTGGCTTCTTTCACTTAGTGATATGCATTTAAGATTTCCTCATGTCTTGTCATGAGTTGATAGCTCACTTCCTTTTAGTGCTGATTGATACTTCATTATCTGTTTGTTTATCTATTCACTCACTGTAGGAAAGTTTTAAGTCTGAGTTTTGGCAGTAATGAATAAAACTACTACAAACATCTGTGTATAAATTTTTGTGTGAACCTAAGTTTTTGCCTCCTTTGGGTAAATACCAAAATGCTGATGGATCGTAAGAGTATTTTTAGTTTTTGTAAGAAACTTCCAAAATGTCTTCCAAAGTAGGTGTCCCATTTTGCATTTTTACTGGCAGTGAGTCAGAGTTCCTGTTGCTCCACATCTTGGCCAACATTTGATGTCAGTGTTCTGGATTTTGGCCATTCTAATAGGTGTGTAGTGTTATCTCGTTTTAATTTGTGTTTTCCTGCCATCATATGCTGTGGGCTATCTTTTCATTTGCTTATTTGCCTTGCCTTTATTTTTAGAGCAGTTTGGGTTCACAGCAAAATTGAAGGGAAAGTACAGAGTTTCCATATACCTCATCCCCTGCCCTCTACCCAGCCTCCTCTGCCATTAACATCCCACACCAGAGTGGTACATTTGTTACAATCAGTGAACCCACAGTGACACATCATTATCAACCTAAGTCTGTGGTTTACATTAGTTCATGCTTGATTCTGTATATTCTGTTGGTTGGACAAACATATAATGTCATATATCCACAACTTTAATATCACACAGAAGAGTCCCTAAAAATCCTGTGTTCTACCCATGTATTCTTTCCTCCCCCAGTTTTTAATAATTCTAAACTAGAATTTAGTAGGGTAATAATGTTTGTAGCCTGAGAAGACAACTACAGTTTATATCACATTTATTGATTATAAATATAAGGGGGAAATCTTCTTTTATAGACATAACTTTGGCATCTGCAAGCAACTTCTTGGATTGCCAGTGCTGGATTTAAGGGTATGGGAAACAATTGATAAATATGAGAATCAGAAATGAAAAGAGATTATGGAAGAGTAATATTAAACTATTTGCTTATTACAGCTTTCCTTGTTCTGTTTAGATAGTCCCTAATTCTTTCCAGTAAGAAAAGAAAGAGTACTTTTCTTTTTCCCCGCTTCACTTTCCTTTTCAATTTAAAAAAAAAAAAAGAGTGAAGGCATAGCAAAGTAGTACACTCCTCAGCTGATGATTTTTGTAGCCCGTTTTGCATTTCTTTCAAACTATCTTGAGAACATACATCCCTGGTCCTATCTTTGTCATTAGTTTTCCATTGGCTACCAAATTAGGTAGCTTTCTAAATTATACATGCATTATTCCCAGAATTTGTGGGTTTCTGGAGTTTCAGGACAACATTTCAACTTTCTCTTTAGTCCCTTCCAGACACTCTATTTTTTGCCTTAAATAGATACTGTGAGTTAGTTACTAGAATTTCTCAGTTGATTGATTCTGTTCACTGAGCTTGTAATTATTTGAACAGCAATAGATAGCATGGGATTCCTCGTTCTAAGAATTCTGGGCATATAATAGATCCTTGGTTAAACAGTGTTTGGTTGCCTGATTTGGGTGGGCTTTTGAATTGTTGGAAAATTCCTTAGATGGAGGTTCTTAACCTAGGCTTGAGGAGATCCCTGAACCCCCGAAATTAAGCAAAGTGTTATACCTAAATATGCACATATGTGTGTTTTTCTAAGAGAAAAGTATGTATAGCTTTTATCAGATTTTCAAAGGGCCTCAGATCAAAACTTGATCGTGGACTTTTGCCTCAATTTTGTAAGAACTCCAAGTAGAAACTTTTACTTTCTTGGTTGAATGCTAGCTTATAATTCATTACTTAAATTATTGTTGAGCACATAGAGCTTTAAACTCTGGTCATCTAGCTCAGCAGCAATAACCTGATCATTTTTCAAATGTTTTTGGCAAAGGAGTGATATATGGTATATATAGTCAAGGAGATGTTGCTAGTTGCATATAGAGGATGGTTTCAACTTATTTAAGGCAAAATTCAGTGTTAATCACACTTTTTTATGCTACCCAGCGATTATATGTTTGCAGTTTCTCCAAATCATTGGAATAATAAATGTAGTGTTTATTGCCTCAAAATCTTGCCAAAATTGTTGCCAGTTGAGCCTTTTTGATAAAGCCATGCAATCTTTTCATGATAATAATACCTATGTTTAACTTAAAATTCGTCAGGTAAGCTGATATCCAAGAATTATATGCTATAGCTTTCATTCTGTTTTTGTTTTTTAGAACTCTTCATCTTGGCTTATACCTATCCTGCCTGATATGCTTCGACACATTTTTCAGTTTTGTGTTTTAGAAAGCAGCCAGGAAATTCTGGACCTCATTCACAAGGTACACAGTGAATGTATTTGTGTTCCCTTCCTAGAAACTTTGTAGATTTTCAAAAAAATTTTATAACTGTTGGTCAGGCACTTTAAGAAATGAGAAACTATCCAAGAGATATGAAAAGCCTGGAGATCTGTAAGATGGGACAGAGCACTAGGCTTCTTATGGGATGTAATACGTAAGTTTCGATTGGCTAATTCTTCCTCTTAATTACGTGACCTACTAGGCAAGTTTTGAGCACTTTCTGGTAGTCTCAACACAGAAAATAAAATGAAGGAAAGAATACTTTTCTCCAGCCCTCATTTTGCTGTATACTGGTGTGCTAAATAGATCCTGCAGAGTACCTTTTGAAATCTGTTGGTAACACAGAGTCTGATTATCATAGTTTAGACTTGCAATTTTTTCCTTACTTAGCAAGATTGGTTATATGTGCTGGAATCTTCAAAGAAGCCATTTGATATATTTAATAGCATTTATCCGGGGAAATGGCACTGTCTGTACCTTTACATTCAGTTAAGTTAGTCTTGAATTGTTAAAAGCCTTGGATTAACAGTGGTATTTCCACGTGCTGGTCCAAGCCCATTAAATGCTAGGCATCTTATTGAGTAAGATCAAGAATCAAGCCGGGCTCAGTGGCTCAGCCTGTAATCCCGTGCCTTTGGGAGGCCGAGGTGAGTGGATTGCCTGAGCCCGCAGGTTTGAGACCCACCTGGGCAGCTTGGTGAGACCTCATCTCTACAATAAATCAAAAAATCAGCCGAGCGTGGTAGCGTGTGCCCGAAGTTTCAGCTACTTGGAAGGCTGAGGCGGAAGGATCGCCGGAGCCCAGCAGTTCGAGGCTGTGGTGGCCGGGAGCGGCCACTGCACTCCAGTCTGGGCGATGGAGTGAGACTCCAACTCAAAAAAAAAAAAAAGAATCAAGATTTATTTGGTTTTTAATTTGTACCAGGATGTTGCCACCTCTAAATTTAGTAGAGAATATTTATCTGGAGCTTTTATATTTTGAAGTGTGTGTTCAATATAGGACTGCATTAGCCTTGAGCCTTATGACGTATGCAAAGGCTTTATTTCAGGGACTTATAAACATATCACAAAACAGTATTGTATTTCAAAATAAGCCTCTATATTGAATTTTTTTTTTTTTTTTTTCCGGCGATCCTTCAGCCTCAGCCTTCCAAGTAGCTGGAACTACAGGCGCGCGCTACCACACCTGGCTAATTTTTTGATTTATTATAGAGATGAGGGCTCGCCAAGTTGCCCAGGTGGGTCTCGAACCCGCGGGCTCAGGCAGTCCACTCATCTCAGCCTCCCAAAGGCATGGGATTACAGGCTAAGCCACCAAGTCCGGCTTTTATTGAATTTTTAAGTTAATCTCTGTGCTAGTTCCTACTTTTAAAGTGTGTTTAGTAGTTCTGAAAATAGGTATTAAGGTTTTTTAGCACATATTAGAAAAATGTCATGTTCATGTTCTGCTTTTACTCTGTAGGTTTGGATGGAACTGTTGAGCAAGGCGTCAGTTCAGTATGTGGTCGCAGCTGCTTGTCCATGGATGGGTGCTTGGCTTTGCTTAATGATGCAGCCTTCTCATTTACCTATTGATTTAAATATGTTGCTGGAAGTAAAAGCTAGAGCCAAGGTAAGTTTGCAGGGATGTAATGTATTTGTAAATTTGCTCATAATTATTAATGGGGTAACTATATAAGAAATCTGAGACTGGGCATGGTGGCTCACACCTATAATCCCACCACTTTGGGAGGCCGAAGTGAGAGGATTGCCTGAGCCCATGGGTTCAAGACCAACCTAGGCAACTTGGCGAGACCTCATCTCTACAATAAATCAAAAAATAAGCCAGGCATGGTGGCATGCGTCTGTAGTTCCAGCTACTTGGAAGGCTGAGGTGGAAGGATCAACTGAGCCCAGCAGGTCGAGGCTGTGGTGGCTAGGAGCATGGCACTGCCCTCCAGCCTGAGCAACAGAGTGAGACTCCAACTCAAAAAAAAAAAAAAGGAATTCTGTGTTGCTTTATTATAAGTGTTATTTCATTCATTTAATATAAATAAGGAGAAATTGTGATTTTATTAGGACCCTGACTAAACTAGTAATAATTTTTATCCATTAAAATTTTGAAGTTTTACTGGGCTCATAACAAATTGTATTTTTGTTGTTGCCTATTAAGTTTTAATGATAGTTATTGTTTTTCTTCCCTCTTTCCTCTAGGAAAAAACAGGTGGTAAGGTGCGTCAAGGCCAAAGCCAGAGTAAAGAAGTACTTCAGGAGTATATTGCAGGTACAGACACCATCATGGAAGACCCAGCCACCAGGGACTTTGTGGTTATGCGGGCCAGAATGATGGCTGCCAAGTGAGTATGCATTAACTGTCAGGTAACCATAAATTCATAGGTCTGGCCTTCAAGGGTCATTTAACCAACAAAAGATTCCTCTGATGTGTCTGTCCCTTCATCATACTAGCTACAGTGTAGGAAAAAATTAAAGAGTAAGTAGATATTTTTAAGTTGCTTTGGAGTTTTATAATAGAACTCATATCTTCTTTATGAAGATAAGACAGGAGTTATATCTTCTGTGGGAAAAGTTACAGCTTCTGTAGGGTAAATTTTACTTCAGGTATTTTCTACAGTAACTTCTTTTTTCTCTCTCTTAGGTTGTTAGGAGCCCTCTGTTGCTGTATTTGTGATCCAGGTGTAAATATAGTATCCCAAGAAATTAAACCAGCTGAATCCCTGGGCCAGTTACTACTCTTCCATTTGAACTCCAAATCTGCCTTACAGAGGATTAGTGTAGCTTTGGTAATCTGTGAATGGGCTGGTTTACAAAAGGTAAGATTTTGCTCCAAAAGTAGTAAAAACAAATTAAGTAAGCCAATTTCTGCTAACTGTTAGGATTATTTACATTATAATTTACAACAGAAAAGTGAAAAAAATTCTGTGTGAAGATAATTCAACAGTTACAGAAAAATATTCCAAATTATATTGGACATTATTTCTGTCCCGTTTACCTTTAACCCTAGACTTTTTTCCTTAAAACTCCCACTGTTGACCAGGCATGGTAGCTCACGTCAGTAATCCCAGCACTTTGGGAGGCCAAGGCTAAAGGATTGCCTGAGCCCAGGGGTTCAAGACCAGCCTGGGCAACTTGATGAGACCTTGTCTGTACAATAAAAGAAGAAAAATTAGCCCGGCATGGTGGCGCATGCTTGTGGTACCAGCTACTTGGAAGACTGAAGCAGAAGGATCACCTGAGTCCAGGAGGTTGAGGCTGCAGTGGCTATGAGCATGCTGCTGCACTCTAGCCTGGACTGTAGACTGAGACTCCAACTCAGGAAAAAAAAAAGGAAGAAATGTCCCTATTAAAAATGTGTATGTATGGAAGCAGTCCAGAACCTGTTTGTCATTCACTCCTCTATATAGCTCTCAGATATCACTGAAAGCTACAAAAGGTGGGGCTTTGAGTACAGAAATCCATTTGTTTTGGAAGCAGCAAAGGCAGAATTTTTGGTCACAGAAGGAATAAAATCTTTACATTTAAACCAAAATCTTTATGTTTTCCAAATAAATCATTCCCTTCCAGCCTCTTTAACCTTTAATGTCTAGTAAGATGTGTGATTTTGTGTAAGACTTGTTTCTGTAAATCAAATAAACTTCCTACTAACTTCCTACTAGTTTTGTTTATTCCATTGACTGGAATTCTGGAAATTTAACTGTCTGCACTTGCTGTGAGAGTTATTTGTTACTGCCCCTTTGCAATTTGTCAAACTTGTGTCTAAAAGTAATGGAGCCATACTCTATTGCAACTGAGACCCCTTCTTTGCTCTGGAAAGAAGCAAAGCTCATCTGTTTTTAGGCAGGACTCGATGGGCTGGAGAGACAGTGATGTTCTGTTTGTGTGCCTCTCAGACTCAGCAGCAAGTGTTGACAGTTTGGTTTCTGGACCCTCACAGAGTTTCTCTGGACTCACTCTGTGAAGCCCAGGCTGATCACCCAGATCAGAACCGCTCATGGCTCACTACTGAGGCCATTCCCCCTCTGGCTAGGGGAGGCAGCCACCACAGAGAGTGGGAAGGGTTAGTTAAATTTGGGACAGATAAGTAGCTTTTATATATCCATTTCTACAGTATGGAATGTGAAGCTATGAATTCAACTATTAAGAAACCTAATAATGAGTTTTTCAGTAACATTTTTAGTTAGTGCATGTTAGATGTTCTTTTCTGACTTTTTTTTTTTTTTACAGTAATGTACTTTAAAATCTCTCTCTGTAAAATAAGTGTAAGATAAGAGTAATTAGGTAGAAAATGAAATTATAATAGTTCCCTGTGGATGTTCTGTGGTCATTGATTGTTAAATTTTAGAGCTGTTTTTTCTCTGTGCACCTATGTTGTTGTGGGTAGTAACAGATAATAGTTAGGGATTTAGAACTTGGTAGTCTGAAAGTGAAAATGTATGTAACTATAAAGTTATGTTTGTATATTTGCTGTGACTACTCATTGTCTATTTTATTTTAGGAGTGTAAAGCTGTGACCCTAACTGTGCAGCCACGTTTACTTGATATCCTTTCAGAACATTTATATTATGATGAAATTGCTGTTCCATTCACACGAATGCAGAATGAATGTAAACAACTTATATCATCATTAGCTGATGTACATATTGAAGTTGGTAACAGAGTAAACAACAGTGTTTTAACAATTGATCAAGCTCATGACCTGGTGAGTAAAGAAGTGACTTTCTTAATTTTAGCTAGAGCATGAAATTGAGATAGAAATTTGTCATGATGTGTTTACCATAAAAACACACCAATTTGTTGATTCTGTCTGTGGCTTCTTAGCCCGTCATCTCTACCCTTTAGAAAGGTTATTTCATTGTATCAATTTTTCTTGAAATAGAGTATGGGGAAGGAATTATTTTTTAACTCAAATTGCGACAAACCAATGTACCTTTATTAGAAAAACTGTTATATTTTGTCATCCCAGTCTTGTTTAAGACTGGCAGAATATGGAAAAACTGCTTCTGCGTGTTCCTGAGTATTTCTTCTCTCTGTTCCTAACCTATATTGAAAATATTCAAATGTACAGAAAAAGTGAGAAAATTACACAGTGAACTCTCATACTGAGCTACTAGATTCTACAGTTAACGTTTTACTAAATTTACTTTATCACATATATATACAACTATCTACCCCTCTATCCAACCTTCAGTCCATCTTATTTTTTTATGCATTTCTAAATAAATTTCAGCTTCCAGTACACTTTAGCATGTATTTAACTAATTAAAATTCAAAATTTGTTTATGATTTTTTGCTGTGTTTATAGGTAAAATGTATACACTAAAGTGCACAGATCTTAGATGGATCATTTGATGAATTTTGACAGATGCATATACCTTTGAAACTTAAACCCCTGTTAAGATATAGCACATTACCATCACCATTTCCCAATCTCTCCCTCTCCCTGCCCACAAGTAACCACTATTCAGAGTTTTCCTTCACCATAAATTACTTTTGCCTATTTTAGAATTTCATATAAATGGAATCATACAATGTGTTCTAAGTCTAAGGAATTTTTTTTTTTTGCATGCTTTTGACATTCACATTGTTATATGTATCAATAATTCATTCTTTTTTACCACTGATTTTTATTTCATTGTATGAAAATACTGCAACTAGTTGAAACCATTCTCCTACTTGGCTGTTACAAGTTTTGGCTATTATGAACAAAGCTATTATAAACAATCTTCTACAAGTCTTTTCTGGACATATATTTTAATTTTTCTTGGGTAAATATATAGGAGCAGAATTGCTGGATCATAAGATAGGTGTATATTTTGTTTTATAAAAATCAACAGACCTTTTCCCAAAGTGATTGTGTCATTTTACCATCTGACCATGAACATGTGAGAGTTTTGGTAACTCCACATCATTACTAGTGTTTGCTGTGATCATTCCTTTTACTTCTAGCCTTCTAGTGATTGTTTCATCTTGGTTTTAATGCGCATTTCCCTGATAACTAATTTGTGAAATACTTTTTTTCATATCTTATTGGTCATTTGTATATCGTCCATTCTGAAAGGTCTGTTCAAATATTTTGTCTTCTTTTAAATCTAGTTGTTTGCCGGTTTATTGTTGAGTTATTAGAGTTCTTTTTTTTTTTTTTTTGAGTTGGAGTCTCACTCTGTCGCCCAGACTGGAGTGCAATGGCCGCTCCCGGCCACCGCAGCCTTGACCTGCTGGGCTCCGGCGATCCTTCCGCCTCAGCCTTCCAAGTAACTGGAACTACAGGCGCGCTCTACCATGCCCGGCTAATTTATTGTAGAGACAAGGTCTCGCCTGCCCAGGTGGATCTCGAACCCACAGGCTCAGGCAGTCCACTCACCTCAGCCTCCCAAAGGCGCAGGATTACAGGCTGAGCCACCGAGCCCGGCTTTAGAGTTCTTTATATATTCTGGATACCAATCCTTTGTCAGCTAGATGCTTTCTCAGTATTTTCTGGCAGCATGTGGCTTGCCTTTTAATTATCTTAATGATGTTTTTGGATGAAGAGATATTTTAAATCTTGGTGAATTCTAACGAATTGTTTTCTTTGATGGCTATCATATTCTGTGACCTAAGTAACCTTTTCTTATTTCTACATGGCAAATGTATTCACATTCATTTTCTTTTAAAGTATTGTGATTTTAACTTTTTTTTTGGAGGGGGGCGTGTCTCATTCTGTCATTTAGGTTAGAATGCAGTGGCACAGTCATGACTTATCACAGCCTCAACCTCCTGGACTCAGGCAGTCCTTCTGCCCCAGCTTCCTGAGTAGCTGGAACTACAGGCACATGCCACCACACCTGGCTAATTTTTTTATTTTTTGTAGAGGTGAGGTCTTGCTATGTCACCCAGGCTGGTCTCCAACTCCTGGGCTCAAGTGTTCTCCCACCTCAGCCTCCCAAAGTGCTGGGATTACAGGTGTGAGCCACCGCCCCGGTCATTTTAACTTTATGTTTAGATTTGTTATTCATCTTGAATTAATGTTTGTGTATAGTATGAAGTAAAGGTTGAGGTTTGTTTTTCTTATAGATATCTAATGTTTCCAGCATTTTATGAGGGAGACCCCAAAAAATCAGAATTACCTTTTGGAAGGCGAGCCCCTTGTAGTACACTTAGAATCTGTTCCTCTGGAGCAAATGCTCAATTGAAGTTTCCATCTGGAAACTTTGAGAAGGTTGCATTACTATTTGCAGAAGAAACATCCTGAGTTGTGGCAAAGAGATGACTGGTTCTTCCACCATGACAATGCACCTGCCTGCGTATTCATGTATAATACCATCTTGAATATTCAGCAGTTTTTAACCAAAAACAGCATGACCCCAGTGCCCCTCCCTCCATATTCACCTGATCTCGCCCCAAACAACATTTTTTTTGTTTGTTTCCCTGATGAAAAAAGTCCTCAAAGGAAAACATTTTGCCAATGTGGAGGAGGTGAAACAGAAAACAGTAGAAGCACTAAAAGCATCAAAATTGATGAGTTCAAAAACCGGTTTGGGCAGTGGAAAAAATGATTCAATGGGTGTATTGCGTCAAATGGAGAGTACTTTGAAGGTGACTGAAGTTAAACATGTATGAATAAATACACTTTTTTAATAAATAAATTGGAGTCTTTTGGGGTCTCCCTTTGTATATTGACAAGACTTTCCCCATTGGATTGCTTTGGCACTGTTGTAAAGAAATTACTGTGGTATAAGTGTGGCTCTCTAGCTGGGTTCCACTTGTTTAGTCTGTGCCAGCATCAGTGCTTCATTGCAGCAGTTCTTTACTTAGTTAACCTGTGAGTTTAGGTAGTATAAATGAGTTTTTCCTTTTTTGAGTTATGGGATCAGAAACTGAGCTATTTCGTTTGTATTGGTCTCTATGAAAGAGTAATCTTCATTTCTTATCCTTCTTTTTAGTTAGAAGATAATGTAGTTGAAATTTTTTTGTTCTCTCCTATGACAGAAAGCTAAAGTTGCTTTTTTTTTTTTTTAGTTCTTTTATGGTGTTGTCTTCCTGATTGTTGTTATTCTTTCCTTTTTGCACCCCTTCCCTTTTTTTTTTTTGGCCTGCCTGGAATTAATCTCTCAAATTTTCTTTGTGGTGTGGGTTCCCTGCCTATTCTTTCTGGAAGGTTTTCTTTAAATGTCATCAGATAGCTCCTTCTTCAAGATCTTATTCAGATCCCTTACTCCCCAATGAAACTAATGTTCTGCTTCATCAGTTTCGTTGGTCCAATTGTTTTGACCTGGGATAGAAAATAAGCATAACTATCAGAATCTCTGGAAGACAGTATTGAGGGAAGGGCAGTTTTCTTTTTTTTTTTTTTTTTTTGAGTTGGAGTCTCACTCTGTCACCCAGACTGGAGTGCAGTGGCCGCTCCCGGCCACCGCAGCCTCGACCTGCTGGGCTCCAGCGATCCTTCCACTTCAGCCTTCCGAGTAGCCGGAATTATAGGCATGCTCTACCATCCCCGGCTGATTTTTTGATTTATTGTAGAGAAGAGGTCTCGCTGCCCAGGCGGGTCTCAGACCCGCGGGCTCAGGCAATCCACTCACCTCAACCTCCCAAAGGCGCGGGATTACAGGCTGATCCACCGAGACCGGCTGGAAGGGCAGTTTTCAAAGTTGCCTTGCTGAGAGCCACTGCACTTTATGTATTTGATTGAATCCCTATTTTTCCTCTTAAGCTGCCAAATATAGGCATTTCCCTGAGTTCTAGCTTTGTCTCTTTCACCAGTCTCGTGATTTAGTTCTTACCCATGTGCTGTGTGCTGTCTACTCCCAATCTTTTTAAAATTCTTCTATTAGATATTTTTACTTAAATGTCTCAGTGTCACTTCAAACTTAAGCAAAACTGGGACTTTTTTAAAAACAGGAAAAAAATGCCCTTTTTATTCACAGTCACAACTCTTGTCGGCATTCTTTCAGAAAACCTTGTGTTTATCTTTCCTTTGTCCTTAGTTCTTTATGTTAGGGTCTAACTCATCTCTTAGGCTCTAGGCAGTCTCAGGCCCCTTTCATCCTGCATGCTGTGCCAGGCTAGTGAGCTAGTTTTTGTCAGTCTCTTTTTTTTTTTTAATGCTCATCATAAATCTGCATTTTTGTGTCACTTTGAAAACATCCCTCCCCCACTTTAAAAATTTTATTTTCCTTTGCCTTTCTTCTTAATTTTTTTCTTACTTTCATTACCTTCTCTAAATTCTCCAACTATTTTTCTCATCGTTTCTCAAACTGCCGTCACTCAAGCCTAGTTAGCTTTCTCCTTGCAGAAGTACACCACACTCCTCTTCAGTACCTTGCTCATTCTCACTTCTGTGCCTGATATCCTGCTTCCTTTGCCAGGAATTCCTCACCCCAACCCTCCGTGCTCTTCTAGAATTCTTCTCTTGACACTCTTTTTCTGCACCATGTGCCCAGGCCATGATACTGTTTTCAGTTCCTTGGACAGTGCCCTGCTTTCCACTCCCTATCTCACTTTGTCAACTTGCCAGGATGTCCTTATAACCCCTGACTTACCCATTCTTTAAAAACCAAACAAAAGTGTTACCATCTTCTGGCAAATCTCCACTGATCTCTTCCTTGAAGAGGGATTAAGCAATTCTCTGTATACTCACAGCAGCTTGTGCTTAACCACAATTATATGTTACATTTTCTTAATTCTCTGTGTGTGTTTCTGTCTTCCACATGAGTCTCTATATTTTGGGGGCATATTAAGGCATGAGATATTATTCATCTTTTAGTATTACTCAGTAAATATTGGTTGAATTATTGAATTAATTTGAAAGTAACTGGAAAGCTTTTCCTCGGTTGTCTTCAGTCACTGAAAACTGACATAGCGATAGTGTATTTAGGACAGTATTTTCAAACTTAGTAACCCGGTTTCAAATAATCTTATGTGGAACTGAAACAGAACAAAGTAGAAGGGATAAGCTAGAAGTGGTATGTTATTTTTGATCCTTTGAGGTGAGCAGATTGACATGGTCAAACAGATGTAGTTCGAGTTGAACTCTTTGGTATTTATAACGATAAAAGAAGATCTTATTTGTGTGTATTTTTTTTTGTAATAAAAAGCAAGTGTTGTCCACAGTGGAGTTGATAATTTTTAAGTTTTAAAAATTAGATTCTCCATTTAAAAAAAAGTTAGGTTCTCTGATGGCTTTTCTGACCAGTAATGATCAGATTGGTTCTATATGGAGGTTCCTTTTGATTGTAGTTGCCTATCATCAAACATGTAATTACCTATCAAAATATTTTTGTTATTTAAGCCATCGTACAATCTTTAAATGATAATTAAAAGAACATACTCATAGGCCCACACAAAAATGTGTGTGCAAATGTTCATAGCAATATTGTTCATAACAGCCAAAAGGTAGGAACAATCCAAATGCTCATCAGCTGATGGATTGCCAAATAGTGAAAAAAAAATTTTTTTTTTGCTTTGGGGTTTCTGATACCCAGACTGGAATGCAGTGACATAATCGCAACTCGCTACAGCCTCAGCCTCCTGACCTCATGCAATCCTTCTGCCTCAACTTCCTGAGTAGCTGAGACTATAGGCATGTGCCACGTGCTTGGCTAATTTTTTTTTTTTAATGTAGAGACGAGGTCTTGCTGTGTTGCCTAGTCTGGTCTCAAACAACTCTCCTGCCTCAGCATCCCAAAGGAATGGGATTACAGGCATGAGTCACAACTCCTGGCCCATATAGTGAAATCTGAGAGACAAGAAAAGAAAAGAATAAATTACTGATACATACTACAACATGGATCAACCTTGCTAAATGACTGGAACCAGTCACAAGCACCACATATTTTATGATTCCATTCATATCCAAATAGACAAGGCTATAAAGATAGATTAGTGGCTCCCTGGGACTAGGGGGAAATGAGGAGTGATTACTAATGGCTATGAGTGTTCTTTTTGGATTGATGACAATTTTCTAAAATTGTGGTGAGTCACGATTCTAAATATACTTTTTAAATCACTGAATTATATACTTCAAATGGGTAAATTTTATGATATGTGAATTATATCTCAATAAAGCTATTAAACAAGATGGACTCAACAGTCTTTTAGTGGAGTTGCAGAGTAGCCTGGTACAGTAGTCTTATAGCCTTAGACAGCTCTTGGTAATTAAATGAATGACTGCTGCTACACTGTTTTGTTTTTCTTATTCTTCTCCTTTTGGGGGCATTTCCACTGAAGAAAGATCAAAGAATGAAAATACATCAGTTAGCAACACTTAACCACTTAGCAAACAGCTCCCCTACATTTTTGTGGGTTTTTGAGCCGAGAAAAATATTTTTCCCTGAAAGAAGTTAGTAAATTTTGGTATTTTTTAATTAATAGTTTATATTTACTTATAGCGTTCTTGTTACTCTGTAAGTTAAGTGATTTTCCTCAAAGTTATCAGTATATTTCAAGATAAGTAATTTTCTTTATCTCAAGAGAATGTCTTTCCTAAGGAATATAATGCTGTTGTTAAATTAAATCAGATTAAAATACAGTTTAGTTGGGAGATTTTAGACATTGGTTTAGTTTACAGAATTCTAACACAATACTAGATATTATGCAACCTAAAATTGAAACAGAAAGCTTACCGTCTGCCCTTTAGGAGTTTACAATCTATTTGGGGTTGATATGATTAATGATTTTTAATTTCTTTTTTTTTTACTAGGTCACTACTGTTTTTAATGAAGTCACATCATCTTTCGATTTAAATCCTCAAGTGTCACAGCAGTTAGATAGTAAACGACAGCAGGTCCAAATGACAGTTACAGAGACCAACCAGGAGTGGCAAGTGTTGCAGTTGAGAGTGCATACTTTTGCTGCATGTGCCGTTGTGAGCTTGCAGCAGCTTCCGGAAAAATTAAATCCTATCATAAAACCATTAATGGAGACAATTAAAAAAGAAGAGAACACACTAGTGCAAAACTATGCAGCTCAGTGCATAGCTAAACTCCTTCAGCAGTGCACAACAAGGACACCCTGTCCCAATTCAAAAATTATTAAAAACCTCTGTAGCTCACTTTGTGTGGACCCATATCTAACTCCTTCTGTCACATGTCCAGTACCAACACAAAGTGGCCAGGAAAATTCTAAAGGTATATACCTAAACCTTTATTTGGGGTAGAGAAAGAACTAACTATTTAAATTTCTTTTCATTTATGGGTATAATTTAAGCACAAATCTAGTTCATGGTAGAGCTTTTTCCCATTGAGAGAGGAAAAGCTCGATTATAAGAGAACTTCTCTTTAAATGAGTTTGCACAGTCACAATCTTGTAAACGCAGCCATTTATAGAAGATCTGACATCTGCTGAGAGGTGACTGAAATCTGAGAGGCAGGTGTTTCATTCACCTTTACCATCGCCTTCAAAGCCATCATGATAAGACTCTTACTAGTCTAGAAAACTTAATTGTATGAAATCTTAATGAAAGTGCTGATAAATCTCTGGCTTCCCTAACTTAGTGCATGTTTTATGAGATGAGTGAACACTATTACTTTTAGTAAATATTAATAATACTTAACCAACTTTCTGTTTTCAACTGGATAATCTATATGGAAATCAAAAACTGCTCTCTGTAGGCTGGTCTTGAGGACCAATGTTTCTTTACCTGACTTAGTCCAGTATGATTTTTTAAATAAGATTTTGAAAAAAGGTTATTCCGAATGTGATAGATACACGATTTTGGCACAGTATAGATCTTGAAAAAGGTGAATGAACTACAAGAAGGTGGGCATTTCAAATATTAACATCTTGAAAATGCGATGAGTTCATTCCCTCCTCCCGCATTGCTATTTGAGGCAGCATTACTTTGCATTGGTCACTGTTTTTCTGAATTCATGGTGACTGTGGACTTTTTTTTTTTTTTTTTTGAGTCAGAGTCTCACTCTGTCGACCAGGCTGCATTGTAATGGCACACTCACGGCCACCACAGCCTTAACCTGCTGGGCTCAGGCAATCCTTCTGTCTCAGCCTTCCAAGTAGCTGAAACTACAGATATGCACCACCATGCCCAGCTAATTTTTTTCATTTATTGTAGAGATGAGGTCTTGCCAAACTGTCCAGGCTGGTCTTGAACCTGTGGATTCAGGCAATCCTCTCACCTCAGCCTCCCAAAGTGCTGGGATTATAGGTGTAAGCCACTGCGCCAGACCAACATTTCTTTTAGAAAGAATTTGATTACAGTGTTTTTTAATGTTTATTGTTATGCCTTGGCACATTTTTTTAAAAATTACTACTCTTGAACTGAAGTCACAATAATTGTTGCATGTGCTTTTTTTCATTGTTAACATGATTATACAATTTGGATTGTAGTAGGTATAAATCCTATGCAAATAGACTATTTTGTTGCCATTTCATTGTATAAAGAAAATGTCACTGGCCTATAAAAGTTGAGGACTTTTTTTTTTAAAAAGACATAGTTTTAAAACATTATATCTTTTGGAGCAGGAAACATTTGATCGCCTATATTATGAGTAAAAGATTGTTTAATTTCTTTTCTTATTAGGTTCCAACTCAGAAAAAGATGGAATGCACCATACTGTCACTAAGCATAGAGGTATAATTACACTCTATAGGCATCAGAAAGCTGCTTTTGCTATCACAAGTAGGCGAGGTCCTACTCCCAAAGCCGTAAAAGCTCAAATAGCAGATCTTCCGGCAGGAAGTAGCGGAAATATTCTTGTTGAACTCGATGAGGTAAATCATTTTTTTTTCAATGCTTTGAATTTTAAACAAATATTTAGCCTACAGATTAAGAACTAAGTTGTCATATTAGCTTCTAAAACTGTTTTTTTTTTAAGTGAAAGGACTGGGGTTAATAACCTTTGGGAGTACTCCAGCAACATGACCCCAAAAAACAGCAAACTTCTTCCAATTTCTCATGCCTCTTGTAATTTTTGCCAATTTAACTTTGTCTTCCTAGGCAAGAAACCTTCATGATAGTGGGTATATAAGTTATCTGTAAAATATATAAACGACTTGAATTTCATAACAATGACTAATAGAGAAGATACTAATAGTGAAAACTAACTTTTCTCAGTCTTTTCAGTGTCAGGAATTCCTACTGATATTCAGAGGATAAGTTTACAAATGTCAATTAATTTTTACCCATCTGACTTTTAGTTGACCTGAAGTTTATTAAATATACATTGTGAGATAGAGTTGTAGACTTTATTTTTCTATATGAACAGTCAGTCTCACTATTTATTGAATTCTTCCTCCCTGATTTATTTATTTATTTATTTTTGAGTCAGAGTCTCACTCTGTCGTCCAGGCTGGAGTGCAGTGGCATGCTCCCAGCTATTGCAGTCTCGACCTGCTGGGCTCAGGTGATCCTTCCACCTCAGCCTTCCAAATAGCTGGAACTACAGGCATGCACCACCACACCCAGCTAATTTTTTTTTTTTCAATATTTATTGTAGAGATGAGGTCTCGCCAAGTTGCCCAGGCTGGTCTCGAACCTGTGGGCTCAGGCAATCCTCTCACCTTGGCCTCCCAAAGTGCTGGGATTATAGGCGTGAGCCACCGCGCCCGGCCTTCTCCCTGATTTTTAATGGTACCTCTGTTTTATATCATGCTTCATATTTTGGTAGGGTCTATTTGGTCCTTCTGTTCCCTTCCACTGGTCTACCTGTGATACAGTACAGTCTTTAAAGTCAAAAAGACAAATAATAACCAGCATTTTGAGAAAATGTTTGGTTTGAACATTTTTACAGTCTTATTATCAACAATGAAATGCATGCTCTAGTTAGTTCTTTTGATTGCAAGATGTAGTTACTTACCTGGGTTCAGCTACAGCTGAAACTATTGATGCTAAAAGACATGTTTCTATAAAACATAAACCCATTTTAAGTGCTTTTTAATCAACATATTAAATTAGATGGGTAGATTTTTTTTTGTTTTCTTTTTGAGAAAGTATTTACTGAAAGGACAGAAAAGCTCCCACAGTGGGAGGGGACCCAAAGGGGTTGCCCCAGATTATCTATATTTCTTTTAAAACATTCTGTGGGACCAGTGAGGTGGCTCACTCCTGTAATCCCAACACTGGGAGGCAGGGACGAGAGGATTGCCTGATTCCAGAGGTTCAAGACCAGCCTGGGCAACTTGGCAAGACCTCCTCTCTACAATAAATCAAGAAAAATCAGCCGGATGTGGTGGTGCATGCCTGTAGTTTCAGCTACTTGGAAGGCCAAAGCAGAAAGATCGCCTGAGCCCAGCAGGTTGAGGCTCCAGTGACTGTGAACATGCCACTGCATTCTAGCCTGAGCAACAGAGTGAGACTCTGACTCAAAAAACCCCAAAAAACATTCTGTGAAGTTTTTTTTCATTGACTATATCCCCCTTGTATCCCCCCATAATAATTTTAGTAAAAAGTTTACTAGAGGTTGGGCACAGTGACTCATACCTATAATCCCAACACTTTGGGAGGCCAAGGTGAGAGGATTGCTTGAGCCCATAGGTTTGAGACCAGTCTGGGCAACTTGACAAGACCTCTTCTCTACAATAAATCAAAAATTAGCCAGGCATGATGGCACATGACTATAGTTCTAGCAACTTAGAAGACTGAGGCAGAAGGATTGCCTGAGCCCAGTAGGTCGTGGCTGAGGTGGCCATGAGCATGTCATTGCACTCCAGCCTGGGCAGAGAGTGAGACTCTAACTAAAAAAAAAACAAAACAAAATTTACTGATATTTATACTTCTATGATTTGCATAGTTCTTAAAAGTAGTTTTAAAAACATATTTGTATCTTTTTGGGGAAACAGATTGATAGATTATAATTACTGCTTAATAAAGGTTAACCTTAGGATTAGCTTAAACAGATGATCTTATTCTGTCCTTTAAGTGAATGTAAATAAGGACCGATCATTTCATCTCTCAAGTTGGTAAGTTTGTTTGGTGTAGGGAGAGGAAAAAAAAAAGTCACTTAGGACTGTCTAGATACAGCACATATCTTTTTATTCTTCATCCTCAACCCCAAAAATATTTTTCTTTGGAAACAAAAAATCTACTTAGGTGTTTTAGGCCCATGTAAATTTAATTATGTGGAAATGTTTATAGTTGTGATGAGTATGTCCAATAATTGCCTAATTGATGAAATGATAACACCGAATTCTTAGAAGGCAAGTTTTAAATTCTCTTGATACAATTTTAAATGCATTATGTTCTTTTCCGAAATTCTGTTTTCAACTAATTTTAATTTTAGGCCCAGAAGCCTTATCTGGTACAACGGAGAGGAGCTGAATTTGCCTTGACAACTATAGTAAAACATTTTGGTGGTGAAATGGCAATGAAGTTGCCACATCTCTGGGATGCTATGGTTGGCCCATTGAGGAATACAATAGACATACATAATTTTGGTATGCACATATTTTTCTGAATTCAATTTTTAACAAATTTCTGTGTATGTTAATTAAATATATCCTTATTAAATAAAAATGTCTTTACTCGTTTATCCCAGAGCAACAGGTTAGGTTTAAAATGAAGTTGATAGAAACATTTATTTAAAAAAGATATTTGGCCGGGCTCGGTGGCTCAGCCTGTAATCCCGTGCCTTTGGGAGGCTGAGGTGAGTGAATTGCCTGAGCCCGCGGGTTCGAGACCCGCCTGGGCTGCGAGACCTCATCTCTACAATAAATCAGAAAATCAGCTGGGCATGGTGGCGCATGCCTGTAATTCCAGCTACTCGGAAGGCTGAGGCGGAAGGATTGCCGGAGCCCAGCAGGCTGAGGCTGCGGTGGCCGGGAGCGGCCACTGCACTCCAGTCTGGGCGACAGAGTGAGACTCCAACTCAAAAAAAAAGAAAACAAAAACAAAAAATAAAAATAAAAAAGATATTTGGCTGGGCACAGTGGCTCACACCTATAATCCCAGCACTTTGAAGGCAGAGACAAGAGGATTACCTGAGCTCAGGGTTTGAGACCAGCTTGGGTAACTTGGTGAGACCTCATCTCTACAATAAATTTTGAAAAGAATATTAGTCGGGCATGTTGGTACACGTCTATAGTTCCAGCTACTCAGAAGGCTGAGGTGGAAGGATTGCCTGAGTTCAGGAGATCCAGGCGGCAGTGGCCATGAGCATGCCACTGCACTCTAGCCTTGGCAACAGAGTGAAACTCCAATTCAAAAAATAAAAATAAAAAAGAGATATTTGAGCCAGGTGCAATGGCTCACACCTGTAATTCAGCACTTTGAGAGACTGAGGTGGAAGGATTGCTAGAGTCCAGGAGTTCAAGACCCTCTAGGCAACATCGCGAGACCTTGTCTCTACAAAAAATAAATATATAAATAAAATTAGCCAGACATGTTGTTGTGCTCCTGTTGTCCTAGCTGCTTGGAAGACTAAGGTGGGAAGATCACTTAAGCTCAGGAGTTCGAGGTTGCAGTGAGTCTAGATGGCACCACTGCATTCCAGCCTGGGCAACAGAGCAAGAACCTGTCTCAAAAAATAAAAATTAGGTACATTCATATATACATAGACATATATGAAATGGATCACTATGTTAAAGTTCTTTGGTTACTTTAAGTATAGTACCTCAGCACTTACATTAAGGTCATGGCATTTAATTTTAACTTTAAAAAGCAAAATTGACCCTCCCATGCTAGCTAGGGAGGTGGTAAACATTTTTATGGGCTCTAGATTTTCAAAAATGATTTGCAAGGTAATACAGACTTAAAACAATATATTTTAATAGATGGAAAGTTCCTCTTGGAAAAGGGAGATGGCCCTGCTCAAGAACTGGTGAATTCTTTGCAAGTTTTTGAAATAGCAGCAGCTTCGATGGATTCCGAACTTCATCCTTTGGTAACTAACTAATGCAAGTGTAGTATTTCTTCAAATAAAGCAAGTGGTCTTATTAAAATTTCTTAAGGCCAAGCGTCATAGATCATGACTGTAATTCCGGCACTTTGGGAGGCCGAGGCATTAGGATTGCTTGAGCCCAGGAGTTCAAGACCAGCCTAGGCAACATAGCAAGACCTCATCTCTACAAAAAGAAAAAGGAAACTAGCTGGGTGTGGTGGCATTTTGTAGCTCCAGCTACTCGGGAGTCTAAGGTGGAAGGATCACCTGAGCACAGGAGGTCAAGGCTGTGGTGAGCTGGGGAAAGGACTCTGGTGACACAGGAGCCGAGTGAAAGCAGGGAGAAAAGCTGCAGCCCTGGTCATCCAGACTGTCCTAATGACGTAGCTCTTAGGAAAAGCACGCATAGTAAACCCTGCTTCCTAGATAAATATAAAAGGTAAAAGGTGCCTGCTTCAGGTGAAACTGGTCAGTGGCAAAGAGAGAACACTGGTTTGTTTTTTGTTTGGTTGGGTTTTTTTTACCTACTAAAAGATAACTTGCAAAAGAATTGGGGACAGGGAGGAAGAACATAGAGTATTAATTATTCGTTTTCTTCATAAAAGTGTAATTCTTTCCGTGTATCTGCAATAGCAAACTTCCTGCAATTTATAGTGTTGTGAAGGCTACACTCCAATTCTCAGTTGTTATGAAGCAAAAGAGAGCATCTAGGGGGAGCAGAGAATAGTGGAGTTTTTCTGCGTATATAGTAACACAGTAGATCCTTTCACTTGTTTGCTATTAGCAAGGAAAGATAGACTGTTACGCTCTTACCGTCCATTATTAGCACCATGCACTAGCTGAACTGCAAGACTTGTCTAACTGTTGAGACTGGCTCTCATCAGCATTAACCCTCATGTTCCAAGCTGCAGATGTGGGATAATAAGGTGCTGTTGTAAAGCTATGATGATCATAACACACCTGTGGTAAGCCAGGAAGCTAAAATAGAAAATACCTACCAAAGTATGATGTCTAGAACAAAATCAGGAACACTTAATTTCACTGAATTAAAATTAGACACCTAAACTAGTGATAGCAAATTTGGAGAAGCTGGTAGTGTGGTGCTATTTTTCCAGCCTTAGAAGGAGAATCTTGCAAGTATTTGTTTTTTGTTCTCTGTTAATTTTAGAAAGAATTGAGTGTTCATGGATGCCTAAGAGAGAATATGAGCAGGAGAGGCTCTATGCCTTTTTTTCCCTTTCTTTTTAAAAGACTTGTAATACCTTTCCTTGGATTTAGATCGGTGTACTATTGAGCATGTTTTCACAGTAAAGTTTTGAAGTATTTGGAGACATTTCTGGATGTAGAATCATTTGCAATATTGAGAACTTCCCTGAGTATAAGCTATTATTGTAGTTATATTTTAAACAGTAAATTCCCTAATGAGATTTCTGACTGCCTTTAACTTTTTGTTTTTAGTTGGTACAGCATTTGCCTCATCTTTATATGTGCCTTCAATACCCCAGCACTGCAGTAAGGCACATGGCTGCTCGTTGTGTAGGTGTCATGAGCAAAATAGCTACCATGGAAACGATGAATATCTTTTTGGAGAAGGTTCTTCCGTGGCTGGGAGCAATTGATGACAATGTCAAACAAGAGGGTGCAATCGAAGCTCTTGCCTGTATCCTTTTTAATGTTGACAAACTATTCGGAAATTATGTTCTTTTGTTTAAGGATGATTAAAATAAAATTGATTTATTCAAATATACACATAAATAACCTGCCTTGTTCCCAAAAGACTATCCTTTTTGCATCCTATTTTAAGGTATTTTTATGTTTTATTACAAATCTATTTATATTTTTCTGTGAAAATTTTCACATAGAAAGCTTGAAGAATTACTCCTAATTTTAAGACATTTTTAATAAGCTGCATAGTTTTGTGGACTTTATGAACTATGTCTCTAGTAAATGATCTGCTTATTTGTATTATAATCAATGTTTTGTTAATATTATCCAGATACTGTGAGATAGATAGTCCCTATATTATCACCATGATGCTTCCAGAGTTTATTCATTACTTGGGTTGAAAATAACCAAAATGTAGTAGATATTAGAAAAATACAGGCAAGCCCTTTGCTAAGGGCATGGCAGCAAGTGACATTCTTTAACTCAAATTATCTGAAAGATAATTCACAGAACAAGAAAGATGGATGAAGAACAAATCAGTAGAACCTCTGGTTCAAAAATGCTGAAGATTGCGGGAGACTGCACTTAACTAGGTCCACTATATCCAGTTGGTGATTGTCAAGATCCTGGTGGGAAACTTGGAGTTAATCTTTGAGTGACACTCAGTTGTGCTCCCTTATTTACAATGTGACTCACTTATTTTGACCTTGGAATTTTAGAAGCTCATAGGAATTTCTCGATGAAAAAAGTCTTATTAGTAAAGCTTCCTCCAGCCTTCCTCAAATGAAAATCATAACTTTATATTCTTAATCATGAGAAAGTTACATAATGTTTTGAAAGAAGTACCAAAGTGTGCAAATACGGTTATAATTGAAACATAGGTCTTTAGGATCATTATACAAATGAGAAACCTATGAACCTTTTTAAGAGTTACAATTTTGGTGTATCAGTTTGTTTGTGAAAATATCTATCTCAACCATTTTCAAATTTCCTTAATCACTTGCTCAGGTGTAATGGAACAACTGGATGTTGGCATTGTTCCATATATTGTCCTTTTAGTTGTTCCTGTGTTGGGAAGAATGAGTGATCAAACAGATAGTGTAAGATTCATGGCTACACAGTGCTTTGCCACACTAATTAGACTCATGCCACTTGAGGTAAGTTGAAATAATTTGTTTATAGACTTAATGTTTTTTATAACTATCAATAATTGTAACCATTTTTAAAGAGCATGTCAGGCTAAAGAGAAACAAGGTTTTATTTTGAGAATGTTTATATTACAAGCATTAGGATTGTTGTACTTTAACGGGTACTTTAAAAAACAGTACAAGCTGGGCTCGGTGGCTCAGCCTGTAATCCCAGCACTTTGGGATGCTGAGGTGAGTGGATTGCCTGAGCCCGCAGGTTCAAGACCCGCCTGGGCAACTTGGTAAGATCTCATCTCTACAATAAATAAATAAAAAATTAGCCGGGCGTCGTAGCGCGCACCTATAGTTCCGGCTGCTCGGAAGGCTGAGGCGAAAGGATCGCCGGAGTCCAGCAGGTCGAGGTTGTGGTGGCCGAGAGCGGCCGCTGCACTCCAGTCGGGGTGACAGAGTGAGACTCCAATTCCAAAAAAAAAAAAATACAGTACAGAGTTTTAATTTAAGTAAAACAAGAAATCAGACACCATGATTCCTGAAAGAATGATAATTCACTGATGCTCTTCTAGAAATAGAACTGTTCCTAAGTTTCTCTGGTGACATCTAGGTAAAGATTCTAGGCTGATGTTTAGATGAAAGGTAAATTTGAGAGATGGTAATTAAAACTGTAGAAAACAAGTGAAGCAAGAAGCTGGGAGTATGAAGCAAGAAGACTAGAGTACATTCATGGGGCACAAATAATGTGTGACCAATACAGGAAATCGAAGTGTCTTGAACGAAGGAGTTTGAAGCAAAGGAAGAGCCAGAATGCCACTACCAAGCAGCTTATAATATTTTAATGGAATGTATGTAATTCAGGAAATAGTAGATACACACGTTATCCAGGTTATAGCATGTATAAGTACTTCCTTTTTATTACTAAATAGTATTCCATCATATGGACATACCACATTTTGTTTATTTATTTACCTGATGGATATTTGGATTGTTACCAGCTTTTAGCTATGATGAATAATGCTACTATGAACATGCATTTGTAAGTGTATGTATGTATGTATGTATTGATATCTTAAATACCTAGGAATGAAATTGCTAGGTCGTTTGACAAGTTTAACTTAAGAAACTGCAAAATTGTTTTCCAAAGTAACTGCACTGTTTTATGTTTCAGTCAGCAGAGTATGAGTATATATCTAGTAAAGTTGACGATACTCATACTAATACCTCACAGATTCATCCTACATACCCTTGAGAAACTAAACACATGTAGCAAGACACATTTTAAAGAATATTTATTTTAGCACTATTTGTAATAACCTATAACCAGAAACCACTCAAATGTTCATGAATAGTTGGGTAGATAGATTATATATTACTAGACTGCAACAGACTACAGACATAACAATATTAATGAATCCTTAACATAGGATAATCTATTTTTATGAAGCTCAAAAGCAGGCAAAAGAAACTTGGATGCATACTTAGGTGATAAAGAAAAGAAATAAATTACCATACAAATCAGTCAAGTAATTATCTCCTTGGGAAAGGAGCGGGGGTTATGATCGGGAAGGAACATATGGGATCTTCTAAGGTGATGGCAGGGCTGTTTTTCTTGATCAGGTTGTACAGATGTTTGTTTTATAATTTATTAAACTTCATTTATTATGTATTTTTCTGCATGTATATTTTAACTCCAGGCCTTGCATCATCCTACCTGTAAACTAAATGGATGGTA
The DNA here is from genome assembly GCA_027257055.1 of Cephalopachus bancanus. Classification (NCBI taxonomy): domain Eukaryota; kingdom Metazoa; phylum Chordata; class Mammalia; order Primates; family Tarsiidae; genus Cephalopachus; species Cephalopachus bancanus. Next base: position 1,224,862 of record JAPVLO010000446.1, on the reverse strand, counting down.
CTTGGTCCCCCTGGCCCTTTTTAAGCTTTGGAGTCAGTGAGCAATGGGAAGCCATTATGTGCTCTTAAACAAAGTGGTTTTTTGGGAAGATTAGCTGAAGCAGTGTTTTAGGAAAATCAGTTTAATTGTTGTTTGAATATGTGTTAGAATTGGAAATGCCCCAAAACAGAGCCCATGTCCACTGTGAGGTGATAAAGGGACTAAACTAAGATGTTAGCAGTAGGCTTTAGGAGATTTTTTTTTTAGTTGGTTTGTAAGGAATTATAACAGTACTTGATAACAAATTGACAAAAAAAGGGGATTTTGAACTTCAGATATTGAAAAAAGCTTAGTGAAGCTTACTTTCATAGATGTGAAGATTACAAGAGCATGGTATAGATTTTGCTTCTGGCCATGATGGAAAAACAGGAACCAGATTAATCTCCTACCTTAAAACAGACAAAATGTATCAAACAATGATTTTTCAGACATTGGACTACAGGCAGCACTAGCTTGTCACCTGGAGTGAATTTCTAGGCCACATCATAGAGAAGAGTAACACAAAGAGAACCCAGTAGTGAGTAGTCTTGCTGAGTTGAATAATCAGAGTTCAGAGTTTGGGGAAGACAAGATGGTGAGAATTTGCAAGACAGAGTACCTGAGAGAAGGTAGCTGCACAGAGAGAAAACTCCAGAAGTCCTCAAAGGGGTTCCCTCAAATCTTTGAGTACTTGTCTGCACATTTATATGAGAACACTTTTGAAGATGGGGAAAGAATCACTTTAGAGGCATATGCAGAGCAGGTGAAGCAATTCTCAGAGCTCACATGGTGCCAGAAATAGTTTGTATTGCCACCAAGCAGAGTAGCAAGACACCTTCTACCATACAGAGCATCAAATAGGGTCCTTAGAAACATATTGCCTCAGTAATGGGCTAAATTGTCTCTTGACAAAAGGCTGATTTAGACCTACCTCAACAAAATTTAAAAGCAAGCTTTAAAAGGATCTAATTAGGCCGGATGGGGAGGCTCACACCTGTAATCCCAGCACTCTGGGAGACAGAGGTGTGAGAATTGCCTAATAAGCCCAGGGGTTTGAGACCAGCCTGGGCAACTTGGTAAGACCTCTTCTCTACAATAAGTTAAAATATTAGCTGGGCGTGGTGGTATGTACCTGTAGTTCCAGCTACTTAGAAGGCTGAGGTGGAAGGATCACCTGAGCCCAGTAGGTTGGGGCTACAGTGGCCATGAGCATGCCACTACACGCCAACCTGAGCAACAGTGAGATTCCGACTCAAAAAAAAAAAGGATCTAATTAATTTCAGCTAACTAAAATATTTCCTGGGGGAAAAGCCCCCAAAATATTTAAAGAAATACATAAAAATAAAATCAAGCATTGTCGGAGGCTGGCTACGACTTGAGGGGGTTGGGCCTGAATCGGGGAATCAGGAAGGCGAAGAAGAAACAACTCAGAGGCAATTCTTCTGGGTTCAGTCTGGCCAAGACCGTTCCAAATTTTTTTCAAACTCCTTCCACCTTATATACCATTTTCTACCACCCCTAGCAATATGACAAACATTCGCCGGGGGCTTACACGTCCCACAGTGCATAACGTTTTTTACAGAAACATACATCATGAGAGTTGTATGCCCCAACAATCACGAATCCATGAGGCATAACGTGCTTACGTCAAGATGATAAATGCAGAGCTTTTACAAAAATTTCACAAACTGCTTTCCATGATTTTAATGATTAATCCATACTTCATAAGTTTATTTTTATTTCTATCTAATATAAAATCTTGAATTTTCTATTAACCTTTTATGATTTGACAAAATATGTTATGTAATTCTTTAACACTTAACCCAAAACTAATTATTTTTAAGCTATAAAACCTCACAATGACTCATATGAGTCTTTTTAACCACATCTAGACTTAACAATTTTATTTTATCTAATGATTAAACTCTAACACTATGCTATATCTTATAAACTTATCTTATTTTTTCTTTAAACTATCATAAATGTATAACTATCATTAATGTGTGATTCTTATTGTTATAAAACTATAAACTTATTTTTATCCTGTCTTCAAACTTAATAAAATTACAAATCTAATTATTTTTGTAATCTGTTTCCTTGTAAGCTAGTGCATAACCGTTTGTAAGAAATCCCATTGCCATAGTAACTTATTGAACAGCCTGGCTGGGGGCAGAAACCGTAACAGGGGCGTATCGGCATAGTTTGTTCCTTAGCAATCAGCTTGGTTAGAGGCAAAAACAATAAAAAGAGTTTCGCACAGAAAGTTTCAGTACATAGCCAAACAGAAAGTTTTAATGTATTGTTAAAGAATCTCAAGATTAGCCTTCAGAAACTTAAAGATAACTTTTAGGAAAAGAAAACTTAAAAGCTTAAACGAAGCTTAAAGGGTTTTCTATAAGTAACTATTACTGTTTAAGTCTTTCCAATCAAAATCATAGCATTTTGTATACATTCTTATAATATAAATTAAAGATCTCGTTACTAGTCAACAAACTATATAATAATTGTGAGCATGCACAGGCAGGAAGACAAAAAGTTTATTAAACGGGATCCATGGGGCCTTTTGCCTTCAACATGGTCGCCGGAGCTTTTCTCTCAACCAGCATACTTCTTGTAATCAGATGCTCCATAGTTTGTTTCTTCAAGGTCTCGGCTCCCAACAAAGCATCAAACATTATAAAACTTAAGATGTTTGAAATCCACTAAAAAAAATTGCCAGACAGAATATATGTTCAATAACCAGGAGAAAAGTCAGCCAATAGAAACAGACCCTGAAATGACTCAGACAATAGAATTAGTAGACAAGAACATTAAAATATACTCTGTATGGTCAAGAAAGTAGAGAAGACCATGAATGTAATGAGGAACAAAATGGAAGATATAAGAATGACCCAAACTGGGCTGGGCACAGTGGCTCATGCCTGTAATCTCAGTACTTTGGGAGGCAGAAGCAAGATGATTGCCTGAGCCTGTGGGTTCAAGACCAGCCAGGGCAACTTGGCAAGACCTCATCTCTAAATTTTTAAAAATTACCTGGGCAAGGTGGTGCGTGCCTGTAGTTCCAGCTACTTGGAAGGCTGAGGTGAAGGATCCCCTGAGCCCAGCAGGTCAAGGCTGAGGTGGCTGTGAGTGTGCCACTGTACTCCAACCTGGGTGACAGAGTGTGACTCCTACTCAAAAAAAAAAAAAAAAAAAAATAGGCCAGGTGCAGTGGCTCACACCTATAATCCCTGCACTTCGGGAGGCCAAGGTGAGAGAATTCCCTGAGCTCAAGAGTTTGAGACCAGCCTGGGCAACTTGGTGAGTCCTCATTTCTACAATAAATTTAAAAAAAAAAGTAGCCAGGCGTGGTGGCACATGCCTATAGTTCCAGCTACTTGGAAGGCTGTGGTGGAAGGATCTCCTGAACCCAGCAGGTCAAGGCTGCTGTGACTGAGAGCATGCCACTGCATTCCAGCCTGAGCGACAGTAAGACTCCAACTCAAAAAAATAATAAAAATAAAATAAAAATAAGTGACCCAATTAACCTTCTAGAAATAAAAAATAATTACAAATAAAAATTAATTGGATTAGATTAATAATAGCAGGTTAGACACTGTAGAAGAAAATATTAGTAAATTTGAAGGCATGACAATAGAAGAATAATTTCATTCCTGTTCCTCTTTATAACTTAATTTCCTCTGTTATGTCTTCATAGGAAAAAATCATGTATTTTGCTGAAATATACATTGAAGAATCATGGAATATCAACCAGTGATTTTGACATAAGCTTCAATTTTCTAGCACTATTAGTAATGCTTGCTGACTTTTATGGGAATTGGAGTGGGAAAGACACAACAGGGGTCCTAGGCACTGAACAGTATTTGTGCCTCTTGGGTTTAGGGTTTCACTGTTAGGGAGTAGAGCTAGTTATATGGTCTTACAACTTATCATTTCTTTAAAATTCTGTGAGGCTAAATATATGAAGATTTTGGTTTTTTTTGTAAAGCATTGTGCAAAAAGACTTTGTGATTCTGGTGTTAAATGTGCTGACAATGTTAGTTTTTACCTTAATAGATAACATTAAATCCAAAACCTCTGAAAATAGAACATACAGTCATTTTTAAGACTCAATATACATACCTCACTCCTCTAATACTATTTTTGATATGTATGGAATATATATTTTACTTAAGTTTCAGTAAAATGCTGTTTCTGGAATTTTAATTTTCTTGACACCCAAATTTTGTAGTCTGAGGACCTTTTTAAAAAAATAACTGTTTCAGGCTGGGCACAGTGACTCATGCCTATAATCCCAGTACTTTGGGAGGCCAAATGAGAGGATTGCCTGAGCCCACAGGTTCCAGACCAGCCTGGGCAACTTGGTGAGACCTCATCTCTACAGTAAATCAAAAAATTAGCCATGTGTGGTAGGACACACCTGTAGTTCCAGCTACTTGGAGGGCTGAGGGGAAAGATCACCTGAGCCCAGCAGGTTGAGGCTGTGGTGGCCGTGAGCGTGCCACTGCACTGCAACCTGGGCAACAGAATGAGACTCCAACTCAAAAAAAAAAAGTTATGGTAGACAGCATGATGTTTTGAAACATGTAAACATTACGAAATGATTAAATCAAGCTAATTAGCATATCTCATCTCACATAAGTATTGTTATTAGTGGTGGAAAACATTTAAAATCTTACTCAAGTTGGGCTTGGTGGCTCAGCCTGTAATCCCATGCCTTTGGGAGGCTGAAGTGAGTGGATTGCCTGAGCCCGCGGGTTCGAGACCCGTCTGGGCAGTGAGACCTCATCTCTACAATAAATCAAAAAAATCAGCCGGGCGTGGTAGCGCATGCCTGTAATTCCGGCTACTTGGAAGGCTGAGGCGAAAGGATCGCCGGAACCCAGCGGGTCGAGGCTGCGGTGGCCGGGAGCGGCCAATGCACTCCAGTCTGGGCGACAGAGTGAGACTCCAACTCAAAAAAAAAAAAAAATCTTATCTCTTGAGCCAGGTGTGGTGGCTCACACCTGTAATCCCAGCACTTTGGGAGGCTGAGCTGAGAGGATTGCCTGAGCCCACGGACTCAAGGCCTGAGCAACATGGTGAGACCTTGTCTCCACAATAAATCAAAAAATTAGCTGGGCATGGTGGCACACACCTGTGATTCCAGCTACTTGGAAGGCTGACATGAAGGATTGCCTGAACCCAGCAGGTTGAGGCTGTGGTGGCCATGAACCTGCACGCCAATCCTGGGCAACAGAGTGAGACTCCAACTCAAAAAAAAAAAATCTAATCTCTTAGCAGTGTCCACGTATGCAGTACAACAGCAGCCCCCTACCTTTCTGGCATCAGGGACCAGTTTTGTTGAAGACGGTTTTTCCACAGATGGGGAGATCGTCAGGCATTAGATTCTCATAAGGAGCATGCAGCTTAGATCCTTTGCATGCACAGATCACACTAGGGTTCACGCTCCTATGAGAATCTAATGCTGCTGATGGTCTAACAGAAGGCCGAGCTCCACTCGCCCGCCACTCACCTCCTGCTACGCAACAGGCCACGGACTGCTGCTGGCCCCTGGCCCCAGAGGCTGAGGATTCCTGCAATACAATATTATTAACTGCATGTGCAGTAGATTAACCATGCTGTGCAGTAGACCCATAGTATGTATTCATCTTATCTATTTATTTATTTATTTGAGTTGGGATCTCACTCTGTTGCCTAGGCTGGAGTGCAGTGGCACATTCACAGCCACCACCACCTCAACCTCCTTCACCTCAGCCTTTCAAGTAGCTGGAAACACAGGAGCACAAGGACATTAAAATATACTCTGCCATGTCCGGCTAACTTTTTGGTTTATTGTAGCAATAAGGTCTCACCAAGTTGCCCAGGCAGGTTTTGAACTCTTGGGTTCAGGCAGTCCTTTCACCTCCTCCCCCCAAATTGCTGGTATCACAGGCATGTGCCACCACACCCAACCTTAGTCTGTTTAAATGAAACTTTGTAACCAATATCTCCCCGTTTCCCCTCTGTCTCCTACCCACCTAGACCCTGGCAACCACCATTCTACTCTTTGCTTCTGTGATTTTGTCTTTTTAGATTCCACATATAAGTGAGATCACTCAATATTTGTCTTTCTGTGCCTGGCTTGTTTCCCTTAGCATATGTCATTCAGATTCATCCATGTTGTCCCAAATGACAGAATTTCTTTTTTCTCTATGGCTGAATAGTATTCTGTGGTATCCATTCATCACATAAACGCACACTTAGGTTGATTCCACGTCTCGGCTATTGTGAATGATGCAATAAACACCGGAATGCGGATATCTCTTCAACATACTGATTTCATTTCCTTTGGATATATACCAGAAGTGGGATTGCTAGATCATATGGTAGTTCTATTTTTAATTTGGGTTTTTTTTTATAGGAACACCCATGCTGTTTTCCATGATGGTGTACTCATTCCCACCAACAGTATGCAGTGCTTCCCCTTTCTCCACATCGTCCCCAATACGTGTTCTCTTTTGTCTTTTAATAATTGATATTCTAGCAATTGTGAGGTGATATCTCATAGTGATTTTAATTTGTACTTCCCTAATAATTAATGATTTTGAGCATTTTTTCATGTACACATTGGCTCTTTGTATGTCTTTTGAGAAATGTCTTTTCAAGTCCTTTCCGTTTTAATCTGGTTGTTTCTACTGAGTTGCTTGGGTTCATTTTATATTTTAGATATTGACACCTTATTAGACTTATGGTTCACAAATAATTTTTTCCCATTTTATTGATTGTCTCTTCACTCTGTTAATTGTTTCCTTTGCTATGCAGAAGCTTTTTGGTTTGATGCAGTCCCATTTGTCTATACAGGTTGAGTATCCCTTCTCCAAAATGCTTGGGACCAGAAGTGTTTTTGATTTTTTTTTTTTAATGTTTACATTACATTTATCAGATGAGCATCCCTAATCTGAAAATGAGAAATCTGAAATGCTCCAATGAGCATTTTTTTAAAATGTCTTGTTGGCACTCATAAAGTTTTGGATTTTTGAATTTGAGTTCAACCTGAACTTCGATTCTGCTTCCTGTGCTTTGGGGTCATAGCCAAAAAAAAAAAAAAGGTTGCCCAGACCAATACCAAGGAGGCATCTCCTTACGTTTCATTCTAGTAATTTTACAGTTTCAAACAGGCCTTACATTGAAGTCTTTAATCCATTATGACCTGATTTTTGTATATTGTGTAAGATGTAAGGATCCAGTTTCACTCTTCTTGCGTGTGGATATCCAGGTTTCCTAACACTGTTTATTGAAGAGACTATCCTTTCCCAGTGAGTGTTCTTGGTTCCTTTGTTGAAGATCAATTAACTGTAATTGCATGGATTTATTTCTGGGGTCTCTATTCTGTTCCATTGATCTGTATCTGTTTTTAAGCCAGTATCATGCTGTTTTGATTACTATATCTTTGCAGTATATTTTGAAATCAGGTAGTGTAATCCCTCCAGCTTTTCTTTCTTTTGTTCAAGATTGCTTTGGCTATATGGGGTCTTTTGTGGTTCCACATGAGTTTTAGGATTGTTTTCCCTATTTCTATGAAAAATACCACTGGAATTTTTATAAGGATCGCATTAAATCTGTAGATTGTTTTGGATAGTATGGATATTTTAACAGTACTGTTCTTCCAATCCACAAACATTTATTCCACTTATTTATTTTCATTTATGTGTGTCTCCTTCAGTTTCTTTCATTAATTTTTGTAGTTTTCAGTGTATAGATCTTTCACTTCCTTTGTTAAGTTTATTCTTAAGTATTTTATTTTTTTGATGCTATTGTAGATAGGATTGTTTTCTTTATTTCTTTTTTTGGATAGCTATGCCAAGACCTCTCACACTCTTAAAAATTGAAGACAACAAAGAGCTCATGATATTTTCTGTAATAGAAATTAAAGCTGGGACATTTTTTTAAAGCATTTAAATAACAAACTAATTACATGTTACCATAGTTAACTTCTTTGATGAAAAGTAACTAATTACATGTTACCATAGTTAACTTCTTTGATGAAAAGTAACTTTTTTTTTCAAGTCAGAGTCACACTCTTGCCCAGGCTGGAGTGCAGTGGCATGTTCATGGCCATCGCAGTGTTGACTTACTGGGCTCAGGTGATCCTTCACCTCAGCCTTTCCAGTAGCTAGAACTACAGGCATGCGCCACCACACCCAGCTGATTTTTAAATTATGTATTGTAGAGGGGAGGTTTTGCCAAGTTGCCCAGGCTGGTCTCAAACCGGTGGGCTCAAGCAATCTTCCCGCCTCCTCCTCCCAAAGTGTTGGGATTATAGGCATGAGCCACTATGCCCGGCAAGTAATTTCTAAAACAATAAGTGAGAAGAGTGACATTGTTTTATATTCTTGCATATTCCTTTTAGGTCTGGTTTAATGGTAGATACCTGAATTCTCATATTTGCTTAAGCATTTAGTCTGTTGTTTTGGTTGAGATATATGAAGAAAGTCTAGTCTCACATATATAGGTAATTAGAATTAAAGCAATATTATGACACACTTCTCAAATAATTGTGGATATTCTTTTATCTGAAAAGATAAGGTTTTTAAAAAATTATGTGTCATGTAAAATCTAAAACCTCATTAATGAATGTTTCATATTCTCTAAATTAAATTCATTAAAATTCATTGTTTTATCTTACACTTTTGAATGTCTTTACGCATACATGTTTTGTAACATTATGCATTTTTCATTTAGAAAATATCAGCTAACTGAGCTCTTTGAATTTTCCCAGCTTGACACATTTCATTATATAATATTTAAAAATCATACCTATTAATGTCACCAGTGGAAAATTGCTCTTATTGGGAAGCTGTTGATTTCTCTTGAAAACTTGAATTTTATCGGTGGCAGCAAGTATATCACTTGTTTTCCTTGACGTGACAGGTTCAGTTTTGAGATGTCAGGCAGATACCAAAGTCAGAATAACCATAGTTTGTTGATCCTTTCAAGTAAAATGTTATTCCATTAAAAAATGGCAATCAGGCCAGGTGCCAGTGTCCCACACCTATAATCCCAGCACTTTAGGAGACTGAGGCAGGAGGATTGCTTGAGCACAGGAGTTTGAAGCCAATGTGGGCAACATAGTGAGATCTCCTCTCTACAAAAAAAATGTAAAAATTGGCCTTATGTGGTGGCACGTGCTTGTAGTCCCAGCAACTCAGAAGGCTGAGATGGAAGGATTGCCTGATCCCAGGACGTGGAGGCTGCAGTGAACTGGAACTGTACCACTGCATTCCAGCCTGGAACAGAGTGAGATCCTGACTCAAAAAAAAAAGTCTATCTTAATGTACAGTTCATCTAAAGGGAATAATTCTTTGATATTACCTAGTTTAGTAATCATAAATCTTTATTTTAAGAATATGATCAGCCAATGATGAAACATATGGTTGGATACATCCAGGATAGATATGTGAACACTACAAAGTTGTCAAGGAAATTCTTGGAGTATTAAAAACTTCAGATTTTTTTTTAATGGCTAGTTCCGCTCACAGTTTAAACAATGTCACAAGTGCTTTTCCTCAAAATGTTGTGCTTTGTTTGATAAGCAGTAGACGTGCTTTACGTTCATATTGCATTTGTCTCACAGAATGTTACAAAGAGTTGAGATTTAATAAAATTAATCATTGTTTCTGCTTCATCCAAAACATTGTTAAGTAAAACTGGCTATGTGAAAGAGTGCTAGTGCATGGCTGTGAGGAATGTCGTTACTACTGGGACACTTTGGTGCCACTGCCTTGATTCTTTCTGAGGGATGGGCACTTTTCGCCACCATAACTTTTGCACCATCAGTGAAAATGTCAACATAGTGAATAAAAAGCAAATCATCAGCTGGGCATGGTGGCTCAAGCCTGTAATCCCAGCACTTTGAGAGGTGGAGGCAAGAGGATTGCCTGAGCTCAGGAGTTCAAGACCAGCCTGAGCAACGTGGCGAGGCCTCGTCTCTACGATAAATCAAAAAATTAACCAGGCATGGTGGCACATGCCTTTGATTCCAGTTACTTGGAAAGCTGAAGTGGAAAAATCACTTGATCCCAGCAGGTCGAGGCTGCGGTGGCTGTAAGCGTGCCACTGCACTCCAGCCTGGACAAGAGACTCAGACTCAAAAATATAAAAAAAGTAAATCATAAATAAAATAGTTGAAAATGGCCAGGTGTGGCAGCTCAGCCTGTAATCCCAGCACTTTGGGAGACTGAGGCAAGAGGTGTGCCTGAGCCTGGGGTTCGAGACCAGCCTTGGCAACTTGGCAAGACCGCACCTCCACAACAAATCAAAAAATAAGCTGGGTGTGGTAGTGCACACTTGCAGTTCCAGCTACTTGGAAGGCTGAGGTGGAAGGATCGCCTAAGCCCAGCAGGTTGAGACTATGGTGGCCATGAGCGTGCCACTGCACTCCAGCCTGGGCAACAGAGTTAGACTCCAACTCAATAAATACAAAAATAAAGTTATATAGATTTCAGATTTTTCTGTGTATTTGTTTTGCTAAAACTTGAAATTATTTGATACATCTAAGAATGAAAAATTGTGAATAAATAGTTTTAATACACATTAAAAAATCATTTTAGGCAGGCATTCCAGACCCTCCAAACATGTCAGAAGAATTAATCCAATTGAAAGCAAAGGAGAGACACTTTTTGGAGCAATTGTTAGATGGGAAAAAATTGGAAAATTATAAAATTCCAGTACCAATCAATGCTGAACTCAGAAAATATCAGCAGGTAACTTTTATACTTATCTTTAAAATAGGAATAGTAACTTTTCCGTTAAATATATTTTGAAGAGTTTTTTTAAATTGATGTAATAAAATCTTGTGTGTAGTGTCTTATACCCATTATTTCTCTTTTGTCCATGTGAAGATTTTTGATCTATGCAAGCATGTTTTTTATAAGAAAATTTTTTTATGGTCTGTTAACATTTATAATTTTTCTCTTGCTTCCCAACCTTACAGGATGGTGTGAACTGGTTAGCATTTCTTAATAAGTATAAACTTCATGGAATTCTATGCGATGACATGGGTTTAGGGAAAACTTTACAGTCCATCTGCATTCTCGCAGGAGATCATTGTCACAGGTAATTTAAAATGTTATTCTAAAATAAGATTCCAGATTTATATTCCAGATTCTGAGAAATATAAACAAGTTGGCTAATTTATTGTGTTTTGCTGTCATGAAGGGCCCAGGAGTATGCAAGATCAAAACTGGCAGAATGTATGCCACTGCCTTCCTTGGTAGTGTGTCCGCCAACGTTAACAGGACACTGGGTGGATGAAGTAGGTAAATTTTGCTCCAGAGAGTATCTCAATCCATTGCACTATACTGGACCACCCACTGAAAGAGTAAGGTAAGAGCTGTACAAGAAAATGTTTAGCCTTTTTGTCCTAAGGAGTTTGGAAGAATAAAATTTGCTAAAAGTGAATCCGATTAGCTGTTTTTGCTGTATGACATAGGAACTTACTCAGCTTACTTAAGAAAAGTGAGTGTACTTTGGGTAGATGCAGTCAGCGAGGGTCACCAAAATTCAGGGACTTTAGACATTGTATAGGAAGTTGAGCTTTCTTGAGTATTACAGCTGGGAACCACAAGGAACAAAAGCCATTCGATATGCCCCTTTTGTGGCCATAGTATCTCATTGGTGCTTCTGTTGTGTCCTCATTCTCTGCCCACTTCCCTAAGAGATCTCCTTTGAGGCAGGCACGGTGGCACATACCTGGCATTCCAGCTGTTCAGGAGGTGGAGGCAAGAGGGTTGCTTGAGTCCAGGAGTTCAAGGCCAGCCTGGATAACATAATGAGACAACCTGACTGGGCGCGGTGGCTCACGCCTATAATCCTAGCATGTTGCCTGAACCCTTGGGTTCAAGACCAGCCTGGGCAACTTGGCGAGACCTCATCCCTACAGTAAACTTAAAAATTTTTAAAAATTAGCCGGGCATGGTGGCACATGCCTGTAGCTCCTTGGAAGGCTGAGGTGGAAGGATCACCTGAGCCCAGCAGGTCAAGGCTGCAGTGGCCGTGAGCGTGCCAGTGCACTCCAGCCTGGGTGACAGAGTGAGACCGACTCAAAAACAAAACAAAACAAAAAACGAGACAAAGGGAAGCTCACTGACAGATTTCAGCTTATTTTTTAAAGGTCAGATAGTCATAGCTTGTTCTTAGACTTGTTCATAGACTTGCTGCTCTTCTGTGTTATAATAGCTAACATTATTTACTAAATAAGTTATTATTTAAACTTTCAGTTTTAGTATTGAGCACTTACTGGCTAGCCACTATTCTAAGCAGTTGTAAAATTGTGTATTGCGTGTTCTCACAATCGCCTTATGAGGTATTAGTACACTTTTTTTTTGAGTCAGAGTCTCACTCTGTCACCTAGGCTTGAATGCAATGGCATGCTCAAAGCCACCACAGCCTCCACCTGCTGGGCTCAGGCGATTCTTCCACTTCAGCCTTCCAAGTAGCTGGAACTATAGGCGTATACTACCATGCTCAGCTAGTTTCTTGATTTTTGTAGAGATGAGAACTCACCAAGTTGCCCAGGCTGGTCTCAGGCAATCGTCCACCTCCCAAAGTGCTGGGATTATAGGCATGAGTATTCGTTCCAGTTTGGAGATAAGGAGCCTAAGGCATGGGCCTGGGTCCAATGTCACTCAGTTAATTAAGTGAACAGAGTAAGGATTTGAACGGGCAGGCACCTCAAAAGCTTGTACCCTGGAGCAATTTACTCTAGTGCCTCTTAGAATTCATTCTTTTATAAGTGATAGAAATTCAGCTCCAACTAGTTGAAGCAAATAGGAAATTCATTAATTCACTAACTTGAGAATTTCAGGAGTGAGTTCTTGCTTCAGTCACATCTAGATCACTCACATTCTTCCTCCCCATAAATAACTTGTTGTATTACCAGTCTCTATTGGGCTTCAGTCTTCAGGTGGCAAAAAAGATGACCACTGGCAGTCTCCGGTCCACATCTCCTAGCTTCTCAGCTATAGTAAACACACCATGCCACTTCCATCCTGTTTATCAATACTAGACATGACTGATTAGCTTTGTGTGGGTCATGCTCCCCAACCAGCCCTTTTGATCAGGGTATAAAATATTGTGAATAAGCTCAGCCTGGTTTAAATGCTTCATCTCTTTGGTGATTATGAGGCCATGTGATTGATAATTCCCTTGCACCCCTCAGAACAACATGGATGGTAAAGGAATAGTGCCCCCAAGGAAGAGATGTTGGCAGATAAGTTAACTTGCCCACCACGTTTTCAGTCTGGTGTTCATCTCTTTTCTAATCAGACCAGGTGGCATACAGCTGAGTCATAAGAGGAAAAGCCGTTCAGTGAGCAGAGTCAATACAGAGTCAGCAGAAGAGAGTGCTGGGCTTGGCAGGCCGATCCAAAGCACTTTATACAATGGAAGCTGTGGTTTCACCTTTGAAATTGTATTGAAAACTTTTCAGAATCCTTGTTTCCTAATTTTATTTCTTTCTAAATAAAGGTTACAGCATCAAGTAAAAAGGCACAATCTGATAGTGGCTTCATATGATGTTGTGAGGAATGACATAGATTTTTTTAGGTAAGAATTAACATTTTTTCTTCAGAAAAACCTCCATATCAAATTTGAGGACCCTTAATATTTTCCTGTTTTCAAGATATTTCAAATAGTTCCTAACATATGGTAAAAGATAGTAAAATGTTCTATTTATTCTCCCTTAGAAATATTAAATTTAACTACTGTATTCTTGATGAAGGCCATGTCATCAAAAATGGAAAAACAAAGTTGTCAAAAGCAGTAAAACAGCTGACTGCTAATTATAGGATTATTCTTTCTGGAACACCAATTCAGGTATTTTCTATTCTTCCTATTAAAATGTGTGTGTGTGTGTGTGTGTGTGTGTGTGTGTGTGTGTGTGTGTGTGTGTACATATGTATGCCAGGTACAGAGTAGATTTGGTGTTTGGCAGTGAGTTAAAGAAGGTTTTTTTAGTTTATAGGAATGATCATTTCCCAGTAATTATAGTGCTTATTTAATGGTTTATTTGCTATATAGCAATAGCTGAACAAACCAGGTTTTAAAAGTCATATTTAAAGTTTAACTTTAGGCTGGGTGCAGTGGCTCATACCTATAATCCCAGCACTTTGGGAGGCAGAGGCGAGGGGATTACCTGAGCCCAGGAGTTCAAGACTAGCCTGGGCAACATAGCAAGACCTCGTCTCTACAATAAATCAAAAAAAATTAGCCAGACATGGTGGTGTGTACCTGTGGTTCCAGCTACTTGAAAGGCTGAAGTGGAAGGACTACATGAGCCCAGCAGGTGGAGGCTGCGGTGGCCATGAGCGTGCCACTGCACTACAGTCTGGACGACAGAGTAAGACTCCGACTTAGAAAGAAAACTAAAAACAAAATCTAATTTTAGGCCATGTCAATAGAAGTCTTGTGTTGAAAGTATGGAAGACGTAAGTAAGACTCTGCTGCACGCTGGTCGTCCTCCTTCTGTAGTAGCACACCACAGCCTGATACAGCATGGCAAAGCTAGCACTGAGTCAAAGGCAAATCATCTTATGAAGTGTGAATTCCTGATGTCAGGAGGCAGTTGAAGGGAGGCAACTGTAGAAGTTCATCTCGGAAAAGGAAGGAGGCCAATGAGTGAGTAGGTGTCTCCAGACACCTTTGAGTGAGTCTTGTCCTCCAGAGGAATTGGTTGCAGATGCTCACATACAGTGTGGACAGCTGGGTCTGCTGGGAAGAGACCCTCGAACAGCCGGGCTTGGTGGCTCAGCCTGTAATCCCGCGCCTTTGGGAGGCTGAGATGAGTGGATTGCCTGAGCCTGCGGGTTCAAGACCCGCATGGGCAGTGAGACCTCATCTCAACAATAAAATCACAAAATCAGCCGGGCGTGGTAGCGCATGCCTGTAATTCCAGCTACTTGGAAGGCTGAGGCGGAAGGATCGCCGGAGCCCAGCAGGTCGAGGCTGCGGTGGCCGGGAGCGGCCACTGCACTCCAGTCTGGGCAACAGAGTGAGACTCCAACTCAAAAAAAAAAGAGACCCTCAAACAATCTCCAGTTAGGGAATAAACCAGTTTCCTGCCAACTTTTGTCATTGATGACTCTTTATTTACGTACCTATTACTTTTAAACTTATTTTTGGTGATCAACTGATTATTAAAAGGGTTAGTATTTTGTCCTTTAAGTGGACACTACAGATTTTAATAATATAATTGCAAGGCTTTTTACTTTTATTTATTTATTTTTTTTTGAGTTGGAGTCTCACTCTGTCGCCCAGACTGGAGTGCAGTGGCCGCTCCTGGCCACCACAGCCTCGACCTGCTGGGCTCCAGCTATCCTTCCACCTCAGTCTTCTGAGTAGTCGGAATTACAGGCACTTGCTACCACACCCGGCTGATTTTTTTGATTTAGTGTAGAGATGAGGTCTCACCAAGTTGCCCAGGCGGATCTCGAACGCACGGGCTCAGGCAATTCACTCACCTCAGCCTCCCAAAGTGCGGGATTACAGGCTGAGCCACCAAGCCCGGCCCTTTTTTACTTTAAATATACTTTAAAAAAGTATATCTAAAAGGGAATGCCAGGCGCAGTAGCTCACACCAATAACCCCAGCACTTTGGGAGGCCCAGGTGAGAGGATTGCCTGAGCCCACAGGTTCAAGACCAGCCTGGGCAACTTGGCGAGACCTCATCTCTGTAATAAATCAAAAAAATTAGCCAGGCATGGTGGCACATGCCTGTACTTCCAGCTACTTGGAAGGCTGAGGCAGAAGGATTACCTGAGCCCAGCAGGTCAAGGCTGCAGTGGCCGAGAGCGTGCCACTGCACTCTAGCCTGGGTGACAGAGTGAGACGCCAACTCAAAAAAATAATAATAAAAGGGAAAAAAACTTTAGGCTTTAATTATCAAGACTTACTGTGTTTCCATTTAAAGCTATGTGGAAACGCTGTAGTAATTTAAACAGGTTTTTGCTGTTATAGTTCATACATCAAAAGAAGTATAGTTTCCATTTGTTTGTTTAAAGGCTTTCTTTCCCCCCACCCCTGAACAAGGTAGTTCTGGACCCATAAGGTGGGTTTTCTCACTGCAAAGCCACGGTGGCCCAGAGTCAGGAGGCAAAGCCTGAGTAGGGCTAGAAAGGTGTCTGAATGGGAAGATGGCTCAGCATGGAGAGCACGAGCAGGCTGAGGAGGCGGGATCTGGAAGGGGAAAGGGGAGGAGGCTACCTGGGGATCAAACCTGTTGGGAGGTCATCCAAGATGAATTAAGTGCCGATTCCTCTCCCTCCCCCCCCATGAAATTTCAGTGGTAGAATTGAAAAGAATCTGTGCCTTTGCTTTGTGACCCATAAATACTGGTGGGCTTGACTTACAGCCAGATTTTCAGAGTTTGTTGTTGTTATTGGTGAAGTGGTAATATTGGCCAAATTCCTTAAATCTTGATGTTGATTTAAGTTTCAAAGATAAATTAAAAGAATCAGAAACTTACTCATCTTTCTGCTCTTCTGTTTACTCCTTTGTAGATTCCAGTGGTAGGGTATAGAAACTATGGACCAAGGCTTATTCTGATCGAGGAGACTTGAAGATTTTCCTCTAATAGGATAGAATATTTTCTCCAAGAATACTGACTTGAATTTTTCACACTAAAATAGAGACTTATACCATATATACCTAAAATTGTAATGATTTATCTTTTATTTATATCATCATAGTGGGCTTTTATCAATGTTCCATTTTTCAAGTGTAAGGAAATAATCCCAGCACAAAAGATAATTCATGTTCCTTTTTTATATTCAGAACAACGTTTTGGAGCTGTGGTCACTGTTTGATTTCCTCATGCCAGGATTTTTGGGTACTGAACGCCAGTTTGCTGCTCGATATGGTAAACCTATATTAGCAAGTAGGGATGCCAGAAGCTCCAGTCGAGAACAGGAAGCAGGTATGAAAGAGAAACAATTATGAACCCTGTGTATGTGATTATAATCTGTACTTAACTTTTTCAAAGCTGTTTTCTCTTATTGTTAACAGGTGTTCTTGCTATGGATGCACTGCACCGCCAAGTCCTGCCATTTCTTTTGAGAAGAATGAAAGAAGATGTTTTGCAGGATCTCCCACCTAAAATTATTCAAGACTATTATTGTACTCTTAGTCCTCTGCAGGTTAGGAACCTGATGATTGCTGTTGTTAGTGTTATGTTTATTAACAGAATGTTTTGTAAAAGCCATAAAAGTATTGAGTAAAGGGGCTTAGCCTTTGACTTCTCACTCTAACCTGGTTTCCCTAACCTTTAGGATTATTGTGTTTGGAACAGGCATAGATAAGGCCTAAGTGAATCTGGTTACATTTGTGGATATGAGTTTGAATGTGTGCATTTTGACTATAGCATTAAAGCAAAATCCAGTATCATAGTTCCTTTCTTAGATGTCATAATTAAAAAGGTCACAGGCTAAATTGATAAGGAAATAAGCCAGTGTTTATAAAGGCCAAAAGTCTGCCTGTGAATGTTGTCGTATCATCTTCACAACAGAGTTATAGGTATAATCCCCATTTTTGCAAATAAAGTGACTCTCAGAAAAGTTAAATAGCTTGCTTAAAGTTACAGAATTAAGATACAGTTGTGCATCCTTAACCACAGGGATAATTTCTGAAAAATACATCGTTAGGGCATTTCATCATGCAGACATCAAGTATACCTGTACAGGCATAGATGGTATTGCCTATTGCTCCTAGACTACAACATGTACAGCATGTTACTGTATTGAGTCCTGTAGGCAGTTGTAACACAATGGCAATTTGTGTATCTAAACATAGAAAAGGTACAGTAAAAGTATGGTATTTGTAATCTTACACGATTGCTATTGCATATGCACAGTCCATCGTTGGCCAGTACATCCTTAAGTGGCGCATGACTCGATGTCCAGGCTGAGTTTCAAACCTTGATCACTGGGACCTCATCCCCTTTTACGGATCATTATGTTGTCTGCAATTGTTTGAAATAACTTTTGTCCTCTGCACAGTTCTGATTTCGTACATCTAAATCAGAGATCAAAAAAAATGGATGGCGAGCCCTTCTTTGTACTTTCTAAGGGAGTAAGTGGAAACTGTCCCTTGTCTTAGTAAGACATGGCTTCTGTGTCATAATTTTCTTTTTGAGTATTTGTTTTATACTCTAGGTTTGTATGCATCAATCTATTTCAGTATCAGGAGTTGATTTGGTATGGTCCCATGAATAGAAGATACACCCAGCAACGCTACTTTTCTCCTCCTCCAGTGTATACATAGTTAACTCGTTAGCTGTTACTGATCTATTCAATTTGGGTTTAGTGGGCAGGATACTAGTCTAGAGGCTGAGAGCTCTGTGATTTTTCTAGACGCTCTACCTCATCTCTCGGGCCCCTGTACCTTCATTTCCAAAAATAGAATTATTATTTCTTGAAAGGAGTAATGAGATGAAAACTTTTTAAAGTAGGTACAGTAAAGAAAAGAGGCCATATGAAAAAATCTGGTGATTACTGGTGATGGTGCTATCATGTAGCATAAAACACAGTAATCTGGAGGAAGGGCACTCCAAAGGGAAGTGGCATTTTGGCTTTGATTAGAGTTCACAGGTTTTTTACTCTCTGGTTTCGTCCTTTAGCTCTCTAGATTTTCTTCCCTTTCACATTATTTTAGCATGTACGAGGCAGGAACCCAAACCCCCAGGTAGTACTTGAAGCTCGATCTATGCTCCCCTTTTAGGCTAGCAGTAACATTCTTTCAAAATGTGGTCTCTTGGAACATACTTCGAGGGTCTTGATCACATAACTTCATTTAAGGAAGATTTTTCTCATTTATTTGTAGGGGTTCAGGTTCTCTTTTATTGGTCAAGTGTTTTCCTGAAGCATGGAAAAATTGAGTTTAGGACTATCTGACTAGTATTTTTTTATATTTTAGCAGTCAAATTGAGTGTGTTTATACTTGTTTTCTAAATGGAATTTTAAAGAAATTTACCAAGGTACAGTACATAATCTGTAATATCATTAGTGAACTATAGGTATATTTGTTTTCATTAATGAAGGCTGATTCAAATTATTGCTGTTATTGGCTTTTGCTAGTTATGTATTTTGAACAGCTGAAAACACACTCAGTTTTCATGGGGGTGCTTTTACAGATTCAGCTCTATGAAGATTTTGCTAAGTCTCGTGCCAAGTGTGATGTTGATGAAACAGTGTCTTCAGCTGCACTTTCTGAGGAACCTGAAAAACCAAAGCTTAAAGCTACAGGCCATGTATTCCAGGTATAGATTACAGCCCAGTTTTTAAATGTTGAAGAATGTTTTTCAGTGAGGCAGTTTTATATGGAACACTGAGATGTGGGTTTATTTAAATTTGTTTCAGTGGTTTTTTTAAATTGAAAATAAGTTAAAATACCTATTTAATATCAGTAAGTGCCTTTGTATTAAAAGTAAATGTACAAAATGCTATATCTGTATGTTACATGAAAAGGGTCTTAGAACAGAATGTTTTGCTTTTTCATTTAAAAAATAACACCTACCACATGGCAGTAATTTTTTGAAAGTCTGGGGTTGCATAAAGCAGTGCATAAAACAGACAGACTTCTTCCCTGGTAGAGATGAAAAATAAATAAGTAAAATACCTGTTAGTAAGAGAAAATGAAGCAGAGGATGGGGTAATAGAGTATCAGAGTTCCTGGTAGGTTGTAGTTTCTTAGTGGAGGGGCCAGGGACTGCCACACTGAGAAGGCAGCATTTGAGCAAAGATCTGAAGGTGAACTGAAGCATGCAGGGATATGGGCAAGTGATTCCAGGCAGGGAATACAGACGTCTCAAGACAGATCATGCCTGTGTGTTCAAGTGAAGAGCAAATGATAAAGAGGTAGCAAGTGTCAACTCACTTTTTCTTTTCCTCTTGAGATATTGCAAGAAAACCTCCCACCAATAGATGAAATACTGAAGCATCTTTAATGATAGAAGAGGAAAAGGGTGGTTCTGAAGACCTAATTTTTTTTTATGAGATGGGGTTTTGCTCTGTCACCCAGGTTGGGGTGCAGTGGTGTAATCATAGCTTACTACAGCCTCGAACTCCTTGGCTCAAGTGATCTCCTTCCTTAACCTCCTGAGTAACTTGGGACTACAGGCACATGCCACCATGCCCAGCTAATTGTTTTTATTTATTTGTGCTGCCCAGGCTGGTCTTGAACTCCAGGCTTCAAGCCATCCTCCTGCCTCGGCCACCTGAGCAGCTGGAATTATAGACACAAGACTCTCCCATAATTTTTCCCCCAACAGTTTTTGTTTGTTTGTTGTTGTTTTTGGAGACAGAGTCTCACTCTGTCGCCCAGGCTGGAGTGCAGTGGCACGCTCATGGGTACCGCAACCTCGACCTGCTGGACGCAGGCGATCCTTCCGCGTCAGCCTTCCAAGTAGTTGGAACTACAGGCATGCACCACCACACCCGGCTAATTTTTTGATTTATTATAGAGACGAGGTCTCGCCATGTTGCCCACACTGGTCTCGAACCCCTGAGCTCAGACCTCCAACAGTTCTTCTACTGCTCAGCAGTATGTTGAGCCTTGTCACTAGAGCTTACTAAATCAAAACTGCCAAGGGGGAGACCTAAATCATAAGCCAAGTAAGAGGCAGAAGAGAAAGAGTGTGGCTGAATCAGAGAAGAGACAAGGCTATGTAAGGTTCTGTTTCTCAGACACAACCATTTGAAACAGTTACCTGGCTCCCCACCTCTCCCCTCTTCATATCTTCTGAATCAGAAAAATATGTAGAATGGAGAGATGTTCAGGTTTGTAAGGTCCTCAAAACATTCTTATACCCACTAAAATTTGAGACTCTTTTCTTCTGAAATTGTTCCAGAAGCATCTGTCTGCATTGTCAGACACTTTGAGTGGGAAAGGGTTTTAAAGGAAGAGAAGAATAAGGCACTCGTTTTCCCATGAGAAGCTAATTGTCTAGTGGGGGCGACAGACTAAACAGCACAATTCATACAAGCTATAAATGTCCTCATAGAAATGTGTCCAAACTGCACAAAAATCTCAGATTAGATATTTGAACTGGTTCTTGAATGAGTAGAAGTTTGCCAAGCAAGAAGGAGAAAGGTATTCTAAATAGCATAGGAAGAGATACAAAGACACAAAATTTGTGGTATGTAAAATGGACTTGTATATACTTTTTTCCCCCTCTTAAAGGCATTACAGTACTTACGTAAACTGTGCAACCATCCAGCATTAGTCTTAACACCTCAACATCCAGAGTTCAAGAGCACCACTGAAAAACTGGCAGTTCAGAATTCTTCTCTACATGATATTCAGCATGCCCCTAAGCTCTCAGCTTTGAAACAAGTATGTATGTCTTTTTTGTGTTAGAGGTGTGTTGCACATTCCTAATGTATACAATGTTAGGTAAATTTGCTTTTCCCCAAGATTACTAATGTGTTTATATTTTTTTATTTGACTTGTTAAATTTTTGATACAGCTTTTTAAAAATTGTGGTAAAATTTGTGTAGCACAAAATACGCCATTTTAACAATTTGTAAGCATGCAAATCTGTGGCACTAATTATATTTACAATGTCATACAACCATTATCATTATCCATTTCCAAAACAGTTCCATCATCCAAATGGAAATTGTACCCATCAAACCTCCAGCCCCTGTAATCTCTAATCTACTTTCTAGCTCTATGAATTTGTCTGTCCTAAATGTTTCATAAGTGGAATCATAACATATTTGTCCTTTTGTGACTGGCTTATTTATTTATAATTTATTTATTTATAATGGCTGAATAATAGTTCATTATATGGATTAACCACATTTCATTTATCCACTTATGTGTCAGTGGATACTTGGGTTGTTTCTTTTTTTTTGACCTTTAGGAATAATGCTGCATTGAACATTGGCTTACAAGTATCTGAGTTACTCTTTTTAATTATTTTTACTATAGACCAAGGAGTGGAATAGCTAGGTCATACAGCAGTTATGTGCTTAACCTTGGTAGGAATTGCCAAACTATTTTCCAAAGTGGCTACACCATTCTACACTCCCACCAGCAATATACCAGTGTTCTGGTTTCTCCACATTTTTGTCAACATTTGTTAGTTTCCTTTTTTATTATTATTATAGCCACCTTGCTAGGTCTGAAGTGATAATTCATTGTGAGTTTGAGATTCCCTAATTGTACTTGCTGTGCGCAAGGCACTGAGCCGCTCTGGGAGAAGGTGTGGCTCCTGCCAATAAAGATCTTGGTCTACAGATGTAGAAGTAAGCTCTCTTATCAAGAATCCAGGAGATCTAGCTAAATGCATCTTTCTTTGCTGTGCTTTTTATTTCTACCAAGTGAAGATACACCATTGTGGTTTTCCACACATTCTTTCATAACCCTTTGCAAACCCTTTTGCCTGTGGCATCTTCTTTGGCATCGCTTTCAAGAAACATTTATTGAGGCTCTAGGAGCCTCAAGGAACTAAGGAAAAGGGAGAAGGTTAAATCTTTTCTTGCCACGGGGAAAAATATTGGCCATAATGAGGTTGGCTTTCTACTGTTAACGAACACTTGTGTATCGATTTTTTTCCTCCCAAGTTGCTGTTGGACTGTGGTTTGGGAAATGGCAGCACTTCTGAGAGTGGCACAGAGTCTGTTGTGGCCCAGCACAGGATACTGATCTTCTGTCAGCTGAAGAGCATGCTGGATATAGTAGAGCATGATCTTCTCAAACCTCACTTGCCCTCTGTCACTTACTTGAGGTTGGATGGCAGCATACCTCCTGGTCAGAGGCATTCCATTGTTTCCCGGTAAGTGACTTCTAAACTCTGTTGTCGTAAATCATAGAGGCTGTCATATAGTGAAAGTATTATCACTTGCATAGAAGTTTGCCTTACGGAATATTTTCATTGGCTAAATATATGCAAATGTGTTTTTATAAACTCCTTTTTAAAATGTAGAACTACAGACATGTAATTGAGTAGTTTCCTTAGTAAGTGAAGAAGTGTGACTATATCAAGAAAGCCCTCTGAAGAGCATGAAAGAAATTTAAGGCATCAGCCAACGACAGACACAACTACCGTCCCCCTCACCTCTTTGAGGGGGTTTGGGTGAGAGGAAGCAAACAAGTGGCTTCACTAAAATCTCTATCCTGATCTGCTGAGAAAAAGTTATAATCTGGCCCAGCCAGAGAGCAGAATTGGCGAGTGCAGCACTTACGTGTAATCTGCAACCTCTGCTTCAAAAATTTCTGGGGTTGATTTCCAAAAAATTGATTCCCAGGTTTTGTCCCAAACCTGCTGACTTCAAGAGTGGGCATTTTTAACATGTGTCCCCAAGAGATTGTTAGGCACAATAAAGTTAGAGAGCCAGGAAGGGGCTTTAGAAGCAGGCAGACCCAGGTTTGACTCCTGACTACCATGTAAGCAGTGCTCTCTTGGGCCTGTTTATCACGGACACAGCCTCAGTCTCTCTCAAATAAGGATGCTAGTAAGGCCCTTATAGAGCTGTTGAGACAAGTAAAGTACTGACCGTAAAGTCCAAAACCCATTTGCTTGGCTCAGAGTAGGAACAATAAATGGTAACTTGACATCTGCTATTTTTAATATCAATAATAATAATTTTTTTTTCTTTGTCCTAGAAGCTACTAGATGTCTTTGTCAGTGTATTCTAGGACTAGTACAATAGCAGCAACCCTCCACACTCTCATCTTCTGCCTTCCCTGAGTGATTTAACTGTTCCACATTCTTCTCTCTGTCCCCATACCTTAAAGGTTCACAGTTGGGTTCTGATTTAATTATAATTAGTGTTTAATTATACTTTTGCAATTTAGTCTTTATCTAATGTCATAAAACACAACCCAGTTGGCCTTATTTTTTCTGCTTATAAAATTTCCAACAAGCTTTAGAATGCATAACTTAAGATGTTATGTATATTAAAAGGGAATATTTTGATCTTAAGAAGTTACAGATCTGTCCCAACCATGAATTTTTCCCAACAGCGTTTTCATTTGTGCTCCTTAATGTTTATTAAACCGTTTCTGTTATGAGAGGCTTAGGAAGAAATGTACTAATTTTATTTTTTATATCTATACCTGTAGGTTTAACAATGATCCATCCATAGACGTTCTCTTACTTACAACTCACGTTGGTGGCCTGGGGCTCAACTTGACAGGGGCTGACACAGTGGTATTTGTGGAGCATGACTGGAATCCTATGCGAGATCTACAAGCCATGGACCGGGCCCATCGCATCGGGCAGGTAAAAGCCACCTCTCATAGGTGCTAACATGTGCACTGGGGAAAATACTTCCCAAAAGACCAGACGCCTTGGTTCGAGTTCTTGCTCTGATGTTAACAAGTTGTTGTTGACCTTGGACTGATGACTTAGCTCTTCTCTAGTACCACTTCCTCATGCATAAACGATGTTTCAGGACTAAGGAAACTGGGTCGCTGTCCAACTCTAATGTTCTGTGATTTCCGCAGCCATTTTGAGTTCGTGGGGCCAGGCAAAATAAAAATCCAATCCTAATTAGGTAGTAAAAAGTACTTAGTACAAGTCCAAGCCCTTGACTCGGTGAACCTCAATTTGTGCTACTGTCGCTTAACTGTTTTTCTCATTCAGAAACGTGTGGTGAACGTGTACCGGTTGATAACCAGAGGAACATTGGAAGAGAAAATAATGGGGTTGCAGAAATTCAAGATGAACATAGCAAATACTGTTATCAGCCAAGAGAATTCTAGTTTGCAGAGTATGGGGACTGATCAGCTTCTTGATCTGTTTACTCTCGATAAGGTAAAGAGCTTATACAACTTGTTGTGTCTTTAATGAGTTCACAGGCTT